>OY723386.1:70000-670000 GCA_963210295.1 Ophion ellenae | reverse complement strand
AACGGCAGCGGTGCAGCTCAACAGAGCGCAGCGCTCGGTCCTCCTTGCCTCTCTGCATGTGTGCCGTACCGTCTCTACGGAGGCGATGACGGTGCTCATGGCGGAGCTCCCGCGGGATTTGGAGGCTAAGTACCTCGAGGCGGCCGACTTCCTTCGGAAGGTGCTGCCTGTCCCGTGGGGGCTTCCCGCAGTGGAGGGCGAGGAGGTGACCGTGGGTAGAGCCCGGGCGCGTGGGGTCGTGTGGGACGTGTGGAGGGCGAGGTGGCCGGTCTGACCTAAGGGCGCTACCACCCGCCTGTTCGTCCCCAGCCCGCCGTGCCCGCGACGCTCGTGAGGGGGAGCTGCTTCGGCCTCTGCACGGGTTACTTGCTGACGGGGCATGGGTCGCTGAATGAGTTCCTCCATCGGAGGACTCTTTCGGCGGCCCCGGGGTGCTTGTGTGGAGTAGCGGAGAAGACTTCTCCTCATGTCCTGCTGGACTGCCCGCGATATGCGGAGCGCCGTGATTTGGCCGGTATGGGCGTCTGGCGGGGCATTGACGGGGCCTGGGAGCTTCAAGGGGTAGTCGACTCCCCCGAGAACTTCCGGGCTCTCAGGGGTTTTGCGGGCTGGGCCTTCGAGGTGAGGAGCCAGACCGCGGGAGCGGAGTAGGCGTTAGAGGGGTTTTTCTTGCAGGCGAACACGCAGTGGCGGGCGCAGGAGGTCGTCAGACCCATCCCTTTCGGGTCTGGCGCACCCGCGTACCCGAGCTGGTGGACCGGTGCCATGACTGATGGCACCGGTCCACCCGATGATGCCTATTCCGGAGTGGCCCAAGGCGGCCCACGAACGTCCGACCAGTGGAGAATTCTGGTACCACGGGAGTCGGGGCGCCCGGTGGTGGCTTCGGCCGCTGCCGCCCGGCCATGGAGTCGGATTCGTGGGGGCAGTGGTTATAGCGTGTGAAGTTCGCTCCATCTCAACTCGGGAGCGGCCCTTCTTAGGTCGTTGAGAGGTTGGAAAGTACTCCCCCCTTACCAAGGGGCCCGCCCGGGCTACCCGCCGGGCGGGGCTTGGTAGCCGCCCTGTTCCGGGCTCGGCGCCTGGTGCGCGAGCACACGGGACGGGGCGGTGCGTTGGTCGGGCGTGATCCCGATCCCTCGCACTTGGGTGCCGTGTCGTATGCCGAGAGGCAGAGACGGCACGTAAAACACAATAGGTTGATTTAGTCTCCCTACCTACTTCCCCGCGCCGTCCTCCTCTTGTGTCTTTGGCGAATGCGTACAAAGGTACAGCGGAAAACCCGGGAGGCCCCTTCGGATGGTGGGTCAGGCACGCCCGGGGGCCGCGCGGTAGTACCGGGGCCCGGCTCGGGCCTACCTCCCCCGAGTAGGCTGCCCCGAAACCACGCGTGTAAAATGCCTGTGTACTGTCCGGCAGGGCCTGGTAGCACCAGGATGCGGACCTGCCGGACGCCAGGTGCTGCACCCACCGTGGCCAAACGCAGCAAGCCGGTTTCCGGGGGGGGGGGGAGAATTTCGGTGCGGCGAGGCCGGGGGCAGGGGGTGGGTCCCTGGGTGGGATTTTTGGAGCGGGGAGCCCGGCTCGGCTCCGCTGGCCCGGCCCTTCTTAGGGTAAGGCCGGCGGGTTTTGCCAGCTGTGGCCCCCGCCGAGGGTGGGGGGTTAGGGTTTTGGTTAAGTGTTCGAGTTGGGGACTCTCGGTCAAAAGTCCCAGATTTATGCAGTATGTCCGGACTCAATAAATCAGGACAGGTGCCAACGGACACTGGGCTTCCCGCAGCCCAACCCACTCACGGAGTGGGGACGGTGACCGGAGCCGGTGGTGGCTCTGCCGCTTTCGGTGACGGTCGTGTAGAGGAGGAGGCGGCGGGCAAGATGCCCCTGCCCCGGTCCGTCACGCCGGTTGCCTCGTCTCTCCATTACACCAGGGGGAAGAGGCGCAAGAATGACTCGGGTGGTGGCTCGGCCGGCGGGTCGTCGGCGGCGGTCTCGTCCGCCTCGGTGTGCAGGCCGGGCCGGCCGGGTCTGAGGTTCACGAAGGCCTCGGGAAGCTCGAGCTCAAGCGGAGCGGATCCCGCCAAGAGATTGCGAGCCTCGGCTCCCGGCGGGGATGAAGCCAGGATGGATGAAGCCAGGTCGGATGACACGGTGGCGGGCTCCGATGGAACGTTGTCCGAGGGTGGTGGGTCGCGCGCGTCAAGCCTCTCGGCCGCCCGCACGGCCCCGGGCGGTCCGGGTGCGCCGACGGCGGGTTCGGCGCCGGGCGTGGCTACGGATGCGGGGTCCGAGGTGCGTGCCACGAGACCCTGTAACGTCGCGAGCAAAGCGCATAAAAATATTACGTTTTCCTTCTCCTACTTTGTTGAAATCCGGCGAGAACGCTGGCCTGAGCGATTTCCCATGGAAATCGTGAATAACCATTAAACGAATATGGCATTCACATTTTTCGACACATTCTTCTATCTTCTTAAGCTTAGACATACCCCAGCTGCAATGTAACCTATCGATAATAAGCGAGCGTCGGGCGTACTTTCGTACGACCCTCCTTACCCACTCGAATCCAACGAGAACATAGTTTTAGGCACGCTTTCTTGGAAAAGTCGTAAAACAAAAATTATCAGACTGCAAGCCAGATGACCCAAAGTTCACCCGCCGGCGAAGGCATAGCTGAGTTCCGGTTCTTAAATCCGTGTGGGAACCAAGGATAGACCAAGACCGCCGGAAAAGTCCACTCGACTCGGTCATCAAACCGGGCCGCGACGAAAAATAAAATGCACATGGACGGGCTTTGAGGCGCATAGCAGCTGCACTATCGCGGGGCGACTCGGCGCCGGGCCCGTTACTATTATCAAACAAAATCCAAAATAAATTTCGAGACAGAGTGTTTCGAATGTAGTAATACGACATTGCCTTTCGAAAAAACGAAAACCCCCTTTTTCTCCTACTCCACCCAAGAAGGGAAATCTGAAGCAGGAAGGTCGAGAGGATCAAAGAAAAATCAGTTCAGCATCATCATCCGAACCAGAAAGATCTCTTCTATCGACTCCAACCTTGTATTGTCACGTCCGAGGAAATTCTCCAAACCCTTATTATCTTCATTTATTTTATTCGGCCGGTCCGCCTCGTGTTATAACCTCGCATCTCTTCAAGGCGTAAATATCGAAGTCCCAGAAAGAAATACGAGGCAGCACTCGAATGATACGAGAAGACTTTGCCTCTAGCCTAAATAAGTCCCGGCCGATAATTATTTAGCATGGTGCTGACAGGAAGCGAGAACTCACCAACGCTCGGTCTCCTCGCGCAACCGATATAATCTTTACCATAACACAGATCATGCGCATGCTTAGGTCGTTCGCCGAAACACGGGACAAAGGTCCCGCGCGTACCTTCCACGCGTGCAAATTCTACATAAGGAATGATCGAGGTCGATTCTGCGAATCATGAATATCGCAACCAATCACGCAAAACCTTAAAGTTCCTTCTCCCACATTTTATCCCCACTTAATTTTCCTCGTCAAGAAAGACTTCCTTCCTGAGCGCAGTCTCCCGACAGTCTTCATCAAATCCAGACCTCAGTCTCGCGAAATCTTCAATCAAAGTTAACTTCACTTCTTAATCTTGTTCTGACAGAATTCGAAGTGTAGAACCGGTATCGTAGAGTTTCGAATATTACACATCTTCGGGTTTTGACCGAAGCGTTGTATAAAAGTTTAGTCGACTCTCGCGGCCTCGAGTCCATAAAATAGTTCAAGTGCTATTTACTACGCGTATATACATAAACACTCTCTGTTTTTCGATCATCCATTTGCATTTCTATTTACTTCGAAAAGCATTATGAATCTTCTCCGCGCCCTTCACACCCGCGCAGTGACCCACTGATCCATCTGCGGCACCATTGTAGACACAGCGTGTGTGCGGCCCATCGACCGACATTGTACAAGCGAGCGTAACAGGCCGGGAGCGAAGTCCCTTTCACCCAAGTCCGAAGGACCGTCATTCAGCAAACGTAAGCTAACTGCATCATTTTTTTTGTATCATTTTCTTAATCCGCCGAACTGTACTCTTCCCATGTTTCTGACCGGCCAAGTGGACGACACTTGGGAATAAACGAAAATTTGTAAACGTTAACTACATCTGTCGCACTCACTCACATAACTCTTGACCATCTAGGTACTCGAGACCTAGAACACCCGTTTTACGCATTCTCCTTTTACCCTCATCCCGTGCTATTGCGCTTGGCGTAGGCAAGAAAGAGGGAAACGAAAGTTTTATGCTCTCATCCCTTCCGGATGTGACATATTAATTTTTAAGGGCTCGTCCGGGATTGTAAAAAGGAAATGTGTTAGTTAACCCAATGTCTGACGACGAATCAACTAGCTCATTAAATCTAAATATTACTGAAGACCCAGCTGAGCAATCAGGAAGAGAAGTCCAACCGAGAAGTTCCAACGTAGAATTATTGTCTGGTCTCGAATCTATTCCAAAAAGTTCAATAGAAACATTAAAGTTACCTCGTAAAACCGAAATAAAAAACACAGTAACAATGACGACGTTCGGAACAAATCACTTAATCTCCCTTAAAGATGCAATAAGTTGCGTTCCCGAATTCGATGGAAAAAATACCCCTTTGCCAGAATTTATCACGGGATGCGAAGACGCAAAAGATATGCTTCCTCCCGAAGCTGAAAAATACTTAGCCAAATGAGCTAGAAACAAATTAAAAGATCAAGCTAGAGAAGCGATACATGGTGACAAAATTCACAAGTTAGTGGAACGATTGCGTAAGGCTAACCTCAAATTACAAACGGATAAATGCGAATTTCTCAGACCAGAAGTAAATTACCTCGGTCACATAATTGGAAAAGATGGACTAAAACCAGACCCAAACAAATTATCAGCAGTAAAGGAATTTCCTATCCCAAAAAACGTTATAAATGTTCGCCATTTCTTGGGCTTAACAGGATATTATTCCAGGTTCATTATCAGCAGTAAAGGAATTTCCTATCCCAAAAAACGTTATAAATGTTCGCCATTTCTTGGGCTTAACAGGATATTATTCCAGGTTCATTAAAGACTTCTCAAAAATTGCAAAACATCTAACCCATCTCTTAGAAGACAAAACCGACATTGAATGGACGAACGAAACGCAAACAGCATTCGAAATTCTTAAAAATAAATTATGCGAAGCCCCTATCCGCAAGTACCCCGATTTCGATAAACCAATTATTATTACGACAGACGCTTCCGGGTACACCCTGAGCGCAGTCCTGTCACAGGGAGAAATAGGAAAAGACAAACCCATAGCGTATTACGCGGCGCAGCCCTTCGGTACGATACGTACGAGAAGGAAGCCATGGCGATCGTTCACGGCGTGAAGGCCTTCCGTCCTTATATCTATGGTAGAAGGTTCACGCTCGTTACGGATCATAAGCCCTTGGTTTGGTTCAGAACTGCTAAAGACGCTAACGCGCGTGTACTCAAATGGCGACTCAAACTTTCCGAATATGACTACGAAGTCGTCTACAAACCCGGCCCACTTAACTCAAACGTGGACGCATTATCCCGAAACCCGATAGACAAATTGGAACATGTCAAAACTATACCCAATTGTCAACAGGAAAAAATCGAAAATTTAAAAATCACGTTACAAGATTTAGCGCGCCAATTAGAAGAGACTAGTGATAGCGATGAGGAAAACGAAAATCCCACAACTTTCACAACACAAGCTGAAGTCCATCCCATTCCCTGTGAAGAAAATATAAACGTTGTCACTCGCTTACGAGCAAAAGCGATGCATCCCCGGAATTAGGAGACCCGTCACAACGAGAAAATGAAACATCTGGCGACAACGCTATGACCAGGGTCGATGCACCTACCACCGTACGGGTAGACGTGTACCCCGAACCCCGACACCTTGCGCGCCGCACTTGTAAACCCATAAACTACGAGGAGCGTAGGGACGAGGAAACAGATGCCGAGATATTCGAGCCTACGCGTGCCCGACGACCCAGAGAGGCCGTTCACCCCAAAACAGCTGAGGGCCCGAGCCAGGACAAAGCACGTCCTATCCCTTACTCAAAAAAATCCGCCGATCCTAACTCCGATGATTCGACAGATTCAGATACCAGTTCTCATGATCCATTAACTTCCGAAGACGAGGATCCTCCTGCAGAGGAACCAACAATGTCCAAATTTAAAGTCGCCAATTGCATTGATACGAAAGAATTATTCCATTTCCGTAATGACAATTTAGTCTATTTTATCGACTCACAAGGAAATCCATGTGACACTGGAGCACAAAAATTATCAGAATCAAACAAGCTTCCCCTCTGGAAAGATGTATCAGTAGGCCAAGCCTACAGTTAAAAGGTCGCAAAACAATATCATGTTGCCCTAGTCATCAAAGACGAATATTCTAGATCATTATCCTTCGTATCAGAAAATGTTAAGGAAATCATAAGAGAATTAAAAGACCTTTGCGAAGATCTCAAACTCCAATCGCTGAGTATTTGCCACAGTAATCACGTCAAGCACCTAATATGGGCCGACGTCCTCAACATAATTAAAGAAACGTTCAAAGCCAGTCCAATAAAAATATTGATTTGTTTGGGAACATTACAGTACGTGCCGATCGAAAAACGCGATTCCATTTTTTACGAGATGCACAAGTCCCCGATAGGAGGACACAAAGGTGTCTCAAAAACGTACAACAGAATGCAACAATGTCTCGAAGGTCAATTAAACAAATTAGTCAGAGTCAAAACCAAGCAGCCGATGATAATTACCGACACTCCAGGTACAGTTTTCGAAAAAATATCGATGGATATAGTAGGTCCAATGCAACGTACTTCCACTCAAAATGAGTACATTCTCACAATTCAAGACCATTTATCAAAGTATTGTGTTACAATCCCGCTATCAAATGCACTTGCGACAACAGTCGCTGATGCGTTCATAAAAAGATTCATATGTGTTTTCGGCGCACCCAAGGCATTGCTGACAGATCAGGGGAGTAACTTCCTAAGCGGTCTAATGAAAAGAATCGCGAAACGCTTCCGCAAAAAGCGATACCGAACTACAGCGTTTCACCCCCAGTCCAATGGATCCCTTGAAAGATCTCACCACGTGCTAGCCGAATTCTGGAAACAGTATACCGATAAGGATAACGAATGGGATCAATGGTTGGAACTAGCTATGCTTCCATACAACACCAGTGTTCACGAAAGCACAAGACATACACCTTATGAGGTAGTCTTTGGAAAACTAGCAAGAGTCCCGTCGAGTGAACCTCTTCGCGAATCAGACCAACTACCCACTTATCGTGGATACTTAATCGAATTGATAACATGAATAAACGGAATCAGAAACCTTGCTTACGAAAATTTAATCTCATCCAAACATCGTTCACAAAAATATTATGATAAAAATGCGAATCCGAAAAGTTTTAAGGTAGGAGACAACGTCTACCTCCAAAAGGGACCGAGACCTGGTAAACTCGGAGACCATTATACTGGACCGCATAAGGTTCTAGAAAAACTGGACAAGGGTAACGTAAAAATCCAATATAATAACAGAACACGAATAGTGCATGAAAACAGATTGCTATACTCACACATTAACACTGAAACCAAAAACAAAAAGAAGAACAAACCACCAAGAGTCGACGAATCCGATTTTAATCGTAATTGAATAAATAACTACAACAATTACACTGTTTTTTCAGATAGCTGTTATCGAACTATTCAGAAACATCAAGGCGTATAACTTTTATGAAATCCCAATAACAACTTCGAAATTCCAAAAACAAATTCAAGTTTCCAAAAACAACAACATATCCGATGAGCGACACATCTGTCACGGTCCCACACGACTCCTATTCCCAAACCCAGTCTCACGCCTTCATATCAACCGTTTCCCACAGCTCTCACCTAAACCTAATCCTCCTTCCTAGAAACCCTCAGCAGAAACTAAATCTCCCTTCCCAGAAGTCATCTCCAGCATCTCTCATTCTCTCTCTCTCTCTCATCTCTCCTGAGTCCCATTGTTCGCCAGCCCACGCGCTTCGCCATACGCGCGCGTGGCATCCCCTCCACCTTCCTAAGGCCCCTCCATTCAACCACGCTTCCTCCTGCTGGACCGAGAGCCACCAGTCCATCCTAAAACCTCGAACAACTACGTGCACTCCCTCGCCAAGTCGAATTAGGAATAAAAGATCCAAATCAGAATAGTCCGTGTCTGAGTCAATCGTCTCCCGCGAAATCCTCAATCATCCGCTCGACCATCACAAATTGGTGTCAGAAGTGGGATTCGCGAAACGCCCCCCCTTGCGTCTCAAAAGTTCGCAACAAGTGAACTAACAAAATTTAACGGGCCCGTGAACCCCGCTCAAAGTTTTATAAAAAAAAAATTAAAAAAAAACACACCTCAGACACTCGCACACAAACTCAAAGCGCACAACGTTCAAGCGACATACACACGGACGAGACGAAAAACAAAAGGCACTCACTCACGGAAAACAAAAGGAACTCACTAACTCACTCACGGAATATAAAAACGAACTTACTCAACCACACGGACAATATAGAAGGAAGGAAGGGAATAACTGGACTCAAGGCGTTTTTATGAAATTATTCTTGCTCATCACGGCACTGTAAGTAATTTTCAAACTCACTTTTTTCTCTATTATTCTCAAGCCCTTCCCTAAGAGTGGCAACGAAATACGTTTTTCTCCACACATTAAAGTGTGTGTAAGTATCGGACATCGCCAGAACCCGTGTGATACATGAACGTATATCGCTAGATTGTCACATCGATAAAACTCAATATGTGCGTATTGAAAACGCAATACGCTATTCATTATTTCTTTTTCGCTTCCTACCGCTATTCCACTCGTTCATACACACAATAAGCGCACAAACACACGCGTAGCGAAACTTCGTCGTCTCTGCGTTCCCTTCGCCTTTTAATTTGCATAGGAAACAATTTGTAAAATTCGAAAAATAAAATGTTATAAACTTTAAATATTTCGAAGAAAGAAAACTTTTCATACATTATAAAATTGGAGAAAAAAAAACAAGAAAATTAAAAACTCCAAACGCTCAACATCCGAAAAATAAAGTTTTGCAAATTCGAAATATTTTAAGGAGAACAAAATGTTGACATATTATAAATATGTGAAAAAAGAGAAGCACGAAAACTGAAAACATCTCAAATCTATAAAATCCGAAAAACAAAATTTATTTACACATTATAAACATTTGGAAAAAAAAGAAAATTTAGAACTTTTCAAACTTGTGATACCCGGAAAAATGCAATTTTTTTTTCAAACTTTAAATATTTCAAGAAAAATAAAATCTTCACACATTATAAATATTTGGAAAAAAGGAAATTGAAAACCTTTCAAACTTTTAACAACTGAAAAACAACATTTTATAAATTTTAATACCTTGAAGGAAACAACATTTTTATATATTATAAATATATTTAAAAAAAAAAGAAAATTGAAAATGTCTCGAACCGTAAAACCCGAAAAATGAAATGTTACAAACCCTAAAACAAAAACGAGAAAAGAAATTCTTCGAAGAAAACAACACTGTCTATACGTAATAAATATTTGAAAAAAGGAGGAAAAACGGAAATTGAAAACCTTTCGAACTCGCAATATTCGAAAAATCTTTTATAAGCTTTAGATATTTCGAAAGTGACATTTTTTTTACACACTATAAATATCCAAAACAGAAGAAAAATCGAAAACTTTCCAAACTTCCAATATTCGACAAATAAAATTTTACAAACTTTCAATATTTCGAAAGCGAAATCAAAGGCGTTAATGATATGGCGTACGGAGGTTTAACATTTCGCGATATATACCAACCAATCCCCGCGTTTGACGGCAAAAATATTCCCGTCGAAAACTTCATAAGCGCATGCAAAAAGGCAGCAAAAATAATTCCACCGAGCGAACATGCTCGACTTCTTGTAATGATACAGTACAAATTAACAGGAACCGCACACGATATGGCGGAAACGAAAAATTATACAACCCTCGAAGAACTCCTTACGGATTTGCGACACAATTTTAGTACTCCAATCGAATTGTTAGATCTCGAATTAGAACTTAAAGAAATAGCGCAAAAGTATAATGAACCGACAGCAGAGTACGCAACCCGAACGCGTACAATTATGAAACGAATAATGGATAGGCTCGACGAATGCTACACGCGCAATGAAGACCAACAATCCCTCGAAAACAGGAAATTGGAAGTAAAAAGATCGGTCACTAGAGCCTTCTCTTTGATAAAATCGGTACTATCCTAATGCGACAAGGAGTTCAAACTCTCGACGAAGCGATACGAGAGGCAGGTAATATAGAACAGGAACTAACAGCGCGCCAAACGATTAACCGAAACAGAACAAGTCACGAAAACACGGAAGTAAAACAAACAGAGACAGCGAAAATCCAATTTGCAGAAACCCAAAATTCAACTCCACAAACATATTGCGAGTACCATGAAACGAATACTCACTCCACGGCGAATTGCTTCACACTAAAATACTTAAGAGAAGAACAAAATGAAAAATTCGATAATCAGAAATCTTGGAATACGTCACAAGGCGGATACAGTAGCTACAGAAATAATTCACGCGACAGGTACCAAAACGGACAACGACATTTCCAAAACGATTACAAAAATAAATATAGATACAGACAACAAAATACACAAAACAGTTATCAAAACGGGCAACAAGACCCACGAAACGATTATCAAATTTTTTATCATTACAAACAACGCAACACGACAAGGAACTACCAAAACAACTACGGAAGTGAACAACAAAACTCACAAAACGATTACCAACGGAGACGACACTCCTCGAGTCACTCTCGAGACAACAATCGTTGTTACACACATCCAGACAGTTCACACGATGGCTGCCGTAGCAATTCGCGAAACAGATCCCGCGACAACTATCGCGACCGAAAATATGAAACCAACACACAGGGATCGCGAGACACGAGTAACATAACTGACGAAAACCTCCGCGAACTCACAAAGATAGTAACAGAATTAGTAAAGAAAAATTTGAGCATGTCTTCACGGGACAGCGCGACACGAAATAAATCGCAGGAGCGCTCGAATCAAGCCATTGAGTGATAATAAAACAGAAATAATAAGAAAAGCCACCATTTCGCCGGGAACTACAGAAACGAAAACCTTCAAGAGTAATAATAAATTCTGTTGATCTTAGAGAAAAGACACGAAATGTTTCGTCGAGACCGGAGCCCAAATGAATTCAATTTTGTTTGTTAAACATGACATTTTTACAACCGACGAAAAACCAACAAATTCAAACCAATATTTCGTTCCACAAGTGCACAAACAGGAAATCTACAACCACCCACCAGGAAAAGGAATAATATAACCATCGTTATTGCCATACAAGTCTCCCGTTTGGATAGTTCCGAGAAAGGAAAGAACGATCGCGTATGTTAATCGATTTTAGGAAAATAAACCACTCTCGATGCATACTAACTACCAAATATTACGAACAGCCTAGATCATCTAGGTAGGTCTCAATACTGGACTTAGCATCCGATTTCGACCAAACCGAGATGTATCCCACGCGACATACCGAAAACAGCATTTCCAATATTGAACGTTGATTATGAATTTAATCGAATGCCGTTCGGAGTTTAAAATAATGCACCAGCAACCTTTTAGAGGTTGATGGATGTCGCGCTATCGGGATCACTGGGTACCGATCTTTTTCGTATATTTGGTTGACATCGTCATGTACACCACCAACCGGAAGGAACACGAGCACGAATTCCACCGACAAATAAAAACTATAATATGCTGGATTTACGCTGCAAACAGCTAAATGCTTGTTCATCCAGAACAATGTCGAATACCAGGGTCACGTCATCAACGAAAACGACTCGCAATCGAGACCCAAGTTAACACGAGCAGTACAAGTTTCCAATACAAAAAAGAACATCATCATACAATTCTACGCATTAGTGAATTCCTATAGACGCATCGTGAAGAACTTCGCAACAATCCGTCTCCCGCTAACGAGACAATTGAAGGCTTCACAAAAATTCGAATGACCTGAGGAATGTCAACAAGCGTTCGATTACTTGAAAGGAAAATGACAAGTAAACCAATCGTACGTTATCCGGACTATAAGGAGTCCCAATTAATAATTGACGCATTGAATTACGCTATCGGCGCCGTCCTCAGCCGACAACACGAAAAATTCGATCATTCTGTTGCCTTCTACTCTCGGACTCTCACGAAATCGGAACTTGTATCAGACGCAATGCACAAATATTGACGATCATAAACGCAATGAAATACTTTAGGCCCTGTGGTTACGGGCACCACTTTATAGTTGTAACAGATAATCGAGCACTCACGTATATGGTAAAAAGAAAAAAAAGCTAACCCACCGCGATAAGTAATACAATGGCAAGCGACTCTTAATGATTGGGGTTATGAAATTCACCACAAGCCCGGAAAACTCAATGCCGCCGTAGACGCCTCATCACGAAGCCTGATCGACATTCTCTCGGTCAGGCCAAGGGAACCATCATCAAACGAAATATTAAGCATTTCTCAACAGGGCGACGAACGTAACCTATCAACATCGGACGAATACACCGGCAATACAGCACCGGACAAAGTAATAAACGGAAACTCAATACGACAAAACAAACAAACTAAGAATTAAGCAACACGCAACTTGGAGGGAGTGCACACCCAAAAGTTAATAAATCAATCGACGATAACAACTATGACTCAGAAGTATCAACGGAGGAGATGGAACTCATTAGATTGGAACAAGGACGACCACAGCTTACGACAAGGAACAATCCTCAAGATAAATTAATATACAAAAACACCTCGTAAACGTAATAGCGACACGTTCGAGGATGAAGAACGGTACGAAACATCAATGGTATCAATGAAGAACAAAAACGACACCGTTCTATAGCAGCGAAGAAGACGAATAAATAAGAAAAAGGAAAATGAAATAGAAGAAAAATTAAATAAATAGCTCAAGCAGCACAAAGAAGAAAAATAAATAGATCAAGCAGCACGAAGAAAAAATATATAGCTCAAGCAGCACAAAGAAGAAAAAATATATAGCTCAAGCAGCACGAAGAAGAAAAATAAATAGCTCAAGCAGCACAGAGAAGAAAAAAATAAATAGCTCAAGCAGCACGAAGGAATAAATGAAATAAGAAGAAAATAAATAAGCGCAAATGAAGAAGTAAAAGGCCGAACAATAGCCGGACGCGGCAAAGTAGAAATAAGGAAAAGATGCAAGCTCTGCGCTGCCACCTAGGATCCCCATCAACGCGGGTAGACACTTCGGCAGGCCGAAATCTACCGGCAACGATACAACTTACGACAAACAGGCAACGATAATGGACGACAAAGAATTAACAAAGAAGATCCCCGTTAAGATGGAAGAGAATCTGACTCCCAGCTCAACTACAATCAACACGGAAGACGAAGAATCAGATAGCGCACAACAATCGAACGCGCATACCGAGCCTAACCTACCATCACCATCCCCGAGATGCTCAAAAAAAAAAAAAAAAAAAATCATCTGACATCAGCAATCAACATCAACTGCTAAACACAGGCGCGGTAGACCTCGTAAAACCGCATTAGAAGAATTAGAGATACTTTAGAATTCAACACATAAAAAGAATTCGTTATCAATAAATAATAGTCACAACACAAAGCTTCTTTACCATGAACATTTATACCACAAAAAAAAACTATCAACATTTGACGACTATATTAAAATATTGAACCGAAATTGTAACGACGTTCGACAACTGGCACTCTGGAAACAATTTTGAGTAAAATAAACAGAAAAACGATATTATGCTAGGCGAACGAAAGTACCAAAATGTCAGACTCGACAACTCGTATTGTTAAAAAAGATTTAATTTAAAGAACTAAAAAATCGATCGTGATAGTAGCTATACGAGTCCATTCTAATGTCTAGAAGTAACCGATTAGAATAATTTTCAAAATCTAGGTAGACACAAACAGAACCAAATTGGTTTATGAAGATCAAATTGAACCCGAATATGTTGTCACGCACACCTTTTTATAAAATTACGACGTTACAAGATTGCACTAAGAAACAACGACATATGTATTTTAGTGTAACGCTGCACATACGTATCATATATAGAATCATTCCTCCTTACTATTTTCCTATTCCCTTGGTAAATCATTTTCGTTTTCCTTGCTTTACATTCACCCATGTAAATTGTACCAGCATTAAACAAGTACATGCACAACATTGTATACACGACAGCTACATACAATCTATTATAACTTCCATTTCTCATTATATGCTCAGCCTATGCTTATTTTCAAACCATCAAGACAGACACTATTAACCCATGTATGAGATAAAGCTAAATAATAATTTTAAATCAAGATTGAATAGGTATCGTTCATCCATCACATTGGTCAACTGAAGAATAACCTTACCGGATCCTGGATAACACACCTATGCCCACTAACACTCAAATTAATCAGAATTCAGACTGTTTCAGATGCAACGAAAAGAAGAGAATGATAACATATATATATATATATATATATATATATATATATATATATATATATATATATATACATTTCGGCAAACAACGAATCTAGAAAAAAGGAACCTTACGCCAAAAAGTAAATCACGGCAAACTATAAAGGGAACAAATGCAAAGACTATCGTCAACGAAGGAGCAAAAATTTGGGTTCTTCTTCTCTTTTTTTTTACATATATATATATACATATGTATATGGAATTACTAACCACACACACACCCGTCCTTTTGTAACCAAAACAGCCCCTACTAACTCATCTAAACTAATCTTATAGTCAGTTTCAGATCCACGGCCATAACTCTAATATACCAAATTAAAACATTACTTCAGCAGGAACAAAATCATTACACGGCACAAAATTACCACACGGAACAAAAATTACTACAGGGAACAAAAACTACTATACGGAACAAAAATTACTGCACGGAACAAAAACTACCACACGGAACAAAAACTACTACACGGAACAAAATTATCACATGGAACACATCTCATCCCGACTAAGCATATTCGAACAGTTCCGTCCGACTAAACTGCGGCCCGAATTGCGCTTACAGCGCAATTGAACCACACCCCTAACAAACGCACATATTTTGGGACACCCACGTTACACTACATAAGTACAAACATACACACCACACGCACACATTTTTACATAAATACACGCATACACACTTACACACATTTCTATTTTATTATATAGAATCAATGAAAAAAAAAGCTTTGTAACCCACGATGCGGAGCATCGTTCTTGTAAGAGGGGGAGTGTCACGGTCCCACACGACTCCTATTCCCAAACCCAGTCTCACGCCTTCATATCAACCGTTTCCCACAGCTCTCACCTAAACCTAATCCTCCTTCCTAGAAACCCTCAGCAGAAACTAAATCTCCCTTCCCAGAAGTCCTCTCCAGCATCTCTCATTCTCTCTCTCTCTCTCATCTCTCCTGAGTCCCATTGTTCGCCAGCCCACGCGCTTCGCCATACGCGCGCGTGGCATCCCCTCCACCTTCCTAAGGCCCCTCCATTCAACCACGCTTCCTCCTGCTGGACCGAGAGCCAGCAGTCCATCCTAAAACCTCGAACAACTACGTGCACTCCCTCGCCAAGTCGAATTAGGAATAAAAGATCCAAATCAGAATAGTCCGTGTCTGAGTCAATCGTCTCCCGCGAAATCCTCAATCATCCGCTCGACCATCACACATCCAGAAAGAAATTTAAACGCTATACTACGATATACTTATTCAATAATGTAACCGAGAATGTTAAATTCTTCAAAATAGTTTATCTCCTGCGATACAAGCACTAAACGAATTTACATATACTTCAATGAAAGCTCCAAGCCATATGGCGGTACTAGGTAGCGAAGTATTACATGTTATTAAATGTATACCAATAGAAGTAAACCTGATCAGCTTAAAAAAATGTTAAAAGAATGTTCAAAGAAGACTAAAAGAATGTTAAAAGTATGTTAAAAGAAGGCTTAAAGAGTTTAAAAGAATATTAAAAGAATGTTAAAAGAATATTACGATTGTCACTCGTGGGAACGAAAAATATGGCCTTACTCCTCGAACTCATATATTATCAAAACAAGAACTCAAACAACCTGTAATTCCTTCCTCGATATTACCTTTACGGAAATTCATACCTGCTCCTGTCAAAGCCATACTACCTGCAAACATGAAGCCGTCGACGAAGTCTACTTGGCGATACACCAACCCAGAACTACCATATGGGATCTATTCCGCAGAAGACATCGACAACGTACGAAAACAAATTATGTTTCCTGTAGAGCAGCCCACTGCCATAAAAAACATGGCACGGGGCATCAGTGGTCAAAACACTGTATACCATGCGGACTCAATCTGGAATCGCACCTGGGAAAAATTTTTCGAATTCGGTACAGCAAACGCTGATGTCACCCGATTGTTACCCATCGTTCGATCGAGTACGCTTCTCACAGATAGGGTGATCTATACGTACAGCCTATACATACTATAGTACACTGTCTACGGGTGGTCGGTCTACCTCATCGGTGCAGTATGGGACTCGGTTACGCACCTCCTGATGCACCTGGCTAGGTGACCTAAGAAGAAAACGTCAACCGTGGAACTGGTCAAGAACTCTAAACTCGTCACATCTCCTTCTGTCCAACCAAAGGATTAAGTCAAGACCAACGCTGTAACACATGATCTCTTCATTATCATCTTCAATCGTTCAAGGTACGATCAACGTCCTAAAACACGTTCCTTTCCTTTGGGTTCGCCCGAGAAGACATTCGAGTATCAAAACGATCATTTTAGTTATGCCTAATAACGTTTTTCTCTGCCCTCATTACTATTGTTCTTTTAACCTTGTCAAGTAAGATAAATTGGAATGAGTTAATAAGTATCTATTCGTAAAGAAAAAGAAAGAAGAAAACGCGTAAATATATATCTTACAGTGATGTAAAAAAAAAAGGGAAAAAAACATATATACGGAATTTAAAAAAAGGAAACCAAAAATCTCGTACACAAATCTTTTTAAAAGAAACACATACGCTTTCTTATAAGTCGATAATGAAATTCATGCGTACCTCCTAAGCGCAAGATAACTATAAGTTACACCGTCATAATAGATACCAACCTTCGAATATATTTAAGTCAAATTGTAAGTCGATCAATGACAATGCCAATGCATACTATCGTGCCACGATATTTTTGATCACCACCCTCAATGACTGATCGAGCGAGACGCTCAATCCTAAAGGGGGGAGGTGTACCGTCGCGAGAAAAGCGCATAAAAATATTACGTTTTCCTTCTCCTACTTTGTTGAAATCCGGCGAGAACGCTGGCCTGAGCGATTTCCCATGGAAATGGTGAATCACCATTAAACGAATATGGCATTCACATTTTTCGACACATTCTTGTATCTTCTGAAGCTTAGACATACCCCAGCTGCAACGTAACCTATCGATAATAAGCGAGCGTCGGGCGTACTTTCGTACGACCCTCCTTACCCACTCGAATCCAACGAGAACATAGTTTTAGGCACGCTTTCTCGGAAAAGTCGTAAAACAAAAATTATCATACTGCAAGCCAGATGACCAAAAGTTCACCCGCCGGCGAAGGCATAGCTGAGCTCCGATTCTTAAATCCGTGTGGGAACCAAGGAGAGACCAAGACCGCCGGAAAAGTCCACTCGACTCGGTCATAAAACCGGGCCACGACGGAAAATAAAATGCATATGGAAGGGCTATGAGGCGCATAGCAGCTGCATGATCGCGGCGCGACTCGGCGCCGGGCCCTAGACTTTAGATAAACAAACACAATCTGATGCGTTTTTACCACGAAAACTCGCTCGGAATAGCTTCATTCCGATTGATCGCTTTGTAATTAATTCCTTGCGCCTAGACTCCAAGATATAAAGAACTGTCTCCCACGTCGACCGCTCCGATTGGTTGACATAGAGTAAAAACGAAAACCCCATTTTCTCCTACTCCACGGGAGTTGGGCTCCCGTTGGGCTCCGCGTCCTCCAGCTCAATTGCCGACGTTCGAGGGCCATGATGGCGGACCTCGGTCGGGTGCTCGTCGACGGCCGCTACGGTGCCGCCCTCCTGCAGGAATCCTACCTGCGGGATGCTGCGGGGGAGGTGGCCTGTAACGTCCCGAAGGGACGTGGGCATATATTTTATCACGGTTCCCTCATTTTAGCCTACGCCTAGCGCAATAGCTCGGCATGAGGGTGAAAAAGGGAAAGGTGCATGCAAAGATGAAAGGGACGCAGTGACTCGATTAAGAAATGAATTGATCTATACTAATAATTAACAATTTGGGATTTATTGAAATTAACAAATTTAGTTAATTCCGTCAACGTGAAAATACATAGAGGTTCGCTTACATTTATGATGCGCCGTGGCTACGATAATCGGTTTACAGAGGTTGGGTTCGGGCCTCCGCAGATAGATCGGACCCCTCGGTTGCGCCCGCTCGGTGACAATGTTGAAATTACACGTTGATCACGATTGAAACTGTTGGGAGACTAGCTCTGAACAAGTGGTGATGGAACACTGACTTCAAGATTTTTCTATCGTAGCTTGTAGGATATTTTGCATGCTGGGATGGTGGGAGAAGAAGTTTCTCGAAAAGTGCATTTTTGTCATGCGTTGATTTTTTTATTGGTAGAAAGGATGTAGGAAATTTACTAGTACATATGATTGGTCGAGTAGGAAGGGGAAATCTTTTTGGAGACTATGATTGGTTGTAGACTATTCTGTGTGTGATCTCCATCTCGATTCTCGGAAACGAGTCCGCGTCTAGTTATCTGGAGCGTTGGAAAAATATAGGGAGGAAAAATGGCCTTGGTCGCGTTGCTGCGCTTGCCTCAAGATAGGCTTTGTTGACCCAGGTGTGAGAGCGCATGGGAAATACTAACGTAGTTTTATTGCCGGGCCAACTTTTCGGCATGAAGGATTTTCTTTTGGAGAATGTATATTTTTGTGGAGTAAGGATTTGGATATTTTCGTGTGTCTTCGTGTGTTGTACGTTCTTATGGCTAAAGATTTTATCATCAACTGCGTTTGACGGTTGCGTGTAGATATGATCAAGACCGACTGTGCTCTCGCGTGGGATATTTTGCGCGACGCTCGCTTCTTATCGATATATTTCGTTTCGGCTGTGGTACGCCTAATTCTGACGAAAATATAAGGACCCGTCGAAAAATGAGAATGCCGTTATCGTGTGTATTGGTTTTCGTAGTTTTCCACGATTTCCATGTGGCATCGGGTAAGCCCGCGTTTTCGCCGGAGTTGAATAAAATAGGAGAGGAAAAAGAAATAGATAGCGCTCTTTCTCGCGACGTTACAGGCCCCTGTGGCGCTGGAGCCCCCCGTCCCGGTGTCGATCGCCGAGTTGTGGCGAGCCTTGAGGCGGATGAAGGCTGGCAGTGCGTCTGGGCCAGACGGGATTACCGTCCCCATGGTGCGGGCGCTCGTGGCGGTCGCGCCGCACCTGGCTCTGGCCATGTACAACGGGTGCTTGGAAGCTGGGGTGTTCCCGCCCCAGTGGAAACTCGCTCGCGTCGTGGCCATCCTGAAGGGTCCTGGGAAGCCGCCCGACGAGGCTGGGTCTTATAGACCGATCAGAGAAGGTGTTGGTTGCGCGGCTGGAGGGCAGGGATGTCCACGGCCTGGCCGACCGGCAATTCGGCTTTAGGGCCGGCAGAGGGACCGAGGACGCGTGGCACACGGCGATGAGGGTGTTCGAGGAGTCCCCCGACCGATACGTGCTTGGCACGTTCGTGGATTTCAAGGGGGCTTTCGACCACCTGAGCTGGGCCACGATCCTCGGGATTCTGGAGGCCGCCTGAATTGGGCGTCTGGCGGAGTTTCTTCAGCGATCGTCGGGCGTTTATGGCTTCCCGGTACGACCGGGTTGAGCTGAGCGTGGAGCGTGGCTGCCCGCAGGGGTCGATGTCGGGTCCGATTCTTTGGAATCTGGCCCTGGACCCCTTGCTGAGGCGGCTCCGGGACGCGAACATCGAGGCCGTCGCCTACGCCGATGAGACGCTCCGGATCTCCTCGGGGGATTCCCGCCTGAGTCTTGAAACTCGGGCTGCGGAGTCCCTCGAGATGGCGAGGGAGTGGGGTGTCGAGTCGGGGGTGGCGATTTCCCCGGAGAAGACTGCGTGCATGATTCTTCGGGGAAGGTTCGCGGCCGCCAGGAACCCCGGGGTCCTCCTGGACGGCGGCGCGGTGCCGTACAGGGGGGTGGTCCGATACCTGGGCATCCTCGTGGGTGAGCGGCTCAATTTTGAGCCCCACTTGCGAGGGGTCCGGGAGAAGACCGCCTCCCTGGTTTGTCAGCTGCGGCGGGTGATGCGGCGGGACTGGGGGCTCCGGCGCCGGACCGTCGGGTCCTGGTACCGGGGCCTCTTTGTCCCGTGCGCGTTTTACGGCGCCTCCGTTCCGGGGGGCCACGTGAGGGCGAGAGCGACGGCAGCGGTGCTGCTCAACAGAGCGCAGCGCTCGGTCCTCCTTGCCTCTCTGCCCGTGTGCCGCACCGTCTCTACGGAGTGCGATGACAGTAGTACAGCTGTGACAGTTTAATGTCAGGGATTTTACGTGCTGTGCCTGGCTCGAAGCCTTAACCAACATGACCCCCACGGGTGCGGGATCAGGAAAACGCCCAATCCACGCGGCCCCGCACAGCGGTACCTACCGGTTCACTCCCAGGATGCGGGTCCTGGGTGCAACTACCGGTCGAGCCGAGTGACTCTCCAACACTCTAACAGCTGAGCAGGCTGCTTCCCGAGCTGATGGTACGCAGCTCACCCGCCGGGACCCTTGACGGTCCCTGACCAGCATACGCCCTAACCACTGCCCGGCTACGCGCCGGTGGCCCCAGCCCCCATGGTACCAGTTTAGATCACTGGTGGGATCTTCGCGGCGCATAATCGCGCCACTACACTTTGCGGGTCCCGCCCCGACGGCCGTGGTAGGCCAGCTGGAACGGCGCTGTCGCCACTCACCGAGGCGCCCACAGTCCACACCCTGTAGGAATCAGCCCATGGGCGCCCTCCTGCCGCATTCACACACGCACACACTCACTTATTCCGGCTGACGCACCCCCAGTCACTCCCTCGTACGCTCCATACTGCCCCACCCCACCTACTCAGTCACGCTCACTCATTCTCACTCCCATTCACCCTCCTTCTCGCAAACACACACTTCGCATACTCACAAATCCGCCCATAGTTCTCCTCACATCCCAACACTCTACTCAGATCCACCCTTCCATCCGGCCCCACATTCACCCCCCAGGTATCCAGGTCCCGCAGATCCTCATACTCCGGGCACTCCACATGTACATGTACCCAGTCCTCACGTTCATCCCCACACATACACTCCTCACTCAGCGCCAGCCTTCTCCGGTACAGGAACTCATTCATGCTACCATGACCAGTGAGCAGGTACCCCATGCTCATACCAAAGTCAAACCCCTTATTCTCCCCCGCGAAGCCCACGTCCCTTATCCATGCATACGTCACACGCCCTTTCACACTCGCATCCCATCTCCTCTGCCACTCGTCAGTCACTCTCCCTTCCACCACACTTGCACATCCCTTCACATTCAACCCACGCACCTCATTCTCATTCACCAGACCCCATCCATACCAGTCCCTGTCGTTTTTGTATCTGAAACACATGTCCCGCTTCACGCACTCGAGGTCCCACGGCAAGTCCCCCATCAGCATTTGCATTGCTTTCGTCGAGACCGTCCTACATACGTTCAAACATGCATATCGGCCCACTCTCTGGCACCTGATCACCGCCACCCTTCCGTACCCGAACCGCAGCACGCCATTCCACACACTCGCACCATATAGGACACATGCAGCAACAAGCCCCCTCTGCAGCACCCGCACAACCCGTCGTCGCAATCCCCATTCACGCCTCAGGACCCGCCTCATCTTACCAACGACACCGACCATTTTCTCCCTCATACATTCCAGGTGCAGCCTGAAGCCCATTCTCTCACTCATCCACACTCCGAGATACCTCACGCGCTCCACATACCTCCCTCGCTCCCCATTCACGCGCACACTTGGCCGCTGTTCACACTCAGGCTACCTTTCAACAGCATCATCACCGTTTTCTCCCAGTTCAGACTCACCCCCATGCTCTCCCCCCATTCACACACCGTTTGCATCCATTCCCGCGCCTTACGTTCAAGGACACCCCGGCCCTGCCCATTCACACACAGCACCAGATCATCCGCATACGCCACAGCCATACACTCCTGTTCCCGCAGCCGCCACAACAGGGAGTCCATCATCATGTTCCAGATAAATGGTCCACAGATGGACCTCTGCGGGCAGCCGCGGCGAACTTCCTTCCATACCGTCTCATTCACGCCAGCCACACACACCCTTCTCTCACAGAAATAGTCCCTCCACAGTTGCTCCTCCAGACATCCCCATTCGCGCAACCTCTCATTCACCCGCATCCATTCCAGATTATCAAACGCGCCCTTGAAATCCACAAACACTCCCAGCACGTACTTGCTCTGACATTTCCCCACAAACCCCTTCAGGCTCTCCCATGCATGCTCGGTTGACCTCCCCTTCCTGAAGCCGTACTGAGAGTCACACATCCTACCATTCACTCTACGCTCCATTCTCTCCACCATCATGCGCTCCAACACCTTGGCCAGTACCGAGAGGAGGCAGATGGGTCTATACGACCCAGCCTCCATCCTCACCTTCTCAGGCGACTTCAGGAGCACAACCACACCCGCACACTTCCACTCCTTGGGGAAACGGCCTGTCTCCAGACACAGGTCGAACACTCTCTTCAACCACTCCGAAATCGCTCTGTGGATCATTCGCATCATTTCCGTACATATCCCATCCAGCCCGGGTGCCTTGCGCCGTTTCATTCTTCCCACCGCGTCGCTTATCTCTCTCCACCCAAATCCCTCCTCATTTGCATCACCCCGGTCCCACGCCGCCAGGGGCAGCTCGGGCACGGGGACATCCATACCCGCGGCCGGGAAGAATCTGCTCAGCAGCACGTCGACCGTCTCCCGCCAGGTGGTCATATAGCCACCCGCCACACGCACGCTGCTCAAGCCCGCCCGGCCACGCTTACCCATGCAAATCTTGTACACACTGCTCCATGGATCCTGGTTCCCAATCGTACTGACAAAGCGTCTCCAGTCATCCTCTTTCACACGACACACCTCCCTCTTGTATTCCGCAACCATTCTCCGATACTCCCCCCTTTTCCATTCATACCTCCTATCGTGCCTTCTGGCCCGCTGGCAGGCCCGCCTGGCCCTGCCAACGGCCCTCTTCATTCGCTCCAGCTCCTCCGTCCACCAATTCGCTCGCCACATTCTCCCACTCACACGCTCCCGCAGATGCCGCTCATTCGCACCCAGGATCCATGTCATCACACCTTCAAGCACCCTGTCCACGTTACTTTCTTCCATCAGTCTCGCACCCTCGCTCCTCGCACTCTCCCTCAGGTCCTCCACATACGCTACCCAGTCCGCGCCAGACAGCACCCACCCCTTCCCGGCTGGATCCACATTCACATCTCCAGCCCCATGCACCACCCGGATCAGGATCACATTGTGATCACTGATGCCCCAGTCATTCATCACGCACCACTCATACCGGCACCTCCCGTCCGTTCCTTTCATCAGGCTCACATCGATATCGCTGTTTCCAGTCGGACCATCAAACGTGTACCATTCACTCGGTTCATTCAGCACGCTCACATCATTCGCCAGGACCCACTCCTCCAGACACTCCCCACGCGCTCGCGAGGCCGTTTCCGCAATGTCACCCTTGCTATGCCACAAGGGCGACACCGCGTTTTCATCCATACCTACGATGAGCCTCCTGCCCCTCGCGGCCGCAAGCACCCTGTCCATGTACGCCAGGTAGGGTTCCATATCGGCCCCCCACCGGCAGTACACGGACGCAACGAACAGCTCCCCGAAGCCGCCCCTTAGCCGAACGCACACACCCGACTCATCCGTGCATTCCCTTACACACCGATTCGATCGTCCTATCGTTCACCACAATCGCTGCCTTCACTATCTCACCATCATTCACATGCACACTCATGGCCCCAGGCAGACCCACCACCCTCCCATTTCTCACGTACGGCTCCTGGAGGAGGGCCACACTCACACCCCGCGCACACAGACTCACACCCAAATCACACATAACCGCATACGACCGCTGACAGTTGCTCTGCAGCACATTCAACACGCACTCATCCATCCCAGATTCTCGCTCTCGCTCTCTCTCTCTCTCTCTCTCTCTCTCTCTCTCTCTCTCTCTCTCTCTCTCTCTCTCTCTCTCTCTCTCTCTCTCTCTCTCTCTCTCAGCAGCGCGCACGTACTCCGGGCATCCATCCGAGAGGACCGAGTGACCACACTCGTTTCCTCTTATCTTGCAATTCCTGCATACACACCCGCTCTTACAGTCCTTGGCCAGGTGTCCACCCACACCACACCTCAGGCACAATCTCTCCTTCTCCCCACATTCGCGCATCATGTGCCCGAACGCGTAGCACTTGTGGCACCGCAGCACGTTCGCAAACTCCTTTGCACGCAGCGCGTTCCACCCTATAAAGACCCTTCCCTCCTCGCACACAATCCTCTTCGCTGTGGCGTTAACTTCGATCACTACATTGCCACAGGCTGCACCCTTCTTCGCGCTGCGGTTCATCACCCTCGTACTCTCCCTAATCTCACTCTCACTCATTCGCCCCTTGAGATTCCTCTCATACAGCTCGTCCAGCAACCTCTCATCCGTCATCTCATTCTCAACGTCGAAGACCAGGAGCTTCGGCCCTATTTTCTTCGGGAGATCTACCCTCAGCCGCGCCGCCGAAAACTCCAGGCATTGACGCAGGATTTGTACCTCATTCTCGCTGACGGTCTCGATCGCGACAGCACCACTCGGGGTCTTCCTCACCGCCCGCACCCTGGCATTCACGCTCGCACTCACCTTCTTCATAATGCATTCCTTCACGTGATCACTGGTCATCGCCTCCCCACCTTCCTTGGGTCTGACGACCACCGCGCACGCGTTACCCCTGGCCGGCCTTGCGGTCTCCAGTCTCGCGCCGCCCTCCCTCGGCCGCTTCCACCCGCACACGGAGCGCCACCAACCAACCCCGGCCCCACCACACTCGCGTAGGACCTTGGTCCTGCCGGCGTCAGGCGCTCCGCCACACTCACGCCCCCACCCATCGCCTCCCTCCTGCTCGCCCTACCCCCACACTCCTCCAGCCTCCCCAGAAGCCTCTCGTTTCGCACGACCAGCGCCATCATTCGCTGGTCGAACTCGGCCACACATCCCAGGATCGCCTCAGCAGCCCCCTTGGACACCTTGTTCGTATCCTTCAGCAGGATGGACCGCAGATCATTCCCGATTCGCCGCATCGCCGCCAGCTTCTCCAAGCACTCCCCCTCCTCCATCACCGACGGTCACCCTCCTCCGCCGCCGCCGATCCCACAGTATCCAAGTCCTCCCCAGGACCTCTCTTCCTTTTCTTCCCCGTCAGACTCCCCACACTCACCACCCTCCCGACGCTCCCCGTGCTTGCGCACGAGTCCCGCCGCTGCGGCTGCTGTTGCTGCCGCTGTTCCCCCACCACCTCCACCGCCATATCAAATTCGAGCAGCTGCCGGGGTGGGGCCGGGGCTAGATAGGTCCCCCCCCCCGTCCCCCGCCGACGCCGTCGCCGCCGTCCGCAACGCCGCCGCCAACGCGCCCGCACCCGCAGACCCCGCACAGGATCCCCTCCGCGCCGTCGAGCGCCCGCGCGAGCCCGAACGCGTCCTATCTACCTGACCGCTCACACACACGCCCTCCCGCACGCCGGCACTCTCGCCCGCCGGCACGCTTGCTAGTTCGCCCGCTGGCGCGCTCGCCCGACCGCCCGCTGGCACGCTCGCCCGTTCGCCCGCTGGCGCGCTCGCCTGTTCGCCCGCTGACGCGCTCGCCCGATCGCCCGCTGGCGCACTCGCTCGCTCGCCCGCAACCACCCGCGCCGCCCCACCGCCGCCTCGCTCGCTCGCACGCTCGCAACGCCGCCCTCTCGCACGCCCACACCGGGCGCCACTCCGCTCTCTCCCTCCGTCGTTACATCTCCTTTCCCCACTTCACGAGTGGGTAGGGCTGCGGGGAGCCCCGTGTCCTTTGGCACCTTTTCAGAATTCGTGATCTTGGACATAGTCATGAATCTGGGACTTTTACCCGAGAGTCCCCAACTCGACCACCTAACTCGCCCACCCAGCTTGCCCTTACCCCCCCACCCTCGGTGGGGGCCGCAGCCGGCACCCGCCGGCCCCGCCCTAAGAAGGGCCGGGCCGGGCTCCCCGCTCCAAACATCCCACCCAGGGAACAACCCCCCGCCCCCAACCGCCCCACACCGATAACTCCTCCCCCCGGACACCGGCTTGCTGCGTTTGGCCTCGGCGGGTGCAGCACCTGGCGTCCGGCAGGTCCGCATCCTGGTGCAACCAGGCCCTGCCGGACAGTACACATGCATTTTTCACGCGTTGCTACGGGGCAGCCCACTCGGGGGAGTTACGTCCGAGCCGGGCCCCGGTACTACCGCGCGGCCCCCGGGCGTGCCTGACCGCCCATCCGAAGGGGCCTCCCGGGTTTTCCGCTGTACCGTTTTACCCATTCGCCAGTGCCACGGGGGAGGACGGCGCGGGGAAGCCGGGGGCGGCGCGAAGGCCCCCGGGGTTGTGCGAACTTAGTCTGGCCGCTCACCGCAGGCCTGCCCGACATGGTTGGACCTGCCAGGGGCCAAGCCCCGGTCGGTATAGCCCCGCGGATCTCCGCGGCACGCAAGCCCCCGCGCCCCGACAAGGCGCCGCACATGGGCGGGAGTACAGCTGTGACAGTTCTAACTCAGAGATCTCAGGGGGGGAGCGGCGCGGGTGGGTCACATGGGGAGGGGTATGACGTCACGCGGGGTGGGGGACTTGGCCGAGGGGCTGACGTCACGCGGGGTGGGGGACTCGGCCGAGGGGCTGACGTCACGCGGTGAGGGGGAAATCGTTGGAGCGGCGGAGGGGGGTATATATCGATTATCGATTAATTGATAATCGATTATTGATCTTTATATAATTAAAATTTATTATTGATTTATTTTGTCTTATATTGTTTACTTCATGGATTTTATTATTTTGCGACTGTCGCCAGAGAGCCAAGTTGGTTGACCCGTGTCGCTGAGAGAAGCGATCGGATTACACGTTTGCATGAGAGAGAGCGAGAATGAGAGATGGAGCGACCGCATCGCATGCATGTGAGATAGAGCGAGATATAAATTTAACTTTAGACATTCAACGACTAAAGCAGTTGGGTTTGTTTGGGTGAAATCCCAAACAAACCCAAACAAACCCACGAACGTCTTCGGACATCTATTGAACGTCTTCGAACATCTATTGAACGCTTTCGAACGTCTCTTGAACGTCTCACGAACGCCTCCCGAACGTCTCACGACCATCTCATGATCGTCTCTCGAACGTCTCACGAACGTCTCCGAACGTCTCATGAACGTCTCTTGAACGTCTCACGAATGTCACCGAATTCCTCATGAACGTCTCACGAACGTCTCCGAACGTCTCACGAACGTCTCCGACCGTCTCATGAACGTCTCTCGAACGTCTCCGAACGTTTCACGAGCGTCTCTTGGACGTCGCACGAACGTCTCCGAACGTCTCACGAACGTCTCTTGAACGTTGGAGAGCAATATTCTATACAACTGTGTAATCTCATAACAGATAATGTAACAAGGAAAGGAGTGAGGAGAATTAAAAAATCACATAATGTCACATTTCGTTTATTTGCATGAATCTTTATGATTCAATCACGAATTAAACATTTTAAATACATTTTGTAATGCACAATTTTTTTCGTGTTTTTCGCATCGCAGAGTGTAGCTTACGCCTAATTTACTTAAGGTATCCATATCGCCAAAGTCCACGTCCAACGTATCAATAACTAGATCATTTTTCATATTTAATATATCAGCTAGCCATTCTCGTTTTTCATGGCCGTCAACATATACGATAGGATACATATCGTCTTCCGTTGGGCCCACAACTGCAGCCGTTATTAAACCTTGAGCCATGCTATATGGAACGTTTCCATAGGCCTACTGTAGACCATGATGATTCCGAATCAGCCATGACGCTTCGTATCTCTCAGATTTTGTGAGAAGTCTCCATGGTATGATACTCGCGAAAATGTAATGAGAGAGCACAAATTCCGCTCTCAAAATCGCTACTTCCTTCCAAAGTTTCTCCCAACAATGAACCCTTGTAGATCGACAAATGTAGGTACAGACATAACGAAGATGTGTTGGCTCAGTCAAGTCGATAGCAAGATCAATTGATGACTGACGTCAATATTTAAGAAACTCGTCTTTAAATTATTTATTTATCGAGCGGGGGTTACTTGCTGATCTATACAATTTTAAGAACCATGTTTGTCAATGGACAATATTCAACAACGCGATCGTGCAAGATCAAACAATAGGCAGTAGTATTTGGTGGCAAATCTTCCTTACATTCAAACTCTATTCGCACGTCCACGGTAGCATTTTTCACAGACCCGTTCTGACGCGAGCAATCGATAACCGTGAGAGGGCCGTTATATTGAAACTTTGCGATAGTGAGCAAAGAATTATCACTATTACAGCCGTAATAAGATTTACGGAATCGAGAGTACATATTGAACATAATGGCGAATCTGTTTTTGTCAAAGTCCAAATTCAAATCATCGTACGGATAGGATTTCGAGTTGAGATAAAGTTTAACATTGGCGAGCTTGCAGTCGTCGAATAGTGTAATGTCCTTTGCCATAGAATTTTTTTTCCAGTCTGCAGCGCAAATATTACGTATCTTGGTTTCTCTAGCTGGGAGGCAGCTTTCACAGTCCATGAGTGTTTCGTTGTGCTTTGAAGCAGTGGAGACTCGTATAGATCCCAAGAGCGAAAGCTTATATTCAAGTATCGCCCACTTTCCGATGTTCGAAGTAATGACAATTTTGTTGTCTCATTTAATATTACGTGAGGCATACGCCATTGTATTTTGAGCAATTCAACTTCTGCCTCGACTAATGGATGCTGACTGAATACGCAATTGTTATTATGGCGCGAACGTATCAGAATTAGCTCATGACGAGCATTGATAACAACGCGTTTGTAATCTTCACAGCATCCTAGCAATATGTTGAGAGGTACAATAAAACTGAAGTATTATTGGTTTTTTCCTTAGGTACACGCTTTTCGCGTTTGTTACCTATTCTTTCCCTTCATTGTGCCCGTTTATTTCCTCTACTGTTTACTCCTTTTTTCTCCATCTTTCTCATTGCCCCCCCCCCCCCCCCCACCCGTCTTGCGGCCGCAGCCGACTTCCCCCTTTGTATTATATTTATCATGAAATTTCTGTCATGGGTATAGGGAAACTGCGGAGAACCTATACCAATACAGCCGGTCATCGAGTTCGCCCCCCAGTCGTGGAACTAGTCTTATTTCGCCGCGAAATGCCGAAGAAAAACATTTCACGACGAAATGTACGCGACTGGGATTCGAACCCGGGACCTCCCGGTCCGCTGGTTTGGTGGCGAGCACGGTAACCACTAAACCATCGCACCGGTACAAAAATTGAAGTATTTTTCCCCATTATTATATGTTACATCCCACGCAGCATTCTTCAAAGTATGACTCCTCTCAGGGCTTAGAGATATGGAGTTTTTAATCGTGGTTGTTATTCCAACGTTTCAATTGCGATCAATCTCCACACCGTCGAGCTCATAACGAACTTCATCAAACATGAATGCAGCGCAATTGTATCCCAATACTACTGTTGTTTGATCATCGGGTTTTTTAAGCACCGTGAACTTTCCCTCAACGTAGAGAAAATTTTCAGATAGTAGGGTGTACAAGTCTTGGTGTTGTATAGGAATCCGTATTTCATCACTGTGTCCAAACGTTGAGTTGGCATACGGATTGTACGTATGAGTCTCAAAATATCGCACCAACTCCTTGGGTGGTCAAAGATTTCCAAAACTATCAAAATATATTATATGACTCCCCCTCTTGGCATAGGCTACCCAATGCGTACCGGGGCCATCGGCATCATCCAAATTTACTATACCGCTCTCATCTAGTTGCACGCCCTCATAAAGTGGTAAACTATTGCGCATGAAGACCCCTCTGAAGAATGGTATGCGCATGCACCTGGCTAAGCATTCTAATTGTACATTAGTTGTTACACCCATGGGCATTTTTACCGTGTTTTAGCGTTTTTTTTTCTTAGTTGAACATCCTTGTCCACGCTTGTAGGGAGCGAGATAGAGCCCATAGCCTTCTATAGCTCGATTATGACGTTGTATTTCTTCAAGTTGACGTTGCGCCGCTTTGCTATCATTCACAGCCTTTGCTATCCCAGCTACCCCACCAGCCAGTGAACCAAGAACTCTCAGCAATGGTAACATTGGCAAAATTCCGCCACGCTTTGCTATCGGCAGTATTCTCTTCTTAACGGGTTTTTTTTCTTTGTCGATGAGTTCTTTGTCTTCATTCCCATGCCGAATTTCGTTTCTGCTTTCATAGCTGCCCAAACAGCGGTCGCTGCTGTTTTCTCGCCAAAAGTCGAATCTCTCGCAGTAATACGTTTTCGTACCGTTGTTGCAAGTATATTATCCGCAACGTGTCTTTCGCCTACATGATTGCTTCGAGAATAGGCTATATCGTGGTCGCGACAAGCGGCATCCAAAGGATTTATACCACGATCACCCTGTGCCAATCTCTGCTCTAACTGAGTGCCTGGTCCACAAAATTGGTATCCGGGAATGTGTAACTCGATCGGAAATGCATTTATTGCTCGATTTAACAAACCGTTGCCTTTTCTCTTTGACATTCGGCACAATTATTTATAAGCGGTGCTGGACCGTCAATGTGTATTAGCTATCCCGGTAAATTCCAATGGCGCGTGCATCGGCGTTATTGCTGTACTTCCGAATCAGCCTTTATATGTTCGGGAAGCCTCTCCCACAGAATGTCAACGCAGTGATGAAAATTTTGTAACAAAACAATTTTTGGAATAAACTGTAATTGATGAGCCGTTAAGCGGAGAATACTGCAGTCGTCCGACAGGTACAAAAACATTCTCAATACTGAGCGGATTTGGTTCGGTGCACTCCTATAAATACTCCTCACACGACGCATTTTGGGCGAATGTGTGTTTAGATTCAGAAGAGAAAACATGCGTTGCGTGCAACAAGCGACGGTGATTCAAGTGACCAATTTCGACGATAGAGTAATGGAGGGCCAACAAGTACGCAAGCATGGAGACATGCTGCCACTTACGATACGCAGCATTATTTGCGGTCCTTGAAATTGTGGGAAAACCAATGTTCTGTTAAGTTTAATAGAAAGTCCAAATGGCGTACGTTTTGAAAACCTATATGTATACTCGAAATCGCTTCAACAGCCAAAATACCAATATTTGGAAAATCTGCTGACATCGATTAACGAAATGGGCTATTTTAAATTCTCAAATAATAGTGATGTTATCCCACCGCATGAAGCGCTTCCGAACGCCATTTTTATTTTCGATGACGTAGCATGTGACAAGCAAGATACAGTACGAGAGTACTTTGCGATGGGCAGACACTCGAGCGTTGATTGTTTCTACCTTTAGCAAACATATGCCAAGGTTCCCAAGCATCTTATACGCGACAATGTGAATTTGCTTATTTTATTTAAACAACATCGTACAAACTTGAAACATATTTACAATGAACATGTGAATACGGACATGTCGTATGAAGATTATCTGGTGATATGTCAAAAATGTTGGCAACACGAATATGGCTTCATGGTGATTGACAAAGATAGCTCATTGTCCGGTGGTCAATATAGAAATGGATTTAACGAGTTTGCAATACCGTAATGCAGTCAGTCGGCATTGAGACATCAGCTGTGCAACAATCTACAAATAATTTCATGTGGGCATCATGACGACAATTGATACTGATGAAAAGATTGCCAGGGAAATTGCGAAAACAAGCGACTCAATACGCAAAAAATATCAAGCTTTGAAGACTGGAAAAATGGAAGAAGATCTTGCATTGGAGAGACACTTCAAGCCAATCACCGAACCTCTCAAGCAGATTGTTGAGCAATCAGCTGCTGTTGAATCTCTTGGGCCGGAAATTGAATCGTTGAGTATGTCGGAAGCAAAGGACCTAGGGAAGGACGTGAAACAAGGAACAAAGTGCACACGGTCGTTATTTTAAGATTCGCTGGTAACTTCTACACCGAATCAGTTGAAACGCAAGCGACGAAAGGAATCTCTGGATGATACGTCGATGGCTGCTGTACCCTTGCAACCAGCCACCATTGTGAAGAAGACGTTATTGAGACTACGCCCGAATCATTCGTGTCTACAGTTCAACGTCAATTACAAACGGCTGAAGGTCAAAATACATTGCGCGAACATTTCGGTCCACTCAGTCAATAATATATTTCATCTATTCTTTCACAAGACAAAAATTCCAGCATGGATTACGTGTATGGCGTCAAATTTGCAATGAAGGAATGATGTTAGGCGATAAGCGTTTCGATGTGGATAATGATGATAATATATTCATCGATGGCATAAAATACTTGGGAACCCCTGGGCTCTATGAGCTAATCTTCAAGAGAATTCCCGACGATGCAATATACAGCGAGGAAGACAAAGACAAATACAAAAGTATATTGTTGGCAACAAATGCACATCGATGTGGTAGCAATATACTCAATCGTGTATTGGGTGACAAAGGCTTTAAGTATAAATATATAATTGGACCATTAACTTTCGACAGAAAAACTGGAAGACGTATAGAAATACCGCTCGCCATGACGTTAAATAACAACAAAATCGATTATGTGCATTGGAATGATCCCAATGAGTTGGTCGATCGTTTGCGCTTGTTGCAAGCTTCACGACACGCGGGTAACAAGGCTCACGACAATGAGATAATGCCGATTATTGAAGAACTTCGCGAAGCGGGTCTCATTATAAATTAACCTATGCATCGATGATAATGATCATTCCTTCATCGCTATTGATACCGAGATGTCGATCAATAAATTCGGATCATCGCTTGGAGCGCAGGATAATTCATACTATCAGTGGACTGGGCTAATAAGAAATTACACACGTGATAATGCTTTCTGTCTACCCTCTAGTGGCTTCGATGCAAGATCACGTGAAATACGAGGCGTAGCCATACCTGAAGGGGATTATGATGCTGCTAATAAACGTTACGTGGAAATGGAAATCAAGCTGATAACAGAACGCCTGGATGAATTTGAGAAGAAATTCATCGCAGTAGAGGATACGCTTCGAATAACTATGAACGATACGTCTAAAACGATTCAGTATGTAACCGACGCTGTAGCTGACACAACGCAGGAAGAGTTGTAAAAATCGTCTGGTCAAACACACGATATGCTCGGAGAAGAAAAAACGTCTGAAGAAAAGCAAGAAAAAACTTTCTGCGAAGACATGTCATCGTACGTGGATATGATGATTTGTGGCAGGCTGACGTAGTCGAAATGCGGCCGTATTTGCGTTTCAACAAAGGCTACAATTACATCCTCACCGTAATCGATGTGTTGAACAAGTATGCATGGGCCGTACCCTTGAAAAGTAAAACTGGCAACGAAATGGGTACGACGATCGCGAAAATCTTACACGATCATAGCAGATATCCGAAAAATGTTCAGACCGACAAAGGAAGAGAATTTTACAATGTAAACGTGCAGCGTCTCATTGAGAAATACAACATCAATCATTATTCGACGTACTCTATTATGAAGGCCTCGGTCGTCGAACGATTCAATCGCACTCTCAAAAATTCTATGTGGAAAATGTTTACACTCAATGGTAATTACAAGTGGATCGATGCGTTACCGCAACTCGTTATGAGGTACAATGCTCGAAAGCATCGTACTATTGGCATGAGGCCCATCGACGTTACTCCTGCAATCGCGGAGAAACTCTTACCCACCATGTACAGCAATGTAAAAATTGCGGCTGCTGCAAGATTCAAAGTCAATGATTTTGTGCGCGTAAGCAAATTCAAGACAATATTTAAAAAAAGGTTTCACACCAAATTGGACCACCGATGTGTTTAAAATCGTCAAGATGCAGCAAACTTATCCTGTAACGTACCTAGTCGAGGACTCAAGTGGAAATCCAATAGCCGGAGGATTCTACCAATACGAACTGCAACGGGTTGCCAATCCAAACATATATCTCGTGGAGAAGATAATACGCAAAAAGGGCAATGATGTTTATGTTAAATGGTTGGGAATGGATAAATCCCAAAACTCGTGGATACACAAAAATAACATATTGTAATAACTTTCATAACGTATATGAAAAATCCAATAAAGTTTATTTACAATAGGCATACTATTTTATTTATGCTGTAACGGGTTTTCTGGTCCGCACACTTCCGGGCTCGGGCCGCTCCCGAAGCCTACCGGGTGTCCGAGAACCCACCGGATGGACGTGGGCGCCAGGTACCGGAGTACCGCCGACCGAGGGTCGACTTGTGAATTGTGCCCACCCGCGCGCGGTCCCTTGATGTTGGGACACCCGGTGTGGAACGGCACGACCCGGGCGGTCCTACTAGCTCTGCTCGCCGGAGGATATGGTAGAGGGGCAGGATCGAAGGACGAGTGTCAAGGATGACACCGGAAAGGAGGCATTCGCTGAAGTAATCAACATGTGTTAACAGTACGACTGGTATTTGTTTATTGGGCTCGAGACTTGCCAATACGGTGTACAATTCATAACGGGCGCTCGACAAAAAACTCCAACTTCTATCCGCGCTTGGATAAGCTACTGGCGCACCGGCGACAATCTAGCGACAATCCGGACTACTCCTAGTTTCAAGGGGAATACCGCCAGGGGCGCTGCATTGGGAGTAGGGTTCCGTCCGAAGAGCGTATGTACTGGTGTAGGCAACGGTGTATAATCGTGTAGGCAATCGTGTCGGTACGCGTGTACTAACTCAAAAGAGTGTAGGCAATTGTGTAGGTAATTCGTGTATTCGTGTAGAGAGTGTAGGCAATTGGGTAGATAATCGTGTAGGTACTCGTGTACTAACTCAAAAGAGCGTAGGCAATGGTGTAGGTGATTCGGATATTAATGTAAAAGGACAGGTGTGTAGATAATCCGTGTATTAATGTAAAAGGGTGTAGGCAGGTGTGTAGATATTTGTGTAGGTAATTCGTGTACTAACTCAAAAGAGCGTAGGTAATTGCGTAGGTAACCGTGTAGGTAATCGTGTATTAATGAAAGCATGTGTAGATAATTGTGTAGGTAATCGTGTAGGTAAGCGTGTATTACTGAAAGCATGGGTGGATAATTGTGTAGGTAATCGTGTATTAATGTAAAAGAGTGCAGATAATTGTGTAGGTAATTCGTGTATTAATCCGAAGGAGTGTAGGTAATTGGGTAGGTAATCGTATATTAATGTAAAAGGGTGTAGATAATTGTGTAGGTAATTCGTGTACTAACTCAAAAGAGCGTAGGTAATTGTGTAGGTAATCGTGTAAGTAATCGTGTATTAATGAAAGCATGTGTAGATAATTGTGTAGGAAATTCGTGTACTAACTCAAAAGAGCGTAGGTAAGTGTGTAGGGAATCGTGTATAGGCCCCGACAACGAAATTCGATTATGTATGGTCACCGGCTCGGACACCCGATATATCCGCCTCTATTGGCCAAATAATAACCTAGGTGACCGAAAGTCCGAATAATGTCAACTAACTTTCCGAACACCCCGTATATTCACTTGAGATACAAGGTGTTGTGGTTGGTGACCGCAAGTCCGAATAATGTCGACTGGCTTTCCGGGCACCCGATATATTCGCTCGAAATACAACGCCTTATGGTGGTCGACCGGAAGCCCAAACAACATTGATTGACTTTCCGGATACCCGATATGTTCGCTCGAAATACAATGCATTAGGGTAGTCGACCGGAAGTCCAAATAATATCGACTGACTTTCCGGACACCCGGTATATTCGCTCGAAACACAATGTACGATGGTGGGGGACCGGTGGTCCGAATAACGTCGACCGACTTCCCGGACACCCGATATATTCGCTCGAAATACAATTGTCGCGAGGTCGATAATATAGGAATGAATATTACCAAGGGTTTCGCGCGAGTATAATTCTCGAGTGAGCTGGATTTCAGCAACTCGTAAACAACGCGCGAGAACGAAGGAAACAAAGACAGAAGCTCAAAGGTAAACAAACGCGAGACCAAGCGCTAGATGGCCCTGAGCGCGCGGATAGACTGGACGAGAGATATACGCACGAACTATGTTGTATTACATTTTCCGACTCGAAATAAAATATTACTGTAATTACATAATCTCGCGGAAATTCGTACTTTTCTTTGGGCCAATTTTCGCGGGACCTCAGCAAACATTTTTTATTTAATGCCCTAGGCTTAACGAACGATCACGTTAATTAATGATCGATAACAAAAAAAAACAACTCGCTAATTGACGCGATACGCAATAAAATTGATCGGAACTTGACGGAACAACCGAGGATAAGGTACGAGCTCCCTTACAAAATTTACTGACTGAACCGGAACTTCCCCAGAGGCGGAAATCCGGGAACAAACGCGACTTTATCGCCGAAAAACTCCCGCCGGGTTCCAGGCCTCTGGGGGCACGAAATTTTCTTCTATGGGGCAACCCGTCCCCACTTGGCGCAATTAATAGACGTAAAATGAAAAGAGCCCAAATTTAGAGCTCGTACCTTAAGAACGTAGGGAGACGACAGAGATCGGGCTCACCGCTGAAGAGTCGCAGCACGGAGAAGCTCGCTGCCTGTATCGGGAGGGTCCCGGCTCGCAGTCGATCGGCGGTAAGGCTCGGCTGCTTCGAGTGACGCGGCTGGGCTCGTGGACTCCGAAATCGTGACTACCGAAATCGCCGCGCTCTCGCGGTGCTCCCGGCTCTCGCGTGCCCCACTCACGCGCCCCTCCCCTCTTTTCACGCGCTCACGTGTGATCGCGTTAATCTCCATCTAGGAGATTTTCCACTATTTCCCTCAGATGCCACGGCCACGGCCCCGCTCTACCGCGCTTCCCCGCGCGTACGCGACTGTCCTCGCAGCGAATAATTGACTGCCCCTCGAACCTCTTCCCCTAGGAACCGAGGCGGGACCTCGAACGCGGGGGGGAGGCCTCCCTCGCATTTCCCCAGCGTCCTGGGAATAGCGGTGGGCCCACGCGATATACCACCAGGTGAACTATACCCCCGGTCGCCGATCCACCGCCCCGACCCCCTTCGACGGGGCGCCGGTCTTACGCGGTCCATGAGGCCCGAGGGGACAGTAGGGATGGTGCAACTCCGGGTTGCGGAGTCGAGAGGGACGGGCGACACGGTAAACTTGGCCTTATTCCGGCGTCTTCTCCGGCATCCAATCCGCGAGCACTGTTGTCCGACACTCGCCTGCCTTTGAGTGGTGGCGCGTGCGTGTCCTCGTGGACCAACCCGCGCGAAGTTTCGCGGAGCGCGAGGCCGGAAGCCGGGACATCTCGGGTATCGATCATGCGTTACTTCGGGGTAATATGGACGCGCGAGCGATCGTTTTCCGCTACATCGTTTCGTCATCCATACTAACCGTCCTAAAAAAACCATCCCAAACATTTTATTTACAGGTTACCAATTTCGTCCATTCCTCCGCGGCTCACGAGCCGGTAGGTAAACACACAGGTAAGACGTGGCGGTTTCCGGAATAAAAGTACAAAAAAAAGGTATAATATTCCGCGACGCCGTAAGTCGACGATTTCGGAGCCACCCAGAATCGAACCAGGACGCATCAGGGTCGTAAACCCGACCCACTAGTCGACACCGTTCAAAAATGGACGTGACCCCTTAATTTGTCACGTCACAATGTATACATTCACCATTCCTTATAAAAATAAATGATTATATCCTGTAAACATCAACATACTCGCATTATATATAACATGAATATTTTCCAATATATATCAAATTTACATTACTACATTCATTATATCTATCCCTTTTTATTTTATAGCAATATATACAATGTAGCCTAACAAACGCATTTACAATGCCATTTTATAATGACCCCAGGGTAGAGTGTCCGTACTTTTCGGCACGATATACCGCTTGTCATCGTGTGGACTTAGAGCAATTTTTGACTCTGAAATAGTGTAAACTTCGTGCAGCTTCGATCTTATGCAAGACTGCTGACGAATCATCTCAATTTCTTCCCGTAAACCGTACCATACCATTATTTTCATCTTTCATGAGACCGGGAACTTTCTTGTTGACTAACGGTAAACCGTACACGTTTTCCATCGGGTAATCGCTCGTATCAAATTTGTCAATGTTACGCTTCATATCGTCGTAAACGACGTCAGACTTGATGTGGTATATGAGACTAGCGGTGTCGGTGTACATGACCTTGCAGTTATGCTGATACACCGGAATCATGAATTCGTAGTGAAACTCATATAAACATGTTTTCGAAATGTCGAGTATACACATACCCACATAAATCGGCGTGTTAAGGGGGGATTGTCTTTTTTCACAAAATTTACCGCTTTTTGGGAATTTTTTTGTGAAGAATGTATACAACGGAAAACTTGTGAAACTTATATAGCATATAGTTTTATTGATCTGTTTACTACATACAAAAAATTTTTTAAACAATTTCATCAAAAAATCCGCCTCCCACCCCCCTCGACGCGCGATGGTCCTTTTTTGATGGTGTGCACGATTACAGCCTTCACGTTTATCCTGCAACAAAAACCGAAAAAGCATTTTACTTTAGACACATATAGCTATCGTTCGATGAAGGGAAAAACAAATTGAAGATTTGGTGACGTTTTGAACTTGAGGTATCGATTTTTCGAAAAAAATTGATCGATTTTTTGTTATAAATAAAAAAACTATTAAACGTATTGCTCTTATGCTTCATCAAACGATAAAAGGATGTCAGCTGAGCATTCTGTCCAAATTTGAAGGCAATCGGTTGAATAGTTTTTGAGAAATCGTGCACACCATCAAAAAAGGACCATCGCGCGTCGAGGGGGGTGGGAGGCGGATTTTTTGATGAAATTGTTTAGAAATTTTTTTGTATGTAGTAAACAGATCAATAAAACTATATGCCAAGTTTCACAAGTTTTCCGTTGTATACTTTCTTCACAAAAAAATTCCCAAAAAGCGGTAAATTTTGCGAAAAAAAAAGACCCTCTTAAATTTTACCTCCAGATTTCGCAACTCGACGGCAATAAGATTTTCCGAAAAGATACTTCGACTGTGAAAATTTGGTTTAGCGATCATTGCCTCTGCCCCATACCGTCCCTCCCACTTTGTTACAAGTTTCACGTCTACACGGTTTCGCACATTTTCCATCGTTTTGCCAAATACTGCATTGTTCATTAATTTGTACAAATTTTTGTCGAAATCATTTGTAGCACGTGTGCGAAAGTGCGTGTTCAATTCGATGTATGGACGCAACCAGGGGGATTGAGTGAATTTCAAAATTCGGTGTATTTTCGCTCCTTTAAGTCCATGGCGCATACACTGCTGCAAATTACGATAGTGTATCACGTAACGCTTCTTATCGCATACGGTTGCGAGCAATTTCTCTTGGCGCTTACCAGGTGGTTCGTCGCGTGTCGGACAAAACGGAAGGTCACTGTGCGAATCATGCAAACGTTGCGGATATTCAAGATCGACTTCGAAAACGTAGCGTATAGGCGAATCTAGCACTATGGATAATACGTTAAAATTCGATGTGTCGTCGATCCACTGAAAATCAGCATAAGGCAAAGGTTGACACATTGCCCATCCATACAAGTTGTTCACATCGAAGTACATCAGGTATGATGATGATTTCAATGGATCGTACGATTGTATGTACTTGATGTGAGCATGTGCATATCTGTTTGAACATTGGCTCAAACCTCCGCGTATACCTCGCTCGATGAAAAAATCATGTCGATGTCGGTCAATAATACAAACGTAATGTGCGTATATTTCAACATGGCGTCCCAAGTATATCCGGGAAGAGTGTAATAACACGCCGGATCAAGCCCATAACTTTCAATACACGTATCACGGAAATTTTCGAAAATATCTGCTAATAACAAGACATCCGTCTTCAAATACAAAGCGCTATATTCACCAAGCGTTTGAATGGAAACCGCTCCCAGACATTCTCAGCGTGAAGGTACTCGCTCGCGCTGATCGTTTCCCCGGTCAAGAAACTGTAAAATGAGTGGCGCGGCGGAAAACACGTGTCTTCCAATCTGCTGACATGGTCAATGAATTCGTACGGAAAGACACCTTTTCTTGTTAATAATGTAAAATCATGCATCGGTAGGCCATGAAATTGTGAGCGTAAAATTTTCAGTTTGTCCGTCGTTAAAAATGATGCCAATTTCTCAAGACTTGTGGTTAGAAATTTATATGAATCGATGAAGCGTAATTTAATTTGGTTTTTTGTCTCTTCGGTAGTAGTTTGAACAGTTTTCGTGAACGAAATATATTTTTCTTTTGGTATTGGAAGCATGTAAGTTTTTCCTTCGAAGGCGGTGGCCACTTCCCTGATTATAAAATGCGCATTATAGCCAGACAAATTGTGAAAAACTACGGGGATGAAAAATGATTGTTTGAAATTTAGATTGCAATTCGAATGGGCGGGGCCTCTGTAACGCCCAGTTAAATGACAATGATCGCGAACTCGTGTATCGGTTTGTGCAAAATCTTCTTCACATATGTGACACTTTATCGCGCTTCGAAATTCAAGCTCCTCGTCGGTTGTTAACTGTACCATGGGGATATTTGAAGATAAAATATATTTTACATGCAGAGCTGCACTTTTTAGTTCTTCGACGAACCATGCAATGCAATCGCTACTACGGTGCGATTCATATCTGCATAACGATTGATCGTATGAACAATGTACGTAGTATGCGATACTAGAAACGTCGTGGTGTTGGTATATGTTTTGTTCATTCGTTTTCGCAAGAACGCACTCAAGATCCGCGTATATTACGAATGGAAGTCGCTCCTTATGATTGAAGTTTTTAAAAGTGAGCTACTTCTTCGCATCGTTCGGTAGACGGACAGCACACTCGTTGATCTGGCCACAGTCCGCAGTGTGCCCTTGCAATTTTTGCTCCGAATGAAAGTAGTGTAGACATCTGCGAAAATAAACAAAAAAATCAGTTTCAAACTAATTATTTTAATACATTAAATCATATCAAATCTACGTACCTATCACATATATATTTCTGTCCATCGTGTTTAGTCAACCGTGAGCTGACGAGCCTTGATAAATTCTTGATCCATGCGAAATGTCCAACGATGTTTTTCTGCGGATCTTCCACGTAGAGCAAATTGACATACTTTTCTCTCTTTCGCTCACTCACGCGAATTGGCAGAGTGCTGTCGTTCTCAATGGTGTATACATTGATTGAAATGTCATTATGAATTTCAATTTTTTAATTTTGATTCATAGTCATTGGAAACTCAATGTCTTGAACATTTAGCACTGTCGAGTAGTGCGGGTATGAAGATTCACGCGCACTATTACGTTCGGCTGGATGAAGAGCAGCAACTACGGACCATGCGAAACATGCTTGATCACTTGATTTCCCATTAACGACTGCTCTTTCCAGCATTATCGACCGCGATAACATTATGTTGCATCCCGCACGAATTGGATTATATTTATTTATATTCATAGTCAAGTTATATATTCGTGACAATGCCCACCCGCTGTCGCGTTCCTGAAACTCTTCGAGTGATGTCGAAATGGGCTCAATAACTCTTTGATCGTACCACTCGCGTAAATCAGACGTATTGAAAAGTTTATAGTTTTTAGTATTAATGCTTGTATTTGCACGCTGGTCACCCGCCACAAATTCGCCGTTAAAAACGGTATTAATTTTCACACTACCATGATTGTTGATAATGGTTTGAATGCGTGAAAGCACGACATCACTAGCGTCTTTGAGAAATTGTTGAGGTTCGATGTGGTTGTGATTTATGATTACACCAGACAAGATACGACCCTCGAATGCCGTATCAATTTCTCGCCATATGAATCCATGATTGTCATGTCCAGCACCCGTGTGTATGAAACGCTGACGCACCGAATTCTTGAAGCCTTCACGTCGCAGCAATTTGGGCTACCAACGATTGACGATTTCCAGTCGATAATCGCGGTCGTTTAATTCAACTTTGTTCTTCTAACAAAGATTTTTTTTCAATATTATCCGTCATGTCTCTGCACGAGGCACTCCGCGATCTCGGAAATTCAAACATTGACTGAAAGTGTGTACCTCTCAATCACGATTTATATTCCATTTCTATAACAACTGCATCCTTGGTGCCGTGTGCATTTTTTTGTTACATATTTTTCTGCAGACTTTACGATTTTGCTAACATGAACTTCTTCGACGGGATTCACGACGCGCTCGTAGAATCAATCGCATAATTTTATTCTTTCGTGAATATCTCAGGCATTTTGACCTTGAGATGACACGTGATGCTGAACCGACATTTTTAACGATGCTTTTTTTCCTATGTACGCTGACAGTGTGTACCTCTCAATCACGATTTATATTCCATTTCCATAACAGCTGCATCCTTGGTGCCGTGTGCATTTGATCATTATATATTTTTCCACAGACTTTTAGATTTTGGCTGACATCAACTTTTTCGACGAGATCCGCGAAGCGCTTGCAATATCATTCGCATAATGTTATTCTTTTGCGAATGTCCCAGGCATTTTGGCCTTGAGATGCAATAGATGTTCGAAGACGTGCGCGGCGGTTTGTTTTGGATTTCACCCCAACAAACCCAATCGCTTTAACCGTTGAAAGTCTAAAGTGTATATGTCTTTATACATGCAGATGAGTCGCTCTATCTCGCATGCATGCGATGCGGTTGCTCCATCTCTCATTCTCGCTCTCTCTCATGCATACGTGTTTCGCTTCTCTCAGCGACCCGGGTCAACCAAATTGGCTCTTTGGCGACAGTCGCTAAATAATAAAATCCATGAAGTAAACAATAAAAGACAAAATAAATCAATAATCCATTTTAAATCCATAAAGATCAATAATCGATGATCAATTAATCGATAATCGATATATACCCCCCTCCTCCGCTCCAACGATTTCCCCCTCCCCGCGTGACGTCAGCCTCTCCGCCGAGTCCCCCTCCCCGCGTGACGTCATGCCCCTCCCCGCGTGAACCCCCCGCCCCGCTCCCCCCTGAGATCCCGGAGTCAGAACTGTCACAGCTATACTACTGCCCGCACAACGATAATTGCCGACGAGGGCGAGGGGAAAAATGCGCAGGCGGCGATTGTCTGTAGGAGCGGTCATTTGACTGTCCTACGGATCGCGCAACTCTGTGACTCTCACATGGTCACCACGCAGATTAAATGTAGCTATGGGGAAGTATATCTCGTTACGATATACTTCCAGTATGCATGGCGTGTTGATTCCGGAATCAACCGCATAGAAAGAGTCCTCGATAAACTGCGTGGTCGACCCATAATAATAGCGGCGGACACGACCGCGGTCTCGCCGCTGTGGGACACAATTTGCGCGATCCGACATACGCATGACCGGAGACGGGCGTGCGGAAGAAGGCTAGAGGACCTCATCTCCTTCGCGGGCCTCGTCGTTCTTAATAGATTAAGTGAATTGCCCACCTACCGCGGAAATTCTTCTGGGCAAGAGTCCTGCATTGATGTGACGCTCGCCACTCCCGAGGCTGTTGGCCTCGTGCGAAGCTGGTGCGTCATAGACGAAGCCACATCCAGCGACCACAGGGCAATCGAGATTACCCTCGGGTGGAACGAGGGCGATCCTGTGGTCGCGGAGCGCCCTGGGAGATACGACCTACGTAGAGCAAACTGGAAACTATTCGCTCAAACGCTCAGGGAGAGTGTCGTAGAAAACCCACTCCTCGGTAATAAGGAATCGACCGCCGCGGAGGAGCTCGCTGTAGAAATACAGCGCTCCATCCTCAACGCGTGCGAACGGGTGATTCCTCGTAGAAAGTGGCACGCCAGGGCAGTCCCAGGTTGGACCCCTGAAGTCGTGTCGCTGAAACGAGATACTTACCGCGCTCGAAGGGAGCTCCAGCGAGCCCGGGGTACCGGGAATGAAGAGGAGATCCTATTGAGCTATAGGCGGAAAAGGAAAAATTACCGAAAAGCGCTCGCCGAGCCGCGGGCGGCCAGCTGGCAAAATTTGGTCACGGAAACGTGCGCAGCGAGCACATGGGGAATCCCATATAAATGCGCATTGAATAGACTCATGAGCTCGCTGGCCTCCCGTGGGGCCGAGACGCTGGAGTGGGAACAGTCGGCGCGCACGCTCCTGGAGGTGTTCACTCCGGACGACAATTCGGAGGGAGACACGGAGCACCAGCGTCGCGTGCGAGCCGACACGACGCAGCCCCTGCGTGATGATCGAGACGGGGAGCTCGTCCCCGTTGGCGGACTTAAGCTCGCACGCGGAGTCAAACACATGGGCAACGGATTCAGCCCCGGGCCCCGACGGAATAGAGGTTGAGGTCCTTAAGGTAGCGGTTAAGGAGATCCCGGACGCTCTCCTGAGGGTCTATAACGCGTGCCTCAATAGCGCCGTTTTCCCTCGAGTATGGAAAATTGGGTCTCTCAGGGCGATCCTGAAAGGCGGGGAGAGGGATCGAACGGACCCGAAATCCTACCGACCGATCTGTCTCCTCCCGATCATGGGCAAAGCACTCGAGCGAATGGTTCTAAACCGGGCCGGGGATATCCTGCTGGCACACCCGCGAGCGGCGGAGCAGCATTACGGATTCAAACCCGGCCGGGGAACGGATGACGCAATATGCATGGTGCAACGAACGGTTGAAAATGCCCAGGAGAAATATGTAGTAGCTCTCTCTTTCGACATTGCTAGCGCGTTTGACAACCTGTGGTGGCCCTCGGTTCTGGAAGAGCTTCGAACCCGAGGCGCCTCGCCATAGGTGTACAACCTCGTGCGGAGCTACCTTAGCGAAAGAACGGTAGCTATAGTGGCGAAGCACGCGGAACTATGTCAACCCGTCACGAAGGGCTGCCCTCAGGGCTCGGTCCTGGGACCGAGCCTTTGGAACCTGGTTTTTGACGGATTGTTTCAAACGCTGGCCGAGGTAGCCGAGCCGGCCGCCTACGCGGACGACATCCTGGTTGTCCTACGGGCGAACTCCCGACGACAAATAGAAAATCGCGCAGAGAGCGTCGCTCGAGCCGTCGTACAGTGGTGTGCCCCTATGAAGCTTGCGATCTCCGCTGCTACAACCCAAACGGTCTTGCTCAAGGGCAAGCTCCAGAGGGCCCCGGCCATACGCCTCGAGGGAAACACGATAACCGCGTCCGCGGATATCAAGTACCTCGGTGTATGGCTCAGCGGAGGACAAACGGCGCGCCGGCACGCTGAGGAGGTTGCCCGCACAGCGGGGCTACTCTTCAGCAAGCTGGCGAGCTTAGCGCGATCAAAATAGGGACTCTCGCACAGAGCGCGTGTTATCGTGTACAAAGGGTTGGCCATCCCAATTCTTACATACGGCGCGATAGGACGGGCTAGCCGAATAAACCGGGTCAGCATCCGCCCGCTGCGATCTGCGCAGCGCGCGGCGATCCTGGCGGCCACGGCAGCCTATAGGACGGTCTCAACGGACGCCCTCTGCGTCGTCGCGTAACTGATCGCGTATTACGCGTAACCTTTATACGCGTAATACGTAGAACCGATGCTCTGGAATAAGGCCACGCGCGTGCTAGCAAACCCGTAAATGATTCACACACCATACCGAAACCAATCACGAAAATTATTCGCGACCAATGGACCAATCGCCGAAGAATTAGATGACCAAGAGCATGCTCTTCCTAAAGTTTCGTCTCCCACTATTGAACCCCTCCTAATTTTCAGATCAAGAAAGACTTCCTTCCTGAAGTCAGTCTCCCGACAATCTCCATCGAGTTCAGAGCTCAATCTTCCGTTAGCGAATTTCGAATCAAGTTCCTTTTATCACGTTTAATTCCGATCTACGTATCGACAGTCTTATTCCGAGTCTGTTTTTTCAAGTCCCATATACACATAACCTCGACCCTCAGTTCGAGCAGGAAGGTCAGGAATCCGTGTCTCACTCGGTGCATTCATATAGAATCTCAAGTGCTTCACGCCGTATACACTTAAAGCTCCGTATCTCCGCACGACCGAAATCTTGTGCAAATGTTACGAGCTATTCGACCAGCGGGCGTACCAGGGTACCCACGAGGGCCCTACGTCTTGAGAGCGTCGACGATATCTTTTACGAGCGAGCGCATACAACCGTACGAGCGAACACACGCATACAACCGTACGAGCGAACACACGCATACGACCGTACGAGCGAACACACACATACGCCGACGGACACCAACAAATGTAAACAAACCACGTTATTCTGTCGACCTTGCCTATTATTTTTCTTTTTCTTCTACTGTCATTTTAATTCATATCCAAATCCGACTTTCTATGTGTAATAAACGTGGGTTAAATTCATACGAGCTTGTCGAATTATTCCTCATTACCGAAAATATATCCTCTATCCCTTGACTCTATTATCTCCCACGCACTACCCCCTTTTACCCTCATCCCGTGCTATTGCGCTAGGCGTAGGCAAAAAGAGGGAAACAAAAATATTATGTTCGCGTCCCTTTCGGATGTGACACTCCCATTCTCTCCATTAACTTTGCTACCGTCTGTTTTATTGTCCTCTCTTTTGTTACTCGCGTTGCTATGAAGTTCCTCCGTCTGTCCTCTCTTTCTCTCCTCTCCATTTTCCTTTCCATTTCTTCGATCCTCCTCTCTGTCCGTCCTTCCACCCCCTCACCGCCGTATCTTCTCTTTCCCCACCTCTCCTTCTTCCCCTCCGCTCTTCACTCTTCAGTTCCGTTAATCCCTCCCCTATTTTTTCAATCTCCTTATCTTATTTTTCCACCTTCGCAAACCTCCCTTCCACTTGCCTTATGCTTTTTTCCATCGCCTCTTTTTCCCTTCGCCATCTTTCTTTGGCTTGCTTCATCTCCCCCCTCATAATTCACAGTTCCCCCTCGACTTTTCGTCCTTGCCCCTTGACCTCGGCCAGATCCCTCCTGACCTTCCCCCTCATCACCCTTATCATTTCTTCCAGGTTGCCCCCCTCCTGTCGCCTTGTTCCGGGCGACCGCAGCACCTTCCTGCTTTGCATGGAGGCTTCTTTTCCCTCCTGCTCCTTTTTTCCAACTGCTCTCTTCCTTTTCCACAGCTCGCCTATGTCTCCCACACTCGTGCTCCTTTCCAATCGCAACCTTTCCTCGTTCGTCTTTCTTCCTTTTCTCCGTGCCAGTTCCTCCTCCTCTCTTCCCTCCTCCACCACTCGTCCGCTTTCATCTCCGCTCTCATCCCTTCCCTTTCTCGCCCCGCTCTTTGATTCCTTCTTCTTACCCGTCGAGCCGCTTTACCTCCACTCTGTTTTGCCTGCCTACCTCTTCTTCTCCCTTTCTCCTTCAGCTTCCTGTCCTCTCCGTCCTCTGTCGCTACTGTTCCCTCGTCTCTACGCGCCTTTCCCTAGTCGCCCCTCCCCCTCTGCCTCAGCCCCTCGCCGGTCCTTTTTTCCTAACCTCTTTTCCCACCTGTTTTCCTCCTTTTCCTTCTCAATTTGCCTGCTCCCTGCGAACCTACCTTTCTACTGACTTCTCTTCTTTCTGCTTTACCTGTCCCACCACTATCACTTTTTCTCTACCACCCACGTCCTCACTTTTCTCCACTTTTCTTTCGCCGTCTTCTCACACTCACCCGCTAAAATCGCAAAAAAAAACATTATCTATTTTCAACAAAACGTATTTTTTTTTTCAAATCGCTCGTGCATGATGACACGAAGCTCCTCGATTTTTTTCCACCCTGTGGGCCTTCGTCGGGAAATTCTATTAAAGGGCAAAGATTTTTCGATGATCGCAGATTGTTGCTAAACTATAGCTCGCAGATCGATAAATCTTGCACGATTCTCTTGGGGTTTAGCTCCTTTATATCATGTACGAGTTTCAAACCGATATGTTGATAAACACCCGATTGCGGTTTCAAAACCGAAATGGAGAATTTTCATTTTCGTTTGCCATTAACCGCTTAATTAACAATGTGAGCACTTTTTTCAGGACCTTTTTTACAGAGGACGTTGTGATGAACAAATTTTAGTAGAAACTTTTTTCGATAGGACGCGTTCCGAAAAAAAAAATATCTAAAAAATATGCATTTTTCAATTTTCAATGATTTTTTATTGCTAAAATATACCTCGGAAATGTCCGAAAACTTGGGACTATATTCTTGTTGGTCCAAACAATTTATACAAAAATTGGCCAGAGAGTGGGCCTCTTGAATAGGTCTTATGCTAAGGTGACTGGACTAAAAGCTTCGAGGACGATTTCCTCGCACATTCCGCTAACAGGGACTCCTCGAGATTCGCGACGCAAAATTACACACGACAAAATTACAATCCAACAAGGACACGTCATGGCACCACAGGACCTGCACAGAGAGTGTTGAGCAACGTCCCCGTGGGCGCCCACGCTTCTCGGTTTCCCCCTTCCCTTTGAAATATGAGGCCAAGTTTGTACTAAACTTCATCTCTGATTGGTCGATATGCGACAAGGTAGACGTAATTAACGCCACGACGGGGGGAGGGGAGAACCAAACTCAAAAGCTCTCGGAGAGTCTCAATAGATCGCCAGGTCGAGGGCCATCTCGATAAGATTTCCTGTCACAATATGTACCAGCAATAACATCATTGTAACAAAATCTGTCCCCGGCAAAATTTTACGAAACCAATTGCAATCGTATATTGCGTTGAAATGTAATAACCTAAAGCTGATATGAATTACATTCGACACTGCAAAAATGATATTCAAGCTGGAATGACAGAATCAACTAAAATGAACGAAATTATATGTACTAGGCAAAACAAGGAAAAGATGCTAAAGAAGCTAACATTTTTTAGTGATTTTTGGAAGGCTTCAATTTGGTGAAAATAATCATAGTGTTATACAAGAAGAAAAATTGAAGCTTCAAGTCTCCAGTTTCGAAATCATGAGCTGAAACATTTTTATTACTGCCCGATTTTGCGTACCTTCACGCCTTCAATGCCTTTCCTAATTCGTTTCTCTACGCCTCCCACAGCACCTTAAAAAATGCGCCTCCAGTTCCATGCTCCCGAGCTGCCATCTCTCTGTTGTCTTTTTTATTGATTTTTTATTTTCTTTAACGCCTCGTTCAGTTCATCCTTATTATATTTTCGAATTCCTCATAAAAGTCTTCTTTTCTCCCATCCGGCTTTTACTTTTTAATGACTCAAAGTTAGCCGATGCTAAGAATGTTTCCTAATTTTTCCGAATTGTTCATGAAAATACTTGTTTTCCTCTTTTTCTTTCCCTCCCGTTCCTTTCCTATAACTTGACTTCAGAAATTACTGATTGGATCTGACCTTTTTTCCATATTTTCTCCTTTTCCGACTCCCAAGAAATCTTCGTTCAGCATGTATTTGCTTTCCGGCATATTATTTTCATTTTTTTCCCATCATGAGATCTTTTTCCGGCATTCGCCTGTCTTGCGTATGCTTCTAAATGTTTGTACTATCCAAAAGTCAGAAAAATTAGGAAAAGTTTTTTGGCTCTCACGTTTTTATGTAGACTCGACATTAGTTGATGGTAACAATGTTTCCTATTTTTTTCGAATCGTTCATAAAATTACTCGTTCTTTCCCCTTTGTTTCCCTCCGGTTCTTCTCCCATAACTTGCGTCTTCCGCTCTCACTCCCGACTCTCACCCTCTCGTCTCCTTGTCATTTGGTAAATTTTCCAAGTTTTTCTTATTTTAGAATTCTCCGAGTTCAGAAAGTATTGACTGTATTTCAACTTTTTTTTCATATTTTACCCTCTCACGACCGCCACGAAGTTTTCCTTACGGACATATTGGCTTCTTTACATCTTTTTTCAGTTTCTTTGTCTCTCAATAGATCTTTTATTCCCCATTCACCTTTCCTGCGCATCCTTCTAAATGTTTATACTATCCAAAGGTCAGCACAATTCGGAAAAGTTTTTTGGCTCTCACGTTTTTATGATGATTCGACATTAGTCGATGCTAACAATGTTTCCTAATTTTTCAGAATTGTTCATCAAATTACTTGTTTTCTCCCCTTTATTTCCTTCCGGTTCCTTCCCCATAACTTACGTCTTTGGCTCTCACTCCCGATTCCCACCCGTTCGCCTTCTTCGCATTTGGTAATTATACAATATTTTTCTCATTTTACAATTCTCCGAGTTCAGAAATTATTGACTGGATGCCACCTTTTTCCCATATTTTCCGCTTTTACATTAGATCATTTTTCCCCATTCACATGTCTGGCGCATGTTGTTAAATGTTCATACTATCCAAAGGTCAACCCCAAACAATTTTGAAAAGGTTTTTAGCACTAACTCTTTTATGATGACTCGAAATTAGTCGATGATAAAAATATTTGAGCGCTGTATCTCCAAACTTGAAGATTTTAAATTTGCTTCTGTTCGGATAACGCTATGATAATATTCAACTAATGTGATGTAAGCTACACCTCTTTGAAAATCATGCAATGTTTATTCTACAAGGAAGTTACGTCGTTCTCGATTAAATTTTTTACTACATTATCATGAGAAGCTAATACTTTAAATTTAATCATGCAAGGATGCATATGATGGAATCATCTAATGAGTTCATAGACAGATTTTGTTTATCCACAATGTTTGAGAATTCTTTGATTTTAAGGATGTTGAGTCCCCAATCGTAAATGATAATAAAATTCTGAAAATTGAGTACGTTTTTGTATGAAATATTTCCGAGGTCGTCTAAAAATTCCACGACAATTAGGAAGCTCGTTATCGAACAATTAACATTCATAAATTGAATGTTCTCTTATGGAAACTGAGGTAACTTTGCAATAAGTTTTTTTTGCCCTCTCGATTTTGTAATATCTGCAATATACTGAAAGCAACGGAAACAAAACGACGTTTATTGAAACGATTTAAAAAAAATTTCTTCACAAAATTGTTCTCAACAAAATGGTAATTTTTCAATAACGAGCTTCTTACTCATCGTGAAATTTCAACATGACCTCTTAAATAGTTCATACAAAAACATACCAAATTTTCTGAGTTTTCTTATTATTTTTTATTTCAACCCCTAAGACGGTTAAAGTAATCATGACAGAATTCATAAAATTTGGTATGTTTTTACATGAAGTATTCAGGAGGTCGGGTAAACATTTCATGATGATTAAGAAACTATCGATTGAACAATTAACATTAACATGTTTCAGAGGGACTTAACATGATTAAGAAGAAAATCTTAAAAATGTTGTTACTACCTGCTTCGCTTTCGGTTTCCACGTTAGCTTCCACTGCAGGAAGCTTATTTTCTGCTGCTTGAACCCAACGCCGTGTCTGTGCTTTTTTTCTCAACTCTGAAATGTTACAAAAAGTCATTTCTTTTCCATTTTTCCCCATTGAATTTCCACAACTTTTACCTTTTCTTTTCTTGTTTCCCTTTTTTAGTGATTTCTAGCGTCTTCCTTCCTTTTCCGTCTTCTGCGGATTCGACCCACTATACAAGTTTATTTTGATTACTTTTAGCGCATAAGTATCATTACTCACATAGCCCCACGAATTAAAAATTATTCTGCCAATTTCATTCGTTATTCACACTTCCGAAAATACTACATATACATATATGTATACAGGGTTACCCCTTATTACATTAAATTTGTTTGGGTTCGGGACTCGATTAGGAAGTAAATTAATAGAGACCTTTTTCGCATATAATAAGTTGTGAATTTATTGAAATTTTTCTCTTTGTCCAAATACAGTTTCTTTTGAATCCGCCTGTACATTCGAATTTCGTCGCTGGTCGCTTCACTTGCCCGAGATTCTTACTTGTTTGTGTTGGTGTGTGTGTGGAGTCTCGCTTAACTCGCGCTGCAATGTTTTTGTGTACGCATATGTTTGAATGTGTGAGTGTGTCATCGCATTGTGGCAGGTAAGTATTGATTGTGTGCATGTAGTTTCGCTCGTGTTTTTAAATATGGGTATGTGTGTACGTTTGAATGTCTGTGTTGTATGGGTGCCGCAGTGATTACATGTGTTTTTAAACGTGTCTTTGTATTTGTATGTTTTCTTATGTGTATGTGTGGTTTTGCTTTTGTTGCGCCTTACAATTTCCGAATATTTGTGCCCCCACTTACTCCCTATTCTATTTTCTTCCTAATAGGCGCGGTTAGAGGCATTCACCGGGCGTGTCAACAATCTTGGCCTTCGTGTTCTCGGGAGAAACTCGCACCTGAAACGTAACTATACGTCTCAATACATATGTTAAAGCTAATCACACACAACATTTCCATTATTATTATTCGTTGGTGTTATTTGTTCGGGGCTAGAGATTTCATCAGCTCCGGGTTGGTTGGCTTCTACTCAGCATACATTGAATAAAGTCAAAATATTGAATATTAAGTTCGGGACCAAATACATCAATTCAATTTTCATTTCGGAAAGCCCTAATAATTACTAACGCCATTGGATGATGGGACTTGCTGTGACTCTTCAAGGTTGGCAATAATTGCATCTTCAACCTCAATCGGATTTTCTTCTCCTTCTCCGATCAAAATTATTTCCCTGCAGTTCGATTTCGGCCGCCAGTTCGGCGGCCAAAGTCGCAGTCCGGGCTTGCCAGGGGCCGAGGTCCCGGTCGGTTAGCCCCACGGATCACCGCGACTCGCAAGATCCCCGCCACGACAAGGCGCCACGCATGGGGGGGGGGGAGTAGATAGGGACATTAATCACCTTTTGTATTTAACGTGCCGTATCCGCCTCTCAGCATACAACACGGCACCCATGTGGGCGGGGTCGGGATCACGCCCGACCGACGCGGCCCCGAACATCGGTACCTGCCGGTTTACTTCTGAGAATGCGGGCTCAGTGCACTACCGGTCGCGTCGAGTGACTTTCCAACACTCTAACAGCTCTCCAGGCTGTTGCCCGAGTTGGTGGAGCGCAACTCACAGGTCGGAACTACTCACGGTTCCTGACCAGCATGCGGCCTAACCACTGCCCCCACGAGTCCAACCTCACTGGCTGGGCCGACAACTCATCGGTGGCTTCCCAGCCCCCATGGTAACAGTTTAGATCACTGGTGGGGTCTTCGTGGCATATAATCGTGCCACTACACTTAGCGGGTCCCGCCCCGACGGCCGTGGTAGGCCAGCTGGAACGGCGGTGTCGCCGCTTACCGAGGTTTCCACAGGCCTCCTCCCGTAGGAATCAGACTGCGGGAACCCTCCTGCCGGACGAGTCACAACGTGAGGCTGTGACCCCACACCTCACATACGGGCTATTGTCTCTCGGCGTAGAACAGAAAACACAAAAACACTTGACGATTACAGGTACAAAAATGTCACAATGTCGACAGTCAACAAATCCGCTTAATGGCAAAAAAAATGTCTCGTTCGCTGGCCGAGGCCAGGAACGGTCACGACACAACACACATCGCAGCACTTCGCCGCACACATGTCCGAGTCCTCGTTCCACTTAACCAGGGTCACGCTGCGCCGGGTACAGCCCGACGTTCCGGACATACTCCGGCCATAGCTTGCTCCTCGCGGAATGCCCCACGTCCTTCCTCTTGCTCCTTGTGCAGTTAACGCACCTCGGGGTCTCAGTGGCGGGACAGGCGCTCCGCAGATGGTCGCTCGATCCACAGTGCTCGCAGACCTGGTCTGGAGCACTGCAGTTTTTCGCGATGTGGCCGTAGCCAAAACACTTGAAGCACCGAGTAACATTGAGATACTCGGCACTCCTATGTGAGCCCCAAGCGAGGTACACACGCCCCCGCTTGAGGACTTTTTCCATGTGTCTCATGGGTACCTGAACAATCCAGTGGTTCAGCCCCTGTTTGTTCTTGAAACAGTGTTCGAAGGAGACTGCCTCAGAGAGGACAGCCTCCGCCTCGTTCGAGTGCCTGAGAAGGTTCTTCGTAATGAAGTCCCACCTCAGGTCTTTCTTGGTCAATTCAGGGTCCACGTCGTAGATAATCAAAGACGGTTTCCTCTTAGCGGCAATCACTGCCGCGAGGCTCATGCCGGTAAGGTCTGCACTCGTGATTAGCTCGGTGTCCTCTTCCGGGGCGACGTTGATCACTACACCCTTATTACGCGTCTGCGTAACAGACGCTACCTTAAGGGTGCTTCGGTGCTCTTTGAGTCCGCGGAGGAGGTCCTTCTGGACCACCTCCACGGCTCTATCGTCTGACTTATCGGGGGGCCGCACTATTACGGCCACCGTCTTTGGTTGGGGAGGTTTTCTCCCCAACGTGACTGGCCCGACCGATGGCGCTTGCGCACGATCAGACGAGCCAATATGTCCACTTTTCCCGGCGGCAGGCGCGTACGACTGCCGGGGTGTCTCCTCCCTTGTCTCTTCTAGGCGTCTCTCGGCCTCCTCCGTCCTCCTCACTGCTTCCGCCCGCCGCCTCTCGGCCTCCTCTACTCTCTTCCCGTCTTCTGCACGTTCCCTTTCGCGCTCCCTCCTGGCCTCCTCCTCGCGCGCCCTGAGGTGGTTGCGTTCATTTTCCAACAGGTCGGCCTCTGCACCATTCGTCCTCACGGCTGTGCGCCACCGTATCGTGTTCTGATGTTCAAAACGGATCTTCCACTCATAGTCTGCTATATGACCGAGCAGAACTTTGATCACCGTTTTTTTTCACCTTGTTGGCCTCCGTGAACATAACTCCTCCAGGTCGTTCCTATGCTCGGCAAGCCAGGCATTGAGCTCGTCTCCATCCTCCTCCTTCTCGAGGCCTTCCCCCGTGATGTCTGCTTTGGTCACCTCTTTTGGGATGTCTGCATCATCCATTTTCTCGGGTGCAACTGCCGCATCGGTCACCTCAGAGGTCCCTTTTGCTGGCTTGAGGAAGGTCCCCTCGATCCAGCCTTCGGCCTTCTTCGTCTTGGACTTAGGTTCGGCCTTCTTTTTACGTTTTACGGCGGGACCATTCGAGGTACCCCCATGTCCGGGGGACCCCGTTGAGTCGCTGCCGAAAACAAGCTCTTCGCGTGAGCCCTTCACGCTTCCCTGGGAGCGTCCTCCCATGGAAGCGATCGACGCCACGCTCGAGCTCCTCGAGATACCTGGTCTCGTCCCGATCTGCCGTCTGATGCCTCTCGGCATACGACACGGCAACCATGAGCACGGGGTCGAGATCACGCCCGACCAACGCACCGCCCCGTCCCGATTGCTCGCGCACTAAGCGCCGAGGTTAGCCCGGGCGGGCCCCTCGGCAAGGGGGGGAGTACTTTCCAACCGCCCTACGACCTAAGAAGGGCCGCTCCCGAGTTGAGATGAAGCGCAACTCACACCACCACTGCCCCCACGAATCCGACTCCATGGCCGGGCGGCGGCGGCCGAAGCCACCACCGGGCGCCCCGGCCCCTGTGGTACCAGTATTCGCCACTGGTCGGACGTTCTTGGGCCAACTTGACCCGCTCCGGAATAGGCGCTAACCAGCCATGGCACCGCTCCGCCAGCTCGGGTACGCGGGTGCGCCAGACCCGAAAGGGCCGGGGCCTTACGACCTTCTGCGCCCTCCCCTGCGTGATCCCCTGCGGAACCCCCCCCCCCCCCGACGCCTATTCCACTCCCGCGGTCTGGCTCCTTAGCTCGAAGGCCCAGCCCGCAAAACTCCTGAGAGCCCGGAAGTTTTCGGGGGATTCGACCACCCCTTGAAGCTCCCAGACCCCGTTGATACCCCGCCGGACGCCCATACCGGCCATATCACGGCGTTCCGCATAACGCGGGCACTCCAGCAGGACATGAGGAGATGTCTCCTCCGCCCCTCCGCACAGGCACCCCGGGACCGCCGAAAGAGTCCTCCGATGAAGGAACTCATTCAGCGACCTGTGCCCCGTAAGCAGATATCCCGCGCAGAGGCCGAAGCAGCTCCCCCTCAGGAGCGCCGCGGGCACGGCGGGATCGGGGACGAACGGGCGGGTAGTAGCGCCCCTGGGCCAGACCCGCCACCTCGCCCTCCACTCGTCCCACACAACCCCACGCGCCCGAGCCTTACCCACGGTCGCCTCCTCACCCCGCACCGTGGGAAGCCCCCACGGGACAGACAGCCCCTTCCGGAGGAAGTAGGCCGCCTCGAGGTACTTCGCCTTCAGATCCCATGGCAGCTCCCCCATGAGCACCGTCAGCACCTCCGTAGAGACGGTGCGGCACGCGTGCAGAGTGGTGAAGAGGACCGAGCGCTGCGCTCTATTCAGCTGCACCGCTGCCGTCGCTCTCGCCCTTACGTAGTCCGCCCAAACGGAGGCGCCGTACAACGCGCACGGGACAAAGAGGCCCCGGTACCAGGCCCCAACGATCCGGCGCCGGAGCCCCCAGTCCCGCCGCAGCTGACAAACCAGGGAGGCGGTCTTCTCCCGGACCCCCCGCAAGTGGGGCTCAAAATTGAGCGGCTCACCCATGAGGATGCCCAAGTATCACACATCTGCCCTGTATGGCACCGCGCCACCGTCCAGGAGGACCCTGGGGTTCCGGGTGGCCGCGAACCTTCCTCGGAGCATCATGCACGCAGTCTTCTCCGGGGATATCGCAACCCCTGACTCGACACCACACTCACTCACCATCTCGAGAAACTCCGAAGCCCGAGTCTCAAGACTCAGGCGGGAATCCCCCGTGGAGATCAGGAGCGTGTCATCGGCGTAAGCGACGGCCTCGATGTTCGCGTCCCGGAGCCACCGCAGCAAGGGGTCCAGGGCCAGATTCCAAAGAATCGGACCCGACATTGACCCCTGCGGGCAGCCCTGCTCCACACCCAGCTCAACCCGGTCGTACCGGGACGCCATAAACGCCCGACGAGTGCTGAAGAAACTCCCCCAGACGCCCAATTCAGGGCATCCGGCGGCATCCAGAATCCCGAGGATCGTGGCCCAGCTCAGGTGGTCGAAGGCCCCCTTGAAATCCACGAACGTGCCGAGCACGTATCGGTGGGGGGACGCTTTGACCACCCTCACCGCCGTGTGCCACGTGTCCTCGGTCCCTCTGCCAGCCCTAAAGCCGAACTGCCGGTCGGAGAGGCCGTGGACATCCCTGCCCTCCAGCTTCGCCACCAGCACCTTCTCCAACAGCTTACCGAGGGCCGACAGCAGGCTGATCGGTCTGTAAGATCCGGCCTCGTCGGGTGGCTTTCCAGGGCCCTTCAGAATGGCCACGACACGGGCGATTTTCCACTGGGGCGGGAACACCCCAGCTTCCAAGCACCTGTTATACATGGTCGTTAACGCCCTGAATCAGGACCTCCCACCCGACCCGGTGCACTCCCTACACACCCCTGCCCAGAGTAACATCGATGTCCGACCGGCCCACAGGCCCGTCGAACGTGAACTCCCGAGACGGCTCGTTCATGACCTCCAGGTCGCAAGCGACGATGAAGGTCTCGAACTCACGGCCGCTGACCTCGTTCTCACGACCCTGAGGCGGATCTTGGAGTGCCACAGGCGGGACACGGCGTTCGCGTCCATGCCTGCCAACACGGGCTTTCCCCGCAGCTGGGTAAATACGCACTCCAAATATTGAAGGTAGCCGCGTTGGGGCTCACCGTGCCGGCAGCACAAGGCGCATAGGTACAAAGTACCAAAAACGCCGCGTACCCACACCGTAGCAGCCCCTTCTCCACCATGGACGACGACGACCGCGGCATCCAGCGACACATCGGCCAGCACGACGGCGCACTTACCGTCGACGCTCTGGAAGACCCTCATCCTCGCCGGGATCCCCGCCACAACGCCACCCGCCCGCAGGAAGAGCTCCTGCAGGAGGACGGCACCGTAACGGCTTTCGACGAGCACCCGACCGAGGTCTGCCATCACGCGGGGGGAGGGGGGTGGGCAAACCCCCGCGCGGGGGACCGGCTAGCGATTACTGGCTCTCGCGGCCAGGCGGGCCCACCCCTCCACGGCGTCGGCCCTGGCCTGTGTTCGTCAAGTGTTTTTGTGTTTTCTGTTCTACGCCGAGAGACAATAGACCGTATGTGAGGTGTGGGGTCACAGCCTCACGTTGTGACTCGTCTGGCAGGAGGGTTCCCGCAGACCGATTCCTACGGGAGGAGGCCTGTGGAAACCTCGGAGAGCGGCGACACCGCCGTTCCAGCTGGCCTACCACGGCAGTCGGGGCGGGACCCGCAAAGTGTAGTGGCACGATTATGTGCCACGAAGACCCCACCAGTGATCTAAACTGGTAACATGGGGGCTCGGAAGCCACCGACGAGTGGTTGGCCCAGCCAGTGAGGTTGGACTCGTGGGGGCAGTGGTAAGGCCGCATGCTGGTCAGGAACCGTTGTCACGTCGGGAAGGGACGTGGGCATATATTTTTTTGATTCCCTCCTTTTTTGCCTACGACAAGCGCAATAGCACGGGATGAGGGTAAAAAGGGGTAGTGCTTGGAATGAGTTGAAATTAGGAAATCATGCAGTGATTTGGTATTGAGAAATAATCCGACAAATTTGTACAAACTTAACTATAGGTTTATTACAAATAAGTGATCGGATGAATAAAGTTGCTTATACAGAAAAATGACAATGAAAATAACTATGAAGCCGGGGGAACAATCAGATTAACATAAAATGAAATTTGTTGCTTACATTGGTCGCTGTGTTTGTGAGTGTATCGGTGTGTAGGTACGCTCGCTCGCAAGAGTATCGGTTGTCGCTCGCAGATAAGGGCTTCGTTGACGGACGCCACGCTCAGCGTTCGGAAAGCGGTCACCAGCACCAGACTTTTGGGCCGCTGGGAGTGCTTATGTATATGCGCGTAGAAAAATAGCACTTGAACTGTTTTATGGACTCGAGGTCGCGAGAGTCGACTAAACTTTTATACGATGCTTCGGTCAAAACCCGAAGATGTATAGTATTCGAAACTCTATGATACCGGTTCTACACTTCGAATTCTGTCAGAACAAGATTAAGAAGTGAAGTTAATTTTGATTGAAGATTTCGCGAGACTGAGATCTGTATTTGATGGCGACTGTCGGGAGACTGCGATTTAGACTTGATAGAAGAACTTGAGTCGATGGTAGTTGTTGGAAGACTTGATCTGAACGCGATGGCAATTGTTGGAAGACTTGATCTGAACGCGATGGCAATTGTTGGAAGACTTGATCTGAACGCGATGGCAATTGTTGGAAGACTGACTTCAGGAGGGAAGTCTTTCTTGATATAAAAATTAGGAGAGGTTCAGTAGTGGGAGAAGGAAGGTGGGAGAGTGTGGTCTTGGTCATCTAGTTCTTTAGGGATTGGACCATTGGTCGTGAAGCTATCGATTGATTAGCGTACAGATTCGTTAGGCACGTGCGTGGCCTTATTTCAGGGCATCGGTTCTGACTAATATGCGTATGAAGAGAAGGAGACCTTTGTCTCGTGTTTCGACGAAAAAGCGCATGGGATATAGAGTTCGATATCAGAGACCTAAGCATTCGCATGGTTTGTGTTATGTCGATTTATGGCTATGGTGACTTCTCATATTGAGAGGTTTGTATATCGGACTACGCTGCGAGACCGGATGTCTTATTATTTATTCGGAGTCATAAGCTCGTCGGAGCCGTCTAGTTTATGTTATGTTTAAATAATCTAGGGTCGAGACTTTCTTGGTTCTCATGCAGTTGGGCCGGCGTAGAATTTTTGGTTGTCTGTTGATCGAGGTGATGGTTGGTTTTCGTTAGACAGCTCTTCTTGGAATATTCGCCTGAGATCTTGTTCTTGTTGACAGCCAATGGTATAGGAAAAGTCGATAGCTGACGGTGCTGCTATCATGCGTATATCGCTGTGGGTTGAATGTGCGTGTGAAACGTACGCACGTTCCTTTTTACGCGGTTATTCGTCTTATTCTTAGATTTATCCATTTAATAATAAGCTTATAACGGCAAATGAGGATATTGGGAATAACCGAGAGAAGGCACATTCGCTAGGATGTAACACCGTCAGTGGTTCCGGCGTGTGAGTTGGGCACCACAAACTCGGGCAACAGCCTGCAGAGCTGTTAGAGTGTTGGAAAGTCACTCGACGCGACCAGTAGTGCACTGATCCCGCATTTCCAGAAGTAAACCGGGAGGTACCGAATTTCGGGGCCGCGTCGGTCGGGCGTGATCCCGACCCCGCGCACATGGGTGCAGTGTAGTATGCCGAGAGGCGGAGACAGCACGTAAAAAACAAAAGGTAATTAATGTCCCTATCTACTCTCCCCCATGTGCGGGGCCTTGTCGTGGCGCGGGGCTTGCGAGTCGCGGTGATCCGTTGGGCGATATCGACCGGGGCCTCAGCCTCTGGCGGGTCCAACCATGTCGGGCAGGTCCACGGTGAGCGGCCGGACTAAGTTCGAACAAGCCCGGGGGCCCTCGCGCCGCCCCCGGCTCCACCGCGCCGTCCTCCTCCTGTGTCTCTGGCGAATGCGTGCAACGCTACAGCGGAAAACCTGGGAGGCCTCTTCGGATGGGGGGTCAGGCATGCCCGGGTGCCGCGCGGTGGTACCGGCGCCCGGTTCGGAAGTAGCTCCCCCGAGTGGGCCGCCCCGTGGCAACGCGCGAAAAAAGCCTGTGTACTGCCCGGCAGGGCCTAGTAGCACCAGGATGTGGACCTGCCCGGCGCCAGGTGTTGCACCCGCCGAGGCCACACTGCACACTGCAGCTTCCGGGGGGAGGAATCACCGGTGTGGGAGGTTGGGGGAGGGGGTTTGGCCCCTTGGCGGGGTGGTTGGAGCGGGGAACGCTGCTCGGCCTCGCTGGCCCGGCCCTTTTTAGGGTAGGATTGGCGGGTGCCGGATGAGGCCCCCGCCGAGGGCTGGGGGGTAAAGGTATGTTTGGGTGGTCGAGTTGGGGACTCTCGGATAAAGCCCCAGATTTATGAATGATGTCCGGATTCAGTAAATCAGCGAAATTGCCAAAGGACACTGGGCTTTCCGCCGCCCAACCCACTCGCGGAGTGGGGGCGGCGACTGACGCCAGTGGCGATTCTGCCGCTCCCAGTGACGGTCGCGTGGAGGAGGGGGGGCGGATTGCCTTGATGGGTCCCCCGCCGTCCCCTGGGGAGACGAGGCGCCTGCCTCGGTCGGGCGGTGACTCGGCCGGCGGGTCGTCGGCGGCGGACTCGTCCACCTCGGTGGCCCGACCGGGGCCGAAGAACTCGAAGGCGCGGCCCCCTAAGAAGAGGTGAGCCCCGGTTCCGGGGGAGGGGGCGGAATCCTGTCGGACGGCCCGCCAGCGGCGGGCTCGGACGGGGTGATGTCTGAGGGGGGCAGTCGGTCGCGACGAACCCCCCGCCGCTCGCGTGGTCCCGGTCGATCCGTACACGTTGACGGTGGGCACGTTGGCGGCGAGCGCGGACACGGACGCGGGCTTCGTGGTGCAGGCCTCAAGACGCGTCCGGCGCCGGAGGAAGAGGAGGAAGGCGGCCGCTGCTCGCAATGAGTCCCGGGGGCGTTCGCCGCCCGGGGTGGGGGACAGGCTCGGCGTCGCGGCCTCGTCCCTGCCGGCGGTCGGCCTTCTGGTCCCTGTCACATCCGGAAGGGATGAGAGCATAATATTTTTGTTTCCCTCTTTGTTGCCTACGCCTAGCGCAATAGCACGGGATGAGGGTAAAAAGGGGGTAGTGCGTGGGAAAGGATAAGGTCAAGGAATTAACCCGACGTTTGGGTACTGAGGAATAATTCGACAGATTTGTGTTTGATTGACACTAGGTTATTTATTATGAGGTTATTAGCCGGGTGAAACGAATAGGGCTATAGTGAAAGATACAAAACGAGAAAGTAAAGTTGCTTACATTAGCGGTGGTTGCCGCACGGTCGCTCGCTCGCACGCTCGCTCGCTCGTGTGGGTGGTTTGTTGTCGCTCGGATTACAAAGGCCTACGCTCTTGGGCCGGAGGTTTCGTTGGTGTAATCGCTGGTAAGATACTCGGAAGATTTCACGCCGGTCGAGTGTACACTCGATCTGTTTACTACGACGGCACTATGCGTGGACAGAAATACGAACTAGGCGCGAGGTCGAAGGGTTGACTAATCTTTACGGACCGATGATAGAAATCATACAAACGCACTATAACTTCGGTGACCCGAGTAATGAAGACCGATTCATATAAGAGTTAATTGGAGATATTCCTTATACTGCTGGGTTACGACTCTTTAAGAGAACTCGATTGAACGGTAGTCGACGGGAGACTGCTCTGAATAATCGACGTAGTCGAGAGACCGACTCGCCCCTTTTTTTGCACACTGCCTTTCTTGGTTCGCATGCGAATTTTTAGAGTGAGTGGGAGGTAATGTTCGGTTCCTCTTCTTAGAAAATAATGGCGTTGGTGGAAGGGGTTAATTCGCTTTGTTAACGGAATGCGCATTAGGTGTGTAGCCGAAATTCGCGTTAAGTCGCTCGCGATAGCGCGGCGACCGTTTGATTCAGACGGCCCGGATGTCTTGGTGCTCCGCTCTGGTTACCGGGTCGGATAATGCAGACTTCTTTTTGTGTCCATGCGGATAGCCAGCGTAAGGTTTTGGAGTCAGTTCCTGTTTGATTATTCGAGCCGCGGCATTTCGTAGAATTTTTGCTCTGGCCGATGTTCTTGTTGAAAGTTGAGAGCGTCGGTCGATCTCGTCCTCGGTGTTGCTCGAGTGGGTACTTGGATTGTTTGGACGCCTTGCCGAAGCGTATGCGCCTAATCTCGTTCTTCGTAAAATCTCACCAAGACAAAGATCGTTGGTCATAGGGTGTCGCACGCGTTTTCTAGCGACGTGACACCTCCCCCCTTTTGGATTGAGCGTCTCGCTGAATCGGAGTAGATTGTGGTGGGGCGCAGGGTATTTAACCGATGGTGGTGAGAATTTTTAATTTATTCTGTCCGTCTTGCTTGACGTCGTTGCTAAACCGTCGCTCTGGTGCGTGAAACATGGATTTTGAAACGGTAAGTCTTGGTTGTCGTCCTCATATGGTGACCCACTGATCCCCGCTTATTATTAATTCCGGGGTGTTTTCCTTGCAGCTGCTGGTGAAGATAGTCTGGAAGATGGCGCAATCTCGTCGTGCGGAGAGGTTGGAGCACCGGAGAATACTTCGGTTGTTGGACCAGGAGACTGGGTTCGATGCATACTCTATCCGATGGATGTTCGAGGGGCGCTGGGGACAGGTTCATCCGGAGGATGATTGGGACCACCCAGCGTGGTCGACACCGGAGGGCGTCTTCGCAGCATATGACCCCTGACGTTCTCTCATCTCCACGGCCCTTCAGCTTTTCGCGCAGCAATTCCGTTATTCATTTATACTCGACCGATTGTTGTCGCAAAATAACAATATCTATTTGTGTGTTTTCTTTTCTCCGTGGTTTGACAAATTTTGTACTTTTGTATGTACGAAATTGGAGTAAAAATAAAAAATAAAAAATATAAAGAATATATATAAAATATATATATATACGTCTGTAAAATTTCCTTTCTTCTTCCGCTTTCTCTCTATATATATATATATATTTACTTATATGCGACGAGGTTAAAAGAATAATCGCAACAAAAAGAAAATATCGAGTTATTAGTATGATTAAGTTCATTGTATGTCTCCTCGTGAAAATTCAAGGGAAGAAACGTGGTTTGGGCGGTTGGTTACTCTCTGGGTAGTCGGATACGTTGGGATATAGGTTGCGCACCGTTGGTTGGAGCATGCGGCTCTCTGCATGGCTCTCTGGTTCGGCTGGCGGGGCCACTGCGACTTCCTTGAGCTCCTCATCGGCCTCCACATGTGTTGACGTTTCTCTTTTCTTTGGTCGTTTAGCCAAATGGATCAGGAGATGTGTGACTGAGTCCCATATTGCACCGACGAGATAGATGGACCAGCCGTACACGGTGTGTAGGCTGTAGGCGTGGATGACCGTATCGACGAGGAGCTTGACCGCACGAACAATGACCAGTACGCCGATGATACCGGCACTCGCCGTTCCAAATTGGACGAATCTTCCCCAGGTGCGATTCCAGATCGATTCCGTGAGGTGTTGGAGGCTATCGCTATCGAGTAGATTCATTAACGTCACTCCTTGATTCGCAGTACTTTGACCGCTGATCCCCCGTGCCACGTGATTTAAGACAGCGGGTTTTTCTACAGGGAACATTATTCGTTCTCGTAGATTCTCGATGTCCTCCTTGGAGTAGATCCCACTTGATGCCAGCGATGCAGGATTGGTGTACTTCCAAGTGGGTTTCGTCATGGGTTTCATACTCGCAGGCGGGATGGCTTCGTCTGGAGCGGGCAGGAATTTGTACCACGTGTCCCCAAAGAGGTAGTATGGAGGGAGCAGGGAGTTGCAGGTCATTTGAGTTCCTTTCTTTGTTAGTATATGGGTTTTAGGAGTGAGGAAATAGGTTTCGTTCGTACGAGTGACGGGCAATTGTTCGTAACATTCTTTTAACCTGATCAACCTCACCTCGACCGGTATACATTTAACGATGTGCACTACTTCGCCGGCAAGCACCGCCATATAACCGGGCCCTTTCATTACATTGTACGCAAATTCGTCTGGGGCTTGCGTCGCTAAAGACAAGCTGTTTTGAAGCATCTGACGCTCTTTGTTACATTGCTGCATGAGCATGTCGTAATACAAGGATTTCATTTGCTGGCGGATATGCCGCTCCACATATATGAATTTAGAATTGACGTACGCGAATATATCGAGGTTTGCAACTGGGAGCTTTCCCCGGACGGTAAAGGAGACACCTTGCGTGGTTTCGAAGATAAACAGTTTAGGGTGTTCCGTACTAAAGATGCTGTAGCCGCAAATATGGTCGGTCTCTTTGGCCGCGAGCGCAAATGTTATATCGTTGGAAGTTACGGAGTATACTGTATTTTGGTACCTTGATTCGATCTCGACAATTTTTGCGGACATTCCTTCGTAAAGAATGCCGTACTTATCGAATCCGCAATTTTCGCGCGGCCTTGGACTCCAAAAGGTGTATCCGCCATCGGGGTCGATACACGAAGATGAGAGCAATGCGCAGGTAGTGCCGGAACGCAAATGGATTTGATTCGAGTTTAACGTGATTTGAGCTGAGTGACTTCGAAGAGTTATTTTTACTGTTCCTTGGACGACAACGTTGTCCCAAGTACCATAAGGGTCTGAGTACGAAGCGCCATTACACTCGCCGTTGTCCTTAACATGACCGGCGAGGGTGATGCTGCTCGTAGTTGTTTGATTAACCTTTAACCCTGTTATTATTGTATGGCCGACCCTAGTCGTTCCGTAATTATGCATGTTCTCACACGAGTTTTGATTGGTATTTTCCAAATATTCTGTTTGTCCATTGCTGACTATAGACACGTGAGATGACATGCCGCAATAATAAATTATTCTGAGTATCTCGATTTTACATTGTATTACCAGTGTCTCTGAATAATCGTTGAGTTGTAACAGTTGTATATATTGGTTCGAGGTTAAGGTTTTAGGGGCGGCTTGGTCGCAAGGTTGAACATCCAACAAGGATAACGTTGTTATGTTGGACGCGCTCGACCCGCAATCATACCCCACCATAGCGGTGACGGGGTTGAGCAACAACACTATCCAAATGAGGTTGGTAGCTGCCATCTGCAAAATAACCAGCGTAACCATTGCAGTTGTTTATTAATTATTGGGATTGTAATCAGATTCGTCAGCTCTGGTTGATTTATGCTTTCTTTTGAATTTGGATTCGGAATTGATATGTGAATATCGCAATCTGTTTTCGTGGACTACGCGTATCTTGTTATTGTATTGAATTTTTACGTTATTTTTGTCTAGCTTTTCTAAAACCTTATGCGGTCCTGTATAGTGGTCTCCGAGTTTACCCGGTTTTGGACCCTTTTGCAAGTAGACGTAATCTCCTGTTTTGAACCCTTTAGGGTTGGCATTTTTGTCATAGTACCTTTTTGAACGTTGCTTCGACGAGACCAAATTTCCGTATGCGAGGTTACAAATTCCGTTTATCCGCGTTATTAGTTCGATTAGATACCCGCGATAGTTGGGTAATTGATCGGCTTCGCGAAGGGGTTCGCTCGATGGTACTCTCGCCAATTTTCCGAAAACTACTTCATAAGGAGTGTGTTTCGTGCTTTCGTGCACGCTAGTGTTGTATGAAAGCATGGCCAGTTCCAACCATTGGTCCCACTCGTTATCTTTATCTGTATATTGTTTTAAGAACTCGGCTAACACGTGGTGAGACCTCTCGAGCGACCCGTTGGACTGTGGATGGAACGCCGTCGTTCGGAACCGTTTGATTCGGAATCGTTTCGCAATTCTTTTCATCAACCCGCTGAGGAAGTTACTCCCCTGGTCAGTTAATAAAGCTTTGGGTGCGCCGAATACGCATATGAATCGTTTTATGAATGCATCAGCGACAGTTGTCGCCAGTGCATTTGGAAGCGGGATTGCGACGCAATATTTTGACAGATGGTCTTGGATCGTGAGAATGTATTCATTTTGGTTTGAAGTGCGTTGCATAGGACCTACAATGTCCATTGAGATTTTTTCGAACACAGTTCCTGGGGTATCGGTTATTATCATTGGTTGTTTAGTTTTGACTCTGACTAGTTTTTTCAATTGGCATTCGAGGCATTGTTGGACTCCTCTTTGGATATCTGATTTCAAATCCTCCCAGAAATATTCGCGTTTAATTCTATTATAGGTCTTTGATACACCCTTGTGGCCTCCGATTGGAGCTTTGTGCATTTCGTAAAAAATCGAGTCTCGCTCTTCGACCGGTATGTAACGTAACGTTCCCAAACAAATTAATATTCTTATCCGGTTGCCTTTGAACTCTTCCTTCAGGATGTTAATTGCGTCTGACCATGTTAGATTCTCAACATGTTGGAATTGACATATACTCACCGACTCTATTTTGAGGGATTTGCATTGTTCTTTCAACTCTTTTACACAATTATGAAAATTCTGTGATATTGCAGATAACGATTCGGGTAACTCGCCACGAATGACCAATGCGAGGTGATATTTTCTTCCGATCTTTTTACTGTAGGCTTGGCCTACTGATACGTCCTTCCAGACGGGAAGTTTGTTTGACTCTAGTAATTTCTTTCCTCCAGGGTCACACGGCTTACCCGTTGAGTCGATGAAATAGATCAAATTATCGTTCCGAAAATGGAACAACTCTTTGGTATTGACGCAATTAGCAATTTCGGATTTTGATGTTTTCCTTCCCTCCGCTGGAGGATCCTCATCTTCGGAGGGTTGTGAATTGAAAGAGCTGGAATCTGAATTTGTCGAATTATCGGAATTGGGATCGGCGTGGTTTCTGGAGCGAGGGATTGGGAGTGCCTTGCGATGGTTCGGGCCCTCAGCTGATTTCGGGGCAATGCCCTCCGCGGGTCGCCTAGTGCGTACGGGTCTTCCTATCTCGGCCTCCGTCTCATCGTCGCTACTCTCTGCGTAGTTTATGGGTTTACGAGCTCGACGCGTAAGGTGTCGAGTTTCGGAGTGCACGTCTATGTGTTCGACTGCCGGCGGGTCGGCCTTGACGGTAGTGTACTCATCACATGATTCGTGCGCTTGTTCTATATCGTTCTTCGCACGAGAGCGAGTGACGATGTTTATGTTTTTCTCACGCGGGACGGGGTGGACGTCTGCTCGCACGGTGAAGGTCGTTGGATTTTTATTTTCGTCATCCCTATCACTAGCCTCTTGGAACTTACGTGCCAGATCTCTTAACTCGGTTTTTAAATTCTCGGTCTGCTTTGGTTGAGATTGTGGAATCGTCTTAACGTCCTCTAATTTTTCTATCGGGTTTCGCGATAGGGCGTCGGCGTTTGAATTAAGCGGACCGGGTTTGTAAACGACGTCGTAGTCGTATTCGGAAAGTTTAAGTCGCCATTTGAGAACGCGTGCGTTAGCGTCTTTGGCGGTCCTGAACCAGATTAAAGGTTTGTGATCCGTAACGAGTGTGAACCTTCTACCGTAGATGTAAGGTCGGAAGGCCTTTACGCCGTGGACAATTGCCATTGCCTCTTTTTCGTACGTGTCGTACCGGAGGGCTGCGCCGCGTAATACACAAGATGTATATGCTATCGGTTTGTCTTTCCCAATTTCTTCCTGCGATAGGACTCCGCCTAAGGCGTAGCCGGAAGCATCTGTCGTTATGATAAATGGTTTATCGAAATCGGGGTACTGGAGGATAGGAGCTTCGCATAGTTTGGTTTTGAGAATGTCGAAAGCTGTCTGTGTTTCGTCCGTCCAGTCAAAATCGGTCTTGTCTTCTAAAAGATGGGTCAGAGGTTTCGCGATTTTTGAAAAATCCTTAATGAACCTACGATAGTATCCTGTTAGACCCAAGAATTGGCGAATGTTTTTGACGTTTTTCGGAATGGGGAATTCCTTTACTGCTGACAACTTGTTAGGGTCTGGTTTCAATCCTTCCTTTCCGATTATGTGCCCGAGGTAATTTACTTCAGGTCTGAGGAATTCACATTTGTCTGGCTGCAGTTTAAGATTAGCTTTGCGTAGTCGATCCATTAGTGCGCGAATCTTATTTCCGTGTTCCTCTAAATCTTTTGCGTAGATAACTACGTCGTCGAGATAGACGAAAAGAGATACTCCTTGGAGTCCACTCAGTACGATATCCATTAAGCGCTGGAAAGTCGCCGGGGCATTTTTGAGCCCGAAAGGCATTCGAGAAAATTCGTAATGTCCGTGAGGCGTAGAAAAAGCGGTCTTCGGCTTATCTTCGGGATTCATTTCGATTTGGTGGAAACCGGATGCTAGATCAAATACGGAAAAATAGTTCGCATGCCCCAATTGGTCCAGAATGTCTGTGATATTAGGTAGTGGATAAGAGTCGCCGATCGTTTTTTCGTTTAGGGCCCGGAAATCAATTACCATCCGCCAACGTTTGTTGCCGTTGGAGTCTGGTTTTTTTGGTACTATCCAGACAGGACTATTGTTTGGGGATTCCGAGTGGCTTATTACTCTTGACTCTAATAGCTCGTCCACCTGACGCTGGACTTCGCCCTTAAGGGCTTGTGGAAACCTGTACTGTTTGGTATTATTCGGTAAGTCGTCGACCGTAGGGATCTTGTGTCGAAGCACATGCGTGAATTGTAAAGGTTCACCCTTTATGTGGAACCTGTCTGCGTATGTTTCGATAATTTGTTCGACGTGTTCGAACTCTTTCTCGCCCAAGTGGTCTAGTCGCAATAGGTTTTTTATTATTTTTGGACGATCTGGATTGGGTTTGGTTACACGCGATGCTGACTCGGAGGTGGCGATGGAATTTACGTTTTGATTTCGATTTTGCTTTTCCTCGTTTTTCAACCTTTCGTTTACTTCTGAGATTGGGGTTTTGTTCGAGTTTTGTTTTCGCGTTGATTTAGATTTTTCCTTTTTGTTTTGATTTGATTTTGTTTTGGTTTTTTCGTTTTGGTTTTGATTGGCCACTACTGGGCTCTGGACCGGCGTAGTTGTCATGCAATCTACGTCCGAATTAGGATTAGAATTGGAGATTGTCGTGCAATCTGATTTTGGATTAGGATGGTCGCGAGAAATTGGAGTAGCATCGCGAGGAACTGGATTGGGATAGCAGATTATTTTGCAGTCTGGTTTTGGTTTTTGTTTGGATTCATTTTCCACGATGTCGAATTCCTGTAGTTTTACGACCGGCACAAACAGTCTTATGGCGTCGTTTGTGGTATTGAAAACCTTCAAATGAGCCTTTCCGTGGATGTTTGTTACCAGGCAGTCGCCGGCGTAGACACCCTCACGGATTTTTAAAGGCGAGAGATACCCTTCCTTTAACGTGCGGTTTCCGACTCTTACGTGAAACGAAGTTTCCGAACGCGCGGGGATTTTTATTACCTCGTCAGGTCCGTTTGTTCGTTCGAACGGCCATGCCTTGTCTTCACATTCAAGGCATTCCGTCTTGAAATTTATTTTGGATTTTGTCGCATAGAAGAAACGGGCCCCCAATAACCCAGGGTACGGGAGTTGTACTTCGTCGGGTATTATGTGGAATAGAGTCGCGAAATTCAATACCCGTATGATTACGCTGCCTAACGTGAGGATCGGCGGTTCGGCTATTCCCTTGAGTCTTATGAGATCTTGTTCGTCAATGTCTGGAAAATTTTCCGTGTACTGTTTTTTAATTAGATTGGGGATAGCGCCGCTGTCCAATAACATCGATATTTTTCCTTTCTCTGGGTGCGCTCCGATACACACCGAGGGTAGGCTTACGAAATCTTCCGCGTTTATTGTGTAGGTAGGATAGGTTCGGGCGGTGTGATTGTCGCGACCGCGGTCGTCGGACGCTTTGGGATCGCGGATCCTCTCGGTGCGTCCGCTCGAGGGGTATCCAGGCCGTTTCCCGGCTGATTTCGCGAGTTATTGTATTCGCGAATACGACAATTCTCTATCACGTGACCTACCCGTTTGCAGTACCGACAAATAGATTGGTTAGAGTTAGGTGCTTCAGGTTTTAGTTGGAAACATTTTTCTGCCGTATGTCCGATCTTTTTGCAAATCTGGCATTGTGGACCGGCGGACTGACGTTGCCAGACGGTTGGGGAATTTGTGGGCCGGCCTCGCGAAGGACATTTGTCGGCTGTGTGCCCTGGGTTCCTACACAATTGACAGGTTGTGGCGCGAGAGTTCTGATCTGTGTAACACCTGTCGGCGGTGTGACCGGGTTCCTTGCAAATTTGGCAGATGACCGAGCCTTGATCGTTTGGGTTTTTCCTGCACTCATTGGCACTGTGACCTTGACCCTTGCAGATTTGGCACGTAAGGGTCGCGAATCGGCAAGCTTCGGTCGGGTGATTTTCTTTTTTGCAAGTGGTACAGATCGCTACTGACTTGATCGGGACGGGTTTTTCGGGTTTAGCTGAGTGCAACTGTTTCCGCGACGCGATTTCGCGTTCAATTTGTATAGCGTGGTCGATCGCGGCTGTAACGTTACCGCACGGAGGAAGTCGTTGTTCGATTTCTTCCTTTAGGCCGCGTTTGAAGCACGTGAGGAAATAACTGTCTATTGTGTTCTTGAACGCCTCGTCTTCCGTTCCGTTGTTGGTTAATTTTCGCGCTTCAACTATTTCCCTTGCCTTCTTCCTAATCTTTGCGGAAAAATCTATGACGCTATCGCCACTTGCTTGAAATATGTTACTGAGCTCTCCCAACAATTGCATTTCAGATTTGTTGGGCGCGTATATTTTTTTGAGGAAATTTACGAGTTCTACTACCGTTTCGAATTTTGACCCGTGAATGGCTTCTCGGGCTTGATTTTTTAATTTGTTTCTTATCAATTTTGTAAGGTGTTTTTCCGCTTCGGGAGGAAGCATATCTTTTGCGTCTTCACATCCCACTATGAATTCTGATAGAGGGATATTTTTCCCGTCGAACTCCGGGACGCAACTAATGGCGTCTTTTAGGGATATTAACTGATTTGTTCCTAGCGACATGGTTACTGGGTTTTCGTATTTTCGGGACAGATCTAGTTTTTTTACCGGTCTTTTTGTAGGAGGTTCGAGACCAGACACTAATTTAGCGTTGGAACTTCTCGTTGAATATCCCGACTGTTCTGTTGGATCTTCAGTGACGTTTAGATTTAATGAGCTCGTTGTTGATTCGTCTCCAGACATTGGACTAATTAGCACATTCCCCTTTTTAATATCCCGGACGAGCCCCCAAAATTAATATGTCACATCCGGAAGGGATGAGCGCATAATATTTTTGTTTCCCTCTTTCTTGCCTACGCCTAGCGCAATAGCACGGGATGAGGGTAAAAAGGGGGTAGTGCGTGGGAAAGGATAAGGTCAAGGAATTAACCCGACGTTTGGGTACTGAGGAATAATTCGACAGATTTGTGTTTGATTGACACTAGGTTATTTATTATGAGGTTATTAGCCGGGTGAAACGAATAGGGCTATAGTGAAAGATACAAAACGAGAAAGTAAAGTTGCTTACATTAGCGGTGGTTGCCGCACGGTCGCTCGCTCGCACGCTCGCTCGCTCGTGTGGGTGGTTTGTTGTCGCTCGGATTACAAAGGCCTACGCTCTTGGGCCGGAGGTTTCGTTGGTGTAATCGCTGGTAAGATACTCGGAAGATTTCACGCCGGTCGAGTGTACACTCGATCTGTTTACTACGACGGCACTATGCGTGGACAGAAATACGAACTAGGCGCGAGGTCGAAGGGTTGACTAATCTTTACGGACCGATGATAGAAATCATACAAACGCACTATAACTTCGGTGACCCGAGTAATGAAGACCGATTCATATAAGAGTTAATTGGAGATATTCCTTATACTGCTGGGTTACGACTCTTTAAGAGAACTCGATTGAACGGTAGTCGACGGGAGACTGCTCTGAATAATCGACGTAGTCGAGAGACCGACTCGCCCCTTTTTTTGCACACTGCCTTTCTTGGTTCGCATGCGAATTTTTAGAGTGAGTGGGAGGTAATGTTCGGTTCCTCTTCTTAGAAAATAATGGCGTTGGTGGAAGGGGTTAATTCGCTTTGTTAACGGAATGCGCATTAGGTGTGTAGCCGAAATTCGCGTTAAGTCGCTCGCGATAGCGCGGCGACCGTTTGATTCAGACGGCCCGGATGTCTTGGTGCTCCGCTCTGGTTACCGGGTCGGATAATGCAGACTTCTTTTTGTGTCCATGCGGATAGCCAGCGTAAGGTTTTGGAGTCAGTTCCTGTTTGATTATTCGAGCCGCGGCATTTCGTAGAATTTTTGCTCTGGCCGATGTTCTTGTTGAAAGTTGAGAGCGTCGGTCGATCTCGTCCTCGGTGTTGCTCGAGTGGGTACTTGGATTGTTTGGACGCCTTGCCGAAGCGTATGCGCCTAATCTCGTTCTTCGTAAAATCTCACCAAGACAAAGATCGTTGGTCATAGGGTGTCGCACGCGTTTTCTAGCGACGTGACAGTCCCGGCCACGGCAATCGGCGGAGCGGGCGCTGCGAGGCGGGTGAGCCTCGTCGACCTCGTCGCTCGAGCCGAGTGCCTGGCTGGGGAGGTTTGGGCCACCGTGATGGACCCGACCAGCAAGGTGGTCAAGGTCGTCGCCTTCTTTATCAAGGAAACGGTCGGGGGGCTTATGTCCCTCTTGGTGGCGGCCGCACAGGGTGTGAGCCCTTCAGGGCGAATGTGGGGGCCTTCGCTCCGCGCACGAGGCCCTCGTTCGCGTGCTGCAGAGGGAGGGGGTGCCTGCGGGTTGTGGCGCTTCGCGCCCCCCGACTGTTGCCCCGGCTGAGCCTAATCGGGAGACAACGTTCGCCGGGGCGGTGGTGTCAGGGCTCCCTGATGAACCCTGATGAGGCGGCCATCTGCGTCACGGCGGTGAGGACCGTCCAGGGAGGTGTCCTGGTGGAAACGAGGTCCGAGAAGTACCTCGAATTCTTCCGGGGCGGCGAGGCGATCCGCGGTGGTGGGCTCACCGTGACGGCGCCGAAGCCCCCCCGGAGGAAGGTGGGCGTGTATTCGGTGCCCGAGGACCTGTCGGAGGAGGCGGACCTCGCCGCCCTGCGCGTCCAGTGCCTCCCAGTAGCGGGGAGAAGGAGTTCCACGCGGCCGTTAAGGTCGCGCGTAGGTTCGGGGGCAGCGGCAAGCAGGCGGGTGGCCAGGAGCCCCAATGAATCCTGGAGGCCGTGCCCGAGGTGACAGCCGCCCTGGTGGCAAAGGGCCGCGTGTTTCTCGGGTGGCACTCGTGCGTGGTCCGGGATTACGTGGAAGCGGACCGGTGCTACCCGTGTCTTGGCTTCGGACACACCGCCGCCTTCTGCCGGAAGAAGGAGGTGGTGTGCGGCTGGTACGCTGGTGGCGGCCGCCCGGCGACGAGCTGCCAGGCGCGGGAGAAGCCTCCCAGCTGCGTGAATTGCGGGGAGGCCGGACTGGCGGCCAATCATCGGGCGATGGATGGTGCGTGCCCACTCTTCCGGGCGGTGATTGTGCAGACCAGGGCCGACGCCGCGGAGGGGTGGGCCCGCTCGGCCGCGAGAGTAATGGCTAGCCGCCCCCCGCGCGGGGGGTCGCCGGCGGGCTAGGGGGTACGGGGCCCGTTGGGCTCCGCGTCCTCCAGCTCAATTGCCAGCGTTTGCGGGGCGTGCTGGCAGACCTCGGTCGGGTGCGCGTCGAGGGCCGCTACGGTGCCGCCCTCCTGCAGGAGCCCTACCTGCGGACGGGTGGCGTTGTGGCGGGGATCCCGGCGTGGATGAGGGTCTTCCAGAGCGTCGACGGCAAATCCGCCGTCGTGCTGGCCGATGCGTCGCTGGATGCCGCGGTAGTCGTCGTCTCTGGTGGAGAAGAGGGTGCTGCGGTGTGGGTACGCGGCATTTTTGGTACTTTGTACCTGTTAGCAGGCATAGACGCAAACGCCGTGTCCCGCCTGTGGCACTCCAAGAACCGCCTCCGGGGCAACGAGAACTAGGTCTGGGGCCGTGAGTTCGAGACCTTCATTATCGCTTGCGACCTGGAGGTCTTGAACGAGCCGTCTCGGGAGTTCACGTTCGACGGGCCCGTGGGCCGGTCGGACATCGATGTTACTCTGGGGAGGGGTGTGGAGGGAGTGTACCGGGTCGGGTGGGAGGTCCTGCCCGATCTGGTGCACTCGGACCACAACGCCATTGGACGACCTCCCACTGCCTGTTCGCAGGTAGCGGGCCGTCGGCGTAGACTGGGCAGAGTGTGACGCGGCCCTGTCGGGGGCGGTGGAGGCCTTGGACCGCGAGGCGCTGGCTGGAAGTGGGCCCGTCGCCTTCGCCGAGGCCGTGACGTCCCTGATTCAGGGCGTTGAGTCTCGGCTGGGGCCGGCGGGTGCGCGGCTGCGAAAAACCTCGCGCTGGTGGTGCCGGGAGCTCGACTCGGCGGGGCGACTCGCGAGGCGAGCCAGAGCGGCCCTGCAGCGAGCGAGGCGGCGGGAGGCTACTCAGGAGGAGCGGACGGCGCTCCGGGTTGCTTACCGTTAGCAATACCGGGGCTATCACCGTCTGCTCCTCGGAAAGAAGGAGGAGGACTGGAGGTCCTTCGTCGGCGAGGTGGGTAACGCTTGCCCTTGGGGAGACGTTTATCGGATCCTCAGGGGCCGGCGGGGCCCCGTTGATATCGGTGGCGTTAGGGCGGGGGGGGGGGGGTGCTTGCCACCTCTTGGGAGGCGAGTGCTCGGGCGCTCCTGGGGCGCTTCTTCCCGCCGCTCCCCGATGGCGATGCTGCGGGGAAGGCGGCCGTCCAGCGCCCGACCCGGTATCGATCGCCGAGCTGCGGCGCGCCTTGAGGCGGATGAAGGTCGGCAGTGGGCCTGGACCGGATGGGATTACCGTCCCCATGGTGCAGGCGCTCGTGACGGTTGCGCCGGACCTGTCTCTGGTCATGATAACGGCTGCTTGGAAGCTGGGGTGTTCCCGCCCCAGTGGAAAATCGCCCATGTCGTGGCCATCCTGAAGGGCCAGGGGAAGCCGCGCGACGAGGACGGGTCTTACAGACCGATCAGCCTGCTGTCGGCCCTCGCTAAGCTGTTGGAGAAGGTGCTGGTGGCGAGGCTGGAGGGCAGGGATGTCCACAGCCTCGCCGACCGGCAGTTCGGCATTAGGGCTGGCAGAGGGACCGAGGACGCGTGGCACACGGCGGTGAGGGTGGTCGAAGAGTCCTCCTACCGATACGTGCTCGGCACGTTCGTGGATTTCAAGGGAGCCTTCGACCACCTGAGCTGGGCCACGATCCTCGGAATTCTGGAGGCCGCCGGATGCCCTGAATTGGGCATCTGGCGGAGTTTCTTCAGCGCTCGTCGGGCGTTTATGGCCTCCTGGTACGACCGGGTAGAGCTGGGTGTGGAGCGGGGGTGCCGTGTCGTATGCCGAGAGGCGGAGGCGGCACGTTAAGCACAAGGTGATTTAATGCCCCTATCTACTTTCTAGCGAAACCACTGCCAAGGGAACGGGCTTGGAAAAATTAGCGGGGAAAGAAGACCCTGTTGAGCTTGACTCTAGTCTGGCACTGTAAGGAGACATGAGAGGTGTAGCATAAGTGGGTGATTGCACCATCGCCGGTTAAATACCACTGCTTTCATCGTTTCTTTACTTACGCGGTTAGGCGGAGCGCGTGCGCCTCAGACTTTGTCGCTGGCTGTCACGGTGTTCTAGAGCCAAGCGTGTCAGAGTGGTGTGAGGCTTCGGCCGATCGCCGATCATACTCCCGCGTGTTCCGATCCGAGGACACTGCCAGGCGGGGGGTTTGACTGGGGCGGTACATCTGTCAAAGAATAACGCAGGTGTCCTAAGGCCAGCTCAGCGAGGCCAGAAACCTCGCGTAGAGCAAAAGGGCAGAAGCTGGCTTGATCTCGATGTCCAGTACGCATAGAGACTGCGAACGCACAGCCTATCGATCCTTTTGGCTTGAAGAGTATTCACCAAGAGGTGTCAGAAAAGTTACCACAGGAATAACTGGCTTGTGGCAGCCAAGCGTTCATAGCGACGTTGGTTTTTGATCTTTCGATGTCGGCTCTTCCTATCATTGCGAAGCAAAATTCGCCAAGCGTCGGATTGTTCACCCGCCAACAGGGAACGTGAGGTGGGTTTGATCTCATTCCATTCTTAGGCAATTGCTGCATAAAATAATTCTTCGTGTATCTCGATAAATCATCGCTCGTTATTCTTTGCTCTACCCCAATTACTACATGGAACTCACGGTTGTCTTCCTCGGAATAGACGTCGAAATTCTGTGCAGCCTGGTCTTGCTCTTCTTCGTTTCTTCTGACGAAACAAATATCTACACCACCCTCGGGTATTGGAGAGTTCGTCAAGAGTATTTTTCTTCCCAGTTTATCTTAGAGGAATCGTTCGGTATCTTCCCGGACATCGTCCTGATGTGGTTCTTCCAATTCTTCCATTGGCATTTCCCCTGTTTTTTGTATCCTCCGTCTTTTTGTGCTCACGTTTTCTTCCAGTTCTTCTTGGTCAGCCTTTCTGCTTCTTGGGGCTATTATTTTCCTCGATCAATCGTCTTCTTTCGAGGTACTTGGTGTCGGGCTTTCCTCTCTTCTCGATGACCCTGATGCCTGATTGTCAATGTTCACTTGACGGTTTACCAAGACTGGGTCCCTCGATAACGCATCTGCATTGGTGGTGACGATCCCTTTCTTGTATACGACATCGTATTCATAATCTTCTAGAGCGATTCGCCACCTTGCAAGTCGTGAATGCGGATTTTTGTGATTCATCAACCAGATTAATGGACGGTGGTCGATAATGATCTTGAATTTACGACCGTACACGTAGGGTCGAAAATGTTTGATGCACCAGACAATCGCCAATAACTCCTTTTCCGTTGTTGAATAGTTTCGTTCTGCTTTGTTGAGTACACGGCTCGTATATGCGATTGGATGTTCCTTGCCATTTTTTTCTTGAGAAAGTATTCCTCCCAGCAATGTCCAAAGCATCTGTGGTCAATGTGAACTGTTTGGAAAAATCGGGGGACGCCAAAATAATTCCCCTTTTAGGGTGGTAAAAGCCTTTTCCTGTGGAGTGCCCCAAATAAAATCAACATTTTTTTGCAGAAGCTGCGTCAATGGTTTGGCCGTTTTACTTTAGTCTCTAATGAATTTCCGGTTGTATCCGGTCAATCCAAGAAATTGGCGGACATTTTTAACGTTTTTCGGTTTTGGGAATTCAGAAACACTTCTGCAAGTTTCAGGGTTTGGTTTCACTCCTTCTTCTGTAATAATTTGCCGTAAATATTGCAACTCAGGTCGAAGATATTCGTATTTATCAGGTTGAAGCTTCAAATTCGTTTCTCTCATTCTTTCAAAACATACGCGTAACTTTTCATTGTGTTCTTCGAGAGTCGTTCCATAGACTACAACATCGTCTAGGTAAACGAAGCAAGTGTTGCCAATCAATCCTCGTAGCGCGTCTTCAATTATCCTCTGAAATGTTGCTGGGACGTTCTTCAAACCGGCATGCGTAAGTATTCGAAGTGACCATGGGACGTACTAATCGCTGTTTTTTTCTATCTTCTATTTTCATTGGGATTTGATAAAATCCACTGGCCAAATCTAATGCTGAGAAGTACCGTGCGTTACCTAGCTGATCAAGAATTTCCTCGATGTTCGGCAAAGGACAGGCATCCTGTAGAGTTTTTTCATTTATTTTTCGAAAGTCGACGACTACTTTCCATTTTTGTTTGCCAGACGCGTCCTTTTTCTTTGGAACAACCCATAACGGTGCGTTGTACGGAGATTTCGACTCTTGGACGATTATTTTTTTATGCATTTCGTCTACTTGTCTCAGGATTTCCTGGTGTTGAGCCAAGGGGAATCGATATTGTTTGACATTTACTAGAGTCTCATCGGTCGTTTCTATTACATGTTCGGCCAGATTTGTACACGGTAATGGATCACCGGGAAGGTAAAAAACGTCTTGATACGTATCGATAATCTCCCAAATCGTATAGCAATCTTTTCGATTCAAAATGTGTTCAATTCAAGTATTTTCTTTCAATAGCTGGCTTCGGGAAATAGAATAGTTACCCGAATGCGACATATCTAATTTAAACATTCTTGTCTCCGAGCACCTTCTAGCGAAAACTAATATGCGTTGTTTCATGTCGATAATGGGGCCTTCCTCTGCCAAAAATGGTCGCCCGGCAATTCCATCTTCATCATGAGGGAACTCGTTTGGGACTACTAAGAATGTGTGATCTTTTTTACCCAGAGTAATCTTCCATTCTTGGTTACAGAATATAGGAGTGTCGTTTATGCCAGTTATTGATGCGAATTTTGTTCTTACCGGCGGCCGATGGTGTTTTTTTTTTCTTCTATCAAATTTACTGCTGCTCCCGTATCCGCCAAGAAGGAGTGGTCTTGCGCTCCATAGGTGCTGTGAATCCTGAGTACGAAGCTAGCACCGGGGTTTTTTCGATCTCTTGACATGCGGTATACTTAATATGGTTCGGTGGTACGTTTGGCATGTGGCGTGACGGTAAATTCTGCCACGATGTGTTGTGACGTTTCGGGCCTTCTCTGATAAAATGACCGATATTGCCGCATCCGTGGCACGGAAAGCTTTTATTTTCTTCCTTTCGTGCTCTTGGACTTCCTTTTTGATAATTCATAGCGGTGCTGAATCTTCCCAGGTTTGACGAATTTTCCTTAAAAGGTTTTTTGGACAGAATCCGCGACATTTCCTCTTCTTTCTCGGTCTCCAGAGCGAGATTTTGCGCTTCTCTTATTGTTTCAGGCTTTTCTGCTTTCACAAATAATCTGATACTTGGCAACAGTCCCCGAATAAATTGTGCTAACCCTTGTTTTTCTTCATTTTGGAGTATTACTGCTCGATGTTGTGGGTTTAACCTCCGATCACTCGTCACTGCACGATTTACGTTCGCGTGATGTTCTGAAATTTTTTTATTATATGCATACACGCCCTCACTGTTTTGTTGGCATTAGCTTTTCTCAAGCAAGCTGATTTCGTAGGACTTGCTATCCTCAAAATTGTTACGTAGCACTTGGAACAACTCTTCGGTTTTTCGAATGTCGTGACCGTCAATTGCTTTGCGCGCACCTTTAGTGTTTTTTTTTTTTTGATATCACTGATCTGGTGAACATATTTTTTTGTGTTTCTGGGATTTTTTCTGGTAGTGATTTTATCTCGAAAATAAATGTTTCCGACGAGATGTTGTTCCCTTCGAACTCGGTAATAAATTCTAAGCTCTCTTTCAGTCGTTTTACAGTTGACACTTGGTGATTAGTTTCTTGGGGCGGCGCTTCATTAAGTTCTTCTTAGGAAAGCATTTCCCTGTTGCCTCCCAAATCTTCAATTTTCTGGTTCAGGCCGTCAACTTTTTCTCGAAGCGACTCTAACGCGTCACGAAAGTCGTGCAGCAGTAGATACATACATATAGCGAGAGACGATGGTCACAGGTGTTGTGTGGTGGGTATCCCGCCGCGGCGCGTGGTGGGGGTGTCTGGCGGTCGCGGTTGCGTCGCTGTGGCACGTATGGGGAATTAGCGGTGGGCGGAGTCGGCGGTGTCGGAGGGGTGTGGGGATTGGGCCCTTTTTCGGGAGCTCGTGGCTAAGTGGGGGTGGTTTCGAGCTGCTTTTCCGAATAGACGGACTGGTGGTGTCTTCTGTATATGTCGAGGACCAGTTTACCGCTAGAGCAAGCGGGTGGGGGTTCCGCCGCGCGGATCGTATGGGGAGAAAGGTCTTACACTGTGGGGATAGGGAGAATCGGGTAAAGAAAAAACGCGATGATTTACGTGTATACATGTATCGAAGTTTTTATTCAAAATTTTGTCCGTCCGCACATGTTGTGTGCGTGTGTGTGCGTGTGTGTGTGTGTGTGTGTGTGTGTGTGTGTGTGTGTGTGTGTGTGTGTGTGTGTACATGCAGATGTGAAAGTCGGCGTCTATCACACCTACTTGAAGAATGAATGCAGCAGAAATGCTGGATGTTAAATAAAGTCCTCACCCATAAAACTTATTTTATGCAGCTCTAGTAACAAAGAAGCGTGCTCTTCCAAAATGTCACTACATCCGGGTTTTGTTTTCATTTCCACAGGTAATACCGAGGTATGATATATACAAAATATGCGAGATATATGCAAAGTACTCAATAATGCGTGGATGCCACCGCATGATTTTTTGTGTAAAAACCCCCGATCTTCCACTCTTATACTCCCTTTTAACTGGTTCATTTCGTTTCCATGCCTCCCCACTATTCTTATAGTATTACAATATAAGAACACTATAGTGTGGAACTATAGTGCACTCCTAAGATAGAGGAAAAATATGGGAAAAAGATCCCCGGATGAAACGTACTTCTACCACCGCAGGCTTCACACTACGAATCGAGCAGTCACTTTTGCCGACATCACCTCTTGGAACTTCCGTTGTCAACTTACGTGTAAATGGCTGAGAAAATTCCACAATTCAAATAAAATCTGCGCGATCAAGCCGCACTTATAAATTCCGTGGAAAAGTATACAGTATGGGAGGAACAATGTGAGCAGTGTATGGAGTCGTTGGAAACGAAAAGCCGAATTAATCGACCACGATTATCACTCGGAAATCCGCAATTTGTTGGTAGCAGCAATCGCTCTCTTAGAAGGTTTGAAGAATATTCTACGCAGACGATTTTACATGCGGGTGCGGGAACAGTGATCGTGGTTTGATCTGGCGAGATATTGATACGGCGTTTGAAAATCGTGTCCTGACTGGCTGCGTCATCAATAACAACCATCTTGAACCTCGTCATATTCTCGAAGACGCATGTGATATGATGCTTTCACATGTTCAAGACATTACCAGCAAACAATTAAGTGTAAAAGTGAATACAGTTTTCAATGGTGAATTTGAAGCAGGTGACAAACGCGCAAATAAAAGTATGAACACGAAAAACTTTGAACTTTTTACCACATGCAATTTACGTGGGTGGTATACACAACGAGTTGTCGAACCTACTCTGGTATCATTAAATATCAACAAATACAATCCAATGCCTGCTGGATGTCAAAGTGTTTTGTCGCGGGAAATAATCCTGAAGAAAGCGGTGGTAAATGTAAAGTCAAAGGATAACGCATGTTTCGCGTGGGCAATGGTGGCTGCTCTTTATCCAGTGGAATTAAACGTGCATCGAGTAACTTCATATCCACACTATTCAACTGTACTGCAGCTTCAGGGAATTGCTTTTCCAATGACTCTCCATCAAATAACGAAATTTGAATCGCAAAATAATGTTTCGTTGAATGTATTTACAACGGAAAAGGAAGGCATCGGCCCAATTCGAACATGGGCCCAAAAACTGGTTAATCACTTCAATTTATTGAACGTGGAGGATTCGTCGGACCACAGCGTGGGACACTTTGTATGGATAAAAAAAGTATCCCGGCTCGTGAGCACGCAGCTGAACAAAACAAACAGGAGAAACCCACACCTGCGATCGATGAGTACCAAGAAGCATACTCGAGAATACACATATGAGCAAGTATGTACTTCGATAATATAATTCTTTCGTCGTTTTGTTATAGGTGTTTGCACTACTTTTAAACGGATGCTAAATTACGATCGCACGAGATGGATTGTGGAAAATCAAACGACTGTGCCATTCGATTACCTGGTGAAACGGACAAATGGCTAGCGTTCGAAAACTCTCAACGAAAAGAGCGACTTCCATTTGTGATTTATGCGGATCTCGAGTGCGTTTTGGCAAATGTTGACAACAAAAATATACAGCAACATCACGAAGTGTTTAGCGTAGCCTGCAACGTGCATTGCTCGTATGACCATTCGTTATCGGGATTCTACTCGCTGCGCGATGCCAATCACATCCCATGGTTTGTTGAGAACCTTAAAAATTTAGCTTTGCGCATCAATGATATCCTATCGGATAGTGTTCCCGTGGTACTTCTAACTCCGGATGAGCGGGCAAAATTACGACGCGCTGCTTAGTGCCATATATGTCAAAAACCATTTGCCGAAGACGACATACGTGTTCGTGATCATTGCCTTTTGACCTTACGTTATAGAGGTCCCGCCCATTCTAACTGCAATTTCAATTACCAGTGGTATTTTTTCATTCCCGTATTTTTTCATAATTTGTCCGGCTATGGTGCACAGCTCATCATCGAGGAACTAGCCACAGCATTCGAGGGGAAAACCACTATGCTGCCCATAACTAAAGAGGAATACATTTCTTTTGCAAAAACATTTCGAACGGCAGACAAGTCACATTCGATGTAATTACGCTTCGGCCTCAATTTTTTGACAATTGACAAACTAAAAATTTTACGTTCGCAATTTCGTGACATAACGAGCGATAGTTTCATCCTATTAACTCGAAAGGGCGTCTTCCCGAATGAATATAACGATAGTGTAAACCGATTGAAAGACTATCACCTACCTCTACGAGACGCATTCTACAGTACTTTGACTGGTGACATTGTAAGTGAGAACGAATACGCTCACGCCAAGAATGTATGAGAACGGTTTTCTATTCAAACGTTAGGTGAATATAGGGACTCGTATTTGGAGACCGAAGTTTTGTTGCTGGCCGACGTTTTTGAGAACTTTCACAATAGCTGTATGACGAGTTACAGGCTCAACCCCGCTTGTTACTATACTCTCCCCGGCACATGGGATGCAATGTTGAAACATGCATGCGTTAACTTCGAATTGTTCACCGACATTGACATGGTATTATTTGTTGAACGGGGTATACGCGGTGGCCTGAGTCCGTGCTCAAATAGGTATGCGCGCGCCAATAACAAATACATTGAGACGGAAGAGACCGTCTCATAAACAAACCGAGAAACCATCGCCCCAAGGACATTTAGGAGTCAACCGATTTCGGTGAAAGCAAGGGGGGGAAGAAAAAAAAACAAAACACACTAATTAAATTAATGGCGGATAGCAACACCGCGACGGTAACGGTCACACCGCTCCACAACAAAACATACCGAAACGTTACACTAATTAAATTAAGGGGAACGAAAAACCGGCGAGAACCGGATAAAACCAACTAATCGAATTAAGGGAAAGAAAAACCGGCCGACACAGAACAAACCAAGTAATCTAATTAGGGGAGACGAGAAAGAAGGGGAAGGAAAAACGTTAAAAATCAAGGTATAAAAGGACGAGATTTTTGGAGGAAAAACACTCTTTGAGTCCCTCGTGGATCGACAAGTACGATTGGACAAAGTACATCCCTCGCGGATCGGAAACGTCTGATACATGGAACGTTGAAAAACAAGGAAAACACGGAGTCGCGCCTAAAAAGCATTAGAAAGATCGCTTCTTTCATTCCTCGTGGCTCGACAAGTACGATTGGACAAAGTACATCCCTCGCGGATCGGAAACATCTGATACATGGAACGTTGAAAAACAAGGAAAAAACGGAGTCGCGCCCAAAAGGCTTTTAGAAGGAATTAAAATAAATTTATTTTATGAGAAAATATTGGAAAACCAAAGAAAAATAAAAAGAGCAATAAGGAAAGTTAATTACTTAAGGGGAGCGAACAATTATCGAAAATAGAGAGAAAAAGTATAGCAGGAGAAAATAAGAAGCGAGAAGGTATAATCACGAGCGAGAATTACGAATAGACATAAGGAAAATATTAAATTTGGAGAAAATAAGAAATCTTACATTAGGAGATAAGGAAGAGTACGCTACAGTTATACGAAACACACACACACACTCACACACACACACACGCACACACACATCGTGATTATCGAGCTATATGGATCAGGAGCGAAGAAAGGAGAAAGAGGTATCCCGAAATTACAAGAGTGCCGAAACATATGCAAAAAAGGGTAAATCGAGTGCTCGCGGCACATCTCTCGAGTAGACTAGCGTAGACCGGTCGGTGGCGACATCGAACGCCTAGATCAAGGACCGGGCGATCAATTATCGACGCGCGATAATTGATCGGGAGATAGCGTCGATCACCGCGGCGCGAAGGGCAGAGCTAGAGTAGGGAAATAGATCACGGCGCGTGACGAGAGAGAGCGCGCGCGCACGGCCCATAGATCGCCGCGAAACAGGGAATAATCAATATCGATCCATGATAACTGACCACGCCGAACCAAATGTACCATGCGAATAAAGAATAATTGACCGACCGAGAAAACATTGCGGAAAATACAAAAACAACACAAACAACACACTACACTTATACATAGCGTTTTTATTATTATTCTTTTACATTATATAGAGCCATAAAAACTTGAATAAATCATACTTTTGTCAAAATACCCAAAAAACACCTGAGTTTCAATTAATTTCTTCACTGTTCGAGTCCCCGAACCTATAAATTTATTTGTAACGAAGTAACACCCGTTACATTTTGGCGCCCAACGTGGGGCTCGAACACAAGAAAGAAAAACTCGTAAAAAGGTGTAAAATAAATAAATAAGTAAATAAATAAAAATGAATAGAAATAGATAAAATAATTTAGAACAGAATAAAATAAAACAAAATCAAATAAAATAAACCAAAATCGAATAAGAAAGAGCAAAATAGAATAAAATATGGCGCAACAAAACAATGATAACTCCCTTCATTGGGAATCAACTACTGCGGATGGATTATTAGAGGAGGCGCGTCAAAGGGATCGTCGAAATATTGGGCGACTGTCAGCGATCGGACCCAGACCGATAGAAACACCGAACGAAGAGACATTTAACATCAGCGGAGAGTCAGGCGAGACTGATGAGAGAGGTGCGGAAGAGAGTGACACAATTAAAGCACTCATCAAGGCAATGAATAGTATCCGCAATGAGCAACGACGGGAGCGCATAACGACCAAAGCAGAAATCAAGCAGCAAAACGATAACTGCATCGTAAGGTCACGACAACTGCACGAGGAAGTCAACACAAAAATTACAAACGAAGTGCATAAAATCGAGGAGCGCACGGAACGCAAGATTGTGGTTGCTCAAAAATTAATAGAGCAAAGCCATAATCAACTGCGAAAAGAAAACGACGATAAAATCGAGGATTTCGACACTCGAATGGAAGCCATTCGGCGAACTATATCTCAGCTCCTCCATTCTTCAAAGGATGTAGGACAAGTGGTCACGGAGCACTCTAAACGTATCACGGAGTGTGAAAAAAATATCCGGGCACAAAACTCAAATACATTGTGCAACACCACTTGGGGAGCGGGATTAAACGTGAGCCAAGCATACGCGGCGAAACAAAAACCACCGACGTATAATGGCGACGGCAGAGAACGACCTATGCGTTTTTTGCAAGATTTCAAGGAATTTTGGAGAATCACCGGAAACTCTGACCTACATTATTTGATCAGCCAATCTCTCAAAGACACCGCCAAAGATTGGTGGAGAATTGTCGAGGAGAGGGTTCAAACGATTAACGAATTCGAGGAAAAATTTCGCGGACGTTACTGGAGCCAAGAAATTCAGGATAAAGTACGCCGAAATCTCGAATTCGGGGCTTACGAATGGGACGGACACCGGATGACTCGAACCGAATATGCCACCCAGATATTCGGAAATGCCAAGGATTTGAGTGAAGGGCCGGCAGAAGAACAAATAATCAGGAAACTCGCTAATCATTTCGACGAGTCGATCAGAATGGCAGTACGCGTCAGCGGGATCAAGACAATCGATTCATTCCTCGAATTGTTAGAAAGCATGGATGGGGCGGGACCACTCAATGCGAAAAGATCTTTGCCTCATCGGCAAGAACCCAGCGGTGCATCATGGCAACAAAATAACCCATGGAAAAACCAGAAGTTTGGAACGTTCGGGGGACCACGGCCAACGGGATTCAACCAGCCATGGCGGCCAGGGAATCCAGGTTATCAGGGATCACCACCGCCATTCCCATATCAACAACAGGGGAATCGAGGATTTGGGAATAACAACGCGATGCCAGCGCCATTCCCATATCAACAACAGGGTAATCGAGGGTTTGGGAATAAGAACGCGATGCCAGCGCCATTTCCCAGACAACAACCATGGCAGACAGGATACGGGAATAGCAGACCTCCTCTAAACCCCGCCGCTGCACCATGGACTCCGCATCCACAGGGCGGTCCAAGCACCAGCAATATCCCAGCACAAAACGAAACACCGAGAACCAGCCCACAGAACCAGGGAAACGAGTAAACGTTGCGCCCGTACAGATACCACGGGATGAAAAATCACGAGGCGCAACGGAAGAAGACGAGGATGCACAGATCGCCATGGAAGAAGCTTTGGAAAGGATGCGTCGAAACAAAAAAAAGAAGGATAGAAGGAAGAAGAAAATGGAACCCGAAGATAATGAAAATTCTGAGCAACCGATAACAATGGGGATGATCAGAATAATTCATAACAATCACATCGAAAAAGGAGCCTGGAAGAATGGAAACCAAGAAAAACAACAAACACAAAAAAATAATAAAGCACTAAAAATAACAACGAACGACACCTACGAGCATCCAAAAGACTTCCTCATGGAAGAACCCGGACAACGGGGAATAATACGGGAAATTCACCCACGATGCCCTACCTTACCGATCGACCTCGAAGGAATCACCGCCGAAATATTGATCGGCAGCGGGAGCGAAATATCCTGTATTTCAGAGGAATTTTACAACCAGCACCAGGAAGACTTAAAAAATTGCCCAGAAGTACCTGTAAGAAGCACAGAAGCCATCGGAGCATTCGGAGGTAAATCCGGCCGTATAAAAAAACAAATAATAGCCGAAGCAAAACTCTACAACGCAACAGGAATACTACAACTATTAGTAATTCCAAAAATGAGCAGACCGGCCATATTAGGCGTCGACGGGATGCTGGAATTACAAGTGGGAATCGACGCACATCTGGGAACCCTCAAAGTAAACAATAAAATCGTCGCGGAATTTGAGGAAGGTAGATGGGTATGGCAAAAGGACAAGAAAGAATTGGTAAAAATTTCGGAAATCGGAAGCATCACAGATTATGAACTGACCGAAGACGAAGTCGATCAAAAATTAAAAAATTGTCCAAATATACCTGAGAATACGAAAAACGAATTCAAGGCATTAATCGGGCAATATAGGCACATTTTCAGTAAAAAACCAGGACGGATGCACGCATACATTCACAAATTGGTACTAAAGGATCCAGAGCCATACATCCATCGCTCATATCCCGTACCAATCCAATATCGAGAAAAAGTACAAGAGGAAATCCAGCGAATGTTGGACCATGGCGTTATCGAACGGGCAAGGAGTCGCTTTATTAATCCACTGGTAACGGTTATAAAAAAGGATGGGTCGGTACGACTATGCCTGGATGCCAGACAACTCAATACGTTTCTCGTAGAAGACCACGATAATGCCCCACCAACCGAAGAAATATTTCAAAGATGTGGAGGTGTAAAAATCATGTCGAGTTTGGACATGACAAGTAGTTTCTGGCAAATACCACTGGAGGAGGAATCGAGACCTTATACCGCTTTCCAGCACGACGGGAAATGTTACCAATTCACGGTAACACCTTTCGGATTAAAGACGAGCACGGCAAGCCTTATCAGAGGTTTGGATATCGTACTTCAGGATCTTGGAAACTCGGTAATAAATTTCGTAGATGACCTCCTGTGTATGTCAAAAGACGAGACGCACCATCTGACACATCTACACCAATTGTTCGAAAGAATTAGCAACAACAATATGACCTTGAACTTCAAGAAATCAAGATTCTTCCAGCATGAAATATCGTTCCTGGGACATATTCTAACAACCACGGGAATACGACCACAACCAGAAAAAATCCAAGCAATCCGGGACTACCTCCCACCAAGGAACATGAAACAATTGCGTGGATTTCTCGGACTTGTCAACTTCTACAGCAAGTTTACTGATAAACACGCTAGGGAAACGGTGCCTCTTCTAGAACTACTCAAAAAAGGACAAAAATGGAGATGGGGGACGGAAGAAGAAAGGGCATTTACACGAGTTAAGCAACTTTTTGTGGAAACCGTAATGCTCAAGCATGCCGATCCGAAACAAAAATACACCCTGACAACCGATGCAAGCGATTACGCCATTGGAGCCGTCCTAAGCCAGGAAGATGCGACAGGTGACACAGGGGTAATATCCTTCGCCAGCCGCACATTTAAAGGGGCGGAAATAGGATACACAACAACCGAGAAAGAACTACTGGCAATCGTGTGGGCGCTTCAAAAATTCAGAAACCATTTGTTGGGTGCCCGGATCAAAATAATAACTGATCACAAGGCGTTGACGTTTCTGAAAACGGGACGATTCATCGGGGATCGCATGCTAAGATGGGCACTATTAATTCAGGACTATGATCTGGAAATCGAGCACTGTCCTGGAAAAAACAACGAGGTCGCCGACGCATTAAGCAGGCCGTATGATCTCCAGGGGGACGAGCACAAAAATACACCCGGGAAAATCGTACTCACGGCCATTCTTGCTCGACAACCATCGGGGGAAATTAAACAAAAGTTTAAGAAAATTGGACAAATACAACAGAGCCAAGAAAATCTCCAGGAGACGTGGAAAAACTGCCAAAACCAGCAAGAAAACAAGAGATACCGGATCAACGAAGGATGCTTGCAAAAGTATGACAGAACCGGCAAATGGAAAGTCATCTTGCCGGAAGAATTGGTTCACAATTTCATAAAAGAATGCCATGAGATTTATGGTCATCAAGGGGCACGAAAAATCTTCCACCTGATAAATGAAGATTTTACGTGTAGTCATCTGGCTAAAAAAGTACGGCAGACAATAGCCATATGTGACGTGTGTCAAAGGGTAAAAGTGGCAGTCCAAACAAACTATGCCAACATGCAAAATATTATCCCGGAAGGACCGAACGACCTCGTCTCCATAGATTTTTATGGACCCCTGCCAAAATCGGTCGGGGGAGTACAACACATCCTAGTAACCATTGACACATTCACCAAGTTCGTTAAATTATACCCATTAAAAAAGGCAAATACGGCGGCGACCATTAACCGAATATTCAAGGACTACATCCCAAAATATGGGAAGCCAAAAAGGATTCAATTCGATCATGGAACACAATTTACTTCAAAAATTTGGTTGGAACAACTAAAAAAAGAAGGAATTCAAGGGGTATTCTCATCGATACGACATCCCCAAGGAAATATGGTCGAACGCGTAAACAGAGAGCTCGGACGATTTTTCAGAACGTTCCTCACTGAAAAACACTCAGGATGGTATCGATGGGTACCCATAATACAAGACTGCATTAACGACACGCAGCACGAAACTACCGAGTTCACGCCGACCGAATTACAATTAAAAAAGAAGCCTTATCGTATTTGGAAAGAATGGGTCCTCGCATTAAAAAAGGAACAAGAACCAACTCTCACCTACGACCAAAAAATCGAATTAGTCCGAGAAAGGATAAAGAAAAAAGGAGCAAAAAGGGCCGAAAGGTTTAATAACACACACAACACAGTCACGTTCAAAATTGGCGAACGGGTATTGGTCCGAGCACTAAATGTATCGGATCCAGCGAAACAAAAAACCGCCAAATTTATGCCCCTATACGAAGGACCATATACAATAAAAAAATGCGTGGGAATTGCGACATACCTCTTAGAAGATACGCAAAACAAAAAAGAACGAGGAAAATTCCATGCAAGTCTCCTAAAGCGATATCTAGCGGAAGAAAAGAGAAGCGAGATAGAAATAATTTCGAAGGGAGCGAAGAGTCTTATGAGAAATTAATCACGGGACGAGGAGTATATAAAGAGATGTCGCGCCAAAAATTAATCAGTTAAAAAGAAAATGGAGGGAGATAAAAATAATACCAAACAGTCCTCAAGCAAGACACCGGAGAAGAGAAAACGGTGGCCGACGTCACAGAAAACGAACAAAAGGAGAAAACAGGCAGAAATTCCAAGAGAAAGCACAAGAGACCAATCAGCAACCGGAGACAAAAGAATCCAGATCTACGAAAATCAAACGATAAAACAGAATCGATACAGCGCGCTGGACGTCGATGAATTCGAATTATTCAAGGCTTCAGACGAAAATATTCAAGGATGGTACCCCGGAAAATCATCGGGATGGTAAATAGGAGGGGATGAGAAATTAATCAAGGATCGACGCTATCGCTCGTCAGTCAACCACCGAACACACAATAGACGACACCATGTACCAAAATTACAACATCAGTACTTTGAGACGGGAATACCACGGTGTTACCGTGGCGGGCATGACAAACCCGAACGAACTCGGCGTTCACCTTAATGAACGGTATGGGCGCGGAGGAGCTCTAATCGAGATGTGGCGAAAACTGGACCCAGCAGAGCCAGGAATTCATCGATTACTGGAAGAAGAGGCGTATCTCGGGGCGGCGATCCTGTGGCGGCACGAGGACGAATTTTATCGTGCAACCATCCAAAAAAAGGATCCTGAGGATGGGTAATGGATACTGTGGCTCGGGGATTGGGCATCAAGTGTGATCGGGAAACAGGATGACTGCTACACCGCTCCACCTATGGCATTCAGTCACTCCTACCAAGCAATCCCGGTCACCCACGGCGACCTAATACCGACGGAGGATGTCTGGACAGAAGAACAAATTTTCTACGCACGGGCCTTGGTCAACGACTGTCGATGGACCATGACGGTGTGGGGGCTGATGACAGATATAGGTATCGTTTACGCGGACCTATATCTGGAAAACGAAGGCCCAAATCAGGGAAAAAGTCTGGCCGACATCCTCGTAGAGAGCCACCTCGCTCACAAAACCCCCAATCCAGGGTCACCAATCATGACAAATAAGGGTTGCCGATACGGGGAACTCAGATATCACCAGGAGGTCGAACGACACTGGACGAGCAACAGCAGCGAACCAGCCCATTCCGGAGTCCAGCCGCCCACTCTAAACAACAACGGCGGCGGAAGAGGCCAAGTCGACGACGACGACGATAACGACGACGACGACGACGACGACGACAACGAGACAATAATCATCCACCACCCAGACAACGGGTACGATAGCGACGAGGACCGCTTTTGGCGGGAAATGGGACTTCACCAGGAGGTGGAGGAGGAGGAAGCAAGCGACGACAACAACAGTATCGCGTCAATTGAATAAAACCTTTGTTTGAAAAACCCAAAAACCTGCGTTAGAGATTTTTTTTTGCGAGCGATGGGCAGCGGCCCTGGCAAACAAGCGAGCGGTTAGTTTAAGGGGGAGGGGAAAATGAAGAAGGAGAACAAAGGCCGACCCACCAAGGAAACAGACCGGTAGGACAAAGCAAACAGATACAAAAGAGAAGTATAGACCTTGGTTTAAAAATTTTTTTTTTTGACTCTTCGTGAGTTGGATCGCTGAGAAAGCAACCCAAAACACAAAGAGTCAAGGGGGACAATGAGACGGAAGAGACCGTCTCATAAACAAACCGAGAAACCATCGCCCCAAGGACATTTAGGAGTCAACCGATTTCGGTGAAAGCAAGGGGGGGAAGAAAAAAAAAACAAAACACACTAATTAAATTAATGGCGGATAGCAACACCGCGACGGTAACGGTCACACCGCTCCACAACAAAACATACCGAAACGTTACACTAATTAAATTAAGGGGAACGAAAAACCGGCGAGAACCGGATAAAACCAACTAATCGAATTAAGGGAAAGAAAAACCGGCCGACACAGAACAAACCAAGTAATCTAATTAGGGGAGACGAGAAAGAAGGGGAAGGAAAAACGTTAAAAATCAAGGTATAAAAGGACGAGATTTTTGGAGGAAAAACACTCTTTGAGTCCCTCGTGGATCGACAAGTACGATTGGACAAAGTACATCCCTCGCGGATCGGAAACGTCTGATACATGGAACGTTGAAAAACAAGGAAAACACGGAGTCGCGCCTAAAAAGCATTAGAAAGATCGCTTCTTTCATTCCTCGTGGCTCGACAAGTACGATTGGACAAAGTACATCCCTCGCGGATCGGAAACATCTGATACATGGAACGTTGAAAAACAAGGAAAAAACGGAGTCGCGCCCAAAAGGCTTTTAGAAGGAATTAAAATAAATTTATTTTATGAGAAAATATTGGAAAACCAAAGAAAAATAAAAAGAGCAATAAGGAAAGTTAATTACTTAAGGGGAGCGAACAATTATCGAAAATAGAGAGAAAAAGTATAGCAGGAGAAAATAAGAAGCGAGAAGGTATAATCACGAGCGAGAATTACGAATAGACATAAGGAAAATATTAAATTTGGAGAAAATAAGAAATCTTACATTAGGAGATAAGGAAGAGTACGCTACAGTTATACGAAACACACACACACACTCACACACACACACACGCACACACACATCGTGATTATCGAGCTATATGGATCAGGAGCGAAGAAAGGAGAAAGAGGTATCCCGAAATTACAAGAGTGCCGAAACATATGCAAAAAAGGGTAAATCGAGTGCTCGCGGCACATCTCTCGAGTAGACTAGCGTAGACCGGTCGGTGGCGACATCGAACGCCTAGATCAAGGACCGGGCGATCAATTATCGACGCGCGATAATTGATCGGGAGATAGCGTCGATCACCGCGGCGCGAAGGGCAGAGCTAGAGTAGGGAAATAGATCACGGCGCGTGACGAGAGAGAGCGCGCGCGCACGGCCCATAGATCGCCGCGAAACAGGGAATAATCAATATCGATCCATGATAACTGACCACGCCGAACCAAATGTACCATGCGAATAAAGAATAATTTACCGACCGAGAAAACATTGCGGAAAATACAAAAACAACACAAACAACACACTACACTTATACATAGCGTTTTTATTATTATTCTTTTACATTATATAGAGCCATAAAAACTTGAATAAATCATACTTTTGTCAAAATACCCAAAAAACACCTGAGTTTCAATTAATTTCTTCACTGTTCGAGTCCCCGAACCTATAAATTTATTTGTAACGAAGTAACACCCGTTACAACATGGAATCATTCGATCCATCAAGGTCCTCATCATACTTGATGTATTTCGATGTGAATAATTCGTATGGATGGGCAATGTGTCAGCCATTGCCCTATGCTGATTTTCGATGGGTCGATGAGTTGTCGACATTCGATTTATTATCTATCGCGCTAGATTCACAGACCGGTTACATTTTTGACGTTGACTTAGAGTACCCGGAATGTCTACACGATGCACACACGGACTTACCGTTTTGTTCAACACATGGTAAACTACCTGGTGGACAATACGAAAAACTGCTTGCAACCGTGCACAACAAGGAACGTGTCACGTCTCCGTAAACTTTAAATGTTTTGTTCAATAATATCAATAATTGGGTTTTTATTAACGGTTTAACTTTCATTATTTTCCGACGACTTCGTCGCCTCGTGTCTCTATCCGGTGTCGGGTGTGGAAACGCCGATAGTGAGACCGGATGTACCCGATCGAATTCCGCTGATCAAGCATCGCCTGATCCGCGGAGTTCGACCGTGGGACTTTGGGAGCGAGCGACTTTCCGTGGACGTTGTCAAAAACCCCCACCGGAGCGACCACTAGGGAGCGAGCAACTTTCCATGGACGTTGTCAAAAACCCCCACCGGAGTGATAGCTACCGAGCTAACATCGGTCCGGTGGCGGTGAAGATTTTTAGTTCCCATCTAGCCACGGAAGTAACCTGGTGTTGGGGTATAACTCCGGCCGAAAGCAAGTCGCGATCCCAGACTCCCGCGTCTTCACGGGTTCGCGTCCGTCAGTCTTCGGTCGTTAAAATGGTGTCGCGAGTACCGCGTCTACAGGGTTGTTCCCTGGGTTCGGATTCCTACTCACGCACAAAGCGTTCCGCGGCAACCATAATTCCCTTGCATGTGGGAGGTGGATAGTATCCCCTAGTGAACCCGGTGCAAAAGGTGGTTGCACAGGATTGTCAGACTTGTGCGCAGTCGACACCGCCGCGATAGAGACGCATTCATTATTACATCTAATTTCATTCTTTCAAATTGAAAACACAACCCGAGCCGCGCCGTTAAATCACTTTGTATCGAATTTGCCAGTTCTATATTGTTAAAATTAGTGAGTGTGTATGTGTGTGGTGTGTATGTGTGTTTACTCATTCAGGCGTTAACAACATTGTAAGTCGGCTACTATTAATAAATAAACCATGTTATAATCGGAAGCATTAAAATATTCTGGCATCCTCCCCTTCATCCTCCCAGAGAACTCGGGCCCGTATGGGACGAGCAGAGCAGCCCACAAAATAATATTTCACTCGGGAAACCCGGGGTACCGTTCGGTACGTAACAAATTGGTGGCAGCGGTGGGATACTGCTACTGATGGTTCTCTGAGAGGATTGGTGAATCCAGAATCTCCACCTGTTCGTATAATTGTAAGGTTCCCGAATTACAGTGCTCCCTCCGTGTTCGAATTAATTCTTGACTTTCTTACAATATTATATATTTCTAAATTTCCAAATTTTTCAATTAAAAAAAAAAAAAAAAAAAAAAAATATCCGGAACTAAATTCATATTTCCTCATTTCTTTTGAATTTAAATTACCGCCCCATTGGCTGTCGAAATCCCTTCGCGACCGGTCATGGCAAACCCAACCTTGCCAGGGGACATGTCCCAAATAATGTCCACCTCGATCGAACATATGTCTGCCGTCATCAGCGGCATGAATCTCTCGACTCGGTTGGCGGGTATTCCCGATTTTGACGGAAGTTCCGCATCATTGCGGGACTTCCTCCAAAATATCGCGAACGCGGCGGCTTTTATCGAGCCGGCGAGGGAACCAGAATTTATCGCCGGAGTATTAAACAAATTGCGAGGGGAGGCACGTCTTTGTATTCAGGGGGAAACTATCGCGTCAATCCCGCAGCTAACGTCCGTCCTAAAAGAAGGGCTTTCGCGTTCGCGGAATTATGACGACTGTATGTCCGATTTCATGCGACTGCGCTTGAACCAGGGCGAAACGGTACGGGAATTGTATAACCGTACCAAAGCGCTCGCTGGATTGGCACGCAACGCATGGAAGTCGGACTATGGCTACGATATTCCGACGGATCCGATTGACCCCATCGCGAAGACCGCGGTCAGGTCCTTTCAGCGGGCCCTGCCAACACGCCTAGCGGAGTTGCTAGTCGTGGCGGCACCTAAAACTCTAAAAGACGCGGTTGAACTCGCGGAGCGAATCTCGGACTGTGGGTCGTCATACGATACCCACGAACAAAAAAAAATCGAGGGGTCCCGGTCATTGAATCGCGATACCCTCGCGTTAATTGCACAAGGCGAGCCGAAAAGATCGCAATCGCGCTCCCCCTCACCCCGCGACCGTCGGGAATCGACACCTCCCCGCCCTCAGCAATGGAGCCCAGAACGTCCTAAGCCGGCCGGGATTCTTAGGAGGTGGGAGTCACCACCCGCGAGGTCCCCCAGTCCCAACCCTCGGGAAGGGAGGGGGGCCTGCGAAAAGCGGTGGTGCTGTGGTCGCGGTTCTGGCTGCGCTTGCTGCCCCTGGAATAAGTGGGCCAAGCCTAGCCCGGAATCGAGCGACGGCTGCAACCAACGCTATTGCTGTGCTCGAATAAGTGGCTGCGACTGTTGCCCGTGGGTCAGGATGAAGCGCCGCCTCTCCGACGCAGGACGAGATATACCACCCGTGCGTCGGGACGAGTCACCGCGCGCGACAAGCCCGGAGCCTTTAAACTCCAAGGGGGCTCGTCGCGGGGATGCGGCGAGCCAAACCTGCCCGCGCGCGACGAGTACCCAAGCCGGAAATTCAGGTGTGAGGTTCAGAGACCAGCGGAAGTAGAGCCTCAAGAAGGACTCGGATCGGGCGATGAGCGGCCGAACTCACCGTCGGAAACGGAGGACGAAGTAGAGTCCCCCGTAATAAAATTGTCAGCGCCCGAACTCCGGAATAAAATTGAAAATTTTTACTGCGATACAGGTTCCGCCCTCAATTTTATTAAAATTGGCGCCCTTCGAGGGGACATAAGTTATGACCCCGCGAAGTTGCGTGAATTTACGGGCCCTTCGAATGAGAAGTCGTGCTCCTTGGGCACCGTTAACCTAACAATTAACGGTGTAAGCCACACTTTCCACGTGGTTTCGGAGTTCGCGACGGAAAGCAATGGCCTACTCGGTAAGCCCTTTTTCCGTCGCGAAAAAGCAGAACTATCCTTTCACCACAACGCACTCGTATTGGCAAGTGATCCTATACGACCGCGTCACTTCGTAACTTCCGACACTGAACACCCCCGGTCAAATAATAACTCTCCCGCGAGGAAAATACTAACCATCCGGGCACGAACGCGTAGACCACTGGCTATCCCTGTAACCAACCCCGGGGTAAAGGAAGGATACCTGCCACGGATTGTGACAGAGGACGGCCTTTATATCGGGGATGCGTTGGTCCGTCAAAAGAACGGCGTATGTCACGTGCTCGCGATAAACACCTTAAATCACGACATAGATATTGAGGTATCCCCCCAAGAGATACTCCCGTTCGAATTCTGGGACGTAGGCTGCAGCGATAATGACTCAACGGATGACACCGACGATCCACCGCACGATCGCGTTGCAGCAGTGATGACGGCACTGCGATTGGACGGGTTGAACGAACTCGAGCGTCAACACGTCCTGAGTATCGTTGAAGAAAACCCTAATCAATTCAAACTTCCCGGAGATGGCCTTGGGTGTACAAGCCTGGTCGCCCATCGTATCCCAACTGTAGACGACCGACCCATTAACACTCGGCAGTATCGATTTCCCACCATACACCGTGAAGAAATCGATACACAGATCCAGAAAAAGCTCGATAATGGAATCATTACCCCTTCGCAGTCCCCGTACAACTCTCCGGTATGGATCGTACCGAAGAAACCCGATTCACAAGGTCGGCCACGGATGCGAATGGTGATAGATTTCAGGAAGCTTAACGAGAAAACAATTTCTGACGCCTATCCACTGCCAAATATCCTGGATATATTGGATCAGCTGGGCGAGGCAAAATATTTCTCGACATTCGATCTGGCGAGCGGCTTTCAACAGATTCCCATGGACACTCGGGATAGCGAAAAGACTGCGTTCTCTACGCTTAACGGGCACTATGAATACGTTCGAATGCCTGAAGGATTAAAGAACGCCCCCGCCACGTTCCAGCGATTAATGGATAGTGTACTCCGAGGCCTGCAAGGTGCCGAATTATTCGTGTACCTTGACGACATCGTAGTATTCGCCCGATCGCTGGAAGAACACGGGAAGAAGGTCCGTCGCCTCATGAATCGTCTGCGGGAAGCAAACCTGGTACTCGAGCCGGATAAGTGTGAGTTCCTCAAACGGGAGGTATGCTATCTCGGCCACATAATTGGGCGAGATGGGCTAAGACCTGACCCGCGGAAGCTTGAGGCTGTAAAACGTTTCCCGAGTCCGAGAACGGCAAGAAATGTTCGACAATTCCTTGGACTCGCCGGGTATTACCGAAGATTCATTGCGAATTTCTCGGGCCGGGCGAAGCCTCTTTCTGACCTGCTCAAGAAGGGGAAGACCTTCGCCTGGGGAAAGGAACCGCGCCGCAGTTTCCGGGACTTACGAAAGGCTCTGTGTACGAAACCTGTCCTGCAATACCCCGATTTTAACCGTCCGTTCACTCTCACCACGGATGCCTCCGATTATGCAATCGGAGCCGTCCTGGGCCAGGAGCGAGATGGGCTTGATCTACCGATCGCCTATTTTTCTCGCATCCTCTCGCCCGCCGAGGTGAACTATGGGACGACCGAGAAGGAATGCTTGGCGGTGATTAGGGCTTTAGAGCACTTCCAGCCATATCTCTACGGCCGGAAGTTCAAACTTATCTCGGATCATGAGCCCCTTAAATGGATCGGCACAATGAACGATCCTGGTAAGAGGTTAGTCCGATGGAGACTGAGCCTTCAAAATTACGACTACGAGTTTGTTTATAAACCGGGTCGATTAAATTTGAACGCCGACGCACTCTCCCGGAACCCGATAAACCCGCTGTCCTCAGAGTCAAGCGACTCCGAGTGGTCGGAGGATACGGCTGTGGTGCTTCCCATCCAAAAGGGGAGACCCAGGGCACGCTCCGATTCCCAGAACCCGACGCCGCCGTCGAAGAACGCGACGTCAGCCTCGACGCAGTGGAACCGAAGGGTACCTCCTCCTCTGGATGTGAGTGCCGTTGCGACCCGTACGCGGCTTCGAACCGCCCCCGCGACCTCGTCGCGGCCGGCCCCGAAGTATTCAGAGACATCCGAGGCGAGCTCGGCGGAGGAGGGGCGGCCGATACAACGAATGCACCGGAGTATGTTACCCGCGCCGCTCCTCCCTCCCAAACGACCTCTAAAACGACCGTCGGCACCACCCGTCCGGCCAATGAAGGATCCGCCAGTGCAAATCACGAGTGACCCTTCCCGGTCGTACGAGTACGCGGTTGCTGTCAGTCCTCCTCCTAGCGATACGGAAGACAGCACCCCCGTAGAGGAAATGGTCTCTGATAAAGACATCACCGTCCTTGACCCTCTACAATACTCGATTGCGAAATTTGACGAGTCGCTACAGCAACTCGAGAATAAATTCCACAAGACCGATGACCTCCCTCCGGGCAAGGAAGAAATATTGCTCCCGGGCCATATCTCGGAGGGAGAGGAAATAGACGAGGAGGTCCAAGGCGTCTTAAACGAGTTGGACCCCTTTGACGAGGACGGTACGGATGCGGAGCTCAGTCGTCGCATATCACGGCTATCTGAAAGATTTCAGCCAGCCAGTGACGAGGAGCTCCTGAAAAGGACTAGTCAGCTAGCTCCCTATGCGCTGAGGCGGACCGAGGGGGACAGTGAAGCGGACGACGAGAGCGAGGCTATGGAACTCCCTATAGCAGCGTCTACAGTTTTGCACGACTCTGTTAGAGACGAAGCCACGGCCCGTGCAGGCCCGCCCCTCTCCTCTCCACAGGCAGCGTCGGCACTGCTCGATCGGCTATTCTCCGAGCGAGACAGGGCGATGCCCCCGCCGGAGATATCCCTTAACCCGACGCACGCTCCCATCTCGTGTGCGGTGGAGAGTACGAGCGGTACGGGTGAGCTGGTCGAGCCCCCGCTGCCCTTCCTTCCTCATGAAACACCGACGGTCTCTGCATCGCCTGCTGGGGCTACGAGGCTGTCCCCCGTGCGAGAGGGAGGGAGTGAGGTTTCCTCGAAACCCCAGCGGCCGTCATTGCCGACGTCATCGCTGCGCTTCAGCCTGTGGGACCCGTCGACGCACCCTGCGAAAAGAGAGATCGCAACCGAAAGAACATCCAGAAAAATCGAGAGGCCGACGTCCCAGATTGTGGGTGATCGTGACTGCCTTACGGGCAGGCGCGATAACTATGTCCACTTCGCCTCCGCCGACGGCGAGCTGGTAACCCCGATTGGAAAATTATTATCCGATCTGGGTATCCTGGATCCGTCGTCCTTGAGGGCGAAGAATCTGGGACTAGGACAGGTGGCCGTCACCGAATATGGCCGACATAAAGTGTACACGGTAATCGTCAAGCTCCGTTATTATGATCCTACCGATCCGTCCAAAGTCAAAATGGGTCTGGAAAATTTGCGACGAGTGATCCAGCTGGCGCCGGTTCCCTCGTTCCGAATTTCGCGGCATGGCGATTTCACCGACGATCTGCCTCGAGACACATTTTTGCCCGCGCTCCATTCCGTGTTCTCGGACATGAGAATGAGCATAGCCATATGCTACGGAAAAATAAAGGTGCCGTCGCCCGAAGACAGGGAGGGCATCATTACGGAATCTCACTCGAGTCTCATTGGAGGCCACAAGGGCGTAACCAAGACATATCGTCGGATTCGAGAGAGATTCTACTGGCCCACCCTGCGGAATGACGTGCAAAACTTTATTCGACGCTGTAAAAGCTGCCAGGAGCAAAAGCTCGTTCGTGTAAAAACGCGCGAGCCCATGCTCATAACGGACACGCCAGTAGACACCTTCGACAAGGTATCTTTAGATACTGTCGGGCCACTGCCTATCACCCCGCATGGGAATAGGCACATCCTGACGATGCAAGATCAGCTGTCGAAGTACTGCCTCGCGGAGCCAATACCTGATCTAAAAGCTGCAACCATCGCGGAGGCGATTGTTCGCCGCCTTTATAACCAATTCGGTGCTCCGCGAGCTATTTTAACTGATCGAGGCACTTCGTTCACGAGCAACTTGCTTCACGAAGTCTCAAAGATTTATAAGGTGAATCATTTGACCACTTCAGGGTATCGTCCTCAGACGAACGGCTCGTTGGAACGAAGTCACATCGTGCTAGCGGAGTACATCAAGCACTACGTTAACAAATACGATGATTGGGACCGGTTACTGCCGTTTGCCGAATTCTCCTACAACACGAGCGTGCATGAAGCAACAAACTTCACGCCGCATGAAATCGTGTTTGGGAAACCCGCGCGTCAGCCGAGCCAATTCCCGACCGACGACAGGCTCCCCACCTTAAACTCCTTCGTCGCCGAGCTCGTTAAGCGCCAGTCAGAGATTCGCGAGATCGCCGGGGACAACCTGAACCGCTCGAAGGAACGGTCAAAGGCCTACTACGACAGAGGATGCCGTCCTTTCGAGGGCAAGGTAGGGGATCAGGTTTACGTCCAGAAGGAGCCGCGTAAGGGAAAATTCGACAGCCAATACCACGGTCCCTATACTATACAGTCGATCACGGATGGAAGCAATGTCATTTTGGAGACCGAAAGCGGGGAGAGATTCCGCAAACATGTCGATAAGGTTAAGCTAGCGCACGCGTAGGAACATCCAGTTAGAATAAGCCACCGGAACGTCTGTTACGTATAGATGCGGAACCTCTACTGCGTCCTTCTGCTGCTGAGTTGCGCCCACTTCGAGTCCGCAATGGAAGAAGCTCATCAAGTCACCACTATCACCGACAGCCCAGGCCTGTACTTCGAGAAGGCAGCACCAGTACGACTACAACAGGCAGACTGGCGCATGACAATCTTTGTCGAGGTTGCCAAGTTTGCCGAGTCCTTCCCGAACGATGAGGAACAGCTCGGCCAGATAGCAAGGGAGTGCCGTAGACACAACACTGTCCTTGCCTGTCACCATCTGCTGCGGAAGGACTACCTTCTCACTCGCTTCACTCACGCGAGGCATCTTGTGGGTGAGCTATGGGGACTAACTGATCGATCAGATGTACGATTGCCCCCTTCCCCCACCACGATGAAGAAGCGATCCGCCCCATTCGGATTCGTTGGGACCGTGAGTAAGTCGCTTTTCGGGACCCTGAACGAGGACGATGCCCATTACATCACGGGGCAGATCGACAGGCTATTCCACGATCAGAGTCGGATCACGCAGTTGGTGGGACATCAAATGCACATCGTATCAACCCACCTCCAAACCCTGCAGCGAGAACACGCCGAGGAGACCCGGCGTGTCAACGACGTGTATGGACTCGTGGCACGGGTGCATCAGGAATTGCAGGCCTTGACCAACCAGTCTGCTCTGGGCCAGTACAATCTGACTCTCACCAACTACGCTAATCGAGTGGAAGCAAAACTGGAACGGTACATCGACGCGTGTTCCCGGTACGTTCGGACCATTGCCGCGGCTGCCGAAGGTCGACTCGACCCCGAGGCGGTGACGAAGGACCAGCTAATCGCCGTGGCCAAGGAGGTGCTACTCAACGCCGGAGGTGTAGAGTTCCCCCTCCCCCTGGACCACTTGCGCCCGGAAAATTTCGCGGCCCTAGTCCAAACGGACCTACTGTCCTACCGGGATAAGGTGTTGATTGTAGCGCACATCCCGCTACTTGACCGCACTACGTACGACCTCTACCGGATGCATCCCTGGCCGGTGCCGCAGGCGTTCAACAATGGGACGGGGTCTGCCCATGTCCTCCCCGTGGCTCACTATATCGCCATCGCCAGTGACCACCGTACTTACTTCCTCGCCGACCAGGAGTATCACTCAGGATGTAGGAAGAATGGACGCCGCCTTATCTGTTCCGGCGGGACGCCGATACAGATTGCTCTCTCATCCAAGGTCTGCGAAGTGCAATTGTTGATGAAACCCACGGCTGAGGCGTTTCAACATTGCGACGTACGGGTGCATCCGGATCACTCAGACTACTGGAAGTACCTACCAACCCAAGGAGGATGGCTGTTTTCTCTCTCCCGCCCGACAGCCCTCCGTATAGCCTGCTCGGAAAGGCCCCCGCGCGAAGTAGTGGTACGAGGGGCCGGGGTACTACAACTCCGCCCTAATTGTGTCGGAACGACGCGTACGACTACCCTCACCAGCCTACGGGTGTATGCGAGTCGAGAACAGTACTACTATCAGCCTGGTCTCGCTCTCAACGTGTCGGTCCTCGCTCCGATACTACAGGCAGAAGGAACGGAGGACTTGCTGACTCCTCTGTCAGCCCGACGTGATGACCCAGGTTCCTCGGAGGGACAGGATCCGATCGCCCTTCCTGCGGGAGAGTCTCTGCGCGCCATCGAGAAAAAGATGTACGACATCGGAAAACACCGGCGAGAGGACGACACCCGATATTACCACACTGTCGCAAGCTACGCCAGCCAGGCCTGCTTAGCACTGGTAATCGGATTTTACCTTTCGCGTGGTTGCCTCATGACCGCACGCACACGTATGGGCGAATGTTTGCGGGTCCGTCCGCAACGGGAAATCGGAGGAAACGTGAGCGACACGGAGTCTCCAACCTATGCTGAAGTCAACAATCGTACTGCAGAATCAAGCGTTGCGGCAACAGGGCCGAGTAACGTGATCGCCTGTCAGCACATTCGGAGTCCGCCAACCCTGGCTCCGCGATCCGTCCCTCGGCAAGAACCACAGGTGCCTTGAGGTGCCAACACCGGACTATTGCCAATATTTGTAATCTTTCGATATAAAAAAAAAACTAACATACTCAGGTTTACAATTATAACCGTCGACGAGGACGTCGACTATTTTCAAGGGGGGGTGGGTGTCACGTCTCCGTAAACTTTAAATGTTTTGTTCAATAATATCAATAATTGGGTTTTTATTAACGGTTTAACTTTCATTATTTTCCGACGACTTCGTCGCCTCGTGTCTCTATCCGGTGTCGGGTGTGGAAACGCCGATAGTGAGACCGGATGTACCCGATCGAATTCCGCTGATCAAGCATCGCCTGATCCGCGGAGTTCGACCGTGGGACTTTGGGAGCGAGCGACTTTCCGTGGACGTTGTCAAAAACCCCCACCGGAGCGACCACTAGGGAGCGAGCAACTTTCCGTGGACGTTGTCAAAAACCCCCACCGGAGTGATAGCTACCGAGCTAACATCGGTCCGGTGGCGGTGAAGATTTTCAGTTCCCATCTAGCCACGGAAGTAACCTGGTGTTGGGGTACAACTCCGGTCGACAGCAAGTCGCGATCCCTGACTCCCGCGTCTTCACGGGTTCGCGTCCGTCAGTCTTCGGTCGTTAAAACGGTCTCGCGAGTACCGCGTCTACGGGGTTGTTCCCTGGGTTCGGATTCCTACTCACGCACAAAGCGTTCCGCGGCGACCATAATTCCCTTGCATTTGGGAGGTGGATAGTATCCCCTAGTGAACCCGGTGCAAAGGTGGTTGCACAGGATTGTCAGACTTGTGCGCAGTCGACACCGCCGCGATAGAGACGCAATCATAATTATATCTAATTCCATTCTTTCAATCGAAAACATAACACGAGCCGCGCCGTTAAATCACTTTGTATCGAATTTGCCAGTTCTATATTGTTAAAATTAGTGAGTGTGTATGTGTGTGGTGTGTGTGTGTGTTCACTCATTCAGGCGTCAACAACAATTGTAAGTCGGCTATTATTAATAAATAAACGATGTTATAATCGGAAGCACCAAAGTATTCTGGCATCCTCCCCTTCATCCTCCCAGAGAACTCGGGCCCGTATGGGACGAGCAGAGCAGCCCACAAAATAATATTTCACTCGGGAAACCCGGGGTACCGTTCGGTACGTAACAAATTGGTGGCAGCGGTGGGATGCGAACCCACGCCTCCGAAGAGACTGGTGAGACTGATATTATTGAACAAAACATTTAAAGTTTACGGAGACGTGACACCCACCCACACCGGAGCGACCACTAGGGAGCGAGCAACTTTCCGTGGACGTTGTCAAAAACCCCCACCGGAGTGATAGCTACCGAGCTAACATCGGTCCGGTGGCGGTGAAGATTTTTAGTTCCCATCTAGCCACGGAAGTAACCTGGTGTTGGGGTATAACTCCGGCCGAAAGCAAGTCGCGATCCCAGACTCCCGCGTCTTCACGGGTTCGCGTCCGTCAGTCTTCGGTCGTTAAAATGGTGTCGCGAGTACCGCGTCTACAGGGTTGTTCCCTGGGTTCGGATTCCTACTCACGCACAAAGCGTTCCGCGGCAACCATAATTCCCTTGCATTTGGGAGGTGGATAGTATCCCCTAGTGAACCCGGTGCAAAAGGTGGTTGCACAGGATTGTCAGACTTGTGCGCAGTCGACACCGCCGCGATAGAGACGCATTCATTATTACATCTAATTTCATTCTTTCAAATTGAAAACACAACCCGAGCCGCGCCGTTAAATCACTTTGTATCGAATTTGCCAGTTCTATATTGTTAAAATTAGTGAGTGTGTATGTGTGTGGTGTGTATGTGTGTTTACTCATTCAGGCGTTAACAACATTGTAAGTCGGCTACTATTAATAAATAAACCATGTTATAATCGGAAGCATTAAAATATTCTGGCATCCTCCCCTTCATCCTCCCAGAGAACTCGGGCCCGTATGGGACGAGCAGAGCAGCCCACAAAATAATATTTCACTCGGGAAACCCGGGGTACCGTTCGGTACGTAACAAACGGAATGTTATTTATTATCGCAATCTGCAGCAGTGTGTACGGCACGGTCTTACAATCACAAAAATTCATAGAATACTCCAATTCTCCCAATCACCCTGGGTACGAACATATATCGAGCTGAACGCGCCGTTCCGAACACAAGCAAATCATTTTAAAAAAAAATCTCTTTAAATTGATGAATAATGCGGTGTTTGGAAAATCAATAGAAAATGTGCGCAATCACGTAGACGTCAAGATTTTAACACGGTCGGAGGGCAGGTACGGTGCAGAGGCAATGATTGCAAAACCAAATTTTCATAGCCGGAGTGTTTTTTCAGAAAACCTTATTGCTGTCGAATTACGCAACCTCGAGGTGAAATTCAATAATATGGGTATGTGCATACTCGACATATCGAAGACATGCTTATATGACTTTCATCATGAGTACATAGTGCCTCTGTATAAAGAAAAATGTACAGTATTGTACACCGATACGGATAGCCTTATCTACAACATTGAGTGTGAGGATGTGTATGACTACACGAAGCGTAATATCCATCGTTTGGATACGAGCGAGTACCCGGCGAGCAATGGGTATGGTATACCGCTTGATAACATAAATGCTCCCGGACTTATGAATGACGAAAATAATGGTCGGATAATGACGGAATTTGTCGGGCTTAGAGCAAAAATGTATGCAGCGTGAGTCGATGGTAAAGACGTTACGAAAAATGTGAAGCGCGATAAGAGTAACATCGGGTCGAGAACGATCTTCTTCGAGGATTACACAAATGACCAGATCGAAAAGACTGGTCAGCAAGCATGCATGCGATCGATGTTGCATGAAGTGTACACCACCAACGAGACAAAAATCACCTCACCACGATACACTGCACACGTACCCGGTATCACAACGGTACATGAGCGCCCAGGCACAAGCTCCTCGAGAGACAGGAGAACACACCGCTTCGCGTCTAAGTAAAAGTTCTCGGGGATGCCCCGAAAAGCCATAAGGGTATCGCACATGCCCGTAGTGCGTATGAGTACGCCGGTCATTGATAGGTCACTAATTACGCGGCACACGAAAACCGTTTCGATCACGTCTATATGTACGGGATACATAATACATTTTTAGAGAGAGGGATAGAGAAAGAGAGTGAGAGAGAGAGAGAGAAGGACGGGCTCTGTTTCTAAGATGATGATGAACTGCAGATCGTACGCGGTGCAAAGAAGAAGAAAAACATCACAGAAGCGCAATAAACCTTGGAATGAACGATCGAACGAGCGCAACGAACGAACGAACGATCGAGCAAACGCGACGAATGAACGATCGAGCGAACGGGCGCAACGGATTAACGAACGAAAGATCGAGCGAACGCATCGAACGAACGTGCGATCGCATTGAACGATCGAACGAACCAATGACCGCAAGGTTTTTTTCATGTCAAAGAGCAGGGATTGCGCAAAGAAATTTTGTTTTTTGATATATGGTTTTTTCAACGAACATAGAGAGTTTTGTCCTGAAAATCAACACCACTACGTTGGACTGAGGTGTTCGTTCGTTCGTAACAAACGAAAGATCAAACGAGGGTAATGAACGATGAAACGAGTGATCGAACGAACGATCGAACGGACGCAACGGGTTAACGAAAGATCGAGCGAACGCATCAAACGAACGAACATGTGAACGCATTGAACGATCGAACGAACCAACGAACACAAGGTTCAATTACCCGCCAAAGATTGGTGGAGAATTGTCGAGGAGAGGGTACAAACGATTAACGAATTCGAGGAAAAATTTCGCGGACGTTACTGGAGCCAAGAACTTCAGGATAAAGTACGCCGAAATCTCGAATTCGGGGCCTACGAACGGGACGAACACCGGATGACTCGAACCGAATATGCGACCCAGATATTCGGAAATGCCAAGGATTTGAGTGAAGGGCCGGCTGAAGAACAAATAATCAGGAAACTCGCTAATCACTTCGACGAATCGATCAGAATGGCAGTACGCGTCAGCGGAATCAAGACGATCGATTCATTCCTCGAATTGTTAGAAAGCATGGATGGGGCGGGACTACTCAACGCAAAAAGATATTTGCCTCATCGGCAAGAACCCATCGGTGCATCATGGCAACAAAATAACCCATGGAAGAACCAGAGATTTGGAACGTTCGGGGGACCACGGCCCAGGGGATTCAACCAGCCATGGCGGCCAGGGAATCCAGGTTATCCAGGAGCACCAACACCATTCCAATATCAACAACAGGGTAATCGAGGATTTGGGAATAACAAGGCGATGCCAGCGCCATTTTCCAGACAACAATTATGGCAGACGGGATACGGAAATAACAGACCTCCTCTTAACCCCGCCGCTGCACCATGGACTCCGCATTCACAGGGCAGTCTAGGTACCAGCAATATCCCAGCACGAAACGAACCACCGAGAACTAGCCATCAGAACCAGGGAAACGAGTAAACGTTGCGCCCGTACAGATACCACAGGAGGAAATATCACGAGGCGCAACGGAAGAAGATGAAGATGTACAAATCGTCATGGAAGAAGCTCTGGAAAGGATGCATCGAAACAAAAAGAAGAAGGAAAGAAGGAAGAAGAAATTGGAATCCGAAGATAAAAAAAATCCTGAGCAACCAATACCTATGGGGATGATCAGAATAGTTCATAATAACCACATCGAAAAAGGAAACTGGAAGACTGGGAACCAAGAGGAAAAACAAACATCAAAAAATAACAAGGCCCTGAAAATAGCAACGAACGACACATACGAGCACCCAAAATAATTCCTCATGGAAGAACCCGGACAACGGGGAATAATACGAGTAGTTCACCCACGATGCCCTACCTTACCGATCGACCTAGAAGGAATTACCGCCGAAATATTGGTCGAGAGCGGGAGCGAAATATCTTGTATTTCAGAAGACTTCTACCACCAACACCAGGAAGACTTAAAAAACTGTCCAGAAGTACCGGTAAGAAGCACAGAAGCCATCGGAGCATTTGGTGGAAAATCTGGCCGCATCAGGAAACAAATAATAGCCGAAGCAAAACTCTACGACGCAACAGGAATACTACAACTGTTAGTAATCCCGAAAATGAGCAGACCGGCCATATTAGGCGTCGACGGGATGCTGGAATTACAAGTGGGAATCGACGCACACCAGGGAACCCTCAAAGTAAAAAATAAAATCGTCGCAGAATTTGAGGAAGGAAGATGGGTATGGCAAAAGGACAATAAAGAATTAGTAAAAATCTCGGAAATCGGAAGCGTCATAAATTATGAACTGGCCGAAGACGAAGTGGATCAGAAATTAAAAAATTGTCTGAATCTACCTGAGAATACGAAAAACGAATTCAAGGCATTAATCGACCAGTACAGGCACATCTTCAGTAAAAAACCAGGGCGGATGCACGCATATGTCCACAAATTGGTACTGAAGGACCCGGAGCCATACATCCATCGCTCATATCCTGTACCAATACAATATCGCGAGAAAGTACAAGAAGAAATTCAGCGAATGTTGGACCATGGCATTATCGAACGGGCAAAGAGCCGTTTCATTAATCCACTGGTAACTGTCATAAAAAAAAGATGGGTCGGTACGACTATGCCTAGACGCCCGACAACTCAACACGTATCTCGTAGAAGATCACGATAATGCCCCTCCGACCGAGGAAATATTTCAAAGATGTGGAGGAGTAAAAATCATGTCGAGTTTGGACATGACGAGTAGTTTCTGGCAAATTCCACTGGATGAAGAATCTAGACCTTACACCGCTTTCCAGCATGATGGGAAATGTTACCAGTTCTCGGTAACACCTTTCGGGCTAAAGACGAGCACGGCAAGCCTTATCAGAGGTTTGGATATCGTACTCCAGGATCTTGGAAACTCGGTAATCAATTTCGTAGATGACCTCCTATGTAGGTCAAAAGACGAGACGCACCATTTGACACATCTACACCAATTGTTTGAGAGAATCAGCAAAAACAACATGACCTTGAACTTCAAGAAATCAAGAATTTTTCAGCAGGAAATATCGTTCCTGGGACATATTTTAACAACCACGGGGATACGACCACAACCGGAAAAAATCCAAGCCATCAGGGACTACCTCCCACCAAGGAACATAAAACAATTACGCGGATTTCTCGGACTAGTAAACTTTTACAGCAAGTTTACTGATAAACATGCGAAGGAAACAGTGCCTCTTCTAGAACTGCTCAAAAAAGGGCAAAAATGGAGATGGGGGACGGAGGAAGAAAGGGCATTTACACGAGTTAAGCAACTTTTCGTAGAGACAGTAATGCTCAAACATGCCGATCCAAAACAAAAATACATCCTGACAACCGATGCAAGCGATTACGCGATTGCAGCCGTCCTAAGCCAGGAAGATGCGAAGGGCGACACAGGGGTAATATCCTTTGCCAGCCGCACATTCAAAGGAGCGGAAATAGGATACACAACAACCGAGAAAGAATTACTGGCAATCGTATGGGCGCTTCAAAAATTCAGAAACCATTTATTGGGCGCCCGGATCAAAGTAATAACCGATCACAAGGCATTAACATTTCTAAAAACGGAACGATTTATCGGAGGTCGCATGCTGAGATGGGCTCTATTAATCCAAGACTATGATCTGGAGATCGAGCACTGCCCTGGAAAAAACAACGAGGTGGCCTATGCCTTAAGCAGGCCGTACGATTTCCAGGGGGACGAGCACAAATATACACCGGAAAAAATCGTACTCACGGCAATCCTTGCCAGACAACCGTCAGGGGACATTAAACAAAAATTCAAGAAAATTGGACAAATACAACAGCGTCAAGAGAATCTCCAAGAGACTTGGAAAAACTGTCGAAATAAGGAAGAAAACAAGAAATATCGGATCAACGAAGGATGCCTACAAAAATATGACCGAACGGGCAAATGGAAAGTCATATTGCCAGAAGAATTAGTATACGATTTCATAAAAGAGTGCCACGAGATCTATGGTCATCAAGGAGCACGAAAGATCTTCCACCTGATCAGTGAAGACTTTACTTGTAGCCATATGGCTAAAAAAGTACGGCAAACAATAGCTATGTGCGACGTATGCCAAAGAGTAAAGGTTGCAGTCCAAACAAATTATGCCAACATGCAAACTATAATCCCGGAACGACCAAACGACCTCGTCTCCATACATTTTTAAGGACCCCTGCCAAAATCTGTAGGGGGTTGTGCAACACATCCTGGTGACCATTGACACATTTACCAAGTTTGTCAAATTATACCCATTAAAAAAGGCAAATACGGCGGCGACCATTAATAGAATATTTAAGGACTATATTCCAAAATATGGGAAGCCCAAAAGGATTCAATTCGATCATGGCACACAATTTACTTAAAAAATTTGGTTGGAACAACTAAAAAAGGAAGGAATACAAGGGGTATTCTCATCAATACGACATCCACAAGGAAATATGGTCGAGCGGGTAAACAGAGAGCTCGGACGATTTTTCAGAACATTCCTCACGGAGAAACACTCAGGATGGTATCGATGGGTACCCATAATACAGGGCTGCATCAACGACACGCAGCATGAAACCACCGAGTTCACCCCGACCGAACTACAATTAAAAAAGAAGCCGTATCGTATTTGGAGAGAATAGGTGCTCGCATTAAATACAGGACAAGAACCAACTCTCACCTACGATCAAAAAATCGAATTAGTCCGGGAAAGGACAAAGAAAAAAGGGGCAAAAAGGGCCGAAAGGTTCAATTACACGCACAACACGGTTACGTTCAAAATGGGCGAGCGGGTATTGGTCCGAGCACTCAATGTCTCGGATCCAGCAAAACAAAAAACCGCGAAATTTATGCCTCTATACGAAGGACCATACACAATAAAAAAAAATGTGTGGGAATTGCGACATACCTCTTAGAAGATACAAAAAACAAAAAAGAACGCGGAAAATTCCATGCCAGTCTCTTAAAGCGGTATCTAGCGGAAGAAAAGAAAAGTGAGACATAAATAATTTAGAAGGAAGCGGAGAGTCTTAAGAGAAATTAGTCACGGGGCGAGGAGTATATAAAGAGATGTCGCGCCAACGAATAATTAGTCGACGAAGACAATGGAGGAAAATAAAAAAACTACTGAACGGTCCTCAAGCAAAACACCTGAGAAGAGAAAACGGTGGTCGAAGTCACAGCGAACGGCCAAAAGGAGAAAACAGGCAGAAATTCCAGGGGATAACGCAAGAGACCAATCAGCAACAGGAGACAAGATAATTCAAACCAACGAAAATCGAACGGCAAAACAGAATCGATACAGCGCGCCAGACGTCGATGAATTTGAATTATTCGAGGCGACAGACGAAAATATCAAAGGATGGCACCCCGGAAAATTAGCAGGATGGTAATTGGAGGGGAGAATAAATCTATCGGAGATCGACGCTATCACTCGCCAGTCAACCGTCAGACACGACAACAAAATGTACCGAAATTTCCCTACTGAGACACTGCGAGACACGTATGAAGGCGTGACGGTGGCGGGCGTTACAACCCCAAATGAAATTTTTATTCATTTGAATAATGGCAGAGACAACGCCATCATCCGATCGTGGCAACAGATGTCTATGGAAGAACCGGGTATATACCCGGTTCTAGAAGAAGAAGGATATCCCGGACGAGCCCTGCTATACGGGGAAGGCGGAAGTTTCCATCGCGCCACCCTCGAATATATTAAGGACGACGGTGAGTGGCACCTATGGCTGGGTGATTGGGGTTGTGGGTGACCGCCAAACAAGAGGAGTGTTATACGGCACCTCCGGCGGCACTCGCATGCCCCTATCAGGCGATCCCCGCCACGCACGGAGATCTCGTGCCCCGGGATGAATTGTGGACGGAGGAGGAACTCCACCTTGCCCGATCAGCAACGGAAGGAGAAACCTGGACGCTAAAAGTATGGGGAAAAGCCGCCAATCGGAACGTCGTGCTGGTCGACCTCTTCCTGGAAAATGGAGGACCAAATAATGGGAGGCGGCTAGCCGAGATGTTTGTATATTTCAATGTGGCGGCACGAGATGTTAATAGCGGCCCACCGAGGATCGAGGCGAAGGGCAGCCGTTTTGGGGACACTTTCATAATCCGGGAAACAGAGGAACAACGGATCCGACGCGACCAACAACCGTCACCCACCAACCACCACGCTGAAGCAAACGCCGACCGAGATGCCAACGACACCGAGGGCGACGTCACCGACGACAACGAAGACGAAGACGACGATGACGATGACGAAACCCTCGTCCTGGACCATAGCTACGACAGCGACGAGGACCGCTTTTGGCGGGAAATTGGCCTCCACCAGGAGGTGGAGGAAGAAGAGTCGAGCGACGACGGAAATAGCATCGCATCAACAGAATAAAAACTATTGAAACACCCAAACCTGCGTTAAGAAAAATTTTAACATCAGCGAGCGGTTAGATTAAGGGGGAGGGGGAAAAGAAGAAGGAGACAAGGACGACTTTCAAGACACAGCCCGGTAGGAACGAAGCGACGTAATACAAAGGGAAGTATGGATCTTGGCTTAACATTTTATTTTGACTCTTCGTGAGTTGGATCGCTGATGAAGCGACCCGAAGCACAAAGAGCCAAGGGGGACAATGAGACGGAAAAGACCGTCTCATGAACTAACCGATAGACTATCGCCGCGAATATACCAAGGAAGGTTACGCGGGCCACAGCCATAGAAAAACATAGTAGAAACACGCTAATTGAATTAATGGCGGACAAGAACAGAGAAAGACTAACGGTCACCCATGTAAATTCAGACGTTACAGTAATCGAATTAAGGGGATAGAGAAACCGGCAGAAACCGGACAAACCAACTAATTTAATTAAAGACGGAGAAGAAGGAGATTTGAAAAACGGAAAAATCCGGGTATAAAAGAACGAGATTTTTGGAGAAAGGCACTATTTGAATCCCTCGTGGATCGACAAGTACTGCTTGGCAAAGTACCTCCCTAGTGGAAGGAAACGTCTGGAACACGGAACGTTAAGGAACAAAAAAAGAAGGAGAATTGAAATTAATTTATTTTACAAGAAAAGGTCGGAAAATCAAAGAAAAACAAAAAACCACAATAAGGAAGTTAATTACTTAAGGGGAACTAACAATTAAGGAAAAATAAATAAGAAATTCAGATAAGGAGAAAATAAGGTGCGAGGAGCTACTCTCACAAGCGAGCGTTGAGAATAGATATAAGGGGAAAATATTAAAATTGCAAAATACAAGGAATATTACATTAGGAGATAAGAAAGCGTATGCTAGAGTCACACGAGACACATACACACACACACACACACACAACCACACACACACCATGATCATCGAGTTATATGGATCAGGATCATAGAAAGGACAAGGATGTATTCCTAAATTACGAGAGCGCCGAAACCTATGCAAAAAAGGGTCAGTCGAGTACTCGCGGCACATTGCTCGAGTGGACTATCCTAGACCAGTCGGTGGCGACATCGCACGCCAAGATCAAGGACCGAGCGATCAATTATCGACGCGCGATAATTGATCGGGAGAGAGCATCGATCACCGCGGCGCGAAGGGCAGAGCTAGAGTAGGGGAATAGATCGTGGCGCGTGACGAGAGAGAGAGCGCGCGCCCACGGCCCGTAGATCGCGAGTCCTAGCGCCACGAGCGAGAGAGCGCCGCGACTCGACTCGCCCTAAGGGAACGATACAACGGAAAGTAGCGCGTCGCTATAGGCTTAGCACCGATACCTATCACGCCGCTAGCGAAAGCACGTCGCGAACTCAGGCCAACAGAAGCCACAGAAATAGAAGAAAGGGTATAATCAATATCGATCCATGATAACTGACCACGCCGAACCAAATGTACCATGCGAATAAAGAGTGTGACGTGATTTTTTAAGTCATGTCACAGAAAGGCTACCGATGATTTAGTCGTGCTCTCGATGCCCGGGTTAGGACCCCCTCCGTGTATGTTACGGGCCTCTCCTCCAGTATGTTTGTTTTGTAACGTTTTAGGTTTCGGTTTTGTTGTTGTTTTGGGTGAGGTTGGCGTGCGAAACTCGGTCGAGCGGCGTGTCGCTCAACGTACCGAGCAATCCCGACCGAGAGACGCACCCAACGAGGCTTTCGGGGAATCGGTGCACGCCCGGCTGAGATGCCGGCGCCCCACCGCAGTGGTGCATCGTGCTGAAGAGCGGGCCGTTTGGGTTACGGGTGGAGGCGGGAGACCTCCGCGCTGCGCTTCTAGAAGGAAGCTTTGCCCGCTCTCGCATGGTGACCCGGGGATGCGATCCCTGAGAGCCTCCATGTTACCTAGGAGGAAAGGTCCCGGTCTGTTACCGTTCCGTTTGCGGGGTACTCGGGCAGGAAATATAGGTTCCGAAAGGAATATTCTTCGAGAATATTCTAGCTCCCGAAATAATATTTCAGCTCACGAATATTATCAGAAAATGTTCTCGATCGAAGCAGCTTTCTCGCATGAGATGAGCGCGCGAGCGTATTTACATTTTTTTCGATAATCGCGCTCGACAATGATCTCGCTCGCTGGCCTTCGCCGCGCGAGGTATAGTTGACGACCGATTTTGCTCTCGGACGAGGTCCGTCGGAGAGTTTAGCTCCCGACGCCGTGTGAGACGGACGTGTTTCTCCACGGGTCCTGTTCGCGATCTCGTGCCCGGAAGGCGGGTCCTTCCGGGCAGAGATAACTTCCCGTGGTTCGAAAAGAACCAGTTCCCGCAAAATAATAATAAAATAATTCATTTTTTTGGGTTATTGTTTTATCGTTCCCGTGTATCCGACGTCTCGTACGCTACTCCTGGCGAACCCCGACCCCTCTACCACGACTCACAGCCTGAGCGGCCGTGCTCTACCGCAACCGTCCCCCCGGTAAGTGCATCCAGATAGTCCGGTTATGATTCCGGCGAGACAAAAATCAGGGAGTTCTCCCGACTCCCAGGTCTTACCGGTTAGGATTCCGGTGAAACAAAAATCGCGGAGTCCTCCAGCTCCGATGGTGGGGCAGGGCGGATCCCCCTGGCCCCAGAGCATACCGGTTGAGAAATCCAGTGAAACAAACTTCTCTGGCGCCCCGGGTTTGCGGATGCACTCGCGCGGGGTGGACGGCCGAAGGTGACGGTCCTCGCACCTTAGCTCTCGTCTTCACGTTCTCGATCTCATGGTAAGGAAAAATAATCCCCGTCACAAATGGCGCCCAACGTGGGGCCACGCCGGCGAGTAGCAGCTCTCGGTGAAGTTTAAGGGGAAAAACGGAAAGGAATAATTAAATTACTCTTTTTTTCTCGTTCTTTCCTCCTTTCTTGCTCTCGTCGAGGAAAAGAAATATTTTCTTTTTCTCTTAGTTCTCGTAACGCGTTTTCGTGTGTTTGCGACTGCTCTCAAAATAAATAAAAAAAATGTGTTCTCGAGGAAAAAAAAACAGTGCTCCCGACAAAAAAAAAGTGCTCCCGTGGAAAAAAAAAGTGTTCTCGATTCCCAGGGATTATCGTCCATTAGGATTATTGATCATCTTCCGGTGAGTTCCCGAAGCAGTCGGAAAATTTTGTCGTAAAAATTTACTAATTTATTTTTCCTGCGTGGTTTCCGCGATGCGAGGCTCCGCGGAGTTGCGTCGTTCTCGTTACCGGGGGAGTTATCCTTCGACCTTCGGTGCTCTCGCGACTTTGAAAAATTATTTCGAAGGGAAAGAAAAAAAAAACGTCTTTTGGTTCTTTCCGCGATCCCGAGCACTTCGAGAATTTTTTTCCGAAGACAAAAAAATGCTAGTTCCCGTGGTTGGGAATTTGACAAAAAAAAACTGTCAAATTCCAAGCTTGCTTTCGCTGATTTCGGGAACGAAATCGAGTTCTCGATATGAATTTTTCTTCATGTTATGTGCTCCGTCCTTTGAATTGGCTCGTGTCTTTTTTTTGTCGTGTAATTCGTTTTGTTAAAGTTTTCTTGTTTTCTTGTCTTTGTTCCCGGGATCTCGAAAATTTATTTCGAGAACTTTCTGCTCTCGTTACCCGAGAATTTCGTAGATTTTCTCGGGGGATCTCGATATCGAAATGACGTATTTTTTCGTTGTTGTTCTGTTTGCGTGTTTTTTTTCGATCTGCTCCCGGGGTTTCGAAAATGCTTTTTCGAGACCCGAATAATTGCTCCCGTTAGTCCGAAAAGATTTTTTTGTTTTGTTTATTTTTTTTTCTTTTTGGCCGGCTCTCGAATTTTCCAGAACGACGTAATCGTTCTCGGGCTCCGTTCTCGTACCTCGCGGAGAGACCCGCGTGATACCACACATCGGGTGTCCCCGAGGTGGCCCCCGTAATCAAGTAAAACTTGATTATGCGTCGTGCGTTCCCGTTGTAAGTGGGATTACAATTTTTTTTGTTTTGTTTTTTTTCCTTTCCTCTTGCAGATCTCGAGCAGAGCCAATAGGATTTTTATTTTTATTTTTTTTCAATATATTTTTTTTGTTCTCCTGTTTGGCTCCAGCTTCATCAGAATTCTATTTCGATTTGAGGTTTTTGCACCGTTCCCGGATAGAGAGAAGACATTTTTTTTCTTTTTTTTCCTTTCTTCCTCTATCGCTCTCGACCTCGTCGAATTCGTTCGACGGAGGGGAATAAAAATTCCCCCAGTTCCCGAAATTCCGAAAGTTCATTTCGGATCGAGAAAAAATACTATTTTTTTAAAAGTCTTTGTTAAATTAATTTTCTCTCTCGCTCACGTCCCGTCGAATTCACTCGACGGGAGGGAATAAAATTTCCCTGTTCCCGTAAATCCGAATGAATAGTTCGGATCGAGAGAAAATATATATTAAAAAAAAAAAAATGTTTAAATTAATTTTCTCTCTCGCTCACGTCCCGTCGAATTCACTCGACGGGAGGGAATCAAATTTCCCTGTTCCCGTAAATCCGAATAAATAGTTTGGACCGAGAGAAAATATTCATATTTTTTTTTTAATTAATTTTCTCTCTCGCTCACGTCCCGTCGAATTCACTCGACAGGAGGGAATCAAATTTCCCTGTTCCCGTAGATCCGAACGAATAGTTCGGATCGAGAGAAAATATCAATATTTTTTTTTATGTTTTTTTCTGGAATGAATTTTCTCTCTTGCTCTCGATTCCGTCGAATTCACTCGACGAGAGGGAATAATATTTCCCAGTTCCCGGAAATCCGAAAGTTTATTTCGGATCGAGAGGTGATTTTTTTTCATTCCTTTTTCTTTCTCTCGCGGTCTCGTTTCTGTCGGACTCTTTCGACGGAAGGGAATACATATTCCCTCAGCTCACGAAATCCGAAAATGTATTTCGGATGGAGATGAATTTTTTTCGATTTTTTTTTTCTCTCTCTCGCTCTCGCATATGATCCTGTTTCAGGGTTCTCGGATGGGGGAAGAAAAGTTCCCCCCGATCTCGCCTTTTGGAAAAAAATTATTTTTCCAAAGAGACAGCCATGTTGTTTTGTTATTTTTAATTTTTTTTTCTGTTCTGTCTCCTGCTCTCGACCTCGTCGAACTCAATTCGACGAAATGGGATACAGTGTATCAGCTCTCGATTCAGCCAGCCACACTCTCGTGTTCCGAGTGTCCCGGGGGGAATACCCCATGGCGACCGGAGACAGGGTACCTGAGCTCCCGTCATGGCTCTCGGAACGCTCGTCCGGAGAAACGGACGAGGTTTTACCGATCGCGGACCTGGCACTAGACCCGCGGAGCTCGACCTTGGGACAGCCGACTCGGCCGGGTCGCCCTAGACGGCCGGCGCGTGACGCCTAGCGCAGCCACGAGGCTCTCGAGATATTGGACGCCTTGTTGCTACCATGCAACAAGCGAACGTCAGCTCCCGAAAAGGCGATACGTGAGCGCAACCTCTCGCGGTCTGCGCCACCACGCCAGGGATTCGCAAGGCCCCTTTATGGGCCAGTTCCAGAGGGACAAGGCGGGCAAAGCCGCGCCCCCGCTACCGAGTGGTCCCCTGAAGACCACGGAAGCTACGGAAAAGCTGAGTGAACCCCGCTGCTGCAATTACGGCAAAACGGGTCACCGGCATAGAGAATGTCCGGACTACCGGCGTCTCTTGTGCTACCGATAAGACCGTCAGGCGTGTCCACGACCCGTTACCCCTTTGCAATCGGGGAAACGGACAAGCAGGCGAGTGAGGAAATCTCCTCTGCCTCCCGTGATAAGCCTTGACGACATACTTTCTCGACAAGCTCCCGTGTAGAGACGCCACGCCAACAGGCTACCGAACGTAAGAAACGGCGAAGGCGACAGCTACGTAGTCAACAAGCTACCGTCACGACCCCTCCAGAGGAGGACTCTCCTCTCGAGCAGGTCGTCGTGAATTCGGCTTCCGAACAGAGCGCCATAGCGTTCCGGGTTCAACCACTTTTGGATGGAAAACCCGTAAGAGCTCTCGTGGACTCGGGCGCAACTAAGACCTTTATCGGCCCCGTTCTCATTGAATGGTTGGCAGCTCTCGGCACGGAAACGATAAGGATCCCACCGCGATCAGTAGTGGTCGTGAATGGTCAAATCGAAACCGTGCACCTAGCTTCCCGTGCGCCTTTGCTCCTTAATGGCCGTCCGGTCACGATTCTCGCGCATCACCTGCCCTCGCTCTCGGAAAATCTAATCCTTGGATTACATAGCTTACGGGCAGCCCGAATGGTGGTAGACTTTTACAGTGAGTCCTGGTGGTTTCGGGACACGCCAGGAACCCTGTACGCCTTCAGCCCGGAAGCCGGCACGCCCCGCATCACTATGTGTTGTGGGTTGTGCATGCCGGATCCCGATGAGGTAGCTCGTCTGGACGCGCTCCTCAATGCTCACGTGCCACAGATACCGGATGAGTCGGCAGTTACCTCGCTCGTTGCACATAGCATCGATGTGGGTGACAGCCCCCCGGTGAAGCAGCGGCCATATCCCGTGACTCCGGTCATCCGCGACATTATGTGGGCGGAGGTGGATCGGATGCTCTCGACTGACACAATCGAACCGTCAAGTAGCGACTGGGCTAGCCCAGTCGTTATGGTCAAGAAGCCGAACGGTAAATACCGTTTCTGCATCGATTATAGAAGGGTTAACGCGGTCACGAAGAAGAATGCTTACCCCATCCCGAACATGACCGGTATTCTCGATGAGTTGAGACAAGCTAATTACATCTCGACTCCCGATTTGAGTCAGGCGTATTGGCAAGTCCCAATGGATCCCGCTTCTCGCGAAGTTACCGCTTTTGTTGTGCCAGGCCGAGGCTTGTTCCAATTCAAGCGGATGTGTCACATCCGGAAGGGATGAGAGCATAAAACTTTCGTTTCCCTCTTTCTTGCCTACGCCAAGCGCAATAGCACGGGATGAGGGTAAAAGGAGAATGTGTGAAACGGGTGTTCTAGGTCTCGAGTACCTAGATGGTCAAGAGTTATGTGAGTGATTGCGACAGATGTAGTTAACGTTTACAAATTTTCGTTTATTACCAAGTGCCGTCCACTTGGCCGGTCGGAAACATGGGAAGAGTACAGTTCGGCGGATTAAGAAAATGATACAAAAAAATAGTGCAGTTAGCTTACGTTCGCTGGATGACGGTCCTTCGGACTTCGGTGAAAGAGCCTTCGCTCTCGGCCTGTTACGCTCGCTTGTACAATGTCGGTCGATGGGCCGCACACACGCTGTGTTTACAATGGTGCCGCAGAAGGGTCAGAGGGTCACTGCGCGGGTGTGAAGAGCGCGGAGAAGATTCACAATACTTTTCGAAGTATATAGATATGCAAATGGATGATCGAAAAGCAGAGTTGGATTGTTAAACGCGAAATAGAGTTACGAATCGCGATACATGGTTGGAGTCGATAGAAGAGATCTTTCTGGTTCGGATGATGATGCTGAACTGATTTTTCTTTTAATTCTCTGGACCTTCCTGCTCCAGATTTCCCTTCTTGGGTGGAGTAGGAGAAAAGAGGGGTTTTCGTTTTTGACTCTTCTAACCAATCGGAGCGGTCGACGTGGGAGACAGTTCTTTGTATCTGGGAGTCTAGGCGCATGAAATTAATTACAAGGCGACCAATCGGAATGAAGCTATTCCGAGCGAGTTTTCGTGGAAAAAGCGCATGAGATCGTGTTTGTTTATCTAAGGTCTAGGGCCCGGCGCCGAGTCGCCCCGCGATAGTGCAGCTCCTATGCGCCTCATAGCCCTTCCATGTGCATTTTGGTTTTCGTCGCGGCCCGGTTTTATGACCGAGTCGAGTGGACTTTTCCGGCGGTCTTGGGCTATCCTTGATTCCCACACGGATTTAAGAATTGGAGCTCAGATATGCCTTCGCTGGCGGGTGAACTCTGGGTCATCTGGCTTGCAGTATGATAATTTTTGTTTTACGACTTTTCCGAGAAAACGTGCCTAAAACTATGTTCTCGTTGGATTCGAGTGGGTAAGGAGGGTCGTACGAAAGTACGCCCGACGCTCGCTTATTATCGATAGGTTACATTGCAGTTGTGGTATGTGTAAGCTTAAGAAGATACAAGAATGTGTCGAAAAATGTGAATGCCATATTCGTTGAATGGTTATTCTCGATTTCCATGGGAAATCGCTCAGCCCAGCGTTCTCGGGGGATTTCAACAAAGTAGGAGAAAGAAAACGCAATATTTTTATGCGCTTTGCTCGCGACGTTACACCTCCCCCCTTTAGGATTGAGCATCTCGCTCGATCAGTCATTGAGGGTGGTGATAAAAAATATAGTGGCACGATAGTACGCATTGGCATTGTCATTGATCGACTTACAATTTGACTTAAATATATTCGAAGGTTGGTATCTATTACGACGGTGTAACTTATAGTTATCTTGCGCTTAGGAGGTACGCATGAATTTCATTATCGACTTATAAGAAAGCGTGTGTGTTTCTTTTAAAAAGATTTTTGTACGAGATTTTTGGTTTCCTTTTTTTAAATTATGTATATATGTTTTTTCCCCTTTTTTTTACATCCCTGTAAGATGTATATTTACGAGTTTTCTTCTTTCTTTTTCTTTAGGAATAGATACTTATTAACTCATTCCAATTTATCTTACTTGGCAAGGTTAAAAGAACAATAGTAATGAGGATAGAGAAAAACCTTATTAGGCATGACTAAAATGATCGTTTTGATACTCGAATGTCTTCTCGTGCGAACTCAAAGGAAAGGGACGTGTTTTAGGGCGTTGATCGTACCTTGAACGATCGGAGATGTTAATGTAGAGATCATGTGTTGCAGCGTTGGTCTTGACTTGATCCTTTGGTTCGACAGAAGGAGATGTGACGAGTTTAGAGTTCTTGACCAGTTCCACGGTTGACGTTTTCTTCTTAGGTCACCTAGCCAGGTGCATCAGGAGGTGCATAACCGAGTCCCATACTGCACCGATGAGGTAGACCGACCAGCCGTAGACAGTGTATAGGCTGTACGTATATATCACCGTATCTGAGAGAAGCGTACTCGATCGAACGATGGGTAACATTCGGGTGACACCAGCATTTGCTGTACCGAATTCAAAAAACTTTCCCGAGGTGCGATTCCAGATTGAGTCCGCTTGGTTGACAGTGTTTTGACCACTGATGCCCCGTGCCATGTTGTTTATGGCAGTGGGCTGCTCTACAGGAAACATGATGTGTTTTCGTACGTTGTCGATGTTTTCTGCGGAATAGATCCCATATGGTAGTTCTGGGTTGGTGTATCGCCAAGTAGACTTCGTCGACGGCTTCGTGTTTGCAGGTAGTATGGCTTTGATAGGAGCAGGTATGAATTTGTACCCGATGTCTCCGTAAAGGTAATATCGAGGAAGGAATTACAGGTTGTTTGAGTTCTTGTTTTGGTAATATATGAGTTCGAGGAGTGAGGCCATATTTTTCGTTCCCACGAGTGACAGGTTGATCGTAATATTCATTTAACATTCTTTTAAAATTCTTTCTTTTAACATTCTTTTAGCATTATTTTAACCTTCTTTTAACATTCTTTTAACATTCTTTTAACCTGATCAGGTTTACTTCTATTGGTATACATTTAATAACATGTAATACTTCGCTACCTAGTACCGCCATATGGCTCGGAGCTTTCATTAAACTATATGTAAATTCGTCTAGTGCTTGTATCGCAGGAGATAAACTATTTTGAAGAATTTAACATTCTCGGTTACATTATTGAATAAGAATATCGTAGTATAGCGTTTAAATTTCTTTCTGGATATGTCGCTCATCGGATATAAATGTAGTGTTAACATTGGGCAGATATCTTTCGAATTAGTGTTAGATTATTCTTAATAGACAGCGTTGTTGTTTTTGGAAATTTGAATTTGTTTTTGGAATTTCGAAGTTGTTTTTGGGATTTTATAAAAGTTATACCCCTTGATGTTTCTGAATAGTTCGATAACAGCCATATGAAAAAACAGTGTAATTGTTGTGGTTATTTATTTAATTATGAGTAAAATCGGATTCGTCGACTCTTGGTGGTTTGTTCTTCTTTTTGTTTTTGGTTTCAGTGTTAATGTGTGAGTATCGCAATCTGTTTTCATGCACTATTCGTGTTTTGTTATTATATTGGATTTTTACGTTACCCTTGTCCAGTTTTTCTAGAACCTTATGTGGTCCAGTATAATGGTCTCCGAGTTTACCAGGTCTCGGTCCCTTTTGGAGGTAGACGTAGTCTCCTACCTTAAAACTTTTAGGATTCGCATTTTTATCATAATATTTTTTTGAACGATGTTTGGATGAGATTAAGTTTTCGTAAGCAAGGTTTCTGATTCCGTTTATTCGTGTTATCAATTCGATTAAGTATCCACGATAAGTGGGTAGTTGGTCTGACTCGCGAAGAGGTTCACTCGACGGGACTCTTGCTAGTTTTCCAAAGACTACCTCATAAGGAGTATGTCTTGTGCTTTCGTGAACACTGGTGTTGTATGAAAGCATAGCTAGTTCCAACCATTGATCCCATTCGTTATCCTTATCGGTATACTGTTTCAAGAATTCGGCTAGCACGTGGTGAGATCTTTCCAGGGATCCATTGGACTGGGGGTGAAACGCTGTAGTTCGGTATCGCTTTATGCGGAAGCGTTTTGCGATTCTTTTCATTAGACCGCTTAGGAAGTTACTCCCCTGATCTGTCAGTAATGCCTTGGGTGCGCCGAAAACACATATGAATATTTTTATGAATGCATCAGCGACTGTTGTCGCAAGTGCATTTGATAGCGGGATAGCAACACAATACTTTGATAAATGGTCTTGAATTGTGAGAATGTACTCATTTTGATTGGAAGTACGTTGCATTGGACATACTATATCCATCGATATTTTTTCGAAAACTGTACTTGGAGTGTCGGTAATTATCATCGGCTGCTTGGTTTTGACTCTGACTAATTTCTTTAATTGACATTCGAGGCATTGTTGCACTCTCCTTTGAATGTCGGTTTTGAGATCTTCCCAGAAATATTCATGTTTAATTCTGTTGTACGTTTTTGAGACACCTTTGTGTCCTCCTATCGGGGACTAGTGCATCTCGTAAAAAATGGAATCGCGTTTTTCGATCGGCCGGTACTGTAATGTTCCCAAACAAATCAATATTTTTATTGGACTGGCTTTGAACGTTTCTTTAATTATATTGAGGACGTCGGCCCATATTAGGTGCTCGACGTGATTACTGTGGCAAATACTCAGCGATTGGAGTTTGAGATCTTCGCAAAGGTCTTTTAATTCTCTTATGCTTTCCTTAACATATTCTGATACGAAGGATAATGATCCGGAATATTCGTCTTTGATGACTAGGGCAACATGATATTTTTCTCCGACCCTTTTACTGTAGGCTTGGCCTACTGATAAATCTTTCCAGAGGGGAAGCTTGTTTGATTCTGATAATTTTTGTGCTCCAGTGTCACATGGTTTTCCTTGTGAGTCGATAAAATAGACTAAATTGTCATTACGGAAATGGAATAATTCTTTCGTATCAATGCAATTGGCGAATTTAAATTTGGACATTGTTGGTTCCTCTGCAGAAGGATCCTCGTCTTCGGAAGTTAACGGATCATGAGAACTGGTATCTGAATCTGTCGAATCATCGGAGTTAGGATTGGCGGATTTTTTGGAATAAGGGATAGGACGTGCTTTGTGCTGGCTAGGGCCCTCAGCTGTTTTGGGGTGAACGGCCTCTCTGGGTGGTCGGGCACGCGTAGGCTCGAATATCTCGGCCTCTGTTTCCTCGTTGCTACTCTCCTCGTAGTTTATGGGTTTACAAGTGCGGCGCGCAAGGTGTCGGGGTTCGGAGTGCACGTCTACCCGTTTGGTGGTAGGTGCATCGACCCTGGTCATAGCGTTGTCGCCAGATGCTTCGTTCTCTCGTTGTGACGGTTCTCCTAATTCCGGGGATGCATCGTTTTTTGCTCGTGAGCGAGTGACAACGTTTATATTTTCTTCACAGGGAATGAGATGGACTTCAGCTTGAGTTGTGAAAGTTGTGGGATTTTCGTTTTCCTCATCGCTATCACTAGTCTCTTCTAATTGGCGCGCTAAATCTTGTAACGTGATTTTTGAATTTTCGATTTGTTCCTGTTGACAATTGGGTATGGTTTTGACATCTTCCAATTTTTCTATCGGGTTTCGGGATAAGGCGTCAGCGTTTGAGTTAAGTGGGCCGGGTTTGTAGACGACTTCGTAGTCGTATTCGGAAAGTTTGAGTCGCCATTTGAGTACACGCGCGTTAGCGTCTTTAGCGGTTCTGAACCAAACCAAGGGCTTATGATCCGTAACGAGCGTGAACCTTCTACCATAGATCTAAGGACGGAAGGCCTTCACGCCGTGAACGATCGCCATGGCTTCCTTCTCGTACGTATCGTACCGAAGGGCTGCGCCGCGTAATACGCACGATGTGTACGCTATGGGTTTGTCTTTTCCTATTTCTCCCTGTGATAGGACTGCGCCCAGGGCGTACCCGGAAGCGTCTGTCGTAATAATAAATGGTTTATCGAAATCGGGGTATTTCGAATGCTGTTTGCGTTTCGTTCGTCCATTCAAAGTCGGTTTTGTCTTCTAAGAGATGGGTTAGAGGTTTTGCAATTTTTGAGAAGTCTTTAATGAACCTGCGATAATATCCTGTTAAGCCCAAGAATTGGCGAACATTTTTAACGTTTTTTGGGATAGGAAATTCCTTTACTGCTGACAATTTGTTTGGGTCTGATTTTAATCCATCTTTTCCAATTATGTGGCCGAGGTAATTTACTTCTGGTCTGAGAAATTCGCATTTATCCGGTTGTAATTTGAGGTTAGCCTTACGCAATCGTTCCATTAATTTGTGAATTTTGTCACCGTGTTCTTCTAAGTCTTTTGCGTAAACTACGATATCGTCAAGATAAACAAAGAGGGATACTCCTTGGAGTCCGCTGAGCACAACATCCATTACGCGTTGGAAGGTCGCCGGAGGATTTTTGAGCCCGAAAGGCATTCGAGTGAATTCATAATGCCCGTATGGCGTGGAGACGGCTGTCTTTGGTTTATCTTCGAGGTTCATCTCGATTTGATGAAAACCGGATGCTAAATCGAATACGGAGAAATAGGTTGCGTGTCCTAATTGGTCCAGAATGTCAGTGATATTCGGTAAAGGGTAAGAATCGCCGATTGTTTTCTCGTTAAGGGCTCGGAAGTCTATTACCATCCGCCAACGTTTATTGCCGTTGGAGTCCGGTTTTTTCGGTACTATCCAAACAGGACTGTTATTTGGGGATTCCGAGTGGTTTATGATATTTGATTCTAGCAGCTCATCTACCTGACGTTGGGCTTCGCCTTTAAGGGCTTGTGGGAACCGATACTGTTTGGTGTTGATTGGGAGGTCGTCGACTGTAGGAATTTTATGTTTGAGTACGTGGGTAGCTCCCAGTACTTCGTTTTTTAAATGGAACCGATCTGAATACGTTTCGATAATTTCTTCGACATGTTTTAATTCTTCGTCTCCCAAGTGATCTAGACGTAAGAGATTCTTGATTATTTCTGGACGCTCTAGATTTTTTTTGATTATACGCGATGTTGACTCAGAGGTGGAGACGCAATTTACGTTTGTTTCTAAAATTGTTTTTACACTTAGGTTTTTATTTTGGTTTTGATTTTTATTTTGATTCGTTGTCGATTTTTCGTTTTTCTCATTGTTTAATTTTTTGATTGATGTTGGTTTTTTGCTTTTCGCGTTTTCGTCTTTGCTTGATTTTGATTTTTTATTGGATTTTGTTCTTGCTCTTTCCTCGCTACAGAAATTTTTATTTGGTTTTCCTTGGTCATCGCTTTCATTAGGGCGAAGGCAAGGTTTTATTTCGACGTTTTTCGCCGAAACTTTTGGATTGGCCTCTATTGGGCTCTGGATTGACGTGATTGTCTTGCAATCTACGCCTGGAATAGAAGGATCACGAGGGATGGAACTAGAACTGAAGGTTGTCGTGCAACCGGATTTTGTTTTGTTTTCGTTTTGGTTTGTTTTTGATTTTTGGTTTTTATTAGGTTTTTCTTCGTCTTCGCTCTCGCTGGAGCGTTGACAAAGTTCTATTTCGACGTTTTTTGTCGATGTTTTTGGATTAGCCACTACTGGGCTCTGGACCGGCGTAGTTGTCATGCAATCTACGTCCGAATTAGGATCAGAATCGCGAGAAATTGGAATAGCATCGCGAGAAATAGGATTGGAACTGGAGGTTGTCATGCAATCTGGATTTGATTCGATTTTCGTCAGGTCTTCGACAATATCGAATTCCGGTAGTTTTATGACCGGCACGCGCAGTCTTACGGCGTCATTTGTGGTATTAAAAACCTTCAAATGGGCCTTTCCGTGGGTGTTTGTTACCAGGCAATCGCCGGCGTAAACACCCTGGCGGATTTTTAAAGGCGGGATATATCCTTCCTTTAACGTGCGGTTTTCGACTTTCACATGGAAGGTCGTTTCCGAACGTGCGGGGATTTCGATCACCTCGTCGGGTTCGTTCGTTTTTTCGAAAGGCAATGTCTTATTTCCACATTCGAAACACTCTGTCTCGAAATTTATTTTGGATTTTGTTTGATAAAAGTACCGGGTCCCCAATAAACCGGGGTGAGGGATTCCTACCTCATCGGGTATAATATGGAATAAGGCCTCGAATCCGAATACACGCAGCATTACGCTTCCCAATGCAAAAACTGGTGGCTCGGATATTCCCTTTAATCTAATGATATCTTGTTCGTCGATACCAGCCAAATTTGTTATATATTTCTTTTTAACCAAATTTGGGATAGCGCCACTGTCTAACAGTACCGATATTTTACCCACTTCCGGTAGTGCTCCGATACGCACCGAGGGTAATTTGTCGAAATTTTCTGCATTTATTGTGTAGGTAGGATGGGTTCGTTCGGTGGGGTCGTTACGACCGTAGTAACCGGACGCTTTGGGATCGGAGAACCTCTCGGCGCGTCCGCCCGAGGGGTATTCAAGCCGTTTCCCGGCTGATTTCGCGAGTTATTAAATTCGCGGGTACGACAATTTTCGATAACGTGCCCTACCCTTTTGCAGTACCGACAAACGTTCGAGTTGGGGTTAGGCGGCTCGGTTTTTGCTTGGAAACATTTATCAGCGGTATGCCCGATTTTTTTGCAAATTTGGCATTGAGGACCGGCCGACTGACGTCGCCAGTCTGTTGCGAAGTTTGTGAACCGGCCTTGCGAATTGCATTTATCGGCCGTGTGTCCTGGATTTTTGCCCAATTGGCAATTTATGGAGCGGGAGTTCTGATTGGCATAACACCGATCTGCCGTGTGACCGGGTTTTTTACAGATTTGACAAGAGACAGAGCTTTGCTCATTTGATACTTTTCGGCATTCATTGGCACTGTGGCCTTGATTTTTGCAGATTTGGCAAGTGAGGGATCCGAATCGACAAGCTTCAGTTGAATGATTGTCCTTTTTGCAAATACTGCATAATTTAACTGCTTGTGTTCGAACGGGTTTTTCGAGTTTAGCGGTGTTTGTTCGCAATTCTTTCCGCGCATTAACCTCGCGTTCGATTTTTATCGCGTGTTCGATCGCGTCTTCAATTAGGTCGCACTGAGGGAGTCGTTGTTCAATTTCCCCTTTTAAACCCCGTTTAAAACACGTTAGGCAATAATCGCTCATCATCCTCTTGAAAATGGGGTCGTCTGTGCCATTGTTAACTAACTTTCACGCCTCAAGTATCTCTCTTGCCTTTTTCTTAATTTTTGAAATGAAATCTACGACACTTTCGTTGTCCGTCTGGAAAATTGTACCGAGTTCTCCTAACAATTGCATTTCGGATTTGTTTGGTGTATATATTTTTTTAAGGAATTTTGTGAGTTCTTCTATCGTTTCGAATTTTGTCCCATGTATCGCTTCTCTAGCTTGATCTTTTAATTTGTTTCTAGCTAATTTGACTAAGTATTTTTCAGCTTCGGGAGGAAGCATATCTTTTGTGTCCTCGCATCCCGTGATAAATTCTGACGAAGGGATATTTTTTCCATCGAATTCGGGAACGCAACTTATTGCATCTTTAAGGGAGATTAACTGATTTGTTCCTAACGTCGTCATTGTGACTGTGTTTTTTATTTCGGTTTTACGAGGTAAGTTTAATGTTTTTATTGATCTTTTTGGAATAGATTCGAAACCAGACAATAATTCTACGTTGGAACTTCTCAGTGAATATCCTGATTGCTCAGCTGGGTCTTCAGTAATATTTAGATTTAATGAGCTAGTTGATTCGTCGTCAGACATTGGGTTAATTAACACATTTCCTTTTTACAATCCCGGACGAGCCCCCAAAAATTAATATGTCACATCCGGAAGGGATGAGAGCATAAAACTTTCGTTTCCCTCTTTCTTGCCTACGCCAAGCGCAATAGCACGGGATGAGGGTAAAAGGAGAATGTGTGAAACGGGTGTTCTAGGTCTCGAGTACCTAGATGGTCAAGAGTTATGTGAGTGATTGCGACAGATGTAGTTAACGTTTACAAATTTTCGTTTATTACCAAGTGCCGTCCACTTGGCCGTTCGGAAACATGGGAAGAGTACAGTTCGGCGGATTAAGAAAATGATACAAACAAATAGTGCAGTTAGCTTACGTTCGCTGGATGACGGTCCTTCGGACTTCGGTGAAAGGGCCTTCGCTCTCGGCCTGTTACGCTCGCTTGTACAATGTCGGTCGGTGGGCCGCACACACGCTGTGTTTACAATGGTGCCGCAGATGGGTCAGAAGGTCACTGCGCGGGTGTGAAGAGCGCGGAGAAGATTCACAATACTTTTCGAAGTATATAGATATGCAAATGAATGATCGAAAAGCAGAGTTGGATTGTTAAACGCGGAATAGAGTTACGAATCGCGATACAGGGTTGGAGTCGATAGAAGAGATCTTTCTGGTTCGGATGATGATGCTGAACTGATTTTTCTTTTAATTCTCTGGACCTTCCTGCTCCCGATTTCCCTTCTTGGGTGGAGTAGGAGAAAAAAGGGGTTTTCGTTTTTGACTCTTCTAACCAATCGGAGCGGTCGACGTGGGAGACAGTTCTTTGTATCTGGGAGTCTAGGCGCATGAAATTAATTACAAGGCGGCCAATCGGAATGAAGCTATTCCGAGCGAGTTTTTGTGGAAAAAGCGCATGAGATCGTGTTTGTTTATCTAAGGTCTAGGGCCCGGCGCCGAGTCGCCCCGCGATAGTGCAGCTCCTATGCGCCTCATAGCCCTTCCATGTGCATTTTGTTTTTCGTCGCGGCCCGGTTTTATGACCGAGTCGAGTGGACTTTTCCGGCGGTCTTGGGCTATCCTTGATTCCCACACGGATTTAAGAATTGGAGCTCAGATATGCCTTCGCCGGCGGGTGAACTCTGGGTCATCTGGCTTGCAGTATGATAATTTTTGTTTTACGACTTTTCCGAGAAAGCGTGCCTAAAACTATGTTCTCGTTGGATTCGAGTGGGTAAGGAGGGTCGTACGAAAGTACGCCCGACGCTCGCTTATTATCGATAGGTTACATTGCAGTTGTGGTATGTCTAAGCTTAAGAAGATACAAGAATGTGTCGAAAAATGTGAATGCCATATTCGTTTAATGGTTATTCTCGATTTCCATGGGAAATCGCTCAGGCCAGCGTTCTCGGGGGATTTCAACAAAGTAGGAGACAGAAAACGCAATATTTTTATGCGCTTTGCTCGCGACGTTACAGATGCCTTACGGTCTAACGAATGTTCCCGCAACGTTCCAGCGGATGCTGGACCGGCTTATCGGCGTGGAAATGTATCCACACGTTTTCGTTTACCTGGATGACATTATCATTGTCACCAGGACTTTCGAAGAGCACCTTGTGTGGCTTCGGAAGGTTCTCGCTAAGATCTCGGAAGCGGGGCTGGCAATTAACCGCGAGAAGAGCGAATTTCGCCGCCCCCAGGTTCGCTATCTCGGCTTCTTGGTGAACCGCTAAGGCCTCGAGATTGATCCCGACAAATTGGCTCCCGTACTTGATTATCCAGAACCGCGGAACCTCCGGCAACTGCGTCGGTTCCTCGGCATGGCGTCGTGGTACCGTCGCTTTATACCGGAGTTCGCGACCATCGCCGAACCTCTGACTCGCCTTACCAAGAAGGACGTCGAGTGGCGATGGGATCCCGAACAACAGAATGCTCTCGATAAATTGAAGCGGTGCTTGACGAGCGCTCCGACGCTCGCCTGCCCCGACTTCTCGCTCCCGTTCACGCTGCAGACTGATGCTAGCGGCGTAGGTCTCGATGCCGTCCTCACGCAAGTGATTAATGGGCACGAACGAGTTATCGCTTACGCGAGCCGCGCTCTTACTGCGCCGGAACGGAAATACTCCGTGACGGAGCAAGAGTGCCTCGCTGTGCTCTGGTCCATACGGAAATTCCGTTGCTACCTGGAGGGGTACAGCTTCACGGTGATCTCGGATCACAGCAGCCTTAAATGGCTGCATAATTTGAAGAACCCCACTGGTCGGTTAGCGCGATGGGCATTGGAGTTACTGGAGTACAGTTTCACCATAGTCCATCGGAAAGGCGCACTGCACCACGTTCCCGATGCGCTCTCGAGGATCCCTGAGGGTCACAGTGACGCCTTGGCATACATCCAGGACACTCGGGATCAATGGTACCGTCGCCGGGTCCGCGATGTCGAGCGGGTCCCGGATAAGTTCCCGGATTGGAAGATAGTTGAGGGTCGACGGTACTATCATCGACCCTCCTACTTAGCGGATCTCGAGTTTGAGGATCTCGATGCGTGGAAGCTCGTGCTTCCCTGCGAGCTCCGGCAGCGTGCTCTTAATGAGTGCCACTCGCTACCGCAGGCAGGCCACTTGGGCGTCGACTAGACGTACCGTCGTCTGGCGACCGTCTATTATTGGCCCGGTCTTTTTAAAGACGTGGTGGTTCACGTACGGCAGTGTGACACCTGCCAACGCTGCAAAGTCGAGCAGCGAGCTCTCGCCGGTCTCATGGGCCATCGCATTGTCGAAGAGCCCTGGATGACCGTAGCTACCGACATTATGGGGCCAATCACCCCCGGGCGATCTGGCCACTCGTATGTTCTCGTAATCCAGGATCTCTACACCAAGTAGATAGAGGTTCAGCCCCTTCGCAGGGCAAACGGCAAAGCTATCGCAAAGGCTCTCGATGACCTGGTCGTCGCCCGTTGGGGAGCGCCCAAGGTACTGATCACGGACAATGGCACGGAGTTCGTCAACCGCGACATACGCGAGTTAACTGAACGCGTGGGGATACGGCATAGCACCACGCCACCGTATCACCCCCAGGCCAATCCTACCGAGCGGGTGAATCGCGTGGTGAAAACCATGATTCGCGCCTTCCTGGAGGGTAACCATCGGGAATGGGACGCGCACCTGCATGAATTCCGGTTTGCGTACAATACAGCGCATCACAGCTCTCTACAGGCTACGCCTGCGTTCGCGAACTTCGGCCGCGAACCCTCGCCAGCGACATCGCTGCGACGGGAGGCCGACTCGACACGTTGAGGACGGCTTTTACGCATGCTCTCGACGAGGCGTTCCAGAAGCAATCGGAACAGTATAATCTCCATCGCCGAGACCGTACGTCCCAGGTTGGCGATCTCGTGTTGCGTCGTGCGCATCGGCTCTCGTCTGCAGCCAAGAGATTGACTGCTGCTCTCGAGCCCCCGTATGAGGGGCCTCTGTTGATCTAGAAACGGCTCTCGCGGGTAGTTTATGAGCTAACCGATCTCGACGGGCGATCGAAAGGGAAGGTTTCCGTGCAGGACTTAAAACCCTATCGAACCCCATGATATCGCACTAATCATTATTTTTGATTGCAGGATACCGATCATGTCTTCCGGTGCAACCACTCCCGAGCGGGAAGTTGTAGACTTGGAGGGCGAGGAGACGACCGGCGGACCATGACTCGACCACTTGGTCCGGTTCGGCGCCAAGCTCCCGCGGTCGGAGGCGGCCATCCCGTCGCCCCCACCCTTATCGTGGGCCCCGGGGGAGATGCTCCGGGCGTGCGTGGCCACGCTCCGAGACTCTGGGTCTCGGGACGACGAGTCGGCGGAGGGCCTCATTGAGGCCATCCGCGACTTAGCCCACGACGCTATGGGTCCGGGGCGGGCCAGCCGCCCGGTGTACTCCCCGGTGTCGATTGTCGCGGAGGACCATGAGGCTGAGGAGGCCCGTGAGCTCCCGTTGCCCGCGGACGGAGGCCCGGCGGACCAGGGGACAGTACCTAAACCACCTACGGTGGCGCGGGTGACGACCCCGGTGACCGACCGCTGACCCCCAGGCGGCGGGCCATCCCGTCGGCGGAGACCCGCTCTCGAGCGGGCATGTTATAGTTGCGGTGAGGTGGGTCACCGCTATAGTGACTGCCCGCGGGGCCCTCCGACAGCCACCTTCTGCCGTCGGTGCGGACGTAAGGGCAAAACCCTGCGGACGTGCCCGCGTTGCAGTGAGGGTTGGCGGGAGGCGGGCCCGTACGTCTCGCAGGCCGGCCGCAACGTCCCGCGGGAAGAGCTTAAGGCGATGCGACTAGCGCGAGCGGAAGCCCGCAACGCGCAGCCGCCGCCGCCGGCCTCCTCACCGGCGACGCCGCTCGAGCCCGTTCCCGGCCCTTCGGGCAAAAAGGCCCGGAGGCGGCGTAGGGGTGGCAAGGGCAGGCGGGGCAACTCGCAGGCTCGTGCGGCTAAACCCTAAGCCGGCCCCTGCAAGCTCTCGTTTCGGAGCCCCAATTCCCCGATTTTCGGAGGATTCGAGATGGCCCAAGTTCTCGGTATGTGGGTCTTTGCCCTAGCTCTCGTGTGAGGCGACAACGCCCGCAGTTCTCGCAATACAGGCGTTAGCCTGAGTTCTCGCGCGGGGCGGCAACGTCCCGCAGTTCACGCCATGAGGGGCCTCCGGCCCCAGTTCTCGTGCAGGACCGTGATGTCCTGCAGCTCCCGCGATAGGGGGCTAAGCCCCTGATTCCCCGGCGAGGTAAATAAACCTCGCAGTTCCCGTGAGTCGCGACGACGCGACTTGGTTCTCGGCGCCAGGTATCCCGGAGAATGGGTGGAAAACTTGGAACAGCTCCCGTAGAGTTCCCGGAGCCACCACCGAAGTAAGGACACTCCGGCTGATTTGGTAAGTCCGACTCTGGTTCGATTGCTCCGTCCTTGGTGGTGGTACTTGTGGATCGTTTGGTCCAATTTATTTCTCGCGTCGCGGGGCGTTTATTCGTCCGTGGCAGATCTCGGTCTTTTCCCCATATTTTAGCTACCGAATTGTAACGGGAAGAGACGACCGTGCTACCGTTTACGCAAAAATATTTTTTGTTGTTGTTTTTGTACGATCATAGTTTCTCGTGCTGTGCGGCAATTCGTCGCCCACGGTAGATCCCGGTCTCTCCCACCTTAAGGCTACCGACTGTAACGGGAGAGATACAAATTTAGCCATTGAATACGAATAGTTGTTTGTGTTCTGGTTTCCCTGTCGCGCTGCGGGTACTTGGTTCCCCGCAGTAGCTCTCGGTCCTTCCCACCGTTTCGAGCTACCGACTACAAATGGGAAGGACAAGGATTGCTACCGTGTGCATCTCAGCTAAGGCTCTTGCTCAGCAGAGATCGCGTAGTTACCTGATCGTAACCACCCTTAAGGGGTGGGGAGTTGTGACGTGATTCTTCAAGTCATGTCACAGAAAGGCTACCGACGATTTAGTCGTGCTCTCGATGCCCGGGTTACGACCCCCTCCGTGTATGTTACGGGCCTTTCCTCCAGTATGTTTGTTTTGTAACGTTTTAGATTTGGGTTTTGTTGTTGTTTCGGGTGAGGTTGGCGTGCGAAACTCGGTCGAGCGGCGTGTCGCTCAACGTACCGAGCAATCCCGACCGAGAGACGCACCCAACGAGGCTTTCGGGGAATCGGTGCACGCCCGGCTGAGATGCCGGCGCCCCACCGCAGTGGTGCATTGTGCTGAAGAGCGGGCCGTTTGGGTTACGGGTGGAGGCGGGAGACCTCCGCGCCGCGCTTCTAGAGGGAAGCTTTGCCCGCTCTTGCATGGTGACCCGGGGATGCGATCCATGAGAGCCTCCATGTTACCTAGGAGGAAAGGTCCCGGTCTGTTACCGTTCCGCTTGCGGGGTACTCGGGCAGGAAATATAGGTTCCGAAAGGAATATTCTTCGAGAATATTCTAGTTCCCGAAATAATATTTCAGCTCACGAATATTATCAGAAAATGTTCTCGATCGAAGCAGCTTTCTCGCATGAGATGAGCGCGCGAGCGTATTTACATTTTTTTCGATAATCGCGCTCGACAATGATCTCGCTCGCTGGCCTTCGCCGCGCGAGGTATAGTTGACGACCGATTTTGCTCTCGGACGAGGTCCGTCGGAGAGTTTAGCTCCCGACGCCGTGTGAGACGGACGTGTTTCTCCACGGGTCCTGTTCGCGATCTCGTGCCCGGAAGGCGGGTCCTTCCGGGCGGAGATAACTTCCCGTGGTTCGAAAAGAACCAGTTCCCGCAAAATAATAATAAAATAATTCATTTTTTTTTTTTGTTATTGTTTTATCGTTCCCGCGTATCCGACGTCTCGTACGCTACTCCTGGCGAATCCCGACCCCTCTACCACGACTCACAGCCTGAGCGGCCGTGCTCTACCGCAACCGTCCCCCCCGGGTAAGTGCATCCAGATAGTCCGGTTATGATTCCGGCGAGACAAAAATCAGGGAGGTCTCCCAACTCCCAGGTCATACCGGTTAGGATTCCGGTGAAATAAAAATCGCGGAGTCCTCCAGCTCCGATGGTGGGGCATGGCGGATCCCCCTGGCCCCAGGGCATACCGGTTGAGAAATCCGGTGAACCAAACTTCTCTGGCGCCCCGGGTTTGCGGATGCACTCGCGCGGGGTGGACGGCCGAAGGTGACGGTCCTCGCACCTTAGCTCTCGTCGTCACGTTCTCGATCTCATGGTAAGGAAAAATAATCCCCGTCACAAGAGTAATTGACCGACCGAGAAAAACATTGCGGAAAATACAAAAACAACACAAACAACACACTACACTTATACACGGCGTTAATTTTGCCTTATATCGAGCCATAAAAACTTGAATAAATCATACTTTTGGTTAAAAAATACCCAAAACACCTGAGTTTCTATTAATTTCTTCCCTGTTCGAGTCCCCGAACCTATAAATTGAATTGTAACGATTTAAGATCCGTTACAGCGCGTGTACTCAAATGGCGACTCAAACTTAAGGAACGCATAAGAGAATTAAAAGGCCTTTGCGAAGATCTCAAACTCCAATCGCTGAGTATTTGCCACAGTAATCACGTCGAGCACCTAACATGGGCCGACGTCCTCAACATAATTAAAGAAACGTTCAAAGCCAGTCGAATAAAAACATTGATTTGTTTGGGACCATGACAGTACGTGCCGATCGAAAAACGCGATTCCATTTTTTACGAGATGCACAAGTCCCCGATAGGAGGACACAAAGGTGTCTCAAAAACGTACAACAGAATACAACAATGTCTCGAATGTCAATTAAAGAAATTAGTCAGAGTCAAAACCAAGCAGCCGATGATAATTACCGACACTCCAGGTACAGTTTTCGAAAAAATATCGATGGATATAGTCGGTCCAATGCAACGTACTTCCAATCAGAATGAGTACATTCTCACAATTCAAGACCATTTATCAAAGTATTGTGTTGCAATCCCGCTATCAAATGCACTTGCGACAACAGTCGCTGATTCATTCATAAAAAGATTCATATGTGTTTTCGGCGCACCCAAGCCATTACTGACAGATCAGGGGAGTAACTTCCTAAGCGGTTGAATGAAAAGAATCGGAAAACGCTTCCGCATAAAGCGATTCCGAACTACAGCGTTTCACCCCCAGTCCAATGGATCTCTTGAAAGATCTCACCGCGTGCTAGCCGAATTCTTGAAACAGTATACCGATAAGGATAACGAATGGGATCAATGGTTGGAACTAGCTATGCTTTCATACAACACCAGTGTTCACGAAAGCACAAGACATACTCCTTATGAGGTAGTCTTTGAAATACTAGCAAGAGTCCCGTCGAGTGAACCTCTTCGCGAATCAGACCAACTACCCACTTATCGTGGATACTTAATCGAATTGATAACACGAATAAACGGAATCAGAAACCTTGCTTACGAAAATTTAATCTCATCCAAACATCGTTCAAAAAAATATTATGATAAAAATGCGAATCCTAAAAGTTTTAAGGTAGGAAACTACGTCTACCTCCAAAAGGGACCGAGACCTGTTAAACTCGGAGACCATTATACTGGACCACATAAGGTTCTAGAAAAACTGGACAAGGGTAACGTAAAAATCCAATATAATAACAAAACACGAATAGTGCATGAAAACAGATTGCGATACTCACACATTAACACTGAAACCAAAAACAAAAAGAAGAACAAACCACCAAAAGTCGACGAATCCGATTTTAATCGTAATCAAATAAATAACCACAACAATTACACTGTTTTTTCAGATGGCTGTTATCGAACTATTCAGAAACATCAAGGGGTATAACTTTTATTAAATCCCAAAAACAACTTCGAAATTCCAAAAACAAATTCAAATTTCCAAAAACAACAACGCTGTCTATTAAGAATTATCTAACACTAATTTGAAAGATATCCGCCCAATGTTAACACTACATTTATATCCGATGAGCGACACATCCAGAAAGAAATTTAAACGCTAAACTACGATATACTTATTCTATAATGTAACCGAGAATGTTAAATTCTTCAAAATAGTTCATCTCCTGCGATTGAAGCACTAGACGAATTTACATATAGTTTAATGAACGCTCCAAGCCATATGGCGGTACTAGGTAGAGAAGTATTACATGTTATTAAATGTATACTAATAGAAGTAAACCTGATCAGGTTAAAAGAATGTTCAAAGAATGTTCAAAGAAGACTAAAAGAATGTTAAAAGTATGTTAAAAGAAGGCTTAAAAATTTAAAAGAATATTAAAAGAATGTTAAAAGAATATTACGATCAACCTGTCACTCGTGGGAACGAAAAATATGGCCTTACTCCTCGAGCTCATATATTACCAAAACAGGAACTCAAACAACCTGTAATTCCTTCCTCGATATTACCTTTACGGAGACATCGGGTACAAATTCATACCTGCTCCTGTCAAAGCCATACTACCTGCAAACATGAAGCCGTCGACGAAGTCTACTTGGCGATACACCAACCCAGAACTACCATATGGGATCTATCCCGCAGAAGACATCGACAACGTACGAAAACAAATCATGTTTCCTGTAGAGCAGCCCACTGCCATAAACAACATGGCACGGGGCATGAGTGGTCAAAACACTGTCAACCAAGCGGACTCAATCTGGAATCGCACCTGGGAAAAGTTTTTTGAATTCGGTACAGCGAACGCTGCTGTCACCCGAATGTTACCCATCGTTTGATCGAGTACGCTTCTCACAGATACGGTGATCTATACGTACAGCCTATACAGTGTCTACGGCTGGTCGGTCTACCTCATCGGTGCAGTATGGGACTCGGTTACGCACCTCCTGATGCACCTGGCTAGGTGACCTAAGAAGAAAACGTCAACCGAGGAACTGGTCAAGAACTCTAAACTCGTCACGTCTCCTTCTGTCGAACCAAAGTATCAAGTCAAGACCAACGCTGTAACACATGATCTCTCTCTCGTTTAAGGTACGATCAACGTCCTAAAACACGTTCCTTTCCTTTGAGTTCGCACGAGAAGACATTCGAGTATCAAAACCATCATTTTAGTCATGCCTAATAACGTTTTTCTCTATCCTCATTACTATTGTTCTTTTAACCTTGTCAAGTAAGATAAATTGGAATGAGTTAATAAGTATCTATTCGTAAAGAAAAAGAAAGAAGAAAAGGCGTAAATATACATCTTACAGTGATGTAAAAAAAAAAGGGAAAAAAAAACATTTATACATAATTTAAAAAAAGGAAACCAAAAATCTCGTACAAAAATCTTTTTAAAAGAAACACATACGCTTTCTTATAAGTCGATAATGAAATTCATGCGTACCTCCTAAGCGCAAGATAACTATAAGTTACACCGTCATAATAGATACCAACCTTCGAATATATTTAAGTCAAATTGTAAGTCGATCAATAACAATGCCAATGCATACTATCGTGCCACTATATTTTTGATCACCACCCTCAATGACTGATCGAGCGAGACACTCAATCCTAAAGGGGGGAGGTGTAACGTCGCGAGCAAAGCGCATAAAAATATTACGTTTTCCTTCTCCTACTTTGTTGAAATCCGGCGAAAACGCTGGCCTGAGCGATTTCCCATCGAAATCGTGAATAACCATTAAACGAATATGGCATTCACATTTTTCGACACATTCTTGTATCTTCTTAAGTTTAGACATACCCCAGCTGCAATGTAACCTATCGATAATAAGCGAGCGTCGGGCGTACTTTCGTACGACCCTCCTTACCCACTCGAATCCAACGAGAACATAGTTTTAGGCACGCTTTCTCGGAAAAGTCGTAAAACAAAAATTATCATACTGCAAGCCAGATGACCCAAGGTTCACCCGCCGGCGAAGGCATAGCTGAGCTCCGATTCTTAAATCCGTGTGGGAACCAAGGATAGACCAAGACCGCCGGAAAAGTCCACTCGAGTTGGTCATAAAACCGGGCCGGGACGAAAAATAAAATGCACATGGACGGGCTATGAGGCGCATAGCAGCTGCACTATCGCGGGCGACTCGGCGCCGGGCCCTAGACTTTAGAGAAACAAACACAATCTGATGGGTTTTTTTCCACGAAAACTGGCTCGGAGTAGCTTCATTCCGATTGGTCGCTTTGTAATTAATTTCATGCGCCTAGACTCCAAGATACAAAGAACTGTCTCCCACGTGGACAGCTCCGATTGGTTAAAATAGAGTAAAAACGAAACCCCCCTTTGTCTCCTACTCCACCCAAGAAGGGAAATCTGGAGCAGGACGGTCCGGAGGATTAAACAAAAATCAGTTCAGCATCATCATCCGAACCAGAAAGATCTCTTCTATCGACTCCAACCTTGTATCGCGATTCGTAAATCTATTCCGCGTTTAACAATCCAACTCTGTTTTTCGATCATCCATTTGCATATATATTTACTTCGAAAAGCATTGTGAATCTTTTCCGCGCTCTTCACACCCGCGCAGTGACCCGCTGACCCATCTGCGGCACCATTGTAATCACACCGTGTGTGCGGCCCATCGACCGACATTGTACAAGCGAGCGTAACAGGCCGAGAGCGAAGGCCCTTTCACCCAAGTCCGAAGGACCGTCATTCAGCAAACGTAAGCTAACTGCATCATTTTTTTGTATCATTTTCTTAATCCGCCGAACTGTACTCTTCCCATGTTTCCGACCGGCCAAGTGGACGGCACTTGGTAATAAACGAAAATTTGTAAACGTTAACTACATCTATCGCAATCACTCACATAACTCTTGACCATCTAGGCACTCGAGACCTAGAACACCCGTTTCACACATTCTCCTTTTACCCTCATCCCGTGCTATTGCGCTTGGCGTAGGCAAGAAAGAGGGAAACGAGAGTTTTATGCTCTCATCCCTTCCCGATGTGACACCACGTCTGGCGAAGGAGGAAGGAGAACGAGACCGCTGCTCGCGGTGAGTCCCGGGGGCGTTTGCCGCCCGGGGCGGGGGCGGGCCCGGCGTCGCGGCCTCGCCCCTGCCGGCGGTCGGCCTTATGGCCCCGGCCACGGCGCTCGGCGAGGAGGGTCCTGCGAGGCAGGTGAGCCTCGTGGACTTGGTTGCCCGAGCCGAGTGGCTGGTCGGGGAGGTCTGGGTCGCTCTGGGCCGAACAGCAAGGTGGCCAGGAGCGTCGCCTCTTCTATCGAGGAGAGGGTCGGGGGGCTGATGTCGGTCTTGGTGGCGGCCACGCAGCGCGTGTCAGCCCTACAAGGCGAATGTGGGAGCCTGCGCTCCGCGAACGAGGCCCTGATTCGGGTGCTACAGAGGGAGGGGGTGCCTCCGGGTCATGGCGCTTCACGCCCCCCGACAGCCGCCCCGGCTGAGCCAAACCGGCCGACGACGTTCGCCGGGGCGGTGGCGTCAGGGTTCCCTGCGAGCCCGCTGCCCTCTCCAGGCGGTGCGGGGCCTCGACCGGTCCAGGTGGCGGTGGCGCCACCACGGCGCCCTGGGGCTAGGAGACCGCGTGTTGCCCATCACGCGGTCTTTGTGAAAGCGGCGGAGGGGACTATGACCCCGGCCGCCGTGAAGGAGAAATTAAAGGGGCTGGTGAATCCTGGAGAGGCGGCTGTTTGCGTCACGGCGGTGAGGACTGTCCAGGGCGGCGTCCTGGTGGGGACGAAGTCCGCAAAGGACCTCGAGTTCTTCCGGGAGAGCGAGGCGATACGTGAGGGAGGGCTCTCCGTGACGGCGCCGAAGCCCCCCCGGATGAGGGTGGCCGTCCTCTCGGTGCCCGAGGACCAGTCGGAGGAGGCGTTCCTCACTGCCCTGCGCGCCCAGTGTTTCCGCAGCATTGGGGGAGAGGAGTTCCGCGCGGCTGTTAAGGTCGCGCGTAGGTTTGGTGGAAAGCAGGCGGGTGGCCGGGGTCCTCACTGGATCCTGGAGGTTACGCCCGAGGCAGCGGTTACCCTTGTGGCAAAGGGCCGCGTTTTCTTCGGGTGGCATTCGTTCCTGGTCCGGGACTACGTGGAGACGGACCGGTGCTACTGGTGCCTCGGTTTTGGCCACACCGCCGCCTTCTGCCGGAAGAAGGAGGTGGTGTGCGGCTGGTCCGCCGGTGGCGGCCACCCGGCTGCGAGCTGTCCGGAGCGGGAGCAGCCTCCCCGCTGCGTCAACTGCGGGGAGGCCGGACTGGTGGCCAACCATCGTGCGATGGACGGTGCGTGCCCGCTCTATCAGGCGGTGATCGTGCGTGCCAGGGCCGACGCCGCGGAGGGGCGGGCCTGCCTGGCCGCTAGAGCCGATAATGGCTAGCCGGTCCCCCGCGCGGGGGGTCACCGGTGGGCTGTGGGATGCGGGGCCCGTTGGGCTCCGCGTCCTCCAGCTCAATTGCCGGCGTTCGAGGGCCGTGATGGCGGACCTCGTTCGGGTGCTCGTCGAGGGCCGCTACAGTGCCGCCCTCCTGCAGGAACCCTACCTGAGGGCGGGTGGCGTTTTGGCGGGGATCCCGGCGTGGATGCGGGTTTTTCAGAGCGTCGACGGCAAATCTGCCGTCGTCCTGGCTGATGCCTCGTTGGATGCTGCGGTTGTCGTCGTCCCTGCTGGGGAGGAGGGTGCTACGGTGTGGGTACGCGGCGTTTTTGGTACTTTGTACCTATGCGCCATATACTGCCGGCACGGTGAGCCCCTACGCGGCTACCTCTAATATTTGGAGTGGGTGTTTACCCAGATGCGTGGGGCGCCCGTGTTGGCAGGCATGGACGCGAACGCCGTGTCCCGCCTTTGGCACTCCAAGAACCGCCTCCGGGGCCACGAGAATGAGGTCAGGGACCGTGAGTTCGAGAACTTCATCGTCGCTTGCGACCTGGAGGTCTTGAACGAGCCGTCTCAGGAGATCACGTTCGATGGGCCTGTGGGCCGGTCGGACATCGGCTTCACTCTGGGCAGGGGCGTGGAGGGAGTCTACCGAGTCGGGTGGGAGGTCCTGCCCGACCTGGTACACTCGGACCACAACGCCATCGGCGTAACCCTTGTCCGGACGGACGGACTTGCCGACCTCCCGCTCCCTGTTCGCAGGTGGCGGGCCGTCGACGCGGACTGGGCAGAGTACGGCGCGGCCCTGGCGGGGGCAGCGGTGGCCTAAGACCGCGAGGCGTTGGCCGGAGGTGGGCCCGTTGCCCTCACCGAGGCCGTGACGTCCCTGATTCAGGGCGTTAACAAGTCTCGGCTGGGGGCGGCGGGTGCGCGGCCGCGAAAGAGATCCCGCTGGTGGTGCCGGGAGCTTGACTCGGCGAGGCGGCTCGCGAGGCGAGCCAGAGCGGCCTTGCAGCGGGCAAGGCGGCGGGAGGCTCCTCAGGAGGAGCGGACGGCGCTCCGGGTTGCTTATCGTGAGCAATACCGGAGCTATCATCGTCTGCTCCTCGGTAAGAACGAGGAGGATTGGCGGTCCTTTGTTGGCGAGGTGGGCAACGCCGACCCTTGGCGGGACGTTTATCGGATCCTCAGGGGCCGGCGGGGCCCCGTTGATATCGGCGGCGTTAGAGCGGGGTGGGGTGCTTGCCACCTCTTGGGAGGCGAGCGCGCGGGCGCTCCTGGGGCGCTTTTTCCCGCGGCTCCCCGACGGGAATGCTGCGGAGGAGGTGGCCTGTCACGTCCTGAGCGGACGTGGGCATATATTTTATCGCGGTTCCCTCTATTTAGCCTACGCCTAGCGCAACAGTTCGGGATGAGGGTGAAAAAGGGAAAGGTGCATGCAAAGATGGGAGGGACGCAGTGACTCGATTAAGAAATGAATGGATCTATACTAACAATTAACAATTTGGGATTTATTGAAATTAACCAATTTAGTTAATTCCGTCAACGTGAAAATACATAGAGGTTCGCTTACATTTATGATGCGCCGTGGATACGATAATCGGTTTACAGCGGTTGGGTTCGGGCCTCCGCAGATAGGTCGGACCCCTCGGTTGCGCACGCTCGGTGACAATGTTGAAATTACACGTTGATACAAATTTTCACACATGCGAGTTTCACACGTACACATTCAACGTAGACAGTTAAACGATTTCCTACAGTTCGCGTTTTTATGAGGAACAATTTCGAAGTTCAAGTTTCGCGTTTGCTGTCAGGAGACAGATGTTCTATTTATTCCGATGAAAGTTGTTGGGAGACTTTGTCCGATCACGATGGAAACTGTTGGGAGATTAGCTCTGAACGAGTGGTGATGGAACACTGACTTCAAGATTTTTCTATCGTAGCTTGTAGGAAATTTTGGATGCTGGGATGGTGGGAGAAGAAGTTTCTCGAAAACAGCATTTTTGTCACGCCTTAATTTTTTGATTTGTGGAAAGGATGTAGGAAAATTACTAGTGCATATGATTGGTCGAGTAAGAAGGGGAAATATTTTTGGAGACTATGATTGGTTGTAGACTATGATGTGTGTGATCTCCATCTCGATTCTCGGAAACGAGTCCGCGTCTCGTTATCTGGAGCGTTGGAAAAATATAGAGAGGAAAAATAGCCTTGGTTGCGGTGCTGCGCTTGCCTTAAGATAGGCTTTGTTGACCCAGGTGTGAGAGCGCATGGGAAATACTAACGTAGTTTTATTGCTGGGCCAACTTTTCGGCATGAAGGATTTTCTTTTGGAGAATGTATATTTTTGTGGAGTAAAGATTTGGATATTTTCGTGTGTCTCCGTGTGTTGTACGTTCTTATGGCTAAAGATTTTATCATCAACTGCGTTTGACGGTTGCGTGTAGATATGGTCAAGACCGACTGTGCTCTCGCGTGGGATATTTTGCGCGACGCTCGCTTCTCATCGATATATTTCGTTTCGGCTGTGGTACGCCTAATTCTAAAGAAAATATAAGGACCCGTCGAATAATGAGAATGCCGTTATCGTGTGTATTGGTTTTCGTAGTTTTCCACGATTTCCATGTGGCATCGGGTAAGCCCGCGTTTTCGCCGGAGTTGAATAAAATAGGAAAGGAAAAACCACTAGATAGCGCTTTTTCTCGCGACGTTACACCTCCCCTCTTTAGGATTGAGCGTCTCGCTCGATCGTAATCGTTGGGAGTGGTGATCAAACGTATAATGGCACGATAGTATGAATTGGCATTGTCATTGATCGGCTTACAATGTGACTTAAAAACATTGCAAAGTAGGTATTACTTTTCATTGTATATATATATAGACAGATCTTCAATGAGGTTTCCTTTTTCCCTTTTTAAAATTATATTTATATGTAGATTTTTTTTGTTGCTTAAAATGTATCATATTTTTCGTTTCCTTTATGCATCGATACTTATTTACTTGTTTAATCCTTTTTTACCTGACAAGGTTAGAAGAACAAAATAACGAGAATAAACGTAATTTTAAAAAATGTTCAATCATGATGATCTTTTTGTACCTGAATATGTCTTCTCGCGTGAACTCAACGGAAGGAACGCGATTTGGAGGATTCGTCGTATTTTGGACTAGTCGAGATGTTACGGTGGACATCATGTGTTGCAGCGTTGATCTTGGTATGACTCCTTGGTTCGGCTGAAGGGGCCGTCACGAGTTTATGAAGTTCTTGACCAGTCTCTGCATCCGTTGAGGTTTTCTTCTTGCACCTGCATCGACGAGGTAGATCGGCCAGCCATACACAGTGTGTTGGCTGTATACATGGATTACGCCATGGCACTCTCCGTGATCTTTACCATGGCCGGCGAGGGTAATACTACTCGTGGTTGTTTGATTATCTTTTAACCCGTTAATTATGGTATAACTGACCCGTGTGGTTCCGTGTTTATGCATATCGTCGCATCCGTCTCTACTAGTCGTTTCAAGATACTCCATTTGTCCATTGCTGACGATGGACAAATGCGATGACATTCCACAATAGTATATCGACCTGAACATTTCGACTTTACATTGTTTAACTATTGTTTCCGAGTAGTCGTTCAGTTGTAGTAGTTGGATGTATTGATTTGCCGTAATTGTTTCGGGCGCGGGTTTCTCGCAAGCTTCAACATCCAACAGCGATAGTGTGGTTATATTTGATGCGCTCGATCCACAATCGTATCCAACCATACCACTGATAGGATTGGTAAAATATAGGATCCATATTAAATGGATTATGATCATCTGAAAATAATGTAATGATGAGATTAGTGCGATTAATAAAATTAAAAGTCAGAGCCGTTAACCTTGTTCGGCTTGGATTTCCTTTTGGACTTGGTTTCTATGTTAATATGCGAATAGCGTAACCTGTTCTCGTGAACAATGCGTGCTTTGTTGTAATATTGGATTTTCACATTACCCTTGTCCAGTTCTTCTAGCACCTTATGTGGTCCAGAATAATGGTCTCCAAGTTTACCTGGTTTGGGACCCTTTTGGAGATAGACAAAATCTCTAACCTTTAAACTCTTTGGATTAGCATTTTTATCATAATATTTCTTCGAACGATGTTTGGACGAGACTAGGTTTTCATAGGCGAGGTTCCTGATTCCATTTATTCTCGTAATTAATTCGATTAAATACCCGCGTTAAGTGGGCAACTGATCGGATTCTCTAAGTGGTTCGCTTGATGGAACTCTTGCTAGTTTGCCAAAAACTACTTCATATGGAGTATACTTTGTACTCTCATGAACGCTGGTATTATATGAAAGGGTCGCTAATTCTAGCCATTGATCCCATTTATTATCCTTATCTGCATATTGTTTCAAAAATTCAGCCAATACATGATGAGATCTCTCAAGGGATCCGTTAGATTGAGGATGAAATGCCGTTGTCCGACATCGCTTGATTCGAAATCGTTTAGCGATTCGTTTCATGAGGCCACTTAAAAAATTACTTCCTTGATCTGTTAATAGCGCCTTGGGTGCACCAAAAACGCATATGAATTTCGTTATAAATGCATCAGCATAAATGCAACGTACGTTGCATTGGACCTACTATGTCCATCGATATTTTTTCAAAAACCGTGCCTGGTGTATCCGTTATGATCATTGGCTGTTGTGTTTTGACTCTAACCAGTTTCCTTAATTGGCAATCTAAGCATTGTTGAATTCTTCTCTGAATGTCCGATTTCAAGTCTTCCCAAAAATACTCTCTTTCAATTCTGTTATATGTCTTGGAGATGCCTTTGTGTCCTCCTATAGAGGACTTGTGCATCTCGTAGAAAATGGAATCTCGTTTTTCAGTTGGCACGTAGCGTAGTGTCCCTAAGCAGATGATTACTCTTGTTTCACTGGACTTGAACGTTTCTTTAACTACGTTGAGGACGTCGGCCCATATTAGATGCTCGACGTGGTTACTGTGGCAAATACTCACTGATTGGAGCTTGAGATTTTCGCAAAGATCTTTTAATTCACTTACGCTTTCTTTAATATTTTCTGATACGAAGGATAATGAACCAGAATACTCGCCTTTGATGACTAGGGCAATGTGATATTTTTTTCCAACCTGTTTACTGTAGGCACGACCTTCTGTTAAATTCTTCAGGAGGGGAAGTTTGTTTGCTTCGAGTAATTTTTGCGATCCAGAGTCGCAAGGTTTTCCAGTTGAATCGACAAAATTTACTAGGTTATCGTTGCGAAAATGGAACAATTCTTTGCATGTTATGCAATTCGCGATTTTAAATTCCGAGGTTTTATCTTCCTGGATCGGATTCCTTCATCCTCAGAGGATAATGAGTCAACTGCGTTGGTGGAGTCGGAATCTAGGTCAGTTTAATGTCAGTGATTTTACGTGCTGTGCCTGGCTAGAAGCCTTAACCAACACGACCCCCACGGGTTCGGGATCAGCAAAACGCCCAATCAACGCGGCCCCGCAAAGCGGTACCTACCGGTTCACTCCCAGGATGCGGGTCCTGGGCGCAACTACCGGTCGAGCCGAGTGACTTTCCAAGACTCTAACAGCTGAGCAGGCTGCTTCCCGAGCTGATGGTACGCAACTCACCCGCCGGGCCCCTAACGGTCCCTGACCAGCATACGGCCTAACCACTGCCACCACGAGTCCAACCTCAAACGGCTGGGCCCGGCTACGCGCCGGTGGCCCCCCAGCCCCCATGGTTCCAGTTTAGATCACTGGTGGGATCTTCGCGGCGCATAATCGCGCCACTACACTTTGCGGGTCCCGCCCCGACGGCCGTGGTAGGCCAGCTGGAACGGCGGTGTCGCCACTCACCGAGGCGCCCACAGTCCTCATCTCGTAGGAATCAGCCCATGGGCGCCCTCCTGCCGCATTCACACACGCACACACTCACTCATTCCGGCTGACGCACCCCCAGTCAATCCCTCATACGCTCCATACTGCCCAACCCCACCTACTCAGTTACGCTCACTCATTCACACCCCCATTCACCCTCCTTCTCGCAAACACACACTTCGCATACTCACACAACCGCCCATACTTCTCCTCACATCCCAGCACTCTACTTAGATCCACCCTTCCGTCCGGCCCCACATTCACCCCCCAGGCATCCAGGTCCCGCAGATCCTCATACTCCGGACACTCCACAAGCACATGTACCCAGTCCTCACGTTCATCCCCACACATACACTCCTCACTCAGCGCCAGCCTTCTCCGGTACAGGAACTCATTCATGCTCCCATGACCAGTGAGCAGGTACCCCATGCTCATATCAAAATCAAACCCCTTATTCTCCCCCGCGAATCTCACGTCCCTTATCAATGCATACGTCACACGCCCTTTCACACTCGCATCCCATCTCCTCTGCCACTCGTCAGTCACTCTCCCTTCCACCACACTTGCACACTCCGTCACATTCAACCCACGCCCCTCGTTCTCATTCACCAGACCCCATCCATACCAGTCCCTGTCGTTTTTGTATCTGAAACATATGTCCCGCTTCACGCACTCCAGGTCCCAGGGCAAGTCCCCCATCAGCACTTGCATCGCTTCCGTCGAGACCGTCCTACATACATTCAAACGCGCATACAGGCCCACTCTCTGGCACCTGACCACCGCCACCCTTCCGTACCCGAACCGCAGCACGCCACTCCACACACTCGCACCATACAGGACACATGCAGCAAAAAGCCCCCTCTGCAGCACCCGCACAACTCGTCGTCTCAATCCCCATTCACGCCTCAGGACCCGCCTCATCTTACCAACGACACCCACCATTTTCTCCGTCATACATTCCAGGTGCAGCCTGAAGCCCATTCTCTCACTCATCCACACTCCGAGATACCTCACGCGCTCCACATACCTCACTCGCTCCCCATTCACGCGCACACTTGGCCGCCTGTTCACACTCAGACTACCTTTCAACAGCATCGTCACTGTTTTCTCCCAGTTCAGACTCACCCCCACGCTCTCCCCCCATTCACACACCGTTTGCATCCATTCCCGCGCCTTTCGTTCAAGGACACCCCGGCCCTGTCCATTCACACACAGCACCAGGTCATCCGCATACGCCACGGCCATACACTCCTGTTCCCGCAGCCGCCACAACAGGGAGTCCATCATCATGTCCAGATAAATGGACCACAGATGGACCCCTGCGGGCAGCCGCGGCGAACTTCCTTCCATACCGTCTCATTCACGCCAGCCACACACACCCTTCTCTCACAGAAGTAGTCCCTCCACAGTTGCTCCTCCAGACATCCCCATTCGCGCAACCTCTCATTCACCCGCATCCATTCCAGGTTATCAAACGCGCCCTTGAAATCCACAAACACTCCCAGCACGTACTTGCTCTGACATTCCCCCACAAACCCCTTCAGCCTCTCCCATGCATGCTCGGTCGACGTCCCCTTCCTGAAGCCGTACTGAGAGTCACACATCCTACCATTCACTCTACGCTCCATTCTCTCCACCATCATGCGCTCCAACACCTTGGCCAGTACCGAGAGGAGACAGATAGGTATATACGACCCAGCCTCCGTCCTCACCTTCTCAGGCGACTTCAGGAGCACAACCACACGCGCACACTTCCACTCCTTGGGGAAACGGCCTGTCTCCAGACACAGGCCGTACACTCTCTTCAACCACTCCGGAATCGCTCTGTGGATAATTCGCATCATTTCCGTACATATCCCATCCAGCCCGGGTGCCTTGCGCCGTTTCATTCTTCCCACCGCGTCGCTTATCTCTCTCCACCCAAATCCCTCCTCATTTGCGTCACCCCGGTCCCGCGCCGCCAGGGGCAGCTCGGGCTCGGGGACATCCATACCCGCGGCCGGGAAGAATCTGCCCAGCAGCACGTCGACTGTCTCCCGCCAGGTGGTCGTATAGCCACCCGCCACACGCACGCTGCTCAAGCCCTCCCGGCCACGCTTACCCATGCAAATCCTGTACACACTGCTCCATGGATCCTGGTTCCCAATCGTACTGACAAAGCGTCTCCACTCATCCTCTTTCACACGACACACCTCCCTCTTGTATTCCGCAACCATTCTCCGATACTCCCCCCTTTTCCATTCATACCTCCTATCGTGCCTTCTGGCCCGCTGGCAGGCCCGCCTGGCCCTGCCAATGGCCCTCTTCATTCGCTCTAGCTCCTCCGTCCACCAATTCGCTCGCCACATTCTCCCACTCACACGCTCCCGCAGATGCCGCTCATTCGCACCCAGGATCCATGTAATCACACCTTCAAGCACCCTGTCCACGTTCCTTTCTTCCATCAGTCTCGCATCCCTTCCCGGCCGGATCCACATTTACATCTCCAGCCCCATGCACCACCCGGATCAGGATCACATTGTGATCGCTGATCCCACAGTCATTCATCACGCACCACTCATACCGGCACCCCCCATCCATTCCTTTCATCAGGCTCACATCGATATCGCTCTTTCCATTCGGACCATCAAACGTGTACCATTCACTCGGTTCATTCAGCAAGCTCACATCATTCGCCAAGACCCACTCCTCCAGACACTCCCCACGCGCTCGCGAGGCCGTTCCCCCAATGTCGCCCTTGCTATGCCACAAGGGCGACACCGGGTTTGCATCCATACCTACGATGAGCCTCCTGCCCCTCGCGGCCACAAGCACCCTGTCCATGTACGGCAGGTAGGGTTCCATATCGGCCCCCCACCGGCAGTACACGGACGCAACGAACAGCTCCCTGAAGCCGCCCCTTAGCCAAACGCACACACCCGACTCATCCGTGCATTCCCTTACACACACCAATTCGATCGTCCTATCGTTCACCACAATCGCTGCCTTCACTATCTCACCATCATTCACGTGCACACTCATGGCCCCAGGCAGACCCACCACCCTGCCATTCCTCACGTACGGCTCCTGGAGGAGGGCCACACTCACGCCCCGCGCACACAGACTCACACCCAAATAACACATAACCGCATACGACCGCTGACAGTTGCTCTGCAGCACATTCAACACGCACTCATCCATCCCAGATTCTCGCTCTCTCTCTCTCTCTCTCTCTCTCTCTCTCTCTCTCTCTCTCTCTCTCTCTCTCTCTCTCTCTCTCTCTCAGCAGCGCGCACGTATTCCGGGCATCCATCCGATTTTTTTCCAGATTCGTTGTTTGCCGAAATGTATATATATATATATGTATGTTATCATTCTCTTCTTTTGGTTGCATCTGAAACAGTCTGAATTCTGATTAATTTGAGTGTTAGTGGGCATAGGTGTGTTATCCAGGATCCGGTAAGGTTGTTTTTCAGTTGACCAATGTGATGGATGAACGATACCTATTCAATCTTGATTTAAAATGATTATTTAGCTTTATCTCATACATGGATTAATAGTGTCTGTCTTGATGGTTTGAAAATAAGCATAGGCTGGACATATAATGAGAAATGGAAGTTATAATAGATTGTATGTAGCTGTCGTGTATACAATGTTGTGCATGTACTTGTTTAATGCTGGTACAATTTACATGGGTGAATGTAAAGCAAGGAAAACGAAAATGATTTACCAAGGGAATAGGAAAATAGTAAGGAGGAATGATTCTATATATGATACGTATGTGCAGCGTTACACTAAAATACATATGTCGTTGTTTCGTAGTGCAATCTTGTAACGTCGTAATTTTATAAAAAGGTGTGCGTGACAACATATTCGGGTTCAATTTGATCTTCATAAACCAATTTGGTTCTGTTTGTGTCTACCTAGATTTTGAAAATTATTCTAATCGGTTACTTCTAGACATTCGAATGGACTCGTATAGCTACTATCACGATCGATTTTTTAGTTCTTTAAATTAAATCTTTTTTAACAATACGAGTTGTCGAGTTTGACATTTTGGTACTTTCGTTCGCCTAGCATAATATCGTTTTTCTGTTTATTTTACTCAAAATAGTTTCCAGAGTGCCAGTTGTCGAACGTCGTTACAATTTCGGTTCAATATTTTAATATAGTCGTCAAATGTTGATAGTTTTTTTTTGTGGTATAAATGTTCATGGTAAAGAAGCTTTGTGTTGTGACTATTATTTATTGATAACGAATTCTTTTTATGTGTTGAATTCTAAAGTATCTCTAATTCTTCTAATGCGGTTTTACGAGGTCTACCGCGCCTATGTTTAGCAGTTGATGTTGATTGCTGATGTCAGATGATTTTTTTTTTATTTGTTATTTCTGCTGGTGGTCTTCGTTGTTTTTCGATTCCGCTTCGTATTCATCGTTGGGCCTCGCCTTCTGGTTTTTGCTGCTGATGAACATGCCAGGTGTTGCCTATCGTTAGGAAACGTGCGGGCTCTGATCGAGGAGTGACGCTACCGCTCCTTTGTGTATCCGCGTATATATATCTTCTCTCCCTTATCATTTATTCATTTATATATATTTTTATTTATTTATTTATATTTTTTAACTAAAGTATTATATATATATATATATTTTTTTTTTTAATTATATATTCATATATTCTACTTCCCTTTTTAATTAGATTTAAAGAATGTAAATGACAAATTACTGGAGGATCACTAATTAACCGTGGGCCAAATCGTTGCCCGTCAAAAGAAAAATGTCGTTTCTCGTGGGAGATTTGTTTCAAGGGAAAGGGACTACCTTGGTGGCGTGGTTAGGTTGCTGGGGATTTGAAAGATTCGGGTACAAGTCGCGTGCCGTAGCCTGGAAAGTGCGGTTGTCTGCAGGGTCCTTTGACTCTGCCGGTAACTTTGTAGCGGGCTCGCTAGCCAAGAGGCCCATTTCCACGTCGATTGTTTCGTCCTTGGGTCGTTTGCTCAGGTGCATGAGAAGGTTAGTGACTGAGTCCCATACTGCGCCGATGAGGTATATCGACCATCCGTATACGGTATGCAGGCTGTAGGCATGGATTACCGTGTCCACGAGGAGTTTAATTGCTCGCGCGATCAGCAATATGCCGATGACACCAGCGCTTGCCGTTCCGAATTGGATGAATTTCCCCCATGTACGATTCCAGATAGATTCCGCAAGATGTTGCATACTGTGATTGCCCAGAAGATTAAGCAACTGCATCCCTTGATTTGCGGTGTCTTGTCCACTGATCCCCCGCGCCATGTGATTCAGGACAGCGGGCTTTTCCACCGGGAACATTATGCGTTCCCGGAGGCTCTCAATGTCTTCCTTCGAGTAGATTCCACTTGATGCCAGCGAAGACGGGTTAGTATATTTCCAGGTAGCCTTCGTCATGGGTTTCATGCTCGCAGGTGGCACAGCTTCTACCGGTATGGGCATGAACTTGTACCACGTGTCCCCGAAGTGGTAGTATGGACGAAGGAGGGTATTGCATGTGGTTTGGGTCCCCTTTTTTAATAAAATGTGAGTTCTAGGGGTTAGGAAATATGTTTCGTTCCCACGAGTGACAGGTAGTTGATTGTAACATTCTTTCAACCTAATTAAATTTACCTCTATAGGGATACATTTAATTACGTGTACTACTTCGCCAGCTAGGACTGCCATGTAGCCAGGTCCCTTCATTAAGTTATATGCAAATTCGTCTGGCGCTTGTGTTGCTAAGGTTAAGCTATTTCGTAATATTTGGCGTTCTCTATCGCATTGTTGCTCGAGCATATTTTGATACAATGATTTCATTTGTTGGCGTATGTGCCGTTCTACATATATAAACTTAGAGTTAACGTAGGCAAATATGTCGAGGTTCGCGACCGGGAACCTTTCTCGGATCGTAAAAGAGATACTACGGGTAGTTTCAAATATAAACAATTTAGGGTGCTCTGTGCTGAGGATACTATAACCGCAAATCTGGTCAGTTTCTTTGGCGGCTAGCGCAAATGTAATATCGCCGGATGTTACGGAGTAGACTGTATTCGGGTTTTCGGATTTGACTTCGCTAATCTTTACCGACCTTCGTAAAGGATGCCGTATTTGTCGAGACCGCAATTTTCTCGAGGTCTCGGTTCCCATAAGGTATATCCCCCATCGGGGTCGACACATGAGCCTGAGAGCAAGGGACATATTGTTCCCGATCGTAGATGGATTTGGTTTGAATTTAAAATGATTTGCGCGGTGTAGCTTCTTAATGATATTTTTACAATTCCTTGGACTATGACATTGTCCCAGGTACCATACGGGTCTGAGTATGAAGCGCCATGGCACTCTCCGTTATCTTTAACATGGCCGGCGAGGGTAATACTACTCGTGGTTGTTTGATTATCTTTTAACCCGCTAATTATCGTATAACCGACCCGTGTGGTTCCGTATTTATGCATATCGTCGCATGCGTCTCTACTAGTCGTTTCAAGATACTCTATTTGTCCATTGCTGACGATGGACACATGCGATGACATTCCACAATAGTATATCGACCTGAAAATTTCGACCTTACATTGTTTCACTATTGTTTCCGAGTAGTCGTTCAGTTGTAGTAGTTGGATATATTGATTTGCCGTAATTGTTTCGGGCGCGGGTTTCTCGCAAGGTTCAACATCCAACAGCGATAGTGTGGTTATATTTGATGCGCTCGATCCACAATCGTATCCAACCATACCACTGATAGGATTGGTAAAATATAGGATCCATATTAAATGGATTATGATCATCTGTAAATAACGTAATGATGAGATTAGTGCGATTAATAAAATTAGAAGTCAGAGTCGTTAACCTTGTTCGGCTTGGATTTCCTTTTGGACTTGGTTTCTATGTTAATATGCGAATAGCGTAACCTGTTCTCGTGAACAATGCGTGCTTTGTTGTAATATTGGATTTTCACGTTACCCTTGTCCAGTTTTTCTAGCACCTTATGTGGTCCAGTATAATGGTCTCCAAGTTTACCTGGTTTGGGACCCTTTTGGAGATAGACAAAATCTCCAACCTTAAAACTCTTTGGATTAGCATTTTTATCATAATATTTTTTCGAACGATGTTTGGACGAGACTAGGTTTTCATAGGCGAGGTTCCTGATTCCATTTATTCTCGTAATTAATTCAATCAAATACCCGCGATAAGTGGGCAACTGATCGGATTCTCTAAGTGGTTCGCTTGATGGAACTCTCGCTAGTTTGCCAAAAACTACTTCATATGGAGTATATTTTGTACTCTCATGAACGCTGGTATTATATGAAAGGGTCGCTAATTCTAGCCATTGATCCCATTCATTATCCTTATCTGCATATTGTTTCAAAAATTCAGCCAATACATGATGAGATCTCTCAAGGGATCCGTTAGATTGAGGGTGAAATGCCGTTGTCCGACATCGCTTAATTCGAAATCGTTTAGCGATTCGTTTCATGAGGCCACTTAAAAAATTACTTCCTTGATCTGTTAAAAGCGCCTTGGGTGCACCAAAAACGCATATAAATTTCTTTATCAATGCATCGGCGACCGTTGTCGCTAGTGCATTTGGGAGTGGAATAGCGACACAAAATTTTGAAAGGTTGTCTTGGATAGTCAGAATGTATTCGTTCTGATTGGACGTACGTTGCATTGGACCTACTATGTCCATCGATATTTTTTCAAAAACCGTGCCCGGTGTATCCGTTATGATCATTGGCTGTTTTGTTTTGACTCTAACCAGTTTCTTTAATTGACAATCTAGGCATTGCTGAATTCTTCTCTGAATATCCGATTTCAAATCTTCCCAAAAATACTCTCTTTTAATTCTGTTATATGTCTTGGAGACGCCTTTGTGTCCTCCTATAGGGGACTTGTGCATCTCGTAGAAAATGGAATCTCGTTTTTCGGTTGGCACGTAGCGTAGTCTCCCTAAGCAGATGATTACTCTTGTTTCACTGGACTTGAATGTTTCTTTTATTATGTTCAAGACGTCAGCCCATATTAGGCGCTCGACGTGGTTACTGTGGCAAATACTCACTGATTGGAGCTTGAGATTTTCGCAAAGATCTTTTAATTCACTTACGCTTTCTTTAATATTTTCTGATACGAAGGATAATGAGCCAGAATACTCGCCTTTGATGACTAGGGCAATGTAATATTTTTTTCCAACCTGTTTACTATAAGCACGACCTTCTGTTAAATTCTTCCAGAGGGGAAGTTTATTTACTTCAAATAATTTTTGCGATCCAGAGTCGCAAGGTTTTCCAATTGAGTCGACAAAATATACTCGGTTATCGTTGCGAAAATGGAACAATTCTTTGCTTGTTATGCAATTCGCGATTTTAAATTCCGAGGTTTTGTCTTCCTGGATCGGAAGTCCTTCATCCTCAGAGGATAATGAGTCAACTGCGTTGGTGGAGTCGGAATCTAGGTCAGTGGAACTTTTGGGATTAGGAATTTGAGGTGCTTTGCGCAGGTTAGGCCTCTCAGCTGATTCGGGGTCAGTGCCCTTTCGGAGTCGCCTAACACGCGCGGGCCTTGTTATCTCGGCTTCTGTTTCCTCGCTGCTACTTTCCTCGTAGTTTATGGCCTTACGATTTCGGAGCGCAAGGCGCCCACGACTTGGAGCGCACGTCTATCCTCTTAGAGGCAGGTGCGTCAACCTTTCCCGATGCGTCGTTAACGAGGTTTTCCTTGACCTGTTGTTTCGTTTTCTTTAACACCTGAGCTGCATCGTTTTTCGCTTGCAAGCGGGTGACGACATGTATTTCTTCTATTTTTGGAATGACGTGGATTTCTGCCTGGGTTGTAAAGCTTATGGGTCCTTCGTTTTCGCTAACACTATTCTCTCCTAATTCGCGGAGTACATCTTCTACTATTTTGTCTAGATTTTCATCGTTCTCCTGTTCGCAATTAGGGATGGCTTTGACATCCTCGAATTTTTCGATTGGGTTACGCGATAAGGCGTCGGCGTTTGAATTTAATTTCCCTGGCTTGTACACGACGTCGTAGTCGTATTCCGAAAGTTTAAGTCGCCATTTCAGGACGCGTGCGTTCGCATCTTTGGCTGTTTTAAACCAGACCAGGGGTTTATGATCGGTCACAAGCGTGAATTTCCTACCGTAAATATACGGCCTGAAAGCTTTGACGCTATGAATAATTGCCATTGCCTCTTTTTCATACGTGTCGTACCGAAGGGCTGCCCCGCGTAGTACGCACGATGTATAAGCGATCGGTTTATCTTTCCCGATTTCACCTTGTGATAATACTCCGCCTAAGGCGTAGCCGGAAGTGTTAATGGTTTTGCGATCTTCGAGAAATCCTTAATAAACCTACGGTAGTAACCTGTTAGGCCTAAAAATTGCCGAATATTTTTAACAGTTTTGGGAACTGGGAATTCCCTTACCGCTGACAATTTATTGGGATCCGGTCTTAAACCGTCCTTCCTGATTATATGCCCTAGGTAATTAACTTCTGGCCTGAGAAATTCACATTTATCCGGTTGCAACTGTAGATTGGCTTTACGCAACCTTTCCATCAGTTCCTCGATTTTCGTGCCGTGCTCCTCTAAATCCTTGGCGTAAACGACGATGTCGTCGAGATAATCGAAGAGGGACACTCCTTGGAGTCCACTCAACACGACGTCCATCAAGCGCTGGAAAGTCGCCGGGGCATTTTTCAGCCCAAAAGGCATTCTCGAAAATTCATAGTGCCCATATGGAGTAGAGAAAGCAGTTTTCGGCTTATCTTCGGGATTCATTTCTATCTGATGGAATCCGGACGCTAGATCGAATACGGAGAAATAATTCGCGTTGCCTAATTGATCCAGAATGTCTGTGATGTTAGGCAACCGATAAGAATCACCGATTGTCTTTTCGTTTAGGGCCCGAAAATCAATTACCATTCTCCAACGCTTATTGCCATTGGAGTCGGGTTTCTTTGGTACGATCCAAACAGGACTGTTGTTTGGGGATTGAGAATGGTTGATAATCCTCGAGTCCAGTAGCTCGTCTACCTGACGCTGGACTTCGCCCTTAAGAGCCTGAGGAAACCTGTATTGTGTTGTATTGATCGGGAGGTCATCGACCGTGGGGATCTTATGTCGCAGCACAGATGTAGACTCCAGAGGTTCGCCTTTTATGTGAAACCTATCTGGGTATTTTTCGATAATTTTTTCTACATGATCTAGCTCATCTTTGGCTAGATGATCGAGTCGCAGGAGCCCTCTTATTGTCTCCGTGCGCTCCGACAGAGTTTTTATGTTACGCGATCTTGGGTCAGACATGGAAACACAATTTACCGTTTGAATTTCCCTCAGATTTGAATTTTTATTCATTTTCAATTTTGAATTTTCTTCGTTCATTGGCTTTTCTTTTATTTTTACTCTTGATTTTCCAATTTTATTCGATTTTGATTCTTGGCCCGATATTTTATTATTATTTTTATTTGGTTGATTGATCTCAGTTCCAGTTCTTTCCTCGCTACCGTAATTTTTTCTAAATTTTCCTTGATCATCGCTCTCTTTGGGGCGATGCCAGGTTTTTAATTCGACATTTTTCGTCGATTTTTTTAAATTTGCCTCCTTTGGACCCTGGATATACGCGATTGTCTTGCAATCGTCGCTTGAAATAGAAGAGTCACGAGGGATCGAACTGGAGTTAAAAATTGTCATGCAATCTTGATTTGTTTTATTTTCTGCTAAGTCTCCGATCGTGTCGAATTCTCGCAGTTTTACGACTGGCACGATCAGTCGTATGGCATCATTTGTGGCATCATTGTAAACCTTCAAATGAGCCTTACCGCGGATGTTTGTTACCAGACAGTCGCCGGCATATACACCATTGCGGATTTTTAAAGGCGAGAGATAACCCTCCTTTATCGTGCTATCCTCCACTTTTACGTGAAAGGAAGTTTCCGAACGCGCGGGGATTTCTATCACCTCGTCAGGTTCGCCTGATTTTTCAAATGGCCGAGATCTTGTTCCGAATTCAAAACGTTCTGTTTCATAATTAATTTTTGCTTTAGTTTCAAAAAAGAAATTCGACCCTAATAATCCAGGATAGGGGAGCGGTATCGAATCTGGAATTATATGAAATAGGGCATTAAACCCGAATACTTGAATTATTACGCTCCCTAACGCGTACACTGGTAGCTCTGATATACCTTTTAATTTTATAATGTCTGACTCATCGATACCGACCATGTTCCTTGTATATTCTTTCTTTATGAGATTGGGAATGGCTCCAGTGTCTAATAGCATTATCGTGCGACCCTTTTCCGGTAGTGCTCCGATACACACCGAGGGTAGCTTATCGAAGTTTTCTGCGTTTACTGTGTAGGTCGGATATCGTCGGCTTGAGCCTCTTGCGTGGCCAAATTTGCTGGACGCGTGGGGATCGGGGTACCGCTCGGCGCGCCCGTCCGAAGGGTATTCCTCCCGTTTCCCGACAGGTTTTGCGACGTATTATATTCAAGTGTGCGGCAATTTTCTAATGTGTGACCTATCTTTTTGCAGTATCGGCAGGTAGGTATATTGTTTTGCGGCGAATTTTTCGGAATTTTAAAACATCTGTCCGCAGTGTGCCCATGATTGTGACAGTATTGGCACTGGGGAACAGATGAGGGGCGAGGACGATCATTGGAGAAATTTTGTGGCTCTTTACGCGATGTACACTCGCTGGCCGTGTGCCCTGGTTTTTTACACAATTGGCACGTAATTGTGTAGGATTTTTGATTGCGAAAACATTTGTCCGCGGTATGTCCCATTTTTTTACAAATTTGGCACGTGACAGACCCCTGATCATTAGCAGATTTTCGACATTCATTGGCGCTGTGGCCCTGTATTTTACAAATTTGGCAAATTACCGTTGCAAATCGACAAGCTTCGGTCGGGTGATTGTCCGTTTTGCAAATGTTGCATATCCTCACAGGTCTAGTCGGAATAGCTCTTTCAGATTTGGTGGACCGCGATTCCAATTCCCTTCGAGCCTTGAGATCGCGTTCGATTCTAACCGCGTGATCGATGGCGGTGGGCATGTCTACGCACGGTGGGAGTCGATGTTCGATCTCCTCTTTTATTCCGCGTTTAAAACTTGTGAGAAAATATTCATCCATTTGTCTCCTAAATAGTTGGTCCTCTTCCCCATTATTGGCTAATTTTCTTGCTTCTAATATTTCTCTTGCTTTTTTCCTAATTTTCGTCGCGAATTCCATAACGCTATCGCCGCTTGCCTGGTAGATATTGCTGAGTTTTCCCAACAGCTGAATCTCGGATTTGTTTGGCGCGTATAATTTTTTTAGAAAATCTACGAGGTCTTTTACTGTCTCGAATTTAATTCCATGTATGCTTTCTCTGGCTAGATCTTTCAATTTGTTCCTCAATAATTTTACTAAATACTTCTCTGATTCGGCTGGAAGCATATCTTTGGCATCTTCACAACCGGTCATAAATTCTGAGAAGGGGATATTTTTCCCGTCAAATTCCGGAACAACGCTAACAGCTTCCTTCAAAGATATTAATTGATTCGTTCCTAGAGCCATATTGTTTGAATTATCTGGATTTCCCTTAGTTGGTAATGCTAATTTTTTGATGGATCTTTTAGGAGCTTCGAGGCCAGATAATAAATTAGCGTTTTGTTGTATCCCCAGCTCGAGAACCCGGGATGGGTATTTTGGGATCGTTGCGAAATTAAGAGTTGGAACTCAAGTTCGTTGAATAGGAATATAAGTTTATTACTGGGCTGGTCTTATAATTGAATTTACAGTGTGTCGGTCGTACCTTAGGACCGAACCGTTCAAAAGCCAACCAAGGACTGTCTGTTCCCTGGTGTCTTCTCTTAATTGTCGACTCTGAGTGTCGTAATTTGCCCCAGATCAAGCATCATAAGATGCTTGGTCAGTATGTGTCGCAAAGTGTCGTTTTGACGTTTGCATTTTGGCGAAAGTGTAACTCTCGCAAGGAGGGCAATAAAGTGTCACTCTCGCAAGGAGGGCAACAAAGAGGAACTCTCGCAGTTGCGCAAATACTTGTTGTATTGCACAAGTTTGCGGACACAACATCCCTCCCCTTTAAAAGATCCAATCTCTCCTGGGATTTGTTTTGCATTAATGGTTGGTCCTTCGGTTTACAAATCTTTATCCATGTTCCCGTGTGATTATCCCATATATATCGTTATTATTTTTTCTTAAAATAATTCTCGGATAATTATAATACATTTTTTTTTCAATACATTTTTCGTATGATCATTTTACACGGAACTCGTTGTTGCTGTATTTCGCTTGATTTTTAGTGTCAATTTGGGCACGGGCAGCTTTCTTTTTGCTGACTGTGCTTCGCTTGGTTGCGCCGGCTCGGCGCTGTTGTGGTCCTCGTTGCGGACTGGTTTCCTTGCGCGCTTTATGCGGTAATAGCATACATAGGCTATTCCGAGTATTATCGGCGCGATTGTGCTTAGCGAATAGTTACCTATTATATGTTTATATGTGTTTGAATCGCTTGACTCTTTGTTTAACTTAATCTTTATGTTTTTTACGCGTTCGCTGATCCTGTTTAATTCTTTTGGATCGTTTATGATTTCGTGCGGTAATACAATTTTTGTCGATGTATGATCGAGTATGTTCATATCTGTAGACAAAAATGATAAATTATATTGCGGTAGGAAATCGGCGTATACGTTCTGTCTTATTTCGCCGACGGTTTCTAGTCTAAAACTAGGGGCGGTGACGGAACATTTTCCGTCCAAAGCCAGAGTCCCTGCACCCGTAAGGGTCGCGTGCGCGGTTGGTTGTTTTCCGCAATGGATGCGAAGCGTTTCGGGCTCCGGTGCGACGTATAGCCACCTACCATGGCGTTCTAACGCAATAATTAGAGTGTTATTTATCTGAGCAATTCTTTGGTCGCAATTCGCATTTTTATCTTTAGGTGCAATGTACAATGCCACCTCGCACGATGCGCAAGTATGAGCGGGACGCGCCGCTTGCTTTGGCCGGCAATAATAATGTGACTCTACGGCCTTACAATTTTCTAAATCATTTTTTGTTATGTGTAAGCAAGATTCTCTTGTGGCTTCGACCGCGACAAGGTCATTCTTTATTTCTACAAATTGATAACTATGATTTTTTATTTTGGCAGGCAGAGGATAGGCTTTGCTTATTTTATATTCCTCAGTGCCAATTAACGGTATTTTTATTACAAGTACAATGTACGTTTTCGTACTATACGCGCCTACTTCTGACAACTCCAATAATGTTGGCATTTGCGCGTAGTTTATCGCGGTAGGGAACGTATGCCCTATTGGCAAATTGGGTAAAGCGTCAGTCAAATAATTTGTCAATTGTCTTGGAGATAGTATGCTTGGGATGACCATTCCTCTCGTGAGTCCTATTAAAAAATTAACTTATTGTCGTACGTCATTCAGTAATGATTCTACGATGAGGCTTACAGCCGCTATTCGTTCATCCAATTGCTGTCGGGTGTTTTGGTCGTTGTACTGGTTGACCACCCGTTGTTCGATCTGTTTCACGAGAGCTTGTAGCACCTTCTGATTATCTTCCAAACGGTTTGATGATTGATTAAAAAGGTCTATTGTTGAGTTCAAAATTTGCACATTTCCGTTTAAGGCGTCTTCTACTGTTTTTTGCTTTTTATTTATTTTGTTTATTTCGTTGCTGATTTCGGATGCGTCTTGTGCATCCATATTTCCTGTGATTGCTTTTATTATTCCCCCTAATCCGTCTATCAAGCCTCGTCGATAACGAATTTTTTTAATTCCTGTTATGTCGTATGCGGCTTGTAGTTCGTTGTTGATTTTATCGACCATGCGAGTCGTTGTTTTTGTCGCCATATGACAGAGTAGGTTGGCCCGCAGGTCTTGAGCGCATAGGTCTACTATTTTCTTCATAGCTTTTGTGATCTGCGCTTCCTGTTCCGCTATTCCATTTAGATCCATTTTTACCGCTAGTTTCCACACGTCGCGGGTTATTGACATGGTCCCGATTTCCTCATAAAAAATTCCGGGTGAGACCGTAAACTTTTCTATCCGGTATGATTTTTCCGGCGTATCAGCATCATCTGAGCTCGACCCTGGGGCCAGAGAGTAACCTGCGAAAATGATTCGCGTGGTTAGATACTTCGGACCTGTCCCCCCCCCCCTTTTTTTTGAATAGGGAATTTCTATAGATGTACATATAAGCCTATTATTTTATCTTTAGAATTCTTTAATTCTTTTCATTGAAGACTTTCGATTTGGGCTCGTTGCTGAGTCCTGAGTTTATTGCTCTTCCTTTTCTGCAATTCTGCGTTTTCGTGCTTTGATCGGGTCGCTCGTTCAGTGCTCGAACGGCGACGTTTCAGTGTTACTTCGACTTTCGACAGGAAACAACTATTTATCGGTAAGTTTTTATACTTCTTTGCTTTCTTTTCATACCTTTTTTGCACGACTATTTTATTGTAATTTTACTTTTCTTCCCCATTTTTCAGATAATTATTATGGACTACTCCCGGTATGAGGGTGAAACGGTAGTCTTCGGGGCTGAGGAGGATGGCCTGGAATTTGTTGTTGTGAGTAGAGCCCCTCCCCCTTTTTTTTTTGAAAATGTCTTCCTATTGATGTATTTTCTTTTGTTTCTTTTTCCTTTCAGACCGCTCGGACTCCGAAACGGACGCGTCCCTCCTCGAAAGGGTGGTGGCGGCGGCTCTTTATCCAGCACGCTGTCGGAGTTCGCCGCCGTCGCGCCCAGGTCCGGGCCAATTTACAAAAACTCTGGGCCGGGGACCCTGAGAGTGTGGAGGCCATGGAGTGGGGCTGGGAGCCGGCCGACTTATTCGGGTTATGCCGGCTCTTTTATGACAGCCTGGAGGAGGGTTGGTGGCTCAGTCGGCCCAGCATGTGGTGGCTGCCAGCCCTCTTTCCCACCCCCGGGTTGGAACCGGACCCCATTTGGGTGTTCGGTTGATACGACGATGAATGAAAAATACGTATAATATAGACATATGTAACAATATATTTCCTTTCTTTATTTTTAAATATGTGTTCGCATTGTGCATTTTATTTTTCCCTTCCTCTTTTCAGGGCGTCTTGCGGGAGAACCTCTGTGGCCTCCCTCGATTAATCATTATTCTCTTTTTTTTTCTGATGACGGGGCTTCGTGCGGCCGAGCCGCGGCCCCCTCCCTTTCTCCGCCCACCCGCTGGCCATCGAGATGGCTAGTGGGTGATATATTTTTTTAGGCGGTTCGCGTGTACGCGTGTTTCTTTGCGTCCGCGGCCGATACGGTAGGTTTCGCCTGCCTCTCGGCTTCGGACCGTGTAAGGCCCTACCCATTTTGGGGTAAGTTTGGCCGATCTGCCCCTCCTCACGGTCTCGTCGTAGAGGAGGACTTTATCACCCGGGCGGTACTCTACTTTACCGGCCGTGTGATCGTAATGATGCTTCGATTTCTCCTTTCCTTTTTTCAGCTTTTGTTGTGCCTGTTGCCATGACGCCCTCAGGCGTTCACGTAATTCTGCTGCATAGTCGTCGTATGAATATGTTGCTCTCGGTATTTCTCGCAACGCGGACGGTAATTTAGCCTCTTTACGGAATACCAATTCATACGGCGTAATACCTGTAGCCGTGTGTGGCGTGGTATTGTATGTGAACATGGCGTATGGTATCCATTCGTCCCAGTCCCTTTGATCCTCACGTACAAAATTTTTCAGGTATTCCGCAAGGGTCCTGTGGGATCTTTCCAGGGCTCCATTCGATTGTGGATGGTATGCCGTGGTTTGCAACTTTTTTATTTGTAGGAGATCACACATTTCTTTAAATGTGTTGCTTAGAAAATTTGTGCCTTGATCCGAAAGAATTTCGGACGGGGCACCCAATTTACAAATGATTTCCGTTACGAGGGCCGTTGCTACCGTTTTGGCTTCTTGGTTTTCTAACGGAATTGCTGCACTATATTTTGTTAATAAATCCTGGAAAGTCAGGATGTATTTGTTGCCTTTTTCTGTAACAGTCAAGGGACCTACAATATCGACAGCACATTTTTCGAACGCTCGGCCCGGTGTGTCTGTTATGACCATCGGTACCTTCGCATTTTTTCCTGATTTATTTCGCTGACATTTGTCGCACTCCTGAATGTGTGCGGTGACGTCTCGTTTCATTCCTGGCCACACATACTGTTGTCGTATTCGCTGCAGCGTCCGTGTGATGCCTTGGTGCCCACCTAGAGGGGCATCGTGATATTCCTGCATTATCTGCTCTCGGTCTTCCTTGCTGGGAGTGCATACGCCAATGCTGCCGTTTTCTTCATCGCTCGCGCTCGTGCTCGAGCATCGCGACTCTTTTAACTCACGGGGAGATTCCCCCTGTGCCGCGCTTCCCCAGGCGGCTTCTCCTCCACGTGCTGCCTCGTAGCACGGAGAGTTGTATTCTCGGCCTCTCCGCTTTGTGCGGATATTCGTAGCGCTGTCCTTCTTTTTGCGCTCTCTCTCCCGGGCGCTCTTGCTCGGGTTGCCACTGTCCGAATCCATATTGTCGGACTCGGTCTCTTCCCTCTCACTTGCGTAACTGCTGGCGGCCATACTGTCTTCCTTTATTATTTCTCTCGCGCGGCCGCGCGGAGTCTTCTCTCTTTCTCTATTTAATTTTTCTTGCTCACTTTTGCCTGTTGCTATCACTCTTTCTTTATCTTCTGTCTCTGTCGCGCTACCGCATTTCCTTATATTTTTTCCTTTATTATTTTTCTCTGTTTCACTACCGCGCTTTTGTGTAATTTTTTCTCTCTCTTGTGCTTGAGCTCGTGTCAAGGCATATATGCGGCTTAACGCATCTGCGTTTGTGTTTGATTTTCCCGTTTTATATTGGATCTTATAGTTATATTCCTCCAATTTTATTCGCCATCTCATAAGCCTTGATCCTGGATCCTTTACGCTGAATAACCATGTCAATGGTTTGTGATCCGTAATTATGGTGAATTTTGTGCCATAAATATACGGTCGAAATTGATGTACTGCCCATACGATTGCAAGCAGTTCCTTCTCTGTAGTCGAATAATTAGTTTCGGCTTTGTTGAGAGTTCGGCTTGCATAGCATATGGGTAAATCCTCTCCAATTTTCCCTTGAGACAGGATTGCACCAATTGCCCTATCCGAGGCATCCGTGGTCACGATAAACGGTTTCGTGAAATCGGGATACTGGAGTATGGGCGCCGTGATCAGGGCTTCCCTTAAACGGTCAAATGAGCTTTGGCATAATTCGGACCATTCGAATTTCACACCCTTTTTGATCAAATTCGTCATTGGTTTAGCGATCTTGGAAAAATCTTTAATGAATCGGCGGTAGTACCCGGCTAGTCCCAGGAATGATTGTATTTCTTTTACATTTCTCGGTATTGGGAAATTTTTTACCGCTTTTAGTTTTTCAGGGTCAGGTTTCACACCGACTTCTGTTATAATATGACCGAGATATTGCGTTTCCTTTCGCATAAATTCGCATTTCTTGGGTTGTATTTTTAAATTAGCCTCTCTTAGCCGCGTCAGCACTTCACGTAACCGCTTGTCGTGCTCGGCAAGTGAGGCTCCGTGTATGACAATATCGTCCAAATATACGTAGCATTTTAGGCCCTGCAAACCGGCCAATACTGCGTCCATTAATCTTTGGAACGTAGGAGGTGCATTTTTTAAACCAAATGGCATTCGATTATACTCGTAATGCCCTAGCGGCGTTGAAAAAGCCGTTTTCGGTTTATCTTCCTCTGCCATTGGGATTTGATGAAATCCCGAAACGAGGTCAAGGGTCGTGAAGTATTTTGCCTTTCCCAACTGGTCCAGTATCTCTGCGATATTGGGCAGTGGGTAAGAGTCGCCTTCTGTAGCCTCGTTTAATTTCCGGAAGTCAACGACCACCCTTTTTTGGACTATTCCGTCCGCATCTGGTTTTTTCGGCACGACGAGCAAAGGGGCATTCCATGGGCTCGTGCTGGGGCGGATTATATCCTCATCTAGCATTTTTTGTGCCTGTCGTTGAATTTCTTTTTTGTGCTCCTCCGGCAGTCGATAAGGTCGCACCTTTATCGGCATTACCCCGTCCTTGAGCGGTATCCGATGCTCGACTGCTTTCGTACAACCTAGTAGTTCTCCTTCGAGATGAAATACGTCGGGGAATTCCTCGCAGATTTCTCGCAAAATTTCTTCTTCTTCTGTGTTTAAATGCGAGTTCCCCTTAACCTCGCGTCATAATTTTTCCATCCTTTTCTTTCGTATTTCCGCGTTTTTTCCGGCGTCTTCTTGAGTTTCCTCTTCTTTCTTCTGTTTGTCACAGTTTTCTTTTCCCAGGCTAACCTTGTCGATTTCCATTTTTTCCAGCTCGACCGTAGGTCTTTTAATAATTTGCTCTTTCTCGAGCACATTCATTATTATTACAGGGCAAGTGTTTGCCTCTGCCTTCACGATGGCCTTTCCCATCGTGATTCCCTTTTGGATTTTTTTGTTCCCTTGTAAATCCTTGGCCTTTTTCCTTCGTCCTCGCCTGCACAATACATTCTGAGCGGGCGGGTATTTTTAAATATTTTGTGCCGTGTACAAACGGTATTTTGTGCCCTCGAATTTCTATCATTTTTCCTTCTAGTATGTTTATTCCCTTTTCGACTATACAGTCCATTCCAAGGAGTCCGTCTACTGCTAACGGTACTTCCTTGCCGACCACGTGGAACTTGTGCGTTATCACAGCGGCCGGGGTGTCCAGTTTTAGCTCAGCTGTGCAGAGCGTGCGAAACGCCTTGCCCCCGAGGCCGTGAAGTTCTATTATCTCGTCCTCGATGGGTGTTTCCGGATCCAGCTCATTCACCTTTACTATGCTGCACTGGGCCCCTGTGTCACAACGGAGCGTCAGCATTTTGTCGCGAGCCTGCTTTGACGTTATATGTAGGTCACTGGCGTATACTCGCGGCAGCTGAGCGCTGACGTGGTAAATTCTTCTCGGCGCCTTGTCATTGTGTACATATGGGTTTCCGAGTAGAATGTCCATTATTCTTCTTTGCGAATATTTTTTCTCGTTCACTTAAACGCATTTTGTTTCTTTCTCTATTGAGAGAACGCCGACTGCTAATGAACTGACTGTTCTTTTGGGCGCATTTTCTTGGTTTTTTTCATTTGGCCTATACTCATTTTGTTTTCTTGGGAACTTATTGTTTGGTGCGTAATTGTAACGCTTCTGCTGGTAACTCGGGCCTTGCCATCCTGGCCGTCGTCTACAGTCGTTGTATCTGTGACCCGGTTTTTTGCAATAATTGCAAATTATTTCTGCTTGATTTATTGTTTTCGTTGGCACTGGCAAGCTATAACGCGCTTGTGTTTGCGCCTGATGCGACGCGGGCCTTTGAAACGGGAACGATTTTCGCCCCTCGTGGGCGTGTGACGGCGCGGACTGTCCACTACTGTGGGAAACGCTCTTCGCGATAGTTTTTGTTCCTTCGACCGATTTTTCCTCTTCGATTGCTCCGCGGATTGCTTCTCCTAGATCGTGGTACCCGCGTGACCTGACCATTATCTGCAGGTCCTTGCGAAGTCCGTGTTCGAAATTGTTTAGGGCAAAATGCCTAATTAGCTGTTCGATTGCTTGTCTACCAATTTCGGAATGGACCATGGGCGTGCAACCCTTGATTAAATCCATCATTATAGATTCGACGCGGTTTGCATAAGCTTGTACAGTCTCGTCATGTTTTTGTCTACAGGAATTGAATTCGATTTGTAGAGCAGGGACTGTTCGCTTCGCCTCGTACAGTGATTTTAATAACGTCAGCAAATCGTCGAACGTCTCTATGTTTTTGTAACGCAGGTCCGCCGCGGCTTTGCCTTGTAATTTGAGATGCAATATAGCTTGTAATAAATCCGCGACATTTTCGGGACGGACTCGAGTTGACGCGTATTTTATTGCTCGTATAAAATCTGTAACGGCTTCCGGTTTTGATGCGGCGAATACGGGGATGCTCATTCGAGCCTCTTTCATTGACATATAGTCATCGTGTTCGGCCATTGTTACTGTCCGTTGGTTTAATAGCGTAAAATCTTGGTGATTTAATTCGCGATTTCCTTCGGTTTCAACGGGATTAAATGCTTCGTCAGCACTGGACGACGCGTCTGACGAATTGTGTTCCGAAGGCTGATTATGCTGACGCTTCGGATTTAAATATTTCGCGTACGTTACGGGAGTCAAATCTAGTTTTTCGGTGCTTGGATTTTCCCTACGACGCTTTCGGCCTAAATCACTCTCACCGTCGTAACTTACGACAGTGTTAAAAAACGAATCTAACGATCGCGATAGTTCATCTCTCCCGGGCAATCGATACCGGTCTGCTTTTTCTTCGTCCGACATAGACGAATTCTCTGGCTTTGGAGGAGTTTACTTAATAAATGTTCCGTCTCTTACAGGTAGATGATCGCAAGATGCATGCTGATAGATGATCTTCTGATCGTCCTGGTCTTCGTTCCTTCGTTTCGTACTCTGCGTCTGGGTACGATTTTTCTAATTGTTGAGTCCTTCTTCCGTTGATCCTCGGGATCCGGGTTTTCTGGGATTGGCTCTGCTTGGCTGTAGCCTTTCCTCTGGATTCCTCTTCCGACTCGGTCGGGATGTCTCACTCCAGCACACGAGTTGACTCGGTCACTCGCTTAAGGTGCTTGAGTGGTTGTTGTGCGTGTCCACACACAAGGAACGAACTTTTCGGCAGATCCCACCGCTGCCACCAATGTTGTATCCCCAGCTCGAGAACCCGGGATGGGTATTTTGGGATCGTTGCGAAATTAAGAGTTGGAACTCAAGTTCGTTGAATAGGAATATAAGTTTATTACTGGGCTGGTCTTATAATTGAATTTACAGTGTGTCGGTCGTACCTTAGGACCGAACCGTTCAAAAGCCAGCCAAGGACTGTCTGTTCCCTGGTGTCTTCTCTTAATTGTCGACTCTGATTGTCGTAATTTGCCCCAGATCAAGCATCATAAGATGCTTGGTCAGGATGTGTCGCAAAGTGTCGTTTTGACGTTTGCATTTTGGCGAAAGTGTAACTCTCGCAAGGAGGGCAATAAAGTGTCACTCTCGCAAGGAGGGCAACAAAGTGGAACTCTCGCAGTTGCGCAAATACTTGTTGTATTGCACAAGTTTGCGGACACAACAGTTTGATCCTCTCAATGCGTACCCTGTACTACGGGATTGACCTGGTTCGTCTGTTTCTGAATGCGGTAAATCCTCAGTAATGTTTAAATCGAGCGACTCGCATGTGGATTTCTTATCCATTAAGGCAATTTGCAACAGCACATACCCTTTTTACGATCCCGGACGAGCCCCCAAAAATTATATGGCACGTCCTGAGGGGACGTGGGCATATGTTTTATCGCGGTTCCCTCTTTTTAGCCTACGCCTAGCGCAATAGCTCGGGATGAGGGTGAAAAAGGGAAAGGTGCATGCAAAGATGGGAGCGACGCAGTGACTCGATTAAGAAATGAATTGATCTATACAAATAATTAACAATTTGGGATTTATTAAAATTAACCAATTTAGTTAATTCCGTCAACAAGAAAATACATCGAGGTTCGCTTACATTTATGGTGCGTCGTGGATACGATAATCGGTTTACAGCGGTTGGGTTCGGGCCTCCGCAGACAGGTCGGACCCCTCGGTTGCGCACGCTCCGTGACAATGTTGAGATTACACGTTGATACAAATTTTCACACACGCGAGTTTCACACGTACACATTCAACGTAGACAGTTAAATGATTTCTTACAGTTCGCGTTTTTATGAGGAACAATTGCGAAGTTCAAGTTTCGCGTTTTTATGAGGAACAATTTCGAAGTTCAAGTTTCGCGTTTTTATGAGGAACAATTTCGAAGTTCAAGTTTCGCGTTTTTATGAGGAACAATTTCGAAGTTCAAGTTTCGCGTTTGCTGTCAGGAGACAGATGTTCTACGTATTCCGATGAAAGTTGTTGGGAGACTGACTTCATAATTTCCTTCTTCCAGGATGTAGGAAAATTGGGATGCTGAGGTAGTGGGGGAATGGCCCCCTGGGAGAGTGCACATTTGGGGGTGCATTCTTTTGGATTGGTGGAAAATGTGTATAATGTTGAAATGAGAGTGGGAGCGAGGAGTGGGTTGCGATAGCCACAACCGTCGCTCTATTTCCGGGAATTGGAGCTGCGCTTCCTTATCTGGAGCGCAGGAAAATACAGAGGAAAAAGGGGCCTTGTCGGCGCTACGAACGCACGCTCGAGATAAGGCTTGTTGACCGAGGCCCGCGAGTCCGCATGGGATATACCAGCGCCGTTTTATGGCCGGGTCAACTTCCTGGGTCGGAGGATTTTCTCCTAGCGAGTGTGTATTTTAAGGATTTGGACATTTTTCCGCTCTTGGATGATCGTTGGCATTCGGCATCGTTGCGTCGTTATATATTTACGTCTTTACGAATATCATTACGAATCTCTTGCGTGTCGCTTCACGTGTTCGTCATCCTTGTAATCCGAAGGTTTCCTTTGTGTATTTTTGGTCTTAAGGACACTCTGCGATGTACTCGGACTCTGTTCGGATTACAACGAGACTGTTCGAATTTTTCCCGCTTGTATATTTGTTCTCGATATCGTTAAGACCGCCACGCTTTCGCGTGGGAAGGTACGAGAAACGCTTAGTTATATTATCGTGGGTAGGCTACATTTCCGCCGTGGTAGGCCTAACTCTAAAGAAAAATATTTAAATCCGTCGAAAAATGAAAATGCCGCTATCGCGCTATTAAGCTTAAAAATACATTGTACGCATTTGGTCACGACGTGACACCACCCAGCTAACCTTTTCCTTCTTGCGGTCAGCTGGACTGATGTCCGAGACCGAAGGGTTCATCTGTGCCTGCCAAGACGGAGTCATCAACACCCTGGTCTATCGCAGTCGCGTTTTGGGTCAGCCTCTGCCGACCACTTTGTGTCGTGCATGCAAACAATCGCCGGAGACACTAATGCATCTACTGTCGGCCTGCCCAGTATATGCTGTCTCCGGCTATATCTATCGCCATAACGCGGCCCTAAGAGTGTTGTACTACCATCTACGGCACTCTTATGGGATAGACCGGGAGCCCGTGCCGCCTTATTTACCAGGAGATATTGAGTCCGTTGTCGTGGGCCAGAGGTGCAAGATTTATTGGAACTTCTCATTCGCGACCATCGGGCCGCTTCAAGCGACTAAGCCTGATGTTGTCCTCTTCGATTTCGACGACAAGACGATATACGTCATTGAGTTCTCGGCTCCGGCCGAAGTGAACGTGTCGCGAAAGGAAGAGGAGAAACGGCTCAAGTATCAGCCTCTCCTGGCCGAGCTACGTCGTTTGCACCGAGGATTCAGGGTAACTCTCGTTGTCCTCATCATCGGCGCGCTAGGGGGGATGAAAGAGTCTTTTGTATCGGGCCTCGCTGGCATACCGGTTTGCAAACCCGGTGTCTGGTTGCTAGCGGGTCGGATGCAGAAGGCGGTCATACTTGGGTCCCTCCGTTTACTCAGGCAACACGATTGTGGACTGCGGTAGCCGCTAACCCTCTCGCTTGAGGGAGCGGCTATCGCAGAGCGATATATTGAACTGTTCGCGCGACTTTTTGGACTGGGCGGCAGCCGAGGTGATGTCGGAACCCTCGAATGCCGCCCAGCGTTATTGTTCCGGTCTAGGTTAAGACCGAGCCTAACCCCCGGGGGTAGGTGAATGTTTCCCAGTGCAAACTGAGAAAGTGCGTTGCCCGGAGCAATAAAGTCTATTATAAAAAAAAAAAAAAAATAATAATAATAATAATAATAATAATAATAACGCTATGTACGAGTGTACTGTGTTGTTTGTGTTGTTTTATAGTGTGTTTCGCAAGATTTTACTCGGTCGGTCAATTATTCATTCCTCGCATGGTACAATAAGGTCGGGCGGGATCATTTATCATGGATCGATATCGATTTCCCCCTCTCTTCTAGTTCTGTGGCTTCAGTCGCCCTCAGGTTGCGACGTGCTTTCGCTGGCGGCGCGATAGGTATCGGTGCTAGACCTATAGCGGTGCGGTACTTTCCTTTATACCTTTCTTTTAGGGCGCATCGCGTCGCGGCGCTCTCCCACTCGTGGCGCTAGAAATCGCGATCTACGGGCCGCCGGCGCGCGCTCTCTCTTGTCGCGCGACGAGATCTATTCCCCTACCCTGGCACTGCCCTTCGCGTAACGGTGATCTATGCTCTCTCCCGATCAATTATCGCGCGTCGATAATTGATCGCCCGGTCCCTGATCGTGACGTGCGATGTCGCCACCTACCCGTCTACGATAGCTTAATCGAGCGATGTGCCGCGAGCACTCGAATGACCCTTTTTTGCATAGGTTTCGGTGCTCCCGTACTTTCGGAATACCTACTTGCCCTTTCTGTGATCCTGATCCGTATTAATCGATGATCCCGGTGTGTGTGTGTGTGTGTATACGTGCGTGTGCGTGTGTGTGTGTGTGTGTGTGTGTGTGTGTGTGTGTGTGTGTGTGTTTCGTATGACTGTAGCGTACGCTTTCTTATCTCCTAATATAATATTTCTTGTATGTTCCAGATTTAATATTTTTCCTTATATCTATTCGTAACGCTCGCTCGTTCTGATACCTTCCCGCTTCCTATTTTCTCCTGCTATACCTTTCCTACCTATTTAGCGCTAATTGTTTGCTATCTTTAATTTATTAACTTTCCTTATTGCTCTTTTTATTTTGCTTTGATTTTCCGATCTTTTCTCTTTTAAAATAAATTTATCTCAATTCTGCTTCTTTTTTTTGTTCCTTAACGTTCCGTGTTCCAGACGTTTCCGATCCACGAGGGATGTACTTGGTCCAGCAGTACTAGTTAATTTCCAAAAAATGACGAGAGCTTTCTAAAGACTTTTAGGCGCAACTCCGTTTTTTCCTTGCTTCGCAACGTTCCGTGTTCCCAGCGTTTCCTTCCACTAGGGACGTACTTTGCCAAGCAGTACTGGTCGATCCGCGAGGAATGAAAAAAGTGTTCTCTCAACTGTTTCTTAGACGCGACTCCTTGTTTCTCTTGTTTCTCAACGTTCCGTGTTCCCAGCGTTTCTTTCCACTAGGGAGGTACTTTGCCAAGCAGTACTTGTCGATCCACGAGGGATTCAAAGAGCGCTTTTTCCTCCAAAATTCTCGTCCTTTTATACCCTAATTTTTGACGTTTTTCTTTCCCCTTCTTTTTCATCTTCCCTTAATTAGATTACTTGGTTTGTCCTGTGTCTGTCGGTTTTTCTTTCTCCTTAATTCAATTAGTTGGTTTTATCTGGTATTCGCCGGTTTTTCTATCCCCTTAATTCAATTAGTTGGTTAGACCGGTTTCTGCCGGTTTTTCTTGTAACGTTTCAATATATTTTTTGTTTTGCTGTTGTGCTGTGTGGCCGTTACCTTCCCTTTGTTGTTATCCGCCATTAATTTAATTAGCGTGTTATATATATATATATATATATATATATATAATGAGACGGAAAAGACCGTCTCAGGAATCAACCGATAGACAAAGGAAGGTCACGCGGGCCATATCCACGGAAAAACCATATATATATATACTGTGACGGACAGGTCCGTCTCATCATTATTATTTCCCCCCACCACAAATTCAAAAGGTGACCGATTTTGGGTATGCGAAAGACAGGTCAAAGCAAATACAAGGTCAAACATTTCAGACCCACAGAAAAACGGGTAAACGCCAGAGAGACCCACTAATTGGATTAAGGGTAGACCAAAGAAATGGGAGAGTGAACCAGTGAAAACCGGACACAACGACTATTATAACTAAGGAAGAAGAAGCGGTAAAATCCGGATGACCACTAATCTAATTAAGGGAAGACGGAGAAGAAGGGGAACGAAAAAGCCTTAAAATCTGGGTATAAAAGAACGAGAATTTTAGAGGAAAAGGGCTCTTTGAATCCCTCGTGGATCGATAAGTACTGCTTGGCAAAGTACATCCCTAGTGGAAGGAAACGCTGGGAACACAGAACGTTGAGAAACAAGCGAAACAAGGAGTCGCGCCTAAAAAAGAGTTGAAAGAGCACTTCATTCATGTCTCGTGGATCGACAAGTACTGCTTGGCAAAGTACATCCCTAGTGGAAGGAAACGCTGGGAACACGGAACGTTGAGAAACAAGAGATACAAGGAGTCGCGCCTAAAAACGAGTTGAAAGAGCACTTCTTTCATTTCTCGTGGATCGACAAGTGCTGCTTGGCAAAGTACCTCCCTAGTGGAAGGAAACGCTGGGAACACGGAACGTTGAGAAACAAGAAAAAAACGGAGTTGCGCCTTAAAAGCATTAGAAAGCTCTCTTCATGTTTTGGAAATTGACTAGTACTGCTGGACGGAGTACATCCCTCGTGGATTGGAAACACCTGGAACACGGAACGTTAAGGAACAAAAAAAAGAAGAAGTTAAATAAATTTGTTTTTGATAAGAAAATATTGGAAAATCAAAGAAAAATAAAAAGCGCAAGAAGGAAAGTTAATAAATTAAAGGTAGCCAACAATTAGCGCTAAATCGGTAGGAAAAGCATAGTAGGAGAAAATAGGAAGCGAGAAGGTATCATAACGAGCGAACGTTACAGAAAGATAGAACGGAAAAATATCAAATTTGGAAATTACAGGAAACATTATATTAGGAGATAAGAAAGTGTACGCGAGAATTATACGAAACAAACACACACACACACACAATCAGAAACACACCACGATCATCGATAATACGCATCAGGAACGCAGAAAGGACTCGAAGGTATCCCGAAATAACGAGAGCATCGAAAATCTATGCAAAAAAAGGTCAGTCGAGTGCTCGCGGAACATCGCTCGATTAGATTGTCGTAGACAGGTAGGTGGCGACATCGCACGCCAAGATCAAGGACCGGGCGATCAATTATCGACGCGCGATAATTGATCGGGAGAGAGCATCGATCACCGCTACGCGAAAGGCAATGCCAGGGTAAGGGAATAGATCTCGACGCGTGACGAGAGAGAGCGCGCGCCGGCGGCCCGTAGATCGCGATTTCTAGCGCCACGAGTGGGAGAGCGCCGCGACGCGACGCGCCCTAAGGGAAATTTACAAAGGAAAGTACCGCGCCGCTATAGGTCAAGCACCGATACCTATCGCGCCGCCAGCGAAAGCACGTCGCAAACTCAGGCCGACAGAAGCCACAGAACTAGAAGAGAGGGGGTAATCGATATCGATCCATGATAAACGATCCCGCCCGACCTCATTGTACCATGCGGGAATGAGTAATTGACCGACCGAGACAATATTGCGAAACCTACTATAAAACAACACAAACAACACATTACACTCATACATAGCGTTATTTTAGATTATATCGAGCCATAAAAACTGAATAAATCATATTTTTGTTAAAATTACCCAAAACACATGAGTTTCTATTAATTTCTTCCCTGTTCGAGTCCCCGGACCTATAAATTTATCTGTAACGAATTAAGACACGTTACAATATATATCTATATATATATATATATATATATATATATATATATATATATATATATATATATATATATATATATATATATATATATATATATATATATATATATATATATATTGTGACGTTGCGTCACAAGGGAGATAGAGAAAGAGCCCGCGTGACCACGCTTGGGCTCAGTCTCCGCCACGCACCTTTGTTCGGAAAAAAATCACATGTTAATTTTAAGTTATTTCTAAGTTATTTTCTTGTATAGAAGCCGCGACACAATCCCCCCCGTCCTTCCCGCACCCCCTTATCGCGATCGCGACGTGACCACGCGGACTGTCGACTGGGGCCACGTCGGCCCGGCCGTCGACTCCGAGAGCCATCAACGCCATCTCCCAACGACGCGGACGGTGGACTGGCCGTCCGAGAGCATCCTGCCGCCATCTCCCGAGTCTACGGCCTACCGCGCGTCAGGAGAGACTTCAGCTCTCGCGCGGTATGGCTGGCGAGCGCCGTACCGACTAGGGCGCTCGGCGACTCGGGAGGGAGAAAAGTCACCGAGGATATCGACCGAAAGGGCGAGCCACGAAGATCGAGACGAAAATCGATAGGAGGTCCGTCTTCTATAACGGGATTGGGCGAGAGGAGGAAGCCGGCCGGCGTGGACCGCCACTTAGTCCTGGAGCGTGGTCGAGCGAGGATACCGTAGGACAGAAAAAGCCCCAGAGCAATTTCGAGCGCAAACAAAATAATTCCGATTTGAGAGAGAGAGACTTCCCAGCGAGACTGTAAGTTTTCCTTCTCTTTTCTCTTTCGCAAGAGCGGCTACCGAAAGCCGCTAAAGTTAGCTCGGGAAATTGTGTCGCACGGGCGACCGTTAAAATTCGTTCCCGTCACCCCTCCCCCGTCATTCCTAATCGTCGTCCCAACTCCGTGCGCGTCGCTTATTAAAGTGTAAATTTAGAGTAAGAAATTCTAGAGTCAGTGCGAGCGACTCGAGCATTAGCCCGAGAATTAGCGTGAATAAAGTGTAAAAAAGTGTTCGTGGCGGATCCCCGGTGTCCCTCGCGCGCGCGTAGCCGCGGCCAGCCTCGTGTAGCACGGCCGTCGGCCGACTCGGGTGACAGTGCCCGTGAGAATAAATCGCGGCGTGATAAAATCGCGCAATTCGTATTTCGAGATTTTTGTTTTTGCGTATTGTTAATTCGAATATTGGAAAATTAAGTTTAAAATAGTCGTGGTCCAAATTAAGTGGCCATCGTGTTCGAGAACCCCGTCCGTCCCCAGATACCCTGAGACGTCCCCATTTTAATTTGTATAGAGTCTCTCGCTTGCCGGCCGAAGGCCGTGTTTGTTTGGTTTTTTTTTGTTTAGTTCGAGATTGAGTACGCGTTAAGCGCGTTGCCCGAGAAAGGCTGGCGCCCAACATAAATTTACGAAATTTATGAAGAGACAAGATTAAACGGGTCGAGAAATAGCGTTTGGGACTTCGCGTGTCCGGTAACCCGTCAAATAATTCGAGTCAACAATATTATCCTTGCGGAATTAATTTAAATTATATTGAGTCTTTTTTTTCCATTATTGATTTTTGTAATTCATCACTTAACTTCAACTTCTTTTTTTTCTGTATCGAGTTTTCATTTTTTTATTGATGTAAAATAAATACTATTTGAATTTTTCCAGTTGTCGACCACTCAAGTTTCTCCTTCCCCCTCCCTCCGCCTACGTTAACACGCGATACCCGTCATAAAATTGGCGCCCAATGTGTGGCCCGAAAAAACTTCCGTTTTTGTTTTATAGAAAGAGCCCACCACGACTATTATTGTTATTCAAATTATTATTATTAATTTTTGAATTAATAATAATTATTTTTCGAGAATTATTATTTTTCGTTTCAAAAATAAAACATTATTCGGTGTGAACCGTTTAAATCGAATGGTTTTTTTTTGACGTTTCTCGTGAGAAATAATAATTAACCCCCACCCCTGACAGGTATAGCTTGTCCCGCCACGGCACTCGCACTTCAAGAATATTAAGAGGATCGGAAAATTCGGACGACCGAGTTTCCGTTTAATAGTCGCACCTGATTATTTTTTTTTTTGGAGTTTCGCTAACTATTGAATAGAAAATAAAATTGTTTTTTTTTGTGCTAGCGATTGGAATTTATTTTTTTTCTTTGCACATTTTCGGCGACCGCACTTACCCTTTTTCCCCTAGAACCCATGCTTGCTTGTGTACTTGGCAATTTGTTTTTCTGATGGCTTGCGACTTTTCAGGCCACGGAGTGCCAAGAAAAGTCGTTGTTTTCTTTTTGCGCTGGCAATTGAAATTGTTATTTTTGTATTATTGCTTTGGCGATAAGAAAATAATTTTGCGTTATTGCTCTTGTCACGGTCCCACACGATTCCTATTCCCAAACCCAGTCTCACGCCCTTATATCAACCGTTTCCCACAGCTCTCACCTAAACCTAATCCTCCTTCCTAGAAACCCTCAGCAGAAACCAAATCTCCCTTCCCAGAAGTCTTCTCCAGCATCTCTCATTCTCTCTCTCTCTCATCTCTCCTGAGTCCCATTGTTCGCGAGCCCACGCGCTTCGCTATACTCGCGCGTGGCATCCCCTCTACCTTCCTAAGGCCCCTCCACTCAACCACGCTTCCTCCTGCTGGACCGAGAGCCAGCAGTCCATCCTAAAACCTCGAACAACTACGTGCACTCCCTCGCCAAGTCGAATTAGGAATAAAAGATCCAAATCAGAATAGTCCGTGTCTGAGTCAATCGTCTCCCGCGAAATCCTCAATCATCCGCTCGACCATCACAAATTGGTGTCAGAAGTGGGATTCGCGAAACGCCCCCCCTTGCGTCTCAAAAGTTCGCAAAAAGTGAACTAACAAAATTTAGCGGGCCCGCGAACCCCGCTCAAAGTTTTATAAAAAAAAAATTTTTTAAAACACACCTCAGACACTCGCACACAAAATCCAAGCGCACAACGTTCAAGCGACATACACACGGACGAGACGAAAAACAAAAGGCACTCACTCACGGAAAACAAAAGGAACTCACTAACTCACTCACGGAATATAAAAACGAACTTACTCAACCACACGGACAATATAGAAGGAAGGAAGGGAATAACTGGACTCAAGGCGTTTTTATGAAATTATTCTTTCTCATCACGGCACTGTAAGTCATTTTCAAACTCACTTTTTTCTCTATTATTCTCAAGCCCTCCCCTAAGAGTGGCAACGAAATACGTTTTTCTCCACACATTAAAGTGTGTGTAAGTATCTGACATCGCCAGTAGATACATACACACATAGGGAGACGACGATGACGTCACAGGTGTGGTGTAGTGGGTATCCCGTGGCGGCGCGTGGTGGGGGTGTCTGGCGGTCGCGGTTGCGTCTCTGTGGCACGTATGGGGAATTAGTGGAGGGGGGAGTCAGCGGTGTCGGAGGGGTGGGGGATTGAGCCCTTTTTCGGGAGCTCGTGGCTAAGTGGGGGTGGTTTCGAGCTGCTTTTCTGAATAGACCGACTGGTGGTGTCTTCTGCATATATTGAGGACCTGTTTACCGCTAGAGCAAGCGGGTGGGGGGCTCCGCCGCGCGGATCGTATGGGGGAGGAAGGTCTTACACCGTGGGGATAGGGAGCTTCGGGTAAAGAAAAAACGCGATGATTTACGTGAATACATGTATCGAAGTTTTTATTCAACATTTTGTCCGTTCGTACATACTGTGTGTGTGTGTGTGTGTGTGTGTGTGTGTGTGTGTGTGTGTGTGTGTGTGTGTGTGTGTGTGTGTGTGCGTGCGTGCGTGCGTGCGTGCGTGCGTGCGTGCGCGCGTGCGCGTGCGTGTGCGTGCGTGCGTGCGTGCGTGTGCGTGTGCGTGTGCGTGTGTGTGTGTGTGTGTGTGCACATGCAGATGTGAAAGTCGGCGTCTATCACACCTACTTGAAAAATAAATGAAGAAGAAATGTGAAATAAAGTCCTCACCCATAGAGCTTATTTTATGCAGCTGTAGTAACAAAGAGGCGCGCTCTTCCAAAACATCACTACATCCGGGTTTTGTTTTCATTTCCACAGGTAACACCGAGGTATGATATATGCAAAATATGCGAGATATATGCAAAGTACTCAATAGTGCGTGGATGCCGCCGCACGATTTTTTGTGTAAAAACCCCCGATCTTTCACGCTTATACTCCCTTTTAACTGGTTCATTTCGTTTCCATGCCTTCCCACTATTCTTATAGTATTACAATATAAGAACACTATAGTGTGGAACTATAGTGCACTCCTAAGATAGAGGAAAAATATGGGAAAAAGATTCCCGAATGCAAAGTAGATCTACCACCGCAGGCTTCACTCTACGAATCGAGCAGTCAGTTTTGCCGACATCACCTCTTAGAACTTCCGTTGTCAACTTACGTGAAAATGGCTGAGAAAATTCCACAATTTGAATAAAATCTGCGCGATCAAGCCGCACTTATAAATTCCGTGGAAGAGTACATAGTATGGGAGCAACAATGTGATCAGTGTATGGAGTCGTTGGAAACGAAAAGCCGAATTAATCGACTACGATTATCACTCGGAAATCCGCAATCGTTGGTAGCAGAAATCACTCTGTTAGAAGGTTTGAAGAATATTCTACGCAGACGATTTTACATGCGGGTGCGGGAACAGTGGTCGTGGTTTGATCTGGCGAGAGATTGATACGGCGTTCGAAAATCGTGCCCTGACTGGCTGCGTCGTCAATAACAACCATATTGAACCTCGTCATATTCTCGAAAGCGCATGTGATATGATGCTTTCACATGTGCAAGACATTACCAGCAAACAATTAAGTGTAAAAGTGAATACAGTTTTCAATGGTGAATTTGAGGCAGGTGACAAACGCGCAAATAAAAGTATCAACACGAAAAACTTTGAACTTTTTACCACTTGCAATTTACGTGGGTGGTACACACAACGAGTTGTCGAACCTACACTGGTATCACTCGAATATTTTCAAAATCGTGATAGCGGATGGAGATTGTCGCGGATATTGGACATAACGTTAAATATCAACAAATACAATCCAATGCATGCCGGATGTCAAAGTGTTTTGTCGCGGGGAATAATCCTGAAGGAAGCGGTGGTAAATGTAAAGTCAAAGGATAACGCATGTTTCGCGTGGGCAATGGTGGCTGCTCTTTATCCAGTGTAAACAAACGTGCATCGAGTAACTTCATATCCACACTATTCAACTGCACTGCAACTTCAGGGAATTGCTTATCCAATGACTCTCAATCAAATAATGAAATTTGAATCGAAAAATAATGTTTAATGTATTTACGATGAAAAAGAAAGGCATCGTCCCAATTCGAATATGCGCCCAAAAACTGGTTAATCACTTCAATTTATTGTACGTGGAGGATTCGACGGACCACAGCGTGGGACACTTTGTATGGATAAAACGTTTATCCCGGCTCGGACAACGGCGGAAACGGACAAATGGCTAGCGTACGAAAACTTTCAACGAAAAGAGCGACTTCCATTTGTGATTTATGCGGATCTCGAGTGCGTTTTGGCAAATGTTGACAACAAAAATATACAGCAACAGCACGAAGTGTTTAGCGTAGCGTTCAACGTGCATTGCTCGTATGACCATTCGTTATCGGGATTCTACTCGCTGCGCGATGCCAATCGCATCCCATGGTTTGTCGAGAACCTTAAAAATTTAGCTTTGCGCGTCAACGATATCCTATCGGATACTGTTCCCGTGGTACTTCTAACTCCGGATGAGCGGGCAAAATTTCGAAGCGCTGCTCAGTGCCATATATGTCAAAAACCATTTGCCGAAGACGACATACGAGTTCGTGATCATTGCCTTTTGACCGGACGTTATAGAGGTCCTGCCCATTCTAACTGCAATTTCAATTACCAGCGGTATTTTTTCATTCCCGTATTTTTTCATAATTTTTTCGGCTATGGTGCATAGCTCATCATCGAGGAACTAGCCACAGCATTCGAGGGGAAAACCACTATGCTACCCATAACTAAAGAGGAATACATTTCTTTTACAAAAACATTTCGAACGGCAGACAAGTCACATTCGATTCAATTACGCTTCGTCGATGCATACAAATTTCTCAATGCAAGTCTGGATGAAGTGGCCTCATTTTTGACAATGGACAAACTAAAAATTTAACGTTCGCAATTTCGTGACATAACGAGCGATAGTTTCATCCTATTAACTTGAAAGGGCGTCTTCCCCAATGAATATATCGATAGTGTAAACAGATTGAAAGACTATCACCTACCACCACGAGACGCATTCTACAGTACTTTGACTGGTGACATTGTAAGTGAGAACGAATACGCTCACGCCAAGAATGTATGGGAACGGTTTTCTATTCAAACGTTAGGTGAATATAATGACTTGTATTTGGAGACCGAAGTTTTGTTGCTGGCTGACGTTTTTGAGAACTTTCGCAATAGCTGTATGGAGAGTTACAGGCGCGACCCCGCTTATTACTATACTCTCCCCGGCTATACATGGGATGTAATGTTGAAACATACATGCGTTAATTTCGAATTGTTCACCGACATTGACGAGGTATTATTTGTTGAACGGGGTATACGCGGTGGCCTGAGTCGGTGCTCAAACAGGTATGCGCGCGCCAATAACAAATAGATGGAATCATTCGATCCATCATGGTCCTCATCATACTTGATGTAGTTCGATGTGAATAATTAGTATGGATGGGCAATGTGTCAGCCATTGCCCTATGCTGATTTTCGATGGGTCGATGAGTTGTCGACATTCGATTTATTATCTATCGCGCTAGATTCACAGACCGGTTACATTTTTGACGTTGACTTAGAGTACCCGGAATGTCTACATGATGCACACACGGACTTACCGTTTTGTTCAACACATGGTAAACTACCTGGTGGACAATACGAAAAACTCCTTGCAACCGTGCACAACAAGGAACGGTATGTTATTTATTATCGCAATCTGCAGCAGTGTGTACGGTACGGTCTCAAAATCACAAATTTCATAGAATACTCCAATTCTCCCAATCACCCTGGCTACGAACATATATCGAGCTGAACGCGCAGTTCCAAACACAACCAAAGAATAATTTTGAAAAAAAATCTCTATAAATTGATGATCAATGCGGTGTTTGGGAAATCAATAGAAAACGTGCGCAGTCACGTAGACGTCAAGATTTTAACACGGTGGAAGGGCAGGTACGGTGCAGAGGCAATGATTGCAAAACCAAATTTTCATAGCCGGAGTGTTTTTTCAGAAAACCTTATTGCTGTCGAATTACGCAAAGTCGAGGTGAAATTCAATAATATATGGGTGTGCGCATACTCGACATATCGAAGACATGCTTATATGACTTTCATCATGAGTACATGGTGCCTCTGTATAAAGAAAAATGTACAGTATTGTACACCGATACGGATAGTCTAATATACAACATTGAGTGTGAGGATGTGTATGACTACACGAAGCGTAATATCCATCGTTTCGATACGAGCGAGTACCGGGCGAGCAATGGGTATGATATACCGCTTGTCAACAAAAATGCTCCCGAACTTATGAAAGACGAAAATAATGGTCGGATAATGACGGAATTTGTCGGGCTTAGAGCAAAAATGTATGCAGCGCGAGTCGATGGTAAAGACGTTACGAAGAAAGTGAAGCGCGATAAGAGTAACATCGGGTCGAGAAAGATCTCCTTCGAGGATTACACAAATGCTTATATGACCAGATCGAAATGACTGGTCAGCAAGCATGCATGAGATCGATGTTGCATGAAGTGTACACCACCAACGAGACAAAAATCACCTCACCACGACACCCTGCACACGGACCCGGTATCACAACGGTACATGAGCGCCCAGGCACAAGCTCCTCGAGAGACAGGAGAACACACTGCTTCGCGTCTATGTAAAAGTTCTCGGGGATGCCCCGAAAAGCCATAAGGGTATCGCACTTGCCCGTTGTGCGTATGAGTACACCGGTCGTTGATAAGTCACTAATTACGCGGCACACGAAAACCGTTTCAATCACGTCTATATGTACGGGATGCATAATACTTTTTTAGAGAGAGAGAGAGAGAGAGAGAGAGAGAGAGAGAGAGAGAGAGAAGGACGGGCTCTGTTTCAAAGATGATGACGAACTGCAGATCGTACGCGGTGCAAAGAAGAAGAAAAACATCACAGAAGCGCAATAAATCTTGGAATGAACGATCGAACGAGCGCAACGAACGAACGAACGATCGAGCGAACGGGCGCAACGGGTTAGCGAACGAAAGATCGAGCGAACGAACGAGCGAACGCATCTAACGAACGAACATGCGATCGCATTGAACGATCGAACGAACCAACGAACGCAAGGTTCTTTTCCATGTCAAACAGCAGGGAGTGCGCAAAAAAATTTTGTTTTTCGATATATGGTTTCTTTAACGAACAGAGAGCGTTTTGTCGTGAAAATCAACGCCACTACTTTGGACTGAGGTGTTCGTTCGTTCGTAACAAACGAAAGGTCAAACGAGGGTAATGAACGATGAAACGAACGATCGAACGAGCGCAACGAACGAACGATCGAACGATCGAACGAGTGAACGGAACGAACGGATGACCCAAAGAGAACACCGATTTTGATTTCGATTCCTTTAAGGTCGATTTTGATATTTTTTTTACGATATTTTATTACGATAGCCGTTTTTTTATTTCGTCTTTCATTTTTCAACTTTTCATTTCAACTTTTATTTTCGAAAAGAATATAGCTTGAGAACATTCATTTGAATTTTCATTTCAATGACGATGTCGATTTTTGAATTTTTATTTCGTTGTCAATTTCTATATCTAGTTTTTTAATTGAATGAACACAAGCTTGTTTTGCATATGAAAATGCAGTGATTGAACGAAGGAATTAGACAACGAAAGATCGAACAAGCGTAATAAACGTTGGAACGAACGATCGAATGAGCGCTACGAACGAACGAACGTGTGAACGCATTGACCGATCGAACGAACCAACGAACACAAGGTTCTTTTACATATCAAACAGCAGTGATTACGCGAAGAATTTTATTTTCCATTGTTAGAGCACCGCGATGATTTATTCTGTGCGATGATGGTGAGGAAAGCAGTGACTGCGACTGTATGATGAGTCGGTTCTCCAGTGAAGCGATTAACATTCGACTCGTCAAGCGCGAATGAACGATCAAACGAGCGCAACGAACTAACGACCGATCGAGCGAACGCAACGAACGAACGATCGAGCGAACGGGCGCAACGGGTTAACGAACGAACGATCGAGCGAACGTGTGAACGCATTGAACGATCGAACGAACCAACGAACACAAGGTTCTTTTACATATCAAACAGCAGAGATTACGCGAAGAATTTTATTTTCCATTGTTCGAGCACCGCGATAATTTATTCTCTGCGATGATGGTGAGGAAAGCAGTGACTGCGACTGTATGATGAGTCGGTTCTCCAGTGAAGCGATTAACATTCGACTCGTCAAGCGCGAATGAACGATCAAACGAGCGCAATGAACGAACGAACGATCGAGCGAACGTGCGCAACGGGTTAACGAACGAAAGATCGAGCGAACGCATCGAACGAATGAACGTGCGAACGCATTGAACGATCAAACGAACCAACGACCGCAAGGTTCTTTTTCATGTCAAAGAGCAGGGATTGCGCAAAGAAATTTTGTTTTTCGATATATGGTTTTTTGAACGAACATAGAGAGTTTTGTCCCGAAAATCAACACCACTACTTTGGACTGAGGTGTTCGTTCGTTCGTAACGAACGAAAGATCAAACGAGGGTAATGAACGATGAAACGAGCGATCTATCGAGCGCAACGAACGAACGATCGAGTGAACGGAACGAACGATCGAACGGGCGCAACGGGTTAACGAAAGATCGAGCGAACGAGCGAGTGAACGCATTGAACGATCGAACGAACCAACGAACACAAGGTTCTTTTACATATCAAACAGCAGGGATTACGCGAGAATTTTTTTTTCGATGCATGGTTTGTCAACGAACATGTGTATCCCTGACAATCGATACTACTACTTAGGACTGCGGTGTTCGTTCGTTCATTCGTTGGTTCGATGGACCGGTTGATGCGTTCGTTCGTTTAACGTTCGATCGCTCGTTCCTTCATTCACTCGCTGCGTTCACTCGTTCGTCCGTTAAACGAACGATAGATCGAATGCACGCAATGAACGAACGAATGAACGAACGAACACCGCAGTCCTAAGTAGTGGTATCGATTGTCAGGGATACACATGTTCGTTGAAAAACCATGGATCGAAAAAAAATATACGCGTAATCCCTGCTGTTTGATATGTAAAAGAACCTTGTGTTCGTTGGTTCGTTCGATCGTTCAATGCGTTCACTCGCTCGTTCGCTCGATCTTTCGTTAACCCGTTGCGCCCGTTCGATCGTTCGTTCCGTTCACTCGATCGTTCGTTCGTTGCGCTCGATAGATCGCTCGTTTCATCGTTCATTACCCTCGTTTTATCTTTCGTTCGTTACGAACGAACGAACACCTCAGTCCAAAGTAGTGGTGTTGATTTTCGGGACAAAACTCTCTATGTTCGTTCAAAAAACCATATATCGAAAAACAAAATTTCTTTGCGCAATCCCTGCTCTTTGACATGAAAAAGAACCTTGCGGTCGTTGGTTCGTTTGATCGTTCAATGCGTTCGCACGTTCATTCGTTCGATGCGTTCGCTCGATCTTTCGTTCGTTAACCCGTTGCGCACGTTCGCTCGATCGTTCGTTCGTTCATTGCGCTCGTTTGATCGTTCATTCGCGCTTGACGAGTCGAATGTTAATCGCTTCACTGGAGAACCGACTCATTATACAGTCGCAGTCACTGCTTTCCTCACCATCATCGCAGAGAATAAATTATCGCGGTGCTCGAACAATGGAAAATAAAATTCTTCGCGTAATCTCTGCTGTTTGATATGTAAAAGAACCTTGTGTTCGTTGGTTCGTTCGATCGTTCAATGCGTTCACACGTTCGCTCGATCGTTCGTTCGTTAACCCGTTGCGCCCGTTCGCTCGATCGTTCGTTCGTTGCGTTCGCTCGATCGGTCGTTAGTTCGTTGCGCTCGTTTGATCGTTCATTCGCGCTTGACGAGTCGAATGTTAATCGCTTCACTGGAGAACCGACTCATCATACAGTCGCAGTCACTGCTGTCCTCACCATCATCGCACAGAATAAATTATCGCGGTGCTCGAACAATGGAAAATAAAATTCTTCGCGTAATCACTGCTGTTTGATATGTAAAAGAAACTTGTGTTCGTTGGTTCGTTCGATCGGTCAATGCGTTCACACGTTCGTTCGTTCGTAGCGCTCATTCGATCGTTCGTTCCAACGTTTATTACGCTTGTTCGATCTTTCGTTGTCTAATTCCTTCGTTCAATCACTGCATTTTCATATGCAAAAGAAGCTTGTGTTCATTCAATTAAAAAACTAGATATAGAAATTGACAACGAAATAAAAATTCAAAAATCGACATCGTCATTGAAATGAAAATTCAAATGAATGTTCTCAAGCTATATTCTTTTCGAAAATAAAAGTTGAAATGAAAAGTTGAAAAATGAAAGACGAAATAAAAAAACGGCTATCGTAATAAAATATCGTAAAAAAAATATCAAAATCGACCTTAAAGGAATCGAAATCAAAATCGGTGTTCTCTTTGGGTCATCCGTTCGTTCCGTTCACTCGTTCACTCGTTCGATCGTTCGATCGTTCGTTCGTTGCGCTCGTTCGATCGTTCGTTTCATCGTTCATTACCCTCGTTTGACCTTTCGTTTGTTACGAACGAACGAACACCTCAGTCCAAAGTAGTGGCGTTGATTTTCACGACAAAACGCTCTATGTTCGTTAAAGAAACCATATATCGAAAAACAAAATTTTTTTGCGCACTCCCTGCTGTTTGACATGGAAAAGAACCTTGCGTTCGTTGGTTCGTTCGATCGTTCAATGCGATCGCATGTTCGTTCGTTAGATGCGTTCGCTCGTTCGTTCGCTCGATCTTTCGTTCGCTAACCCGTTGCGCCCGTTCGCTCGATCGTTCGTTCGTTCGTTGCGCTCGTTCGATCGTTCATTCCAAGATTTATTGCGCTTCTGTGATGTTTTTCTTCTTCTTTGCACCGCGTACGATCTGCAGTTCGTCATCATCTTTGAAACAGAGCCCGTCCTTCTCTCTCTCTCTCTCTCTCTCTCTCTCTCTCTCTCTCTCTCTCTCTCTCTCTCTCTCTAAAAAAGTATTATGCATCCCGTACATATAGACGTGATTGAAACGGTTTTCGTGTGCCGCGTAATTAGTGACTTATCAACGACCGGTGTACTCATACGCACAACGGGCAAGTGCGATACCCTTATGGCTTTTCGGGGCATCCCCGAGAACTTTTACATAGACGCGAAGCAGTGTGTTCTCCTGTCTCTCGAGGAGCTTGTGCCTGGGCGCTCATGTACCGTTGTGATACCGGGTACGTGTGCAGGGTGTCGTGGTGAGGTGATTTTTGTCTCGTTGGTGGTGTACACTTCATGCAACATCGATCTCATGCATGCTTGCTGACCAGTCATTTCGATCTGGTCATATAAGCATTTGTGTAATCCTCGAAGGAGATCTTTCTCGACCCGATGTTACTCTTATCGCGCTTCACTTTCTTCGTAACGTCTTTACCATCGACTCGCGCTGCATACATTTTTGCTCTAAGCCCGACAAATTCCGTCATTATCCGACCATTATTTTCGTCTTTCATAAGTTCGGGAGCATTTTTGTTGACAAGCGGTATATCATACCCATTGCTCGCCCGGTACTCGCTCGTATCGAAACGATGGATATTACGCTTCGTGTAGTCATACACATCCTCACACTCAATGTTGTATATTAGACTATCCGTATCGGTGTACAATACTGTACATTTTTCTTTATACAGAGGCACCATGTACTCATGATGAAAGTCATATAAGCATGTCTTCGATATGTCGAGTATGCGCACACCCATATATTATTGAATTTCACCTCGACTTTGCGTAATTCGACAGCAATGAGGTTTTCTGAAAAAACACTCCGGCTATGAAAATTTGGTTTTGCAATCATTGCCTCTGCACCGTACCTGCCCTTCCACCGTGTTAAAATCTTGACGTCTACGTGACTGCGCACGTTTTATATTGATTTCCCAAACACCGCATTGATCATCAATTTATAGAGATTTTTTTTCAAAATTATTCTTTGTTTGTGTTTGGAACTGCGCGTTCAGCTCGATATATGTTCGTAGCCAGGGTGATTGGGAGAATTGGAGTATTCTATGAATTTTTGTGATTTTGAGACCGTACCGTACACACTGCTGCAGATTGCGATAATAAATAACATACCGTTCCTTGTTGTGCACGGTTGCAAGGAGTTTTTCGTATTGTCCACCAGGTAGTTTACCATGTGTTGAACAAAACGGTAAGTCCGTGTGTGCATCATGTAGACATTCCGGGTACTCTAAGGCAACGTCAAAAATGTAACCGGTCTGTGAATCTGGCGCGATAGATAATAAATCGAATGTCGACAACTCATCGACCCATCGAAAATCAGCATAGGGCAATGGCTGACACATTGCCCATCCATACTAATTATTCACATCGAACTACATCAAGTATGATGAGGACCATGATGGATCGAATGATTCCATCTATTTGTTATTGGCGCGCGCATACCTGTTTGAGCACCGACTCAGGCCACCGCGTATACCCCGTTCAACAAATAATACCTCGTCAATGTCGGTGAACAATTCGAAATTAACGCATGTATGTTTCAACATTACATCCCATGTATAGCCGGGGAGAGTATAGTAATAAGCGGGGTCGCGCCTGTAACTCTCCATACAGCTGTTGCGAAAGTTCTCAAAAACGTTAGCCAGCAACAAAACTTCGGTCTCCAAATACAAGTCATTATATTCACCTAACGTTTGAATAGAAAACCGTTCCCATACATTCTTGGCGTGAGCGTATTCGTTCTCACTTACAATGTCACCAGTCAAAGTACTGTAGAATGCGTCTCGTGGTGGTAGGTGATAGTCTTTCAATCTGTTTACACTATCGATATATTCATTGGGGAAGACGCCCTTTCAAGTTAATAGGATGAAACTATCGCTCGTTATGTCACGAAATTGCGAACGTTAAATTTTTAGTTTGTCCATTGTCAAAAATGAGGCCACTTCATCCAGACTTGCATTGAGAAATTTGTATGCATCGACGAAGCGTAATTGAATCGAATGTGACTTGTCTGCCGTTCGAAATGTTTTTGTAAAAGAAATGTATTCCTCTTTAGTTATGGGTAGCATAGTGGTTTTCCCCTCGAATGCTGTGGCTAGTTCCTCGATGATGAGCTGTGCACCATAGCCGAAAAAATTATGAAAAAATACGGGAATGAAAAAATACCGCTGGTAATTGAAATTGCAGTTAGAATGGGCAGGACCTCTATAACGTCCGGTCAAAAGGCAATGATCACGAACTCGTATGTCGTCTTCGGCAAATGGTTTTTGACATATATGGCACTGAGCAGCGCTTCGAAATTTTGCCCGCTCATCCGGAGTTAGAAGTACCACGGGAACAGTATCCGATAGGATATCGTTGACGCGCAAAGCTAAATTTTTAAGGTTTTCGACAAACCATGGGATGCGATTGGCATCGCGCAGCGAGTAGAATCCCGATAACGAATGGTCATACGAGCAATGCACGTTGAACGCTACGCTAAACACTTCGTGCTGTTGCTGTATATTTTTGTTGTCAACATTTGCCAAAACGCACTCGAGATCCGCATAAATCACAAATGGAAGTCGCTCTTTTCGTTGAAAGTTTTCGTACGCTAGCCATTTGTCCGTTTCCGCCGTTGTCCGAGCCGGGATAAATGTTTTATCCATACAAAGTGTCCCACGCTGTGGTCCGTCGAATCCTCCACGTACAATAAATTGAAGTGATTAACCAGTTTTTGGGCGCATATTCGAATTGGGACGATGCCTTTCTTTTTCATCGTAAATACATTAAACATTATTTTTCGATTCAAATTTCATTATTTGATTGAGAGTCATTGGATAAGCAATTCCCTGAAGTTGCAGTGCAGTTGAATAGTGTGGATATGAAGTTACTCGATGCACGTTTGTTTACACTGGATAAAGAGCAGCCACCATTGCCCACGCGAAACATGCGTTATCCTTTGACTTTACATTTACCACCGCTTCCTTCAGGATTATTCCCCGCGGCAAAACACTTTGACATCCGGCATGCATTGGATTGTATTTGTTGATATTTAACGTTATGTCCAATATCCGCGACAATCTCCATCCGCTATCACGATTTTGAAAATATTCGAGAGATACCAGTGTAGGTTCGACAACTCGTTGTGTGTACCACCCACGTAAATTGCAAGTGGTAAAAAGTTCAAAGTTTTTCGTGTTGATACTTTTATTTGCGCGTTTGTCACCTGCCTCAAATTCACCATTGAAAACTGTATTCACTTTTACACTTAATTGTTTGCTGGTAATGTCTTGCACATGTGAAAGCATCATATCACATACGCTTTCGAGAATATGACGAGGTTCAATATGGTTGTTATTGACGACGCAGCCAGTCAGGGCACGATTTTCGAACGCCGTATCAATCTCTCGCCAGATCAAACCACGACCACTGTTCCCGCACCCGCATGTAAAATCGTCTGCGTAGAATATTCTTCAAACCTTCTAACAGAGTGATTTCTGCTACCAACGATTGCGGATTTCCGAGTGATAATCGTGGTCGATTAATTCGGCTTTTCGTTTCCAACGACTCCATACACTGATCACATTGTTGCTCCCATACTATGTACTCTTCCACGGAATTTATAAGTGCGGCTTGATCGCGCAGATTTTATTCAAATTGTGGAATTTTCTCAGCCATTTTCACGTAAGTTGACAACGGAAGTTCTAAGAGGTGATGTCGGCAAAACTGACTGCTCGATTCGTAGAGTGAAGCCTGCGGTGGTAGATCTACTTTGCATTCGGGAATCTTTTTCCCATATTTTTCCTCTATCTTAGGAGTGCACTATAGTTCCACACTATAGTGTTCTTATATTGTAATACTATAAGAATAGTGGGAAGGCATGGAAACGAAATGAACCAGTTAAAAGGGAGTTTAAGCGTGAAAGATCGGGGGTTTTTACACAAAAAATCGTGCGGCGGCATCCACGCACTATTGAGTACTTTGCATATATCTCGCATATTTTGCATATATCATACCTCGGTGTTACCTGTGGAAATGAAAACAAAACCCGGATGTAGTGATGTTTTGGAAGAGCGCGCCTCTTTGTTACTACAGCTGCATAAAATAAGCTCTATGGGTGAGGACTTTATTTCACATTTCTTCTTCATTTATTTTTCAAGTAGGTGTGATAGACGCCGACTTTCACATCTGCATGTGCACACACACACACACACGCACACGCACACGCACGCACGCATGCACGCACGCACACGCACGCGCACGCGCACGCGCGCACGCACGCACGCACGCACGCACGCACACACACACACACACACACACACACACACACACACACACACATACACACAGTATGTATGAACGGACAAAATGTTGAATAAAAACTTCGATACATGTATTCACGTAAATCATCGCATTTTTTCTTTACCCGAAGCTCCCTATCCCCACGGTGTAAGACCTTCCTCCCCCATACGATCCGCGCGGCGGAGCCCCCCACCCGCTTGCTCAAGCGGTAAACAGGTCCTCAATATATGCAGAAGACACCACCAGTCGGTCTATTCAGAAAAGCAGCTCGAAACCACCCCTACTTAGCCACGAGCTCCCGAAAAAGGGCCCAATCCCCCACCCCTCCGACACCGCTGACTCCCCCCTCCACTAATTCCCCATACGTGCCGCAGAGACGCAACCGCGACCGCCAGACACCCCCACCACGCGCCGCCACGGGATACCCACTACACCACACCTGTGACGTCATCGTCGTCTCCCTATGTGTGTATGTATCTACTATCGCCAGAACCCATGTGATACATGAACATATATCGCTAGATTGTCACATCGATAAAACTCAATATGTGCGTATTGAAAACGCAATACGCTATTCATTATTTCTTTTTCGCTTCCTACCGCTATTGCACTCGTTCATACACATAATAAGCGCACAAACACACGCGTAGCGAAACTTCGTCGTCTCTGCGTTCCCTTCGCCTTTTAATTTGCATAGGAAACAATTTGTAAAATTCGAAAAATAAAATGTTATAAACTTTAAATATTTCGAAGAAAGAAAACTTTTCATACATTATAAAATTAGAGAAAAAAAATCAAGAAAATTAAAAACTTCAAACGCTCAACATCCGAAAAATAAAGTTTTGCAAACTCGAAATATTTTAAGGAGAACAAAATGTTGACATATTATAAATATGTGAAAAAAGAGAAGCACGAAAACTGAAAACATCTCAAATCTATAAAATCCGAAAAACAAAATTTATTTACACATTATAAACATTTGGAAAAAAAAAAAAATTTAGAACTTTTCAAACTTGTGATACCCGGAAAAATGCAATTTTTTTTTCAAACTTTAAATATTTCAAGAAAAATAAAATCTTCACACATTATAAATATTTGGAAAAAAGGAAATTGAAAACATTTCAAACTTTTAACAACTGAAAAACAACATTTTATAAATTTTAATACCTTGAAGGAAACAACATTTTTATATATTATAAATATATAAAAAAAAAAAGAAAATTGAAAATGTCTCGAACCGTACAACCCGAAAAATGAAATGTTACAAACCCTAAAACAAAAACGAGAAAAGAAATTCTTCGAAGAAAACAACACTGTCTATACGTAATAAATATTTGAAAAAAGGAGGAAAAACGGAAATTGAAAACCTTTCGAACTCGCAATATTCGAAAAATCTTTTATAAACTTTAGATATTTCGAAAGTGACATTCTTTTTAACCACTATAAATATCCAAAACAGAAGAAAAATCGAAAACTTTCCAAACTTCCAATATTCGAAAAATAAAATTTTACAAACATTTAATATTTCGAAAGCGAAATCAAAGGCGTTAATGATATGGCATACGAAGGTTTAACATAAAAGGTTTGGCATAAAAAGGCAGCAAAAATAATTGCACCGAGCGAACATGCTCGACTTCTTGTAATGATACAGTATAAATTAACAGGAACCGCACACGATTTGGCGGAAACGAAAAATTATACAGCCCTCGAAGAACTCCTTACGGATTTGCGACACAATTTTAGTACTCCAATCGAATTGTTAGATCTCGAATTAGAACTTAAAGAAATAGCGCAAAAGTATAATGAACCGACAGCAGAGTACGCAACCCGAACGCGTACAATTATGAAACGAATAATGGATAGGCTCGACGAATGCTACACGCGCAATGAAGACCAATAATACCTCGAAAACAGGAAATTGGAAGTAAAAAGATCGGTCACTAGAGCCTTCATTCGCGGTCTCTTTGATAAAATCGGTACTATCCTAATGCGACAAGGAGTTCAAACTCTCGACGAAGCGATACGAGAGGCAGGTAATATAGAACAGGAACTAACAGCGCGCCAAACGATTAACCGAAACAGAACAAGTCACGAAAATACGGAAGTAAAACAAACAGAGACAGCGAAAATCCAATTTGCAGAAACCCAAAATTCAACTCCACAAACATATTGCGAGTACCATGAAACGAATACTCACTCCACGGCGAATTGCTTTACACTAAAATACTTAAGAGAAGAACAGAATAAAAAATTTGATAATCAGAAATCTTGGAATACGTCACAAGACGTATACAATAGCTACAGAAATAATTCACGCGACAGGTACCAAAACGGACAACGACATTTCCAAAACGATTACAAAAATAAATATAGATACAGACAACAAAATACACAAAACAGTTATCAAAACGGGCAACAAGACCCACGAAACGATTATCAAGATTTTTATCATTACAAACAACGCAACACGACAAGGAACTACCAAAACAGCTACGGAAGTGAATAACAAAACTCCCAAAACGATTACCAACGGAGACGACACTCCTCGATTCACTCTCGAGACAACAATCGTTATTACACACAATTCGCGAAACAGATCCGGCGACAACTCTCGCGACCGAAAATATGAAAACAATACACAAGGATCGCGAGGCACGAGTAACATAACTGACGAAAACCTCCGCGAACTCACGAAGATAGTAACAGAATTAGTAAAGAAAAATTTGAGCATGTCTTCATGGGATAACGCGACACGAAATAAATCGCAGGAGCGCTCGAATCAAGCCATTGAGTGATAATAAAACAGAAATAATAAGAAAAGCCACCATTTCGCCGGGAACTACAGAAACGAAAACCTTCAAGAGTAATAATAAAATCTGTTGATCTTAGAGAAAAGACACGAAATGTTTCGTCGAGACCGGAGCCCAAATGAATTCAATTTTGTTTGTTAAACATGACATTTTTACAACCGACGAAAAACAAACAAATTCAAACCAATATTTCGTTCCACAAGTGCACAAACAGGAAATCTACAACCATCCACCAGGAAAAGGAATAATATAACCATCGTTATTGCCATACAAGTCTCCCGTTTGGATAGTTCCGAGAAAGGAAAGAACGATTGCGTATGTTAATCGATTTTAGGAAAATAAACCACTCTCGATGCATACTAACTACCAAATATTACGAACAGCTTAGATCAGCTAGGTAGGTCTCAATACTGGACTTAGCATCCGATTTCGACCAAACCGAGATGCATCCCACGCGACATACCGAAAACAGCATTTCCAATATTGAACGTTGATTATGAATTTAATCGAATGCCGTTCGGAGTTTAAAAGAATGCACCAGCAACCTTTTAAAGGTTGATGGATGTCGCGCTATCGGGATCACTGGGTACCGACCTTTTTCGTATATTTGGTTGACATCGTCATGTACACCACCAACCTGAAGGAACACGAGCATGAATTCCACCGACAAAAAAAAACTATAATATGCTGGACTTACGCTGCAAACAGCTAAATGCTTGTTCATCCAGAACAATGTCGAATACCAGGGTCACGTCATCAACGAAAGCGACTCGGAATCGAGACCCAAGCTAACACGAGCAGTACAAGTTTCCAATACAAAAAAGAACATGATCATACAATTCTACGCATTGGTGAATTCCTATAGACGCAGTGTGAAGAACTTCGCAACAATCCGTCTCCCGCTAACGGAATGTCAACAAGCGTTCAATTACTTGAAAGGAAAATGACAAGTAAACCAATCGTGCGTTATCCGGACTATAAGGAGTCCCAATTAATAATTGACGCATTGAATTACGCTATCGGCGCCGTCCTCAGCCAACAACACGAAAAATTTGATCATTCTGTTGCCTTCTACTCTCGGACTCTCACGAAATCGGAACTCGTATCAGACGCAATGCACAAATATTGGCGATCATAAACGCAATGAAACACTTTAGGCCCTGTGGTTACGGGCACCACTTTCTAGTTGTAACAGATAATCGAGCACTCACGTATATGGTAAAAAGAAGAAAAGCTAATCCACCGCGACAAGTAATACAATGGCAAGCGACTCTTAATGATTATGGTTATGAAATTCACCACAAGCCCGGAAAACTCAATGCCGCCGTAGACGCGTCATCACGAAGCGTGATCGACATTCTCTCGGTCAGGCCAAGGGAACCATCATCAAACGAAATATTACGGATTTCTCAACAGGGCGACAAACGTAACCTATCAACATCGGACGAACACATCGGCAATACAGCACCGGACAAAGTAATAAAAGGAAACTCATTATGACAAAACAAACAAACTAAGAATTAAGCAACACGCAACTTGGAGGGAGTGCACACCCAAAAGTTAATAAATCAATCGACGATAACAACTATGACTCAGAAGTATCAACGGAGGAGATGGAACTCATTAGATTGGAACAAGGACGACCACAGCTTACGACAAGGAACAATCCTCAACATAAATTAATATACAAAAACACCTCGTAAACGTAATAGCGACACGTTCGAGGATGAAGAACGGTACAAAACATCAATGGTATCAATGAAGAACAAAAACGACAACGTTCTATAGCAGCGAAGAAGACGAATAAATAAGAAAAAGGAAAATGAAATACAAGAAGAAATAAATAAATAGCTCAAGCAGCACGAAGAAAAAATATATAGCTCAAGCAGCACAAAGAAGAAAAAATATATAGCTCACGCAGCACAAAGAAGAAAAATAGATAGCTTAAGCAGCACAAAGAAGAAAAATAAATAGCTCAAGCAGCACAAAAAAGAAAAATAAATAGCTCAAGCAGCACAAAGAAGAAAAATAAATAGCCCAAGCAGCACAAAGAAGAAAAATAGATAGCTCAAGCAGCACAAAGAAGAAAAATAAATAGCTCAAGCAGCACAAAGAAGAAAAATAAATAGCTCAAGCAGCACAAAGAAGAAAAATAAATAGCTCATGCAGCACAAAGAAGAAAAATAAATAGCTCAAGCAGCACAAAGAAGAAAAATAAATAGCTCAAGCAGCACAAAGAAGAAAAATAGATAGCTCAAGCAGCACAAAGAAGAAAAATAGATAGCTCAAGCAGCACAACGAAGAAAAAATATATAGCTCAAGCAGCACAAAGAAGAAACATATATAGCTCAAGCGGCACAGAGAAGAAAAAAATAAATAGCTCAAGCAGCACGAAGGAATAAATGAAATAAGACGAAAATAAATAAGCGCAAATGAAGAAGTAAAAGGCCGAACAATAGCCGGACGCGGCAAAGTAGAAATAAGGAAAAGATGCAACCTCTGCGCTGCCACCTAGGATCCCCATCAACGCGGGTAGACACTTCGGCGGGCCGAAATCTACCGGCAACGATACAACTTACGACAAACAGGCAACGATAATGGACGACGAAGAATTAACAAAGAAGATCCCCGTTGAGATGGAAGAGAATCTGACTCCCAGCTCAACTACAATCAACACGGAAGACGAAGAATCAGATAGCGCCCAACAATCGAACGCGCATACCGAGCCAAACCTACCATCACCATCCAGAATTTCCGTGAGTTGATCCAGGGCGTCTTCGTAATCATTTTCGGCACTCAGGAACTCGTCCTTGGCGAAGTACTCGTGTTCGAGTTGTGCTTCTGACGCCTTCTGTTGCAATAGTACGTCGCGAGCGCAACAAGCTGATCAGAGTTCTTGTAAGTTCGAAAGGCGTGTGCGCGTTTTCGAGGCGGTGAACTTGTCCTTGCCGAACTTTTTGTAGTTCGGCAAAATTCTCCTTATTTGATTGAATTGCGCAGTTTGCGCGATGAGCAGATCGTCGAAAACGGTCATTTTTTACTTTATTTTGATCCAGTAAATTTGTACTGACTCGAAAGAGAATAACGACAGCGTGTTATTCGTTTGAAAGAAACGAGTATGAGATGGGTCCTCTGTCACGATGTGAGTGACAGAGAGGGAGCGATTATTGACGTTCGGGTTGACCGAGCGTGTCGAAGGTGCTTATTGTACGCGAGTACAGCTCTATCTCCAATTTCGCGTGGAAGCGCGCGAAATAATTTCTCTAGCGAGAACGTTAACAAGAGAACCCGAAAAATTCTTACGTGGTATACTTCCTAACGAAAATATTCAGCGTTCGATACGCTGTATTATTATAAGTCGAACGACACAGGCATCTTCGCGTAATGAAAACGAAGTTGGCCTTGAGGCACGAACTGTGATAGTCTTCCCTGAACTTGAAAATGGAAGATTTCACTTAACACTCGCAAAATTACCCTCGTTTAACTCGGCTCGAACGACCTTAAATATGATCGCACACGTCCTTCGATAAACGTGGGATCGTATATTTAATATTATTTTTGCGCCGGTTCAAACACGGGAATAATTCTGGAGGATAAGGGAAACCTGGGTCGCGCCGACAACGAAGAAACACTGGAATAATCGTTACGTTTTACTAAAATGTTTATTAAGTGTCTACGCGTGGATCACACGGCGGACGAAGACGCGGGTTACGCGAGGTTTGATATTAAGCGTAACTTGGCGGTAGCGCAAGTTGCGGGAATTATTGAAATTTCGTATAGAGGACGAAAAACGAGATAGAGTAGCGCGAGATTATCTTTGCTATTCGACGCTCGGAGGATTACTGAATTTTCGGTAAGAACGCGCGGATTATCTGGTCCGAGGATCGGGAGGGCCGAAGGGTAATTCGGGAGTCCGAAATCGCTCTTGTTTTTGCGTACGTACGTCATAATCCGGCGCGAAGAGCCGGGACTATACAATCGCGCATAGCAACAGGAATTTGTAAACACTTAAAATTTAATATTTGAGAATACGCTAAATTAATAGAAATTCGAACAAATTGAATACACAGTTTCGAACACGTGCTACCAATGATTTCGAGAAAAATTTGTATAAATTAATGAACAATGCAGTATTTGGTAAAACGATGGAAAACGTGCGAAACCGTGTAGACGTGAAACTGGTAACAAAGTGGGAGGGACGGTATGGGGCAGAGGCAATGATCGGTAAACCAAATTTTCACAGTCGAAGTATCTTTTCGGAAAATCTTATTGCCGTCGAATTGCGAAATCTGGAGGTAAAATTTAACAAGCCGATTTATGTGGGTATGTGTATACTCGACATTTCGAAACATGTTTATATGAGTTTCACCACGAATTCATGATTCCGCTGTATCAGCAAAACTGCAAGGTCATGTATACCGACACCGATAGTCTCATATACCATATCAAGTCTGACGACGTTTACGACGATATGAAGCGTAACGTTGACAAATTTGATACAAACGATTACCCGATGGAAAACGTGTACGGTTTACCGTTAGTCAACAAGAAAGTGCCCGGTCTCATGAAAGATGAAAATAATGGTATGGTAATGACGGAATTTGTGGGATTGAGAGCAAAAATGTACGCTTTGCGAGTCGATGGTAAAAAAACACGAAAAAGGTGAAAGGTGTGAAAAGTAATGTCGTCGCGCGAACAATAAATTTCAATGAATACACGCGCTGTTTACGGGAAGAAATTGAGATGACTCGTCAGCAGTCTTGCATAAGGTCGAAGCTGCACGAAGTTTACACTATTTCAGAGTCGAAAATTGCTCTAAGTCCACGCGATGACAAGCGGTATATGGTGCCGAAAATTACGGACACTCTACCCTAGGGTCATTATAAAATAGCATTGTAAATGTGTTTGTTAGGCTACATTGTATATATTGTTATGAAATAAAAATGGATAGATATAATGAATGTATTAATGTAAATTTGATATATATTGGGAAATATTCATGTTATATATAATGCGAGTATGTTAATGTTTACAGGATATAATAATTTATTTTTATAAGGATTGGTGAATGTATTGAGACGTATAGGTACGTCTCAGGTGCGAGCGCTCCCGAAACGCGAAGGCCAACAATGTTATTGCGGGCGGTCATTGCCTTCGTGCGATCCTCGATCTCTCGGTGGATAGATTGGAAATCGAAAAGAGTCAAGTGGGGGGAAAAGTATTCGAGAAAATTCGACGAACGACCAAGACACTTGGGAAGGGGAACAAAAGAGCCGTTCTAGGGCCAGTAAAGGTCTTCTGGTTTCGACCTCCAACCCTGACGCAAGTAGCGAAAGAAGGTATCGGTACGAGCTGCAAAGCGAGGAAGATATCGGAGTAAGGAAAGCGTCAGGGGAAAGAGGAAGGAAAAAGGAGCAAAATAAAAGAGACATTATTAGTTTCCATTTCACTGCTCATTGCGGCATTAGTAGTAAAAAGGCAGCGTTCAATAATCCCGATTAAGGAACGTGTGATTAGGCGCAAGTAGCGAAAGGGAGTCCTAACGGATACCCGACTAAGGAACGCGCCAATTAACGCAAGTAGCGAACGGGAGATGTGAATGCGCCGGAGTAATGAAAATGCTGCGATTAAGAGAGAAATGAAAACGAAAGTCTCAGAAATAATAAAAAGCAAAGGGATAAAAAGGAGTAGAGATATTTAAAGTCGCAAAGATATAAAACAAATCCAGCTGACGAGAGTCAGAGACGTCGAAGCAACGAAAGAAGTAGAGAGAGACAACAGTAGGCTCGCCCCGAGAGATAGAGAGAGAGAAAACGAATAACACATGGGCAGTGGCCGCGAAAGGCCGAGCTGTCGAAAATGACAGATCCGCGAGCGAAACAAATATAGGAGTACACATCAACACAAATGCACAGTTAAATACGGCGGCTCACCCGAAGAGCGACACACACACAAACACACACATACAATATCAGCGAGCGAAACAAACACACACAAACACACACATACAATACCTGCGAGCGACACAAATACACCCACACAAACACACACAACAGCTGCGAGCGACACAAATACACCCACACAAACACACACAATAGCTGCGAGCGACACAATCACATCCACACACATACACACACACACACGGTCAATCATCTGACGCAGCGTGAGTCGAGCGAGACTCTACACATACACACACACACACAAATAGGCAAAATATCGGGCAAGGAAAGCATCCAACGACGAATTTTAAACGTAAAGGTTGGTTCACAACGAATATACAAGAAGAGATTCCTCAATAAACCTACGATTATTTTATGCGAAAAAGGTCTTTACTAATTTACTCCCTAATCGAGTCCCGAATCCAATAAAGTTAATGTAATTAGGGGACACCCGTTACATTTGGCGCCCAACGTGGGGCTCGATTATAGTAAAGAAAGACCGATCGCAAAAATGTCACAACCAGAGGAGGAAATTTCCCTTCAATGGGAATCGACAACGGCGGATGGATTACTAGGGGCCGAGAGAGTCAGAGCTCGCGAGAATATTGGGCGATTATCAGAAATCGCACCAATTCCAAACGACAACGCACAAAACAACGATACTTTCAACGTTAGGCCGAACACCACAGAAATCATGAAGGAGGTGGGCGCCACTTTGAAATCAATTATAATAGGAATAAATAAATTAAGAGAGGAACAACGACAGGAGAGATCCACAACACAAGAGGAAATAAAAGCACATGACGATGTATGTGCAGGAAGAAACCTACGAACGCAAGAAGAAATAAAAAAGGCACTTCAGGAAGAAATAAAGCAAGCCGAAACGCAAACTGAAAGGAAAATCGTAATTTCGCAAAAGCTGACGGAGAAAAGCCACGAGGAATTAAAGAAGAAGAGTGAGGAGGAGTGGAAAAGAATTGACGAGCGTTTCAAACAGGCCATGGGCGGGCTGAGCGCGTTCGCGCAGACTTCGCAAAGCATGGGAAGTGCCATCAACGAAAATACACGAAGAATTCATGAATGCGAGGACGCCCTGAAACACCGAGGAAACGAAACCATACAAAACATTACCTGGAGCGGTGGACTAAATACAAGTCAAATGTATGCAGCCAAACAGAAACCACCAATATTTAACGGCGATGGTAAAGAAAGACCGATGAGATTTCTCACGGAATTCGAGGAATTTTGGCGATTTACTGGAGGAGGAGACCTTCATTACATGATCAGTCAATCCCTTCGAGAGGCCGCCAAAGATTGGTGGTGTGTGGTGGGGGAAGGAGTTCAGACGATCCAAGAATTCGCTACAAAATTTAAAGGGAGATATTGGAGCCAGGAAATACAGGATAAAGTCCGTCGAAATTTGGAATTCGGGGCCTATGAATGGGATGGCCACAAAAAGACCCGGGCCGAATATGCTACCCGAATCTTCGGCAACGCGAAGGATCTCACGGAGAAAATCGGGGGCGAACAAATCATAAAAAAACTCGCGAAACACTTTGACGAACAGATACGGATGGCAGTCAGGGTCAGCGGAATAAAAAATATCGAAGATTTTCTGGAACTATTGGAGGGAACCGATGGAGATGGCCCCCTGAATGGGAAACGGATGTTACCAAAGGCAGGAGGGGCAACACCGGAAAAATTCCAACCTAGCGGTCCAAGGTGGAAGCAAAATCGGAACAACGGGAGCAGAGAAGCAAACACTCATAGACGGCCTTGGGAAAAGCCGGGTGACTGGTACCAACCGAGATGGCAAGGACCCCCGCCATGGCAGAACCAAGCTACCAGCAAAACACGCCACTTAACCCAAATGCAGCTGTTTGGAAAAATTCGGGAAATTTTAACAAGGAACAAAAATGGGAGGAGCCTCGAACAGGGTCTGAGCAACGAAACCAACCAGAAGTCACCACAGAAAAATCAACCCCGGGAAACGAGTGATGGTTGCGCCCGTAATGGTGAATTCCATGGAAGGATCACCACGTGGCGCAACCAGTGACGAGGAGGAAATTCATGGGGTTTTTGAGGAAGAAAGGAAGAGGCGGCTAAAGAATCAAAAAAAAAGAGAAAAGAAGAAAAAGAAAAACACAACACCCCGACCAGAAGAAACAGAAATAGGAACGATCGAGATCAACACACAAAGCCGATACAAAGAAGAAGACCCAAAACTTTGGAGAATAGCAGAAAAGTCAATTCAAGAAACAACCACGGCATTACCATCACGACACAGAATTCCCGAAGAAAAGATGAATAAAGTCGAGAAACAGGAGAGTGACATCTTTGAGAGCCCTCGAGAGTTTCTACGAGAGGAGAGTAAGAGTCAAATCGCAATGGGGAAAATCTATCCCAAGTGTGCCGAATTACTAATTAAAATGGACGGCCAAGAAATACCGACTCTCATTGATAGCGGAAGTGAGGCGACTTGTATGTCACGAGAAACATATGAAAGATACAAAGAGAATTTCAACAAATGCCCAATTTTACCAGTATTAAAGACCAGTTTAAAAGGAGCATTTGGCGGAAATGCAGGGAAGGTTGGGTCTCAAATAATGATTGAAGCCGAAGTGCATGGACACAAGGGAACACTACAAATATTCGTGGTGCCCACACTTCAGAGGGAAGCAATTTTGGGTATCGACGGCATGATGGAACTCGAAATAATAGTAGATACCATGCTCAGAGAAATTCGGGTCGGGGACACGACGGTCGCAGTCTACGACAACGGTCGATGGCTAGAAAAAAGAGAAATAAAATGCGCAACAATAATAGAGGAGATGCCCCAGGACGACGGACCAATAACTGAACTGACGGAGCAAGAGGTAGATGAAAAATTACAGGAATGCTTGGATATCCCAGAAGAAATCCGGAGACAATTTAAAGAACTGATCAGAAAATACCAACACGTATTCGATAGGCGACCCGGACGCATGAAGGAATATGTCCATCACTTGGAATTACGAGAGGCTGAACCATACGTTCATAAATCATATCCGGTACCGATGATGTATCGAAACAAGGTGAACGAAGAAATAAAAAAATGATGCGACACGGCGTGATCGAACGAACCACGAGCCGGTACATAAATCCCCTGGTAACAGTGATAAAGAAAGATAAATCAGTCAGGTTGTGCCTGGATGCCAGACAACTCAACGAATACTTAGTTGAGGATCACGATGCTGCACCGCCCACAGAGGAAATTTTTCAAAGATGTGGCGGAATAAAAGTAATGTCCAGCTTAGATATGACGAGTAGCTTTTGGCAGATTCCACTCCATGAAGATTCAAGGAAGTACACCGCGTTCCTCCACGAAGGGAAATGCTACCAGTTCACCGTCACACCTTTTGGACTGAAAACTAGCACGGCAAGCCTGATAAAAGGGTTAGATATCGTGTTACAGGGACTAGGGGAGTCCGTGATAAATTTTGTGGACGACCTACTATGTTTATCAAAAGAAGATTGGCAACATTTACAACACTTAGAAAAAATATTCGAGAGAATGAATCAGCATGGAATGACACTGAACTTCAGGAAATCAACATTTTTTAAAAAGAGGTGACCTTCCTGGGACATATTTTGAACACGGAAGGCATAAAACCACATCCGGATAAGATAAAAGCTATTCAGGACTTCCCCAGGCCAAAAAACGTCAAACAACTTCGAGGTTTCCTGGGTCTCGTCAATTTCTATACGCAATTCTCCAGTCAACACGCCAAGGAAACAATACCCTTGTTAGGGCTGTTAAAAAAGGGACAAGTTTGGCAATGGGGCGAGAATGAAGAAAGGACTCTAATACGAGTAAAAAATTTGTTCCTGGAGTCAGTCATGCTCAAACATCCCAACATCAATAGGCCTTACTTACTAACAACGGATGCAAGCGATTATGCACTCGGAGCAACCCTGAGCCAATACAACAGCCAGGAACAAGAGGAGATAATCATGTTTGCGAGCAGAACCCTGAAAGGGGCTGAAATAGGATACATGACAACCGAGAAGGAATTGCTGGCCATCGTATGGGCACTCAATAAATTTCGAACCTACCTGTTGGGAGCAAAGATTCAGATAATAACGGATCATAAAGCTCTGACATTTCTCAAAACCTGTAGATTTACAGGGGAACGTGTATTAAGATGGGCACTCCTTCTACAAGACTACGATCTAGAAATAGAGCATCGCCCCGGAACAAAGAACAATGTGGCTGACGCCTTAAGTCGACCACCAGAGGGAATGGACCTAAGCACAGTAGGAAACAACGTACTGACAACTGTGTTAGCCAAGCAACCGTCAAAAAAATTAACACAAGAACTAGAAGCGGTGGGGGACCTACAAAAAGAGCAAGAAAATCTAAAAGGACTATGGGAAAAATATACAAACAAAAAGGAGGAAGGAAAGTACCGTGTCCATAAGGATTGTCTGCAAAAACGAACAAGAAATGGATTGTGGAAGGTAATACTGCCGGAAAGATTAGCGGAAAAGCTAATAAAAGAGAGCCACGAGATATATGGACATCAAGGGGCAAGAAAAATCTTCCGCATGTTGGACGAGGATTTTGTCTACCCGCATCTCGCGAGACGCATACGGCAGATTTTATCAACGTGTGATGCATGCCAAAGGGACAAGGTACCGGTGCAAAATTCCCACGCAAAGATGCAAACAATCATTCCAGAAGGGCCAAGAGATCTGCTCTCCATCGATTTTTATGGACCTCTACCAACATCAGTGGCCGGTACGAAACACATATTAGTAACCATAGACGCATTCACCAAATATGTGGTTCTCTACCCCTTAAGAAAGGCAGATGCGGCAACAACCATACGGAAAATATTTGGGGACTATATTCCCAAATACGGAAAACCAAAGAGAATTTAATTCGACCACGGCACTCAATTCACCTCGAAGAAATGGTTGGATAAACTCAAGATAGAAAAAATACAAGCTATATTCTCATCAATTAGACACCCACAAGGCAATATCGTCGAAAGAGTCAATAGAGAATTAGGCCGATTTTTTCGGACGTTTCTCACAGACAATCACTCAGGATGGTTTAAATGGGTTCCCATAGTACAAGAGTGCATAAACCAAACGCACCATGAAACAACCGCATTTACGCCACAAGAATTACATCAAGAAAAAAAAACCATACCGTGTATGGAGGGAATTAATCCTCGGACTGAGAGAAAACAAGGGAAACAAGGAAATTACGCATGAAGAAAAAATAAAACTAGTAAAGGAACGGATAAAAAAAAAGGATGGGCTCGAGCAGAAAGATTCAACCAAACCCACAAACTATCGCAATTTCGCGAAGGAGAGCTCGTGTTGGCCCGGGCGTTAAACGTTTCAGAGCCAGCAAAACATATCACAGCAAAATTCCTCCCCCTCTACGAAGGACCCTACAAAATCAAGAAGTGTGTAGGGATAGCAACATACTTACTGGTAGATCCAGCAACAAAGAAAGATCGAGGAAAATTTCATGCGAGTCTGTTGAAAAGATATTTACAAGGAGGGAACGAACTTAAGGAGGAGGAGCATAAAACGAAACAAGCACAAATAACAAACAAGAACGACCCAAGTTCAGCAAAGGCGCCGAACTAATTAGGAGGGGAGAGGAGAATAAAAGCGAGGTGCGAAATGTTCCGGAGTCGACAAAATGGAAAGAGTCACAATAAATCCAGAAGAAAAACAAGAAGTAAAAGTCGAGGGCCAAATCCGATGGCAACTTATACGAGTAGACACACCGAAAATAAAATCGAGGAAAGGAAAATGGAAGAAATACATCAAACGATATAGAAGACGGAACGCGGCAAAAAAAAAAAAAAAAAAAAGAGGAACACAAAATCGAAACTGAAAGGTTCTTCGAGGTGACGGACATAAACATCATCGGTTGGTATCCAGGCAAATCGCTCGGTATATAAAAAAAAAAAAAAAAAAAAAGAAAAAAAAAGGGGAGAAGGAAGAGAGGTGGGGCGAGGAAACCGAGCGAAGAAAATGTCAAGGAGAATTTAGAGGTAGCACGAGAACGGCGAAACGAATTCAATCAGTCCGAAAACTAACGAGCAGACAACATGTTACACCCATACCGAAATTACCCGGTAAGACGACTCCGACGCGACCAACAGCAAGTGCGAATTATCGCAATATACGACGCCGCAACATTCTATGTGCATACGAAGGCCGGAGAGGACCTTGTGAGAAGAATAGAAGAAACTGAGAGGAACCACCCGGAGGTGCACCGCGTTCTGGAGGAAGAATTGTATGAAGGTGCCAGCATCCTCATCCGTCAAGCCAACGAGCTCTCGCGAGCCACGGTAGTACAGAAAACGAGCGATGGCAGGTACGAGGTGTGGCTGGGGGACTGGGGGACTATATCGTCGGTACATCAGGACCAGTGTTACACTACAACTAGAGGCTTACGGCACATCCCCTACCAAGCCTTACCGTGCTGCCTCCGGGGTCTGAAACTGAAGGCGCAAGACCCGGACGTGGAGGACGACTCGGAAATATACACCATCCTAGAAAACTCCGATTGGCAAATGACCATCGACGAAATCGACGGACAACGAGGGGGCCTATGGGTGACCATTACCAGCGGGACGAGCAGTAAAAACTTGGCACAGATCCTCATGGAGAGGGGATGGGCAGAACCCGCCAGCACCCAAAGGGAATTCCCGTGGATGCATCGGGGAGAAGCACTCGGCGACCCGGCAGTGCACCAGTGGTACGCCAGAAAGTATGGAGGGACGACAAACGAGCCAACCTCGCAGAGGCAACAGCCGGTGAACGGGAGGTCAGCAATACAGGAACCCGAATATCAGGACGTGTCTGGAGACGACAACGACTACGCCGATGAATCACCAGGAGAGAGCGACGACGACGACAGTGAGGAGCTACAACTGGCCAACGGCGAAGAAGACGAACGAGAGGACGAGGAGGAAAGCGAAGACGACGCCTCAATATCGTCGATATAAAAAAAAAAAAAAAAAAAGAGACTATTTTTTTTATGCGGCGAGAATTACATTTAAAAAAAACAAAAAAAACGGCAAGGCGTTGCCAAAAAGTGTTGTTTTTTATACTGTGGTATGCAAGCGAAATCACATGTAAAGTTTTTTTTTTCTTTTTTTTTGAGAAACAAAAAGAGACTATTTTTTTTATGCGGCGAGAATTACATTAAAAAAAAAAAAACGGCAAGGCGTTGCAAAAAAAAGTGTTTTTTTTTAGTATACGGTGGTATGCGAGCGAAATCATATGCAAAGTGTTTTGTTTTTGAGAAACAAAAAGAAACTATATTTTTTTAATATGCTGTGAGAATTTATATCTGTTTTAAGCATGCGGCGTTAGGCGATAGAAATTTTTAATTTCCTGTGGCAGTGCCGAGGAAAGGCCATGTCTCGTCGTGAGGCGAAAAGAAAGGACGGCGTGTATATATTTGTAGAAAACAAAGAATAAAAGAAAAAAAAAAAAAATACATATATATAATCATATTCAAAAGAGTAAATGAGAAGAAATAAAGGAAAATCATCGAGGCTTACGCGAATCTAATAAGAACCTCGCGAAAGACTCGAAGATTTTGGGGGACAATGAGACGTATAGGTACGTCTCAGGTGCGAGCGCTCCCGAAACGCGAAGGCCAACAATGTTATTGCGGGCGGTCATTGCCTTCGTGCGATCCTCGATCTCTCGGTGGATAGATTGGAAATCGAAAAGAGTCAAGTGGGGGGAAAAGTATTCGAGAAAATTCGACGAACGACCAAGACACTTGGGAAGGGGAACAAAAACGCGGCAAAATATCAGTATAAAAGAGCCGTTCTAGGGCCAGTAAAGGTCTTCTGGTTTCGACCTCCAACCCTGACGCAAGTAGCGAAAGAAGGTATCGGTACGAGCTGCAAAGCGAGGAAGATATCGGAGTAAGGAAAGCGTCAGGGGAAAGAGGAAGGAAAAAGGAGCAAAATAAAAGAGACATTATTAGTTTCCATTTCACTGCTCATTGCGGCATTAGTAGTAAAAAGGCAGCGTTCAATAATCCCGATTAAGGAACGTGTGATTAGGCGCATGTAGCGAAAGGGAGTCCTAACGGATACCCGACTAAGGAACGCGCCAATTAACGCAAGTAGCGAAAGGGAGATGTGAATGCGCCGGAGTAATGAAAATGCTGCGATTAAGAGAGAAATGAAAACGAAAGTCTCAGAAATAATAAAAAGCAAAGGGATAAAAAGGAGTAGAGATATTTAAAGTCGCAAAGATATAAAACAAATCCAGCTCACGAGAGTCAGAGACGTCGAAGCAACGAAAGAAGTAGAGAGAGACAACAGTAGGCTCGCCCCTAGAGATAGAGAGAGAGAAAACGAATAACACATGGGCAGTGGCCGCGAAAGGCCGAGCTGTCGAAAATGACAGATCCGCGAGCGAAACAAATATAGGAGTACACATCAACACAAATGCACAGTTAAATACGGCGGCTCACCCGAAGAGCGACACACACACAAACACACACATACAATATCAGCGAGCGAAACAAACACACACAAACACACACATACAATACCTGCGAGCGACACAAATACACCCACACAAACACACACAACAGCTGCGAGCGACACAAATACACCCACACAAACACACACAATAGCTGCGAGCGACACAAACACATCCACACACATACACACACACACACGGTCAATCATCTGACGCAGCGTGAGTCGAGCGAGACTCTACACATACACACACACACACAAATAGGCAAAATATCGGGCAAGGAAAGCATCCAACGACGAATTTTAAACGTAAAGGTTGGTTCACAACGAATGTACAAGAAGAAATTCCTCAATAAACCTACGATTATTTTATGTGAAAAAGGTCTTTACTAATTTACTCCCTAATCGAGTCCCGAATCCAATAAAGTTAATGTAATTAGGGGACACCCGTTACAGTATACATAAATAAAATGGTACGCCAATTGTAAATAAACTTTATTGAATTTTTCATATACTTTATAAAAGTTATTACAATATGGTATTTTTGTGTATCCACGAGTTTAGAGATTTATCCATTGCCAACCATTTAACTTAAACATCATTGCCCTTTTTGCGTATTATCTTCTCCACGAGATATATGTTTGGATTGGCAACACGTTGCAGTTCGTATTCGTAGAATCCTCCGGCTATCGGATTTCCACTTGAGTCCTCGACTAGGTACGTTACAGGATAAGTTTGTTGCACCTTGACGATTTTAAACACTTCGTGGTCCAATTTGGTGTGGAACCTTTTTCAAATACTGTCTTGAATTTACTTACGCGCACAAGATCATTGACTTTGAATCTTCCAGGAGCCGCAATTTTCACATTGCTGTATACGGTGGTTAAGAGTTTCTCCGCGATCGCAGGAGTAACGTCGATGGGCCTCATGCCAATCGTACGATGCTTTCGAGCATTGTACTTCACAGCGAGTTGCGGTAACGCATCGATCCACTTGTGATTACCATTGAGTGTAAACATTTTCCACATATTATTTTTGAGACTGCGATTGAATCGTTCGACGACCGAGGCCTTCATAAAATACGTCGAATAATGATTGATGTTGTATTTCTCCATAAGTCCTTGCACGTTTACATTGTAAAATTCTCTTCCTTTATCGTCTGAAGATTTTTCAGATATCTGATATGATCGTGTATGATTTTCGCGATCGTTGTAACCATTTCGTTGCCAGTTTTACTTTTCAAGGGTACGGCCCATGCATACTTGCTCAACACATCGATGACGGTGAGGATGTAATTGTAGCCTTTGTTGAAACGCGAATACGGCCGCATTTTGACTACGTCAGCCTGCCACAAATCATCTTACACACGTACGATGACACGTCAGTAGTATGGGGGCCACTATGGTGGCCCCCACTCCTCATCCCCACTCCTACCCCCACTCCTCGGTAGCCGAGGTGGTGGGGGGTGGAGTGGGGATGGTCGTCCTTATCCCCCCATCCCTCCCCCCTCCTCGGTAGTCGAGGTGGTGGGGATGGAGTGGGGATTCCCCCACGCCCCGCGGGGTGTGGAGGGGGGGTGGCCGGAGTGGAGGCTTCGCCATAGTGGCCCCCTTTTTTTGCTTTATTAAATTATGTTCACAAAGTATACATTTTTATGATATGTACATGATATCGCTGTTAATTAACCGTTTCAACTGATGGTTTATGAGATTATCGGCGACGCTTGTTCTGGCGCGTGCGGAGAGTTCGCCGGGAATACAGGATAGGGTCCATGAACGCGTTCCTGGATTTTCGTCTTCCTTTTACGAATCCGTCGTCGTAAACGACGCGCTGTCATGCTGAATATTTCGGCTGCGATTACGCTGACAAGTGCATTTTTTCACTTTGTTACGTCCTCGGTGGAGCGATGAAGCCATGTCATGTAGCCGTTTATGCGTTCCTCCAATAGCTGCAGCACGACGATGTCATCTTTTATGAAGGTGAAGAACGGCGCCGCATGATGTATAGCGTTTACTCCGTAGTCGTTACAGTTTTGGATAGTTACGGTGGGCCGGTTGAGATGTTCACCGTATTCTAAATTGTAACTATCGCGGGAAACCACGGTGTGGACCGTAGGAGTGTTTCCCTCGCCGTTGAGATACGCTGTGATCGTAGAGAGACGTTCGCAAAAAACCAACCACGACGGAGTATTTAGCGTTGTCCAGCCGTTGCTGTCGCATATGAAACGCACGACGGGGAGTAATTGATTAGCACCGATAACTGCAATACCCAACCGCACACTTTTTGTCAAGCAATTGTTGAGATTATGGGATATTTGTAGTATCAGCGGGCACGGTTTATAGCAGCGATTATCAGAAGCCTCGCTTGCCATGGCTGCTCTCGGTAGACTGAATCACGCAAGCGAGATGTCGTTGTCTTTCGCGGGAACTGCAGACGCTGCACTATTCGGCGGCTGGCTTGAATACCAGACTGTTAAAATCGTCCCCGAAGAACTCCATGAGAAGATTATTCTCGCGCGCAGCCGTTACCATCTGCTGGAACAGCGTTTCGTTTTCCAGAACTTTGGTGAATCTGGATGGTAGACAGCACGTGAACTCCCTGTCCACTTCAATAATGATTCGGGACCCGAAGCGTGTTTTTACTGCAGTACATCGGGACCCGAAGCGTGTTTTTACGTACATCAGAAATCTTGTAGTCGGTTTTTAGCGAAAGCTCCGACAGTTTTTTCGTCGGCAGGAAGTCCGACAACTTTCCGATCTTGTTGATTTGGGAGAAGTCCATCGCTGATATTGAGCTTTTGAATTTCACGGGTTAAAATTTGTAACGCTGTTCTTCTCTGGATGAGTGTTTGAAGAGCAGCTAAGTTTTGCAAGAATGCTTCAACGCGTACTTTTAACTCGCACCGCTTCCTCTTCATATGCTTCTGCTGTTGCCACCCGAGAACGACCGATCTCTTATAGCTCTGCTACACCCACCCACCATACCCGCAGCTTCCCCCACCGCGTTTCGCCAAGAGTCGCGCAAAACAAAATGGCTGATGTCGAAGAGCACCAGACGGAGCCTCTAGCAAAATTGCTGACGATGTCGTTGCTATGCGCCGCTGAATAAAGTTCGAGACACAGAGAAATATTTCAAGTATCATCATTTTATTGAACGGTTAGCGATTACGGGAGCAGCAGCCCTGCACACAATGTAAACTTTTATGATTGAAGGAATTGCTGCCTCCTGTGGGCAGACCCTTATAGAACATTTTACGCGTAGCTTTATTCTGCTTACGGGTAAATGTCTTGTAGTAATCGTCAACTATTTTATCGTCGCGTGATAGATCATTTGAAAATACGCTTCTAAACTTATGCATACCGAAGCCAGTACACATATAATGAAGAAACATAATGCAATACTGTCCGCAGCACTGCGAATCCGCAGCTTGAAGCTGATCAGTGCTGTATCGGAAGAGTTTACAGTTTCCACGGAGTCGTCGGAGATGCTGTGGGATGATTGGTGGTAGTCCGTAGCTGTCGAAGTACCATCCACGTGGGTCACGATCGACGTACATGGCGATCCAGTGGGTACCGGGCTGTTTATATCCATCAGTATTCGCGACAATAGCCGTTGGTTTTGTCCAAACTTTTGGTATGCGATCTGCGGGGTATACACCAACAGCGTGCTTTTTTATATCACGTATTTTGTCACGTGTTATATCACGTTATCGGTTGGGCCGCCGCAGGGCAGGCCAATCGATAACGCTGTTGTTGTCCTATATTCCCATAGCGACTCGCGACGTTCACTCTGACAGAGCAGCGTATTAATCCTCATCACATTATCCAGGGCACACTTATACGATTGATTTTTCCGTATAGCGGCGTGATATGAGCAATGAGTACCGGCCCCCGGAAGATGCTGAAATGAGATATTATCCTCGTCCTCCTCCAAATTCATAATATAGTAACCGGTGAGTTGCGCTAAATCGGATGATTTAGCGACACCTCGTACAAATATCCGCGTGGAATCGGTAGCGATTGCCCTCAAAACTCTCTCAATACAGCGTAATGGTGTATGACCCTCGAACCATTTTATACCGTGATGCTCCCGCGTCACCCGCTCGTTCGTTCTTTTCACATCCGCCAGTAATTGTCTGTATGTGTGAGGTGGAGCGACGATCCAATGATCGTGCCACGATGAATCGATTGATGCAACAGCCACTTCTTTCGGTATAAAGTTGTAGTGCTTATCCGTTAAGCCTTGTATGTCTATCGCGATACTCATGATGGTTCTGCTGTGAGTGCTCTGCTCGAACTGGAGAGCTCAACCGCTGAAATCTACAATAACTTGCCGGGAAGCATCAACCTCCACCACGTTATGATATTCCGCATACACGACACAATTTACCGTTGAAGTTATTGCCTCGCCGAAGCGTACTTCGAGCCTCACGCTACCGTGTTTCACCAAATTCCAATGACTGTTACTGTTCGCCGAAAGATCGGGCGTTAGATCAAACGCAAAAAGACAATAGCCCCAGGGATACGCTGTGCGAGTAATTGAATTACCCTGATTGAGAAAGTGTATGCCAGTCCCTGAGAATAATGTATGATACGCATCCACATATAGATGCGTGTCGTCAAAGTTAGGTTGGAGTGCTTTCGACGGTATCTGCACACCGTCAGCATATAACGCGAGATAATTAATTTTATAATTCTGAAAGTTAAACGGATTCAACGCGCGGTTACCGTTGAATGCTTTACTATCGACAAATCCTATAATTATGCGCTTCGGCAGTTGGCCCAGTATAACATTGTCCAGAGTATCGCCATGCACTCCTGCATGCATCGATATAGACTTAACCTCGGCACGTGTCAAAGGATATTTTGCTGTAGATTTTGATAATGCTCGCGCGCGAGCTAAAAGTATACCAGGCGCAATTCTAGCGCGGCGTACGAGAAGTGATGCCTCGATAATATGCATGCTGAAATCTTTCGAGGAAGTCATAAGACAGAATGCGTCGCTGGTACGTACAAGACGTAATCGCATCTCCACGCCGTTTATAAGAAATCGCTACTGATTGAAAATATCACAATGGAGGTGGCCGAGAAGATCAATCTCATTACGGCCATTAAGGACCATTCGACGATTAGCAAGGCCTACATTAGCTTCTGCTACATCGTCCATTTTACCGGCCGTATCACTGTACCACAGGCAACTTGAAAGATACGAGCTTTTCGCACCCTGCCCATAATTCAATAAGTTTTCAATGTATGCCCTGTATGCATAAGCATTATTGGGCGGAGATACGAGCTTCTGATTGAGAAATACATCGACTTGATTGAACAGCGAATGAAGTAAATTATTGACGGGACCCACTCTAATGGTAGGGTCGGGTTTCACTACACTCGAGCGTATTTGGACACGTATGCTTAACATGGTATGAGCAAGATCGATGTATTCGTCACCTTGACCAGGTACCACAAATTCTATTGGTGAATCATCCGTCAGAGATGAGATCGGTTTATAGTGTACCCATTGCGTTCCCTCGATGGTTGTTTGAGTCGGTGGTAGCGAAAATGGTTCCAACTCAGACTTCAAACACTCACACGAATGGGCATGCAAGAACGCCATTTTCACGAGAAGATATCTGACACGGTCCTAGCTCGCGACTTCTTCTTCTTCTTCGGCGTTCTCTTTCTAGCTGTTTTCTTCTTTTTTTTTAACACAATTTGTACGTTTTTTCTTCAACGCGGTGGTTTTCTTTTTTAGGCCGATGCTACGTGCGCTGTAGCTACCGAGCGAATGTGCAAGCTTGTAATTTTTCGAGGCCTTATATCCTGAGCCCTGCATAAGACTATTGAGTTTTTCCTCAGCTTTTCGCTTCAAACTCACACCCGATTCGCGCAAACGTGATTTGAAGGCTTCCCTAGGTTGAATTCCTGCATTCATTATGTCGCTCGCCACATTTAGGCCTGACCGTATAGCCTCTTTACCGACAGCTCGTGCCCCCTGTTTTAAGACAGGTAAAATTCGACGGAAAAGGCCGTCAAGGAAACTGCCAATACCGTGACCCCGTTGGTTCGGCGCCCCTCTGTATACCTGGCTAATTCCCCCGTACCCTGTTCTACCTCCTCCCACTTGTGCGTCAAAGTACGCATCGTAGTAATTCATGTTGCTCTCTCTCTCTTTTTCTCTACCACAACTAAGCTAGGCGTTTGAACTGGAGTGTCACGGTTAACGTTCCACCCTCGAATGGCATCCAATGCCCGAATCCATCTCTTATATCGATATCTATCGTTTGAAAACTGGTACGTAGAAGAGATATGTACCGCGGTGGCGAAAAACTTTTGATTTTCACAGAGCCGTAGTTATAATTATCATCAATGTCAAAGGGAACGACACGTAATAATGGCGCGTGTACATCACCGGTCATGTAGGACTCGCAAATATCCGTATAAACAAACAACATATTGGGTATACCGTTCATGAGGGTAGACGGTTGCGGCGCGATATACTGATTCATTACCACAAGACCCGCACTGTGAGTGAAGCCTGAAATTTTGTTAATTATGGGGGAACAGTGGAAAGCGTGTTCTAGATTTTTGCACTCGGTGCAGACACGCTCTACCGAGACATAGCCGTTAAGAGTATGCTGGAATTTCAAATGTCCTGCGATACATTGAATTTCATTAATTGCTTCGAGTAGCGTGGAGACGCTACGGTATACCCCAGATGGTACGCAAGCACGCTCGTTTTTAAAATCGACATTGGCCTCAACGCCCGGGGCCACTGCGTTCGTCACTAAACTGATAAAGTTTTTTTCACCCTCAGGCGGCACGTGTAGAACAGTCATCGGTATGTGTTGTAACGGGTCGGAATTTGTTACTATAAATTTTATTTGTTCGGGACTCGATCAGGGAAGAAATTAATTTAAACTCTTTGTTTTGGAGGTATTTGATAATAAAATGACATTTATTCAGTATTTTTGACTCGATATAATGTTAAAAGATTCCTGTGTACAAGTGTTATGTGTGTTGTATTTTGTGTATTTCAATGTAGCGCTGGAGTATATTTTGTGTGTTTTAATGTGTCACTGGCGTTTGTTTTGTGTGTCGCTAGAGTGTATTTTGTGTGTTTGAATGTGTCGCTGGAGTGTGTTTTGTGTGTTTGAATGTGTCGCTGGAGTGTGTTTTGTGTGTTTGAATGTGTCGCTGCGCAGTCGGTACAATACTCGCATTGCTCGGATGGTAAGTGTGCGCGAGCGCGATTACTCTACTTTAGGTCGATGATTTCCCCTTCTCCTACACGTATTGGCGCTTGCGGCGTGCGTGAGTTAAGGCGCGCTCTCGCCTATGGTGCGCGGAGTCAACCGGGCGCCTTTCCCTAGGTTGCGCGTGGCGCTGTCTGTCGCGGTCCACTCTCCCTAGCGGTATCGATCGCAGCGCGCTCAATCTCGATACGGCGCGCTTCCCTCTCTTTGCCTACTGTCGCTCGTTGCGCGTGGCGCCGAGCGCGCTCTCGTGCTAACCGCGCTCCCTGAGTCCCCCCACTCTAGTGGGTCACGACGCGGTGGATCGCGGCGCGCCTTTGACTCCCGCGCTACGGCGTGCTCTCTCGTACTTACTCCCCGTGAGCGTAACCGATTATCGCGCGTCGATAATCGATTACTCTAACCGTGTTTGAAGACGTCGGATGGCGCCACGTACCCGCTTATGCTGATATTCCCGCTAGTTACGTGTATTGTGTCGGTGTGGTGTTTGAATTTCGAGATGCCTTCTTGACCTTTGGGTTCTCCTGATATTTTCGGGAGCCCTTGTAGGTATTTCGTGTTTTTACAGTTGTATGTATGTGTGTGTGTATTGCCGCCGGGTATTTCTGCTACCTCCTCGCAGTTTCTATTCGCCTGATCCTAATTTTCTATCTCTCCTCTATAATTTATTCCTCCTTTGATTAATCTTTAATGTTTTTTAGTGCTATTTTTCTTTTATTCTCTTCCCGGTTTTTGTTCCGGTATCTATTGACCTCTTTCTTTTAATTGTTTTTTTTTAAGGTTCCTCTCATCAGTTTTTCCCTCCTAAAAAAGGTGGTACTCCGCTGAGCGGTACTGCTTGATAAAAACAACCTCCTACTCTATGCTAATGACTTCTTTTTCTTATTGTTTTTTCAAGGTTCCTCTCATCAGTTTTTCCCTCCTCAAAAGGTGGTACTCCGCTGAGCGGTACTAGTTGATCCACACAAAAAGTAGAAGAAGAAGTGACGTTCCTCCAACTTCCTTCCGCTTTTATACCCACATTTTATTGTTTACTTTTCCCCTTCCCTTACCAATTACCCATCATTACCCTTATTGTTAACTTTTTTCATGTTTTAAATAAATTTATTCTTCCTTTTTTTTTTGTTACTTTCTCTGTTTTCTTTCCAACGACTCTTTCCTCTTCCCTTACTTTTTAACCGTCGTTAACTTTTTCTACTGTTTTTGTTTATTTTCTGTTTTTTGTTTTCTCTCGAACTTTTTCCGTCTGCTTGTTGCTTTGTGACCTTGAAGGTCGTATCTGCCCACTCGACTTTTCTTGTTCCCCCTCCCCTACTCCTCTCAATCGGTCGCTTACCGTCTGATGATTTTTGTGGTGGGGGTTTTTGGCATGGGACGGACTTGTACGTCTCAGTGTATTTCGGCTAAGGAAACACCCCATTTACCGTGTAAATTTACACTTTGTGGCAAGTGTGTGGTATATTGCGTCGTCCGGTTATTAGGGTAGTACTTCATGCTGCTATTGCTAGGTAGAACTACAAAAAATTCGGTATCACTCATCGCGCCTACATTTTATTTCCCCGCCTTTGGAGTCTAGATAACTCGGGTTCGTAAAAAATACCGTCAATCTTCTCGCCGTTGAGATCATACAGAATGTACACGATAGGTCGGCTACTCACGGATATACGATGTATCTTAAACAGCTCACTGCTCCAGCCGCTCTCGTATCCTTTAGCAAAGGCAGCCTTCGCGCTACTGATGCGGACAATATCACCCAACTTAGATTTAGGAGGCGTCCGCTGTACAGGATGCTGTTGTTTGCATCGCCGTATTAGATTATCGCGCGCTTTGGCAGATGTAAGCAACGTCACAGACGCGGGTGTCATTCTAATGCCGCTATGTATAGTGCGATTGTATGCGGAGACTCTATTCTGCAAAACGTCGATATAACGTTTTTGGCGCGAATACGTGAAGTATCGCCACATTCTTTCTTTCAACGTTCGATTGAAGCGCTCTACAACAGCTGCTTTTACGTCAGGGTTGCGGCTCGCTCGGAACTGAATATTATGCTTCTGTAAGAAAGTCTGAAAAACTGACCCTGTAATTTCCCGACCCTTGTCCGATTGGAGCCAAACGGGAGATCGGCCATTTGTGCTTTTTAGCGAGAGTATACGATCAAGAGCGTTAGCCACTGTTAAAGCAGCCTTGTCGTACACCGGCTCAACCCACGCGTACTCACTGAGCACATCTATGACCACAAGAAGATAGGTATAGCCATCGTTATAACTTTTGAGTGAACGAAGGTCTACAAGATCAGCCTCCCAAACATCATCAATGTTCTGCACATTGTAGATACGCCGGGGAAATCGTCGACGTATCGCTCTATGCTTGGTGAAAGCATCCTGTGCTTCGAGCCACTGCATCGTTTGTTCTGGGGAGATTTTCTTTTTACGACTTGCGCGTAACAGTTTAGTCGCACCGGAAAAAGATGCCTCATGTGAAGGATCAAAGTAAATGTTTTCAAGTGTTTTCATGCTGACGAGTTTGAGAGAGGACCAGGTGAGCCGCCTTCTCTTACCACGCCCGCTCTGTGCGGCTAATTTGTTGCTCTCACTACCGCTGTAGAACTCGGAATGACTGGTATCGCTAATGTCCTCGTCGTCACCGTCGTCGTCAGCGTCGGTCGTACTGTTACCATGGGGCGACCGTAATGTTGAATTGGCTTGCGTTTCCAGCCACAGTTCGTCGTTTCCCATAAATTCACGGGGGGCCTGTATAGCCCTTGAAAAAATTGCAAAGACTCTACGGCCCATCGGTTTGGCCATCTTTCTCGCACGCATCGCGTCATTCACAAGATCAACAATGTTTGAATGCTTGATTGTTTCTCCATTGACAGAAACCACACCGGCTGCATCCCAAGAAAAATCTGAGGACGGCGCATCATGTAGTCGTCGCAATAAGAGTTTCGCTTTATTGCGGAATTTCGCAGGTACACTCTCAACGATAATGGAATCGTTCATTCGTGTTTCTGCTGCTACTGTTGCTGATCTTTCCATGGGGTGTGTGTCTTTTTTTTTGTTCCTTCACAAGATCATGATACAATTGCGCTCGTTCGCCATCGACGAAATGTAGATAACGCTGTAATACGCGCAAATATGCTAGCCATTTTTCTCGCTCGTCGCCGTACGCGTTAGATTTTGAAATTTCGCTCATCTCCATATCAAGCCGATTCAGAGTCGCCGTAATTGTTTTCTCCGCTTGGCTCATCGATCGTGCCTCACTATCGCTGACGCTGCGTTTTTGGGAATCTAGTCGTAATAGACGCTCCTCGGGCACCAGAACCATTTTTCTGGCATGCTCCATTATTTGGCAATTAGATTTGACAATATGGTGCCGAGGATTGGGGCATGCAGCAGGGGTAAAAATCCACCGCTTTGAATGACAAACTTCTTCTTACTCTTCCAGCAACCTCTATTCGCGGCTAAGCGCCTGAGAAGGGGCACGTGGCGGCGCAATTTTTTCCGTTGGCTGGCTTTGAGAGGAATATTACCGCGAAGAACGTTTAAAGCGCACTCGCAAATGCAGCGTATTATACGAGAATCCGCTTTCCGCAAAATAGCCTCACGCTGTTCTTTGGTGAGATATTGAAGAGCGTTCAATATCGCAACGCTCTTCCTGCAAAGAGACGATCCGCTGCGTGCCATCACAGGCGTAGAACTGGTAATTCTCCATATGTGTCACCGCTTTTTAATTTCTTTCGGGTACGTAAACGAAATGGCGAGTATCATCCGGAAAAAATACATGTGCGGTATCGACAATTATCGGGTGTTGATTGCTTCAGATCTAGTAACAAATATCCGTGCGGTTTAGATGTTGCCTCGTAATAAGCCTCCTGTAAAAATCGTGGATTTTCGGGACATATTTGGCGCGCCAAGTGCTGTATGTGAGCACGATCACGAGGGTTTTTGAAGATAACGATATAATTAGCATTCAAAGAAATATCCCGCTGGCCTTGGCTCTGATGAAACAAATTTTGCGTTATAAAAATAACGCTCAAGTTCTTATGATGACTGCCTTTGGTGAATAGATCGACAACGGTATTGCTCGATGCTTCACGCATTAGATCATCGATAATTAAGAGCTTCGCGCGGGGGTCGTTTGAGTAATCGGCAGGCTGGGGTAAACCTTCGCGAAATTCTATAGCATCACCGTACCCCGTATATGCTGTCTGCCACTCGGAATAATAAAATATTATTCTCTCGAAGCGCTCACTGTTCATACACGTGATACATTTCAGAAATTTTTTAACAAAATACGTTTTACCGCAACCTGTCGGCCCGCAGATCATAGAAGTCCAGGGATGTTGCCACCTCGTGTCCATCGCGGTAAATGAGGAAATTTAGGCTCAGTGCAATATTAAATAAGATTTTCGGGTTTTTACGTAAAAAATATATTCACAGTATATTTTACAAATGGCGATAACCGTAGGGAAGCGATCCATATTGTCTATCACGCCTTCGCTTAATGCTCGATGGCTTGCACGTTTTTGTCTCACCTCGTGTGACAACATGGTGAAGTTCTGTACGTCTAATGGTGTCGTATCTCAGTACAATAGGATCCTCTCGCTCACCCACGATGAAGGATCGTACGGACTCATAGTTTATTAACGCATTGTTTGCAAAATTAAGCGTGATACCCTTAACTTTGCATACTTCGCTCTCTGTCCCGTCAGGCGCACGCACGATGAATGCATCAAATTTAGGGCCGCCGGAAATGAAACTTCTTATGTAACTGCCCTCGCCATAGGTGGTTAGCTCGTTAGTTAAATCGCCAAGCAATTGGCCTATCGGGGGCTCGTAGACATCAGGTTGCTCTCTCGTTACGTAAATTACGGAGTCGGTATCGCAGTACAATGCACGTCTTCCCAGACGTTCCAGGTAACCATACAGTTTTAAACGCGCTTGTGCCGTGGTGTATGCAGCTATTACAGCGTTAGCTATACTGGAGGGTACCACAGCCTTACCGGTTTTAATATAATTGACGTAAAGAATTTCATTGTTCACCGGCAGCATGCCTGTAATATCGTATTCTGGATTAGTTAATAACTCCATAAGTTTTTTGCGCGTTGATACTACGACTGTTTGCGGTAGGTTTTCGCGTTGTCCGAATTTTCCCCAGAACGAATTCAGACATAGTTTTGCGACTGAGCGTAGGCCGGGGTTTTTGGTTATCGACTGACGATTCAAACGAATCCCCTCTGATTGCTCAAAGCTAGCGATATAACGCTCCTGGGCGGATTCATCGCCCAAACAGTTCTCAGGCCATCCGCTCGCCTCCTGCTTGATCTTTAAAAAGGTGTTAATGTACTCGACAAATAAACCTCCTGATTGCGTGTTACGATTGAATTGCGTTACTTCGTATTGCCAGATTTCGGCAATGTGGAGTATCGTGTAACCGCATGAGACGGCTTTTCGCAATTCATCGGCAACCCAGGTACCCTCGAACACACGCTCATTCGGATCGTCATGCATACACTCTTCCTCATTCAATATCTCGCTGCATGTGCGGCACAGAGAGAACAGCAGTCGCTGATGCATACGCACAGGCAAAACAGGGTGGTAGAGATAGCGCGGTGGTAGAACGGTACATTTCACCAGGCCTTCGACACGCGCTAGATCGTTAGTGGGTCCTGTCAGCTCTAAGCATTCTCCGCTTATATATACTTTCGGATGTCCGATAGGGTATTTACCAAATTTGCAAATATACGGGTACAGAGAGCAGACGTCTACGTAGCGTATGCGTTCAGTGTCTTTAACATCGTAGAGCGTCACCATATTCTCCGTGCGACCTCCGAAGAAAGCATCACGAGGGTTTAAGGGTTCCGCAGCTGTCATCGGATGATCCCGTATAAGCTCGCGAATTTCAGCACTAGTTTCCAAAAGCCTGTCCCACTCGCATTCCCAGATTTCCGTTAACTGATAACCTCCCGAGCGAATTCTATTAGCTATAGCAAGAGTTCTTTCTAGTCGCTCGTCCATTGATATATCACCGCGTTGTTTACAGTCTCTATTGAGGGAGAAGCATTGAGGGCAACCGTGCCAATAGCAACGATGAAATTGTAACACGTACGCGGTATTGTCAGTTTCATAATAGCCGTCGAAATTTACTATTTTGAGGTAGTCTAAATTCGCGCGAGCGGCCAGCGTGTATAATACGCTTTCCGAGAGTATGCTCCATCCATACAAGCCATGAAATTGCCTTTTTTGATTGGGTATGCACCCACCTATAGCCACCCAACGGTATAATACCGATCGTATTATCTTTGAGGAAATTTTTCCGGAAGACACTGAAGCAGGCCGAGGCTATCGTTGTGCTCTCGTCAAACGGACAAACCCGGCCGCTGGCTATAAACATGTCACGAAAAGCCATACACGCGCGTCTCAAGATCGTGACGTCGTCCGTGCAGTAGCTTACGAGTTCCTTCGAAAAATCAAACACGTAGTCTCTGTCTTCAGATTCGTGATACCAGGCTAAGAATTTTTCGCGCTCTGTGGGGCGCATCGTGTCGGGAGAATAATACTCTACGGCTGGTAGGGGCCCCACATAATTTTGATTCTCCGGCCTGTTAAACAAATGAGGGAAAACACCTTTAACGATGGCGCCTGTGAGACCGAAGGCTTTAGGAAGTGCACTGAGAGACATGTGAAAATAGTTTAGGCTCTCGAGAAAAACAAGTTTTTCAATACGCATCGAAATGATTTTCGTACCGTGCATAATTATACTCGGCAGTTGGGCCTTTTTTTCTTCAATTAAATAGCGAAAATTGACGCTATGCGCGTCAAATCCACCGGCATTATAAGCAATACAGATAGTACGCGAAAAATGCTCGACACGCTGCATAGCAAGCTCGACCAATTGTCCCACAGGCTGCTGTCGAAATACATATTGTCGAGAGTCGCAATACTCGAATGGCTCGGTCATCGAATCACGAGTGCAACAATACGTGCAAACTCGTTGAACTACGCACAAGTTGGGCTCGTGTAGAAAAGTATTCGCATCGCCTGGTACCTGTGTGCATTGCTGAGTCTCAAAATCGTAGAATATAAAAAGTATTTTCCCCGTGCTTTGACCACCGCGAATAGGCTTCATAAAACACATGTGATAATAGGGTCGATCCGCTCTGCATGCTTTACAAAAGGCCACGCCGCAGATGTGTTTTCGTCTTATATCGAGAGGTCTGACAATTTTTAGGCATTCGCGGCACCTCTTGAACGAGGCACACACACTGTTTGATTTGCGTTTTCTGTACTGTTTAACAATCAAATGATTTTCGAAACATTGCAGCCCGTAAAACTCGCGCGCGCACGCTTCGCATCGAATAGCTGCATTTACTTCGGGATCGCACGGTGGTGACGTCATGCAACGAGGACACTTTTTTTTAAACATCTATGGCCAAATCTACGGTATTGCGAATTACACGAGGAGCAAAAATCGCGGCTTCCCACGGCGCCTCGTAAATTTAATATCGGCTGATAATGATGCGAACGCTCGTAATATAAAATGTGCAGCGTGTGTTCGATTTTGCCAAAAGTATTTGAGACTTGCTGCGAACCGTCGAACAAAGGTGCATCCCCCTCCCGAACGTCAATAATTCATAAACGACTATGGCAATACCGTGCTGCGCGAGATAATTCTGGTAGAGAGCAATCTCACGGACACCGCAGCCATTTGACGGTACTGTAACTCTCGCTGCATTCGTTAATTCAAGAGCAGTATTTTTCTGCAATGAGCCATTAGTCTGCCTCGTGCGTTGCCAATTTGCGTGTAAACTACCTGAGCGTATTTCACCCCGTTCGGCATACGCGCGCGCCGCCGCCAGTGACCGTGGTAAACACAGAGTATCGGTATTGCGTATCGTGAGAATCGATTTTTTTTGTACCCCCTCATGTGTTAAGCGTTTTCTGCCAGCGCCCTCAACGCCCCTGACAATACTGGCTTTGATTATGCATGCATCGTCAATATTCAATGATGCAGCACTCTGAGCAACGCTCATTATTAACTGCCAAATATCATCGAATGCGCAATCTCTAACGGGTCGAAACGAGAGCCAAACGGGGCCGTGCGGTAAGCTGCTCGAGGTAAACGATATACCTATGTAATCGCCAGCCTCGCAAGACGCTGTGATATACGTCAAAAGGTCACGAAACGCTCCTTCCAGCCATGGTAATAAATGGTGACCAGGTGGGGGTTGACGAATGCGTACGGTGATTTCCCGGCCTCGTAGTTTAAAACGCTGGAAATACCGACGAGCCTCCTCGATGATTTCAATACGCACGCCTGGCGGCTGTACATCGTCGAAGGACTCATCGCGCTGCCGTCTACGGCCGAAACCTTCTTGTACGCCTGTAAAAATGAGTAGGAATGCTTAAAATTGCTTAACCCTGTCAATAAGTAAGCTCAAAATGTACCTGATGTTATTGCTACTTCTAACCATGGACGTCTACAAAGTGTCTTCATCAAACAGCAGAGATACTGATGCATAACCTGCCGTAAAATATAATAGCTCACTCTCTATTTTTGCAAACAAAATCTTTTAAGTTAATATTAGCTTTGCAAAACCGATAATGTATATACCGATGCGAGTAATAAAGAGGGGTTCGTTTACCTGAGTCGTCGCACGAACTCAACAGACGATTTAGCCAATCGTCATCAACAGCATCATCATCATCGTGCGGTGGATCGTTTTCACCCTGCTGCTGCTGTGGCGAGTCACCTCCAAAAGGCCACATCCATAGTTGGTTGTCCCTATGCTCGAATTCAAATTCAACGTTCTCTAAGGACCTGCGCTCTCTATTTAAAAAAGATAGAACGAGTATAAGTATGCTATGCTATCTACAGGCTATCCCTCAGCTGAGATGTTCTCGAGGATGTAGGCTGAAATTCTGAATAGGTTGATATAAGTATGTATGGGTTCGGATCAATCTCTGAATTGTTATTCATTTTTAAAAGCATACGACAGTGAGCGACGCACGTGTGTGTGTGTGTGTGTGTGTGTGCAGTAGCAAGCGGACCAGCGCCACACACACACACACACACACACACGTATGCTCGTGCCCGTCGGTGTGTGCGCTCTATAGCAGGTACGAATAGCCGCACGAAGAGGAGAGACCGAGAATACGGCTTCTCCCTTGCGGGCTGCTACGAGGGATCGTGTGTGCGTGTGCCAGCAAGCGGCCCAATGCCACGACACACGTATGCTCGTGCCCGTCGGTGTGCGCGCTCTATAGCAGGTACGAATATCCGCACAAAGAGGAGAGGCCAAGAATACGGCTTCTCCCTTGCGGGCTGCTACGAGAGCTCGTGTGTGTGCGTGCGTGCGTGCGTGCGTGCGTGCGTGTGTGTGTGCGTGTGTGTGTGTGTGTGTGTGTGTGTGTGTGTGTGTGTGTGTGTGTGTGTGTGTGTGTGTGTGTGTGTGCCAGCAAGCGGCCCTATGCCACGACACACGTATGCTCGTGCCCATCGGTGTGCGCGCTCTATAGCAGGTACGAATATCCGCACAAAGAGGAGAGGCCGAGAATACGGCTTCTCCCTTGCGGGCTGCTACGAGGGCTCGTGTGTGCGTGTGCCAGCAAGCGGCCCGATGCCACGACACACGTATGCTCGTACCCGTCGGTGTGCACCCTCTATAGTAGGTACGAATATCCGCACAAAGAGGAGAGGCCGAGAATACGGCTTCTCCCTTGCAGGCTGCTGCGAGGGCTCGTGTGTCTGTGTGTGTGCCAGCAAGCGGTCCTATGCCACGACACACGTATGCTCGTGTCCATCGGTGTGTGCGCTCTATAGCAGGTACGAATATCCACACAAAGAGGAGAGGCCGAGAATACGGCTTCTCCCATGTGGGCTGCTGCGCAAAAGATTTTGACAGTTATCAGCATAATTCGCAAACCCCTGCGGTGAGTTCACCGGCGGATGAATTCATCGCGGAGCGAAGCTAAACTGCATCGCTTAGCTTGCACACGTGCATCTATGCTATCTAAGCTCTGTGCTCACCGTCGGATGAGCTCATCGTAGAACGATCGCGCTCACCGTCGGGTGAGCTCATCGTAGAACGATGCATCGGATACCTCGCACACGTGCAATTATGCTGACCTGTCAAAATTTGAAAAGAGGCCCTCCATACGCCTGGCAGCTTCAGTTGCTCTTCAGACTCCGTCGCGCGCGTTCCATCAGTCCGCGAAAAAAATGTATCCCGAGTGCCTCGAGCTCCCTGTGGCCCCGTTCGCGTGCCGCGTTTCCCGCGTCGACGGCTTGTCCGTATACGTACGCATAGTGGCGACGGGCGAAACGCACGAATGGTTGCGTGAAGCCCTGTACGAGTTTTACGTGCAGCGTCGGGTGGGAGTACGCCTCCCGTTCGACGATGTTGCGCCGGGCGCGTCGTGCGTGTTAATGCCCGCGGGTGGCTGTGACGTGCTCCGCGGGAATATAGTATCGTGCGACTCCGAGGGATATAGTGAAATTTTTTTTGTCGATGAGGGGTACAGCGGGTACGCAGACGCGGACTCGCTGTATACCCCCGCGCCCTTTTGTGCGTTTGTCGCGGGCCTCGTTATCCAATGCGCGGTTTCGGGGATCGCGCATCTAGAGGCCATCCCCTTCGTCTCGGACCTGCTCGCGGATCTCGTAGAAAACCGCGTCGTCGTGGCTGTGGCCGAAAACGGCACCCCCCTCCCCTGCGTGCGTATGTACAACGGGGCCGACGTCGCGACGCTGCTCATCGCGGCGGTGAACGACGGGCCCGAACCCGTCGCTTTTTACGACGCGGGGTGGCCCGACAACGGGTTCGACGACTCGTTCGAGCCGGAGGGGTGGGAGAACGAGCCGTGAAACTCGTGCTCGTGTGGGCGCGCGCGCGCGCGCGCGTGTGTGTGTGTGTGTGCCCTCGGAGCCCGCCGTCACCAGGAGCAGCAACGGCCTCGGTGAGTAACGCAGTTTTATTTCTAAAAAAAATCAATTTTCATAAAGTAAAAAAAGGGGCCACTATGGTGAACCCTCCACTCCGGCCATCCCCCCTCCACACCCCGCGGGGCGTGGGGGGAATCCCCACTCCATCCCCACCACCTCGGCTACCGAGGAGGGGGGAGGGGTGGGGGGTAAGGGCGACCATCCCCACTCCACCCCCCACCACCTCGGCTACCGAGGAGTGGGGATGAGGAGTGGCGGTCGCCATAGTGGCCCCCATACTACTCACGTCTTCGCAGAAAGTTTTTTCTTGCTGGTGCATGTAATTCCTCCACGAGCTGCTTTTTTCAGACGTTTTTTCTTCTCCGAGCATATCGTGTGTTTGACCAGACGATGTTTACAAATCTTCCTGCGTTGTGTCAGCTACAGCGTCAGTAGCATACTGAATCATTTTAGACGTATCGTTCATAATTATTCGAAGCGTATCCTCTAGTGTGATAAATTTCTTCTCAAACTCATCCAGGCGTTCTGTTAACAGCTTGATTTTCATTTCCACGTAACGTTTATTAGCAGCATCGTAATCCCCTTCAGGTAGGGCTACGCCTCGTATTTTACGTGATCTTGCATCGAAGCAACTAGAGGGTAGACAGAAAGCATTATCACGTGTATAATTTCTTATTAGCCCAGTCCACTGATAGTATGAATTATCCTGCGCTCCAAGCGATGATCCGAATTTATTGATCGACATCTCGATATCAATAGCATTGAAGGAATGATCATTATCATCGATGCATAGGTTAATTTATAATGAGACCCGCTTCGCGAAGTTCTTCAATAATCGACATTATCTCATTGTCGTGAACCTTGTTACCCGCGTGTCGTGAAGCTTCCAACAAGCGCAACCGATCGACCAACTCATTGGGATCATTCCAATGCACGTAATCGATTTTGTTGTTATTTAACGTCATGGCGAGCGGTATTTCTATACCTCTTCCAGTTTTTCTGTCGAAAGTTAATGGTCCAATTATATATTTATACTTGAAGCCTTTGTCACCCAATACAGGATTGAGTATATTGCTACCACATCGATGTGCATTTGTTGCCAACAATATACTTTTGTATTTGTGTTTGTCTTCCTCGATGTATATTGCATCGTCGGAAATTCTCTTGAAGATTAGCTCATAGAGCCCAGGGGTTCCCAAGTATTTTATGCCATCGATGAATATATTATCATCATTATCCACATCGAAACGCTTATCGCCTAACATTATTCCTTCATTGGTAAGTTTGACGCCATACACGTAATCCATGCTGGAATTTTTGTCTTGTGAAAGAATAGATGAAATATATTGTTGACTGAGTGGACCGAAATGTTCGTGCAATGTATTTTGACCTTCAGCCGTTTGTAATTGACGTTGAACTGTAGACACGAATGATTCGGGCGTAGTCTCAAAAACGTCTTCTTCAAGAATGGTGGCTGGTTGCAAGGGTACAGCAGCCATCGACGTATCATCCAGAGATTCCTTTCGTCGCTTGCGTTTCAACTGATTCGGTGTAGAAGTTACCAGCGAATCTTGAAATAACGAACGTGTGCGCTTTATTCCTTGCATCACATCCTTCGCTAGGTCCTTTGCTTCCGACATACTCAACGATTCAATTTCCGGCCCAAGAGATTCAACAGCAGCTGATTGCTCAACAATCTGCTTGAGAGGTTCGGTGATTGGCTTGAAGTGTCTCTCCAATGCAAGATCTTCTTCCATTTTTGGAGTCTTCAAAGAGTGATATTTTTTGCGTATTCAGTCGCTTGTTTCCGTAATTTCCCTGGCAATCTTTTCATCAGTATCAATTGTCATCATCATGCCCACACGAAATTATTTGTCGATCGTTGCACAGCTGATGTCTCAATGCCTACTGACTACATTACGGTATTGCAAACTCGTTAAATCCATTTCTATATCGACCACCGGACAATGAGCTAGCTTTGTCAATCACCATGAAGCCATATTTGTGTTGCCAACATTTTTGACATAACACCAGAAAATCTTCATACGACATGTCCGTATTTACATGTTCATTGTAAACATGTTTCAAGTTTGTACGATGTTGTTTAAATAAAATAAGCAGATTCACATTGTCGCGTATAAGATACTTGGGAACCTTGGCATATGTTTGGCAGAGGTAGAAACAAACAACGCTCGAGTGTCTGCCCATCGCAAAGTACTCTCGTACTGTATTTTGTTTGTCACATGCTACGTCATCGAAAATAAAAATGGAGTTGGGAAGCGCTTCGAGCGGCGGGATACCATCACTATTATTTGAGAATTTAAAATAGCCAATTTCGTTAATCGATGTCAGAAGATTTTCCAAATATTGATATTTTGGCTGTTGATGCGATTTCGCGTATACATAGAGGTTTTCAAAACGTACACCATTTGGACTTTCTATTAAACTTAACAAAACATTGGTTTTCCCACAATTTGAAGGACCGCAAATAATGCTGCGTATCGTTAGTGGCAGTATGTCTCCATGCTTGCGTACTTGTTGGCCCTCCATTACTCTATAGTCGAAATTGGTCACTTGAATCACCGCCGCTTGTTGCACGAAACGCATGTTTTCTCTCTCGAATCCAAACACACATTCGCCCAAAATGCGTCGTGTGAGGAGTATTTATAGGAGTGCACCGAGCCAAATCCGCTCAGTATTGAGAATGTTTTTGTACCTATCGGACGACTGCAGTATTCTCCGCTTAACGGCTCATCAATTACAGTTTATTCCAAAAATTGTTTTGTTACAAAATTTTCATCACTTCTTTGTCATTTTGTGGGAGAGACTTCCCGAACATATAAAGGCTGATTCGGAAGTACAGCAATATCGCCGATGCACGCGCCATTGGAATTTACCGGCACAACTAATATACATTGACGGTCCAGCACCGTTTATAAATAATTGTGCCGAATGTCAAAGAGAAAAGGCAACGGTTTGTTGAATCGTGCAATAAATGCACTTCCGATCGAGTTACATATTCCCAGATACCAATTTTGTGGACCAGGCACTCAGTTAGAGCAGAGATTGGCACGGGGTGATCGTGGTATAAATCTATTGGATGCCGCATGTCGCACAGTAGGAGAAAAGCCCAAAAACCTGGCCAAAACCCCAAAAAATAAATGTTCGAAATAGGATCAGTTGAGTAGTCATTCAGGTAGAGGACTAGTAACTGCATTCTATTGTGGAAGGGAAAGCCCTTTAAGTGTATACCTGCGCCGCAGCGTCAGTTGGCAGTGAGTGTTCGTGAAGAGTGTACGTGTCACGCGCTGAACAGACGAAAATAACGCTGACTTCAAAAACCCATAACTTTAAAGTGACGGGTTTAATTTCAATTCTGCAACATGGATACGACTTCTCGAGGTATGTAGAACATGTTTTTACATCGGTTGAATCGAAAGTTTATGTATAAATGATTGAAATGGAGTATAGCCTTCGGCATAAATAAAATTGAATAATTTTGAAAACTTATATTTTCAACGGTCCGAAAAGTTATATATTTTGTAACATTTTGCAAAGCTCCTAGTCTCGGCCTTTAGTTTAATGTATAAGCTTTCGAAATTCACAAGAGTTACCTGCGGAAAACGTGCGTCTTGTCCGTTATGATTTTTTTCGCATCGTGCGGTAGCCGAGCGTGCACGCGGCACTATTGAGCAGCCGCTGCGCCTCTACCTGAGAATGCGTGAAGTAGCATCATAACGGACAAGACGGCTGTTATACGCTTGAAATAAATTATTTTAATATATATGTATGTGTATATATATATATATAAATTTTCTGTGATTTAATTATGATATATACGTATGCATATATATATATATATACATATTAAAATCAACCACATAAAAATTTCTTAAATATGAATGAAATGTTATAACATTCGAATAAAATATTTGAATATATATATTGTTATGCCGGGTTGTTTGGGGTGGAATCAAGTTGAAACCTTTTTATTCTCCGTTTTTCTCTTATATCAATCTCACATTTATTTAGAGACTCGCAATGAACAGATTTCTATTTCTACTTTCGTATACGGTAATTATACTATTCGCTTATTCTCCAAGTCGTTCCGAGTCGAAGGAGTTACGACGACTAACTTCCCTTCCTTCCAAGATTCACCTTAGCCTATCGAAAATATGTATTACTCCGCCCTACTTCATATCACTCCGCGAGCAAAGCGCGGTTTTCGAAAGCAGTGCGGTTAGTCTCCCACGCTTGATTCGCTGAAACAGCAACTGTACCGTGGGACAGTTTCTTAGCGTAAAGTCTTTATCTAAAACTGACGACTCAGGATGCATTCCGAGGCGTTTCTAAGCCTTGGCATAACACCCCCACCCATAGATGAGAAATCCCCCTCACAATTTTACATAAAGGGATTTCTCTCTTTTTAATTTTTTATTACTAATATTCGTGATCATCTTCAAACTCTGAAATTCGTAGATTTGAATGTCTAAAATGTCCGCTTCTTGTTCGTGATTGGTATTTTCGCACGTCCAAAGTGTTCGGGGACGGGTCCCTATTTGGGGTTATTCTGTTAATACGTTCTACCGGCTCCATAGGAATGTCATTTCGAAAAGTGTTATGATTCGATTGCTGCTTCGAAACACAATTTGGCAAAGGACTGCATGTGTTAAACACTTTATTTAATACGAATTTCAGAAATTGCAAGATTCTCAATTTAAACAGCAGGTAGATTATTAGAAGTAGTGCTGACCCGTAGAGAATGTACCAAAACCATTTAGTTATGCTCTCCTGAAAGGTTCGCGTCCTGTCATGGTGTTCAATCCCTTCTATTTCTTTACTAAGATCGCTTAATTTGGTGCCGTATCTGGTAAGGTCACCTATCTCTACGTCGGGAGTTTCAATTCCATGAATTTTCAAGAGACTTAAGTTGAAAGATCGATTTTTTAATATTTCAAAGTTATTGCCGAAATCATAGGTTATCAAGGGAGTGAATGACTTGTTCTGACTGTATTTTCTTTCCACGTACGAATTTAGTATGACATCGTTGGTTACTGCGTTACATCCGGGCGCGAGCCAAAGAATTTTTGTTCCGTTGATTATTTTTTCTTCTACATCATCGTTGCAGACAATTCGAATGTTTTCTGGCTTTGGTGCAGTGTATAACCACCTATTATTATCTTTAAATTGGATCCACATAGTATGGGTTATGTGAACTACCTTAACAATACAGTCTTCTTTGTTTAGTTTAAGTGGTTCGTTTACAATTTTACCTAGGCAGGTATCATGCGCCTTCATATAATATTTCGGATTATTTCTTTTACAGAAATACAAAGTTTGGTGTACTTTACAGGTATCTAAAAAGTTTGAATAACTCGGCGTGTATAGCAACTTTTCGTCGTTGGTGATTATATAATCATGTGGATTGGATATGTATGCGATTACATTATTTTCAATTAGTTTCGGGGCGGGAATTACGCGATACGCTTTATAATTTTCTATTTCAGGGATTGGTACTTTGATGATGTAGACAAAACGGTATCCTATTACGGTTATCGATACGTCGCTTATTTCTAAATATTCAAAGTAATTACTACCGTGGACAGGAATGGGCATTCGTTCGTTACCCTTTTCGTCTCTTATTAACTTAATAGCGCTAATTAATAACTTAGGCGATAAAAGCTGAGGGTTTGTTTGGCCAGATTTTCCGAAGATAATTGATTCCATTAAAACTCTAACATTTCTGTTTAGGTCTAGCAATGCCAATTCGATTTCGAAGCACATCTCAGTAATCAAAGAATCCTTTTCTAATGTTTTTTCTTTTTGCAGTAATTCATTCAGGTTTTTGTCGACAGTTTGGAAATTAAGATCGATTTCCTGCAATGATTTGTTATATTTGCGAAAGAGAGTCTCACTCTTCTGAAGGGAGAGTTGTATAATATGAGTTTGATTTTTGAATAATTCTGTAATTCTTCTGTTGTCATTATAAACCGCATCTATTTCTTTATTGTAATATTCTGCATCCTCTGCGCTCATTGTTCCAAATAGTATTTTACTTGCTTGACCAACAAAATCAAATAACCCACGTTTATTCCTGAAGAGGGTTGGTATACCAATGGTGGAAAACAACTTGTACTTATCATTAATGGTAATGTCCAATTGTTTACGTAATTGCTGAATTAATCCACTTTTTGCACAAATGTTCGAACACAGTGTTTTCACCGTGTTCAATGCCGGGCCAACTTCGCTCTCCTCCAAGGTCAGCTCGTCCAAATTGTAATAAGATATCACATTGTAAGTCTCGTGGAAAAACTTCGTATCTCCCAAATACTCCATGTGCAAGTTAGGCAATGTCGAGAATTCTATTTCCCCCGACTTGCTGGCATTGTTTGACGATATCTTAATCAGTATGGTTCTGGAACAAAGTAACATTAGCATATTTCATTCTATTCGCATGAACAATTATCTCTTTTTTATTCTTAGCTATCTTATAATTAACGTCGGAAATTTTCTCAATTATCCTGTATGGACCTTAAAATGGCAAATTCAATGCGTTCGTCTTGTCATTAGCTGTACTATCTCTTTTTAGCCAAATGAAATCCCCAGGATGAAATTCTTGTGGATTAATCAGCCGATCATATCGTTCTTTCGTCCGTCTCTTGCTGTCAGCGATAATTTGTTTGCTTTCCTCCATTGTTGTTGTAATTTTCGTTTGTAGGTTTTCCAAATACTCAGGGTAAGTGGTATTGGTCCTTTTCAGCGAAGAGATATATCTCGGATTGTTTCCGAACGTTAATTCGTAAGGGGTGAATCCAGTACTTTCATGTTTAGACGTGTTGTAATATAAGTTTGCTAGATGGATTCGTTCGTCCCAGTCGTCCGCATTTTTGTTAGAGAAATGTCGCAAATAATCTTTCAATACCTGATGGCTTCTTTCTAGACTACCATTGCTTTCTGGATGAAAGCTAGTCGTAGTAATGTGCTTAATTCCCAACATTTTCGTAAAGTTCTTCATCAGATCGCTAGTGAAATTCGTCCCTCGGTCCGTTAGGATGGCACGTGGTACGCCAAAGTATCTAACGTATCCTTTCAGAAACATTTTCATTACTGAAGGGGCTGTGAAATCTTTGAGTTCGAGTGCGACGAGGTATTTGGTCAAACAATCCTGGATCGTCAAAATGTATTTGTTCCGGTTAGCAGTCAATGGCAATGGGCCGCAAATATCCATGGCAATTTTGTCGTTGCATTTTTGCGGTGTGTCAGTGATTACCATTGGCATTTTTGTCGGGTGTCTGTTAGCCTTATTCCTCTGACAAATAACACAATTTTTTACAAATTTTTCTACATCTCTTCTTAAATTTTTCCAGAAGAAATGTTCTGATATCCGATAATAGGTTTTCTTGATTCCGCCATGACCTCCTATTGGGCTATTGTGGTTTTCTTCGAGTATCTTCTGGATATCACCTTCTCGGGGGATTATTCGCTCTCTGTCGTGGAGGTAGACAGTACAGTTTCCATTATTAAAAACATTTCGCCACAGCTTTTCTATGTCTTTCCTCGAAACACCAGTTAGGCGAATGCAACTGTCGTGATCGACATGAATCTCATTCCATTCTTCGGCAATTGCTGCATAAAATAATTCTTTGATGTATCTCGATAAATCATCGGTCGTTGTTCTTTGGTCTACCCCAATTACTACATGGAATTCACGGTTGTCTTCCTCAGAATAGACTTCGAAATTCTGTGCAGCCTCGTCTTGTTCTTCTTCCTCTCGTCTGACGAAACAAATATCTACACCACCCTCGGGTATTGGAGAGTTCGTCAAAAGTATTTTTCTTCCCAGTTTTTCTTGGAGGAATCGTTCGGTATCTTCCCGGGCATCGTCCTGATGTGGTTCTTCCAATTCTTCCATTGATATTTCCCCTGTTTCTTGAATCCTCCGTCTTTTTGTGCTCACGTTTTCTTCCAGTTCTTCTTGGTCAGCCTTTCTTCTTCTGGGCGTTATTATTTTCCTCGGCCAATCGTCTTCTTTCGAGGTACCTGGTGTCGGGCTTTCCTCTCTTCTCGATGACCCTGATGCCTGATTGTCAATGTTCACTTGACGGTTTACCAAGACTGGGTTCCTCGATAACGCATCTGCATTGGTGTTGAGGATCCCTTTCTTGTATACGATATCGTATTCATAATCTTCTAGAGCGATTCGCCACCTTGCAAGTCGTGAATGCGGATCTTTGTGATTCATCAACCAGATTAATGGACGGTGGTCGGTAATGATCTTGAATTTACGACCGTACAAGTAGGGTCGAAAATGTTTGATGCACCAGACAATCGCCAATAACTCCTTCTCCGTTGTTGAATAGTTTCGTTCCGCTTTGTTGAGTACACGGCTCGTATACGCGATTGGATGTTCCTTGCCATTTTTTTCTTGAGAAAGTATTCCTCCCAGAGCAATGTCCGAAGCATCTGTGGTCAATGTGAACTGTTTGGAAAAGTCGGGGTACGCCAAAATCGGTTCCTTACATAATTCCCCTTTTAGGGTGGTAAAAGCCTTTTCCTGTGGAGTGCCCCAAATAAAATCAACATTTTTTTGCAGAAGCTGCGTCAATGGTTTGGCCTTTTTACTGTAGTCTCTAATGAATTTCCGGTAGTATCCTGTCAATCCTAGAAATTGGCGGACATTTTTAACGTTTTTCGGTTTTGGGAATTCAGAAACACTTCTGCAAGTTTCAGGGTTTGGTTTCACTCCTTCTTCTGTGATAATATGCCCTAAATATTGCAGCTCAGGTCGAAGATATTCACATTTATCAGGTTGAAGCTTTAAATTCGTTGTTCTCATTCTTTCAAAAAATACGCGTAACTTTTCATTGTGTTCTTCGAGAGTCCTCCCATAGACTACAACATCGTCTAGATAAACGAAGCAAGTGTTGCCGATCAATCCTCGTAGCGCGTTGTCAATCATCCTCTGAAATGTTGCTGGGGCGTTCTTCAAACCAAACGGCATGCGTAAGTATTCGAAGTGACCATGGGGTGTACTAAACGCTGTTTTTTTCTATCTTCTATTTTCATTGGGATTTGATGAAATCCACTGGCCAAATCGAATGCTGAGAAGTACCGTGCGTTACCTAGCTGATCAAGAATTTCCTCGATGTTGGGCAAAGGATAGGCATCCTGTAAAGTTTTTTCATTTATTTTTCGAAAGTCGACGACTACTCTCCATTTTTGTTTGCCAGACGCGTCCTTTTTCTTTGGAACAACCCATAACGGTGAGTTGTACGGAGAGTTCGATTCTTGGATGATTCTTTTTTGATGCATTTCGTCTACTTGTCTCAGGATTTCCTCGTGTTGAGCCAAGGGGTATCGATATTGTTTGACATTTACTGAGGTCTGATCGGTCGTTTCTATTGCGTGTTCGGCCAGATTTGTACACGGTAATGGATGACCGGGAAGGTAAAAAACGTCTTGATACGTATCGATAATCTCCCAAATCTTATAGCGATCTTTTCCATTCAAAATGTGTTCAATTCGAGTATTTTCTTTCAATAGCTGGCTTCGGGAAATAGAATAGTTACCCGAATGCGACAGATCTAATTTAAACATTCTTGTCTCCGAGCACCTTCTAGCGAAAACTATCATGCGTTGTTTCATGTCGATAATGGCGCCTTCCTCTGCCAAAAATGGTCGCCCGGCAATACCATCTTCATCAAGAGGGAAATCGTTTGGGACTACTAAGAATGTGTGATCATTTTTACCCAGAGTAATCTTACATTCTTGGTTACAGAATATAGGAGTGTCGTTTATGCCAGTTATTGATGCGAATTTTGTTCTTACCGGCAGGCCGATGGTGTTTTTTTCTTTTATCAAATTTACTGCTGCTCCCGTATCCGCCAAGAAGGAGTGGTCCCGCGCTCCATAGGTGCTGTGAATCCTGAGCACGAAGCTTGCTCCGGGGTTTTTTCGATCTCTTGACATTCGGTATACTTTATATTGTTCGGTGGTACGTTTGGCATGTGGCGTGACGGAAAATTCTGCCACGATGTGTTGTGACGTTTCGGGCATTCTCTGATAAAATGACCGATATTGCCGCATCCGTGGCACGGGAAGCTTTTATTTTCTTCCTTTCGTGCTCTTGGACTTCCTTTTTGATAATTCGGAGCGCTGCTGAACCTTCCCGGGTTTGACGAATTTTCCTTAAAAGGTTTTTTGAACAGAACCCGCGACATTTCCTCTTCTTTCTCGGTCTCCAGAGCGAGATTTTGCGCTTCTCTTATTGTTTCAGGCTTTCCTGCTTTCACGAATAATCTGATACTCGGCAACAGTCCCCGAATAAATTGTGCTAACCCTTGTTTTTCTTCATTTTGGAGTATTACTGCTCGATGTTGAGGGTTTAAGCTCCGATCACTCGTCACTGCACGTTTTACGTTCGCGTGATGTTCTGAAAATTTTTTATTATATGCATTCACGCCCTCACTGTTTTGTTGGCATTGGCTTCTCTCAAGCAAGCTGATTTCGTAGGACTTGCTATCCCCGAAATTGTTACGTAGCACTTGGAACAACTCTTCGGTTGTTCGAATGTCGTGACCGTCAATTGCTTTGCGCGCACCTTTAATGATTTTTTTTTATATCACTAATCTGGTGAACATATTTTTTTGTGTTTCTGGGATTTCTTCTAGTAGTGATTTTATCTCGAAAATAAAGGTTTCCACCGAGATGTTGTTCCCTTCGAACTCGGTAATAAATTCTAAGCTCTCTTTCAGTCGTTTTACAGTTGACACTTGGTGATTAGTTTCTTGGGGCGGCCCTTCATTAAGTTCTTCTGATGAATGTATTTCTCTGTTGCCTCCCAAATCTTCAATTTTCTGGTTCAGGCCGTCAACTTTTTCTTGAAGCGACTCTAACGCATCACGAAAGTCGTGCAGCATATTTTCCATTTCCGTAAATTAACGCGCCGTTTTTATTTAAACAAATTCTCACTGGTTTGTTACAGATCAAATTTTCACTTACACTAGCACCATTATGCTTCTCATTTTTTTGGACGGCATTTGATCACCGGTTTGAAGTATCCTTTTTAGCTGCCACCAATTTTTTGTTATGCCGGGTTGTTTGGGGTGGAATCAAGTTGAAACCTTTTTATTCTCCGTTTTTCTCTTATATCAATCTCACATTTATTTAGAGACTCGCAATGAACAGATTTCTATTTCTACTTTCGTATACGGTAATTCTACTATTCGCTTATTCTCCAGGTCGTTCCGAGTCGAAGGAGTTACGACGACTAACTTCCCTTCCTTCCAAGATTCACCTTAGCCTATCGAAAATATGTATTACTCCGCCCTACTTCATATCACTCCGCGAGCAAAGCGCGGTTTTCGAAAGCAGTGCGGTTAGTCTCCCACGCTTGATTCGCTGAAACAGCAACTGTACCGTGGGACAGTTTCTTAGCGTAAAGTCTTTATCTAAAACTGACGACTCAGGATGCATTCCGAGGCGTTTCTAAGCCTTGGCATAACAATATATATATTATATAGTAAGCAAAGCTTTCTTTTAACCAAATCCATGTCAATATTTTCTGTCTAATTTTCTTAAAATTATTTCAATTATTGCGGTTATTTATTTGGTAAAATAATGTACATTGTTCAAGTTTTTGTATTAATTGAAAATTTTATCTTTTCCTTTAACACCAATTTTCTACAATTTTATGTCTTTATTACAGGATCCGGTTACAAAGAATTGGTGCTGACAAGGAAAGAAGTATTTCTGATAATCAGCGAGCATTTATCCGATAAATTCGCTTCCTTGATCGAATTTATGGTAGAAAAAATTTCCAAGGACACCGGACGTACAGTTGTAGTGCCTGAGGACTCGAAACAGACTTTTTCGATACTCTTCAATCAAATGAGAACGAGGTGGCAACAAGCTCACAGAAAATCCTGTGTATTTTTCAAGAATAACGGTGAATGGCTTAGCAAGCAGGTATGTTTTGCCGCACCTACATACACTGTAGTAACAAGCCCGGGTAATACGGGCGGCCGCCCGTCCCTTGAGTTTACAATGTCCAGCGAAAGATCTAAACGAAGGAAGACCCAAGATATTCGTACATCGTTCAACTCGGTCGAGTTAGCATACGCTACTCAGATGAGCCTTCGCTCTTCAGGACAATCCGACGCCGCAAAAGTTATTAAGGACGTAACAATGACGAGTCCTTTAAGAGCTTCCAAGTATCGTAAAGCTTACTCAGCAACGGATGAAATTACTTTATCCGAAGAGGCTGCACTTTCCGCTATGATTGAATATAAATTCTCCAAGAGTACTTACCAGGGAATGAGAAGATTAGGGAAGGAAAATAACTGTAAGCTATATCCGTCTTACGAAAAAGTGATGAAAGCAAAAAAGCGTTGTTATCCACCACGTGATGCAATCAGGATTACAGAGAGTAGTGCAGAAGTCCAACTACAGGCACTATTAGATCATACAGTTGAACGTATTTTACTCGTCCAAAATGTACTCATTCAAAGATTGACTCCAGATAATGTTCGTAAAATGGACTTGATTTGCAAGTGGGGTTGCGATGGAAGTTCTGGGCAAAGTGAATATAAGCAGACGTTCAGTGATGACAGCAAATCTGATGCGCATGTATTCTTTACTTCAGTCGTGCCATTACAACTCGTGTGTTATGATTAACAATCGAAGGAAGAAATAGTTGTTTGGAAGAACCCCAGACCCTCGTCTCCACGATTTTGTAGACCGCTTAGACTACTGTTTCTACGCGAAGACACAGAGTCAACACTTAATGAAGTCCAAATTGTTGAAGAACAAATAAAGTCACTTCGTCCATTCGAAAGTGTAATAGATGGAAAAGAAATCTCCGTAATGTACAAGTTGTTGTTCACCATGATAGATGGTAAAGTTTGCAACGCTGTATCATTGACGAAATCTGCTCAACGGTGCTATTTGTGTGGAGCAACCAGCAAAGATTTTAATGCCATCGACACTGTATGGCAAAGGGAAATCAATGAAACACATTTGAAGTTCGGATTGTCGACGCTGCATGCGTGGATACGGTGCTTCGAGTATTGCTTACACGTGTCTTACAAACTCGGCATTAAAAAATGGCAAGCTCGAAGTGCCGAAGAAAAAAAAATTACCCAGGAACGCAAGAGGGCCATTCAAGAAGGATTCAAGAAGCAATTGGGTCTAAATATCGATCGCCCAAAGCCTGGATACGGCAGCAGCAATGATGGCAACACAGCTCGGCGATTCTTTGAAAATTCGACGGTTTCCGCTGCGATAACGGGGGTCAACGAAGAAGTTATTAAACGCTTGTACGTAATCCTACAAGTTATATCGTGTGGCCACGAGATAAACTGTGAAAGATTTGAACAGTATGCTATTGAAACGGCAAGAAAGACCGTTGCATTATACCCTTGGTACTCCATGCCTACTTCGGTGCACAAACTATTAATTCATGGTCCAGTGATAATAACTCATGCTCTATTACCAATCGGCCAATTATCCGAAGATGCTCAGGAAGCTCGAAACAAAGACATCAAACGATATCGAGAAGATTTTGCGCGAAAAAGTTCCAGGGTTAAAACTATGGAAGATGTTTTTCATCGGCTCTTAGTTACTTCTGATCCGTACATTTCAAGTGTCAGAAGACTACCACAGAAGAAGCTGAAGAGTTTGTCGCTGGAAGCTGTAGCGATGTTGATCGCTCCTAAAGTGACTGCTGCAGCAAACGAATTTTGCGCCGAGATTGAAGCCGTGCCGGGAGTTGTAATAGATACAAACTCGGATAATGATTCTGACTCCGACTCCGACTCCGATTACGCTTTTGATTAAGAATAAAATTTTCTATTTTTGAAACGTTCCGTATGTATTTTGGAAATAAAAATAATAATTGCGTAGAATACACTGTTCACGTTTATTTTATTATGATGATTTTTTTAAATATATTAATTTATCTATTTAGCAGGATACTCGGCCATTTTGTTTATAACAATTTGCTGTAAGCTCTTTGTTGCAAGTTATAAACAATAGATATCGGATTGGTAATCAGCGACCTTGAAAACCCGTATATACCAATTTTTGTCAACATCTGGTAACTTTTTAACGTTCATGTCGGCCATATTGGATCGGCCATTTTTTTTACGATAATTTGGCTTGCGGATTCGTAATCAGCGACCTTGAAAACCCGTAAATACCAATTTTTGTCGACATCTGGCAACTTTTTAACATTCATGTCAGCCACATTGGATCGGCCATTTTGTTTACGATAATTTGGCTTTCAGATTCGTAATCAGCGACCTTGAAAACCCCTGTAAGCCAATTTTCATTCCCGTCAAAGGTCATTTGAGGTTTTGGCCAGGTTTTTGGGCTTTTCTCCTACTGTGTGTCGCGACCACGATATAGCCTATTCCCGAAGCAATCATTTAGGCGAAAGACACGTTGCTGATAATATACTTGCAACAACGGCACGAAAACGTATTACTGCGAGGGATTCGACTTTTGGCGAGAAAACGGCAGCGACCGCTGTTTGGGCAACTATGAAAGCAAATACGAAATTCGGCATGGGAATGAAGACAAAGAACTCATCGACAAAGAAAAAAAAACCCGTTAAGAAGAGAATACTGCCGATAGCAAAGCGTGGCCGAATTTTGCCAATGTTACCATTTCTGGGAGTTCTTGGTTCACTGGCTGGTTGGGCAGCTGGGATAGCAAAGGCTGTGAATGATAGCAAAGCGGCGCAACGTCAACTTGAAGAAATACAACGTCATAATCGAGCTATAGAAGGCTCTGGGCTCTATCTCGCTCCCTACAAGCGTGGACAAGGATGTTCAACTACGAAAAAAACCCCAAAACACGGTGAAAATGCCCATGGGTGTAACAACTAATGTACAATTGGAATGCTTAGCCAGGGGCATGCGCATACCATTCATCGGAGCGGTTTTCATGCGCAATAATTTACCAGTTTATGGCGGCGTGCAACTAGATGAGAGCGGTATAGTAAATTTGGATGATGCCGATGGTTCCGGTACGCATTGGGTAGCCTATGCCATGCGGGGGAGTCATATAATATATTTTGATAGTTTTGGAAATCTTCGACCGCCCAAGGAGTTGGTGCGATATTTTGGACCAAATACCACAAAAATACACTACAATCGAACATCTTATCAGAATTATAATCAGAGTATTTGTGGGCAATTGTGCTTGCAATTTCTCCAAAACGTCGATGATCAATATGTATTTAAGCCGTGACAATGCGTCAATCAACTCAGTATTCGAGGGAAACATGTCACTGACACTTACGTTGACCGGCAAGACGAGCCTTCTAACCGCAAATAATTTTCCCGCTATAGATTTCAATGATGGCTGTTATGAGCTCGGTTTGACGGATTTCGAAACTTATCACACAATACCAAATGTGAATACATCAAACAACAAATTTTACTTCGACAATGGTGACAAGGAAATTATAATCCCTGAAGGATCGTATGAACTGGGAGCCATAAATGCGTATCTGAATCGTGCAATTTTACTCAAAGGGGTTGATAGCGGTGATGATGCTGAAAATGAAATTGTTCCTCGAAAGGTTGATAACGATGACCTCGATGAAAATGGCGAATACCCAATCGTGCTACGCGCTAATCATAATACACTAAAGAGCGAAATCTAATGCGCGTACAGAATAAATTTCGGTAAACCTGACAACGTAGGACCCCTGTTGGGATTTTCATCAAATCAAATAATGCATCTCTGGAAATGGCAGGAATCTGATGTACCGATATACACAATGAATGTCAACATTATCCGCATAGAATGTAGTGTCACCACTGGTGCGTACTGCAATGGCGAGCGTGTACACACGATACATGAATTTTCGCCGAGCGTACCACCAGGATATAAGATATCGGAAACGCCTGCGCAAATCATTTATCTTCCGATCGTTGTGCGGAGCATCACGGATCTAACGATACGTATCGTGGATCAAAAGGGAAAACTACTCGATTTTCGAGGAGAAAAAATTACAGCGAGATTGCACATACGAAAGCGACGCTTGTGATGCTCGTTCTGTCCGACGCGGAAAACACTATTTCCGACGCCAGAGACAATATTTCTACTCGAGATAATACGATCCCACACGATAATACTCTTGCAAGAAGACAAGCGGCATTGAGTGTTAAATTACCCGCAAAGAAGAAACTCAGTGCAGCGAATCGTGAATTTTTAGAATCTCTGGGATTTATTGTACGACATACTTGAGGCAAAAGAATGACTGACGTTTTGAATATCAGTGGGGAGCCAATCTTTGACGATCGTATCATCAAAATTGAGATTCATACGTACAATCCGTATGCCAACTCAACGTTTGGACACGGTGATGAAATACGAATTCCTATATAACACCAAGCCTTGTACACCCTACCATCTGAAAGTTTTCTCTACGTTGAGGGAAAGTTTACGGTGCTTAAAAAACCTGATGATCAAGCAATAGTAGTATTGGGAAACAATTGCGTTGCATTCGTGGTTGATAAAGTTCGTTATGAGCTCGACGGTGTGGAGATTGATCGAAATCGAAACGTTGGAATAACAACCACGGTTAAAAACTACATCTCTCTAAGCCCTGAGAGGAGTCATAGTTTGAAAAATGCTGCGTGGGATGTAACACATAATAATGGGGGAAAATACTTCAATTTTTGTGTACCTCTCAACATATTGCTAGGATTCTGTGAAGATTACAAGCGCGTTGTTATCAATGCTCGTCATGAGCGAATTCTGATACGTTCGCGCAATGATAACAATTTCGTATTCAGTCAGCATCCATTTGTAGAGGCAGAAGTTGAACTGCTCAAAATACAATGGCATATGCCTCACGTAATATTAAATGAGATAACTAAATTGTCATTACTTCGAACATTGGAAAGTGGGCGATACTTGAATATGAGCTTTCGCTCTTGGGATCTATACGAGTATCCACTGCTTCAAAGCACAACGAAACACTCATGGACTGTGAAAGCTGCCTCCCAGCTAGAGAAACCAAGATATGTAATATTTGCGCAGCAAACTGGCAAAACAAATTCTATGGCAAAGGACATTACACTATTCGGCGACTGCAAGCTCGCCAATGTTAAACTTTATCTCAACTCGGAATCCTATCCTTACGATGATTTGAATTTGGACTTTGACAAAAACAGATTCGCCATTTTGTTCAATATGTACTATCGATTCCGTAAATCTTATTACGGCTGTAATAGTGATAATTCTTTGCTCACTATCGCAAAGTTTCAATATAACGGCCCTCTCACGGTTATCGATTGCTCGCGTCAGAACGAGTCTGTGAAAAATGCTACCGTGGACGTGCGAATAGAGTTTGAATGTAAGGAAGATTTGCCACCGAATACTACTGCCTATTGTTTGATCTTGCACGATCGGGTTGTTGAATATTGTCCATTGACAAACATGGTTCGGAAAATTGTATAGATCAGCAAGTAACCCCCGCTCGATAAATAAATAATTTACAGACGAGTTTCTTAAATATTGACGTCAGTCATCTATTGATCTTGCTATCGACTTGATCGAGCCAACACATCTTCGTTATGTCTGTACCTTCATTTGTAGATCTACAAGGGTTCATTGTTGGCAGAAACTTTGTCGTTCGGAGACGTTCGTGAGACATTCGGAGACGTTCAAGAGACGTTCGTGAGACGTTTGGAGACGTTCGTGAGACGTTCGTGAGACGTTCATGAGAAATTCGGAGACGTTCGGAGACGTTCGTGAGACGTTCAAGCGACGTTCGTGAGACGTTCGGAGACGTTCGAGAGACGTTCATGAGACGTTCGGAGACGTTCAAGCGACGTTCGTGAGACGTTCGGAGACGTTCGAGAGACGTTCATGAGACGTTCGGAGACGTTCGTGAGACGTTCGTGAGACGTTCGAAAGCGTTCAATAGCGTGAACCCCCCGCCGCGCTCCCCCCTGAGATCGCCGAGTTAGAACTGTCACAGCTATACTACTGCGGGCCCCGAGGCCACCCACTGTGCCGCGAGTGATGTAGGGTTCCTGCCCAAGGACAACATCCGTACCCCCGTCCGCTGGAAAAACAGTGACCTCATTTGCTACGGTTGAGGATCGCTTCATGTTCAGCTGAAGGAGCTCGAGCGTTTGCTTATCCATAATCAATCCTAGCTACTCGCTAATCTACGCTTGCCTTATAGAAGGGACATGCCTTGCTATTCGAGCCGTGACCCGCATCGCTCCTGCGCGAGCGCGAGCAGTTAACGCATTTTGGGGGTTCCTCTTTCGCGGGGAATTGCTCGTGGGCATGTCCCTCCTTTGCACAGTGCGAGCATGCCTCTTTTTCGACGCAAAACCTCGAAATATGTCCATGTCTTTGGAATTTGTAGCATCGGGAGGACTCAAGGGAATCATCGACGGGAGACGAGTTCCAGCCGATTTAGACCCTTCCCCTACTAAGGGGCTGCTTTCGCGATTCCGCGTCGAGCTCAACCACCCAGTTGACGCCGTCGCCGTCTCGCTTGCCAGCTTGATAGTAGACGCTTACCGATGTTTTTTCACTAACGGTGAGGTTTTGCTCGCGGAGGGACTCTCGCACCTCCTTTTGTGAGGTCTCTTTGGGGACCCTCCTCACAATCACCCGAGGGTTGTTTCTACAATCAAGCGAGGCTTTTAGCCCAGCTTTCCTGAGGTCCTCGCTCTTTGCGAAGACCTCAAGGTCGCGAGCCGTCGCTGTTTCAACTAAAAGGCCATTGTCGCGTGTCTTTCTCACGGACAAAATGCCAATTTTGTTTACGCTCGGGTCGATTGATTGGAGGAGTGCCTTCCGAGCCTCCTCATGCGTCGAGATGGCAGACCCTTCACCTGGCGTAATTTTGATCTCGTGCACGTCTTTTTTCCGACTTACCAAGTTCTGTATGTTCCTCGTGCTGGGGCTGGGTTTCGTCCTGGAGAGTGCCGCTGCTACCGCGTATGTGCCCACGGGCGCACCAATCAGCGCTCGAGAGGGGTCCGCCGCGCTCGTGCCAACCGCCGCACTAATTAGCGCTCGAGTTGCCCCCGGCGCCGCCATCTTGCATCGTCGCCTCAGTGGCACTACACTGTTGACTTTTTGGGTTGTTTTTAACTTTGGAAGAAAATTAACCGAGTTTCTCAATTCCTTGACTCTCCCAACGAGCTCCGTGTTGAGGCTGGCTAGATCCCACACAGCAGATTGTATCTCCTCGAGTTGGAGTTCGATGGCGGCCGTGACGTGCTTCGCCACTTTTTGTTTGCGGCACGTTTCACAAATCGATTTAAAGGCGCTCAGGGCCTTTCTGGCGAGGGTTTTGACAGGGTCGTCCTCCTCGACGGCCTCGCTTCTTCCAGGTTGTTCAGGTGTCACGCTCGGGGGAGTATTCTCTTTTTTCTTACCTTTTTCCTCTTCCTAGCTCGTTTTTCTCGGGGCCGGGATCGGAGTATCAGAGGAGGAAGTTTGCACTTTCTGCACTCTGACTCGCTTGGAATCCTTTCCCGTTTCTTCCTCTCCAGGGCTGTCGCGCGAGGCGTCGGAGTCGGTAGTTTTGGCGAGAGGACGCCTGGCTCTTGACCGCCTCTTTCTTTTTTCCACAAGCTGGAAACCAATTTCGGGCTCACTCGAGTCAGGATCCTCGGCGGTGTGCATAGGGGAAGCGACGCACGAGGAGAATTTTCCCTCTTCCATGCTTTCCTCAGGGTTCTTGGGTCTCTCGGCCATTTTTAGGCCACCCTCGGGGTCCTCCCCGGGGTGAAACGTGTTGCGGCGGTGGGTTTTCTCTTATTTCTTTCTCAGTTCGATGTCGCTGCGACAGTACTAACCAGCGCGCCAATCAGCGCCTGAGCCGAGCCGGCCGAGTGTGCTCCCACCAGCGCGCCAATCAGGGCTCGAAGCGAGTGCCACCACGTCCGCACAACCAGCGCACCAATCAGCGCCCGAGTCGCTCAGTCGCCTGTGCTCACCGGCGCACCACTTAGCGCGCAGGCTCACGCCTGCGCAGTGAGCGGCGGGGGGGGGGGGGGGGGAGGAGGAAGCGAGGCTACGCGCGCGAGCCCGCTAGCGGGGCCTCGGATGCTTTATTTTTCACTTTTAAAACTCCAATTTCACCAACCAATTATCAAGATATTTTAACAAAACTTCACTACAATCTATATAACACCACACTCTACGCGCCGGCTCGAAAAAAAAATCCGGGAAAAATCGGGTTCTACCCGCTCTTGCGAGGTGAGCTGTCAATCGCCCTCGGAGGGACTCCGGAGAGAGGTCCGTACGCGTCGGCACCTCGCGCAAGACTTAGTAGATAGGGACAGTGGGAATCTCATTAATCCATTCATGCGCGTCACTAATTAGATGACGAGGCATTTGGCTACTTTCCTGTGGCACTGACGCCCGTAGGGCGTCGAGCCATAATTCCAGGGTATACCCCCCTTGTTGGGTTTAAAACTTAACAATGTTGGAGAGAACTTTTGTCCGCTCTCCTTCCGGACTTAAACTCACTGCCGAGGGTCTGTGCCGACGGTCTTGGAAAAATTAGCCGAGCGGAGTTCCTATACGGTAGTCGTAAAGGATTTACGGGCCTTGGCCTTTCCCTTGAAGAGGGAAAGTGTACAAGGAAAACCACGTGAAGGTGCCCGTCCAGTCTTGCTGGCTCCGCCGCCGTGGCAATTCACATCTTTTGTGGAACGCCTGTTTCCGACTCGCACCGGTGAGTGTCGGGCGCTGATGCCTTTCCTCCCCGGGCTTATGTCCCTTATATATTAATAGCGTCCGTGCACAGCTCATGGACTTGTCATTGATCTCAAAGGATGGTCATTTTGTAAAATTTATCACCCAAAGGGTGGTCATGATATGAAATCAGTAAATTAGGTTAAAATGCGTTCCTTCAAAAGGATGGTCGCAGTGTAAACGCATTCGTCCCAAAAATGGTAACGGTGGTACAAGGGACGATGGGGCTCGTCCCGGTGTTGGAAGGACGAGTGGCCCAGGCCGGGATGCAGGCCCGTGGTATGTGAGTGCGTATACTCACCGGTACCCCATAATGCGGCCTCCAATCGAGGTGGCCCGCTGGGGCTCCCTCCAGTCGGAACCGCAGCCTCTCGGCCCGGAGCACGGGAAAACTCCGGAGCACTTCGTGAAGAAGATTCCCGGCCTCGTGGGTCTGTGGGATCTAGACCCGAGTCCCAGGCTCCCAAGCCGTGCGGGGAGCAATCGATGCCGGTAGCCGAAGCCGCCCCCGGGGAAGGTTCCTCTTGGGTTACACTCCCCTCGGGGTGTGGGCCCTCCACCTCCTCGTTAACCATCTTGGTACACTTGGAGGTCCCCCACAGGGATGAGTGACGAGTTAGTCCCTTAACGGGATTCCGCTCCTCGAGTTAATTTGTAATCTCTAATAAAAGGCGTTGACCACCCACGAAAATATCGGAAGAATGACCAAAATGGTATATTCTTCCTTGACGCGAACCGACTTAAACCGTGACGAAGAGGGTGATTAGTCTAGCTATGCACTCGGCTAGTAGGTAACGGAGACCGCCTGCTCCGGGGCCAAAGCCTCTCTTCAAATACCGCGCGACAGCACTCCCCCACCCTTTTGGGCGTAACCTAAACCAAGTTCCCTAGCCAAGCTAGGTGGCTGATTCGCCCAACCGATCGCCTTTGCGGTCAGAAGGGAAGAGAAAAAAAATTGACGAAAGAAAAGGATGAACAATATTTATGTCCGTAACAAGGTAATCCGTGATGACTTGAGGTATTAATCCTCGAACAAAGGAGGGATTAACGTCTCTATTCCGTGTAGAGCGAGGTAAACGCGACTTCTTGCTTTCTTTTGGGATATATTATAATCCTCAGGTCTCGAGACGTACATGTTGTGCTGACAGCCAAGCCCGTTAATCCTTTGTTGTTAATGTCTTGGCCCTCAACTGATCGGTCTGTTTATATTCTCAATAAAGAGGTATGCCAAAGGATTAACGGCTCGCTACGGCACTGCGCTCGTCTCGAGGCCCAGATCGGCAAAAACGACCGTCTTCAGTCACGGTTACTCAGACGAAAACAACGAAAAAAAAGTCGGAAGCTAGCGACGGCCCGAAGACAATGGGCGACGATATCGGCTGAAGAAAAGAAAACAAGGTAACAATAAGAAAAGAAAAAAAACAACGACTCAACGCCGTTCGGGTAAACAAAGGAATCGTACCTAGCACGGTAAATGAATGACGACACAAAAACGCGCGGTTCGGGACCGCGTCGAGGAACAATAGGGATTATCCATTACCTAGAATCGGAAGGCTAAAATTCGTATGACAAAGATACATTCGGTAACGCTAATCCTACCACCTAAACATTCTCATTTTGCTACCGCTTCGCGTAATGACACACAAAAAAATTTAATCGTCCAAGTCTCTCTCGCGCAACAGTCTCGGCGATAACCCAGCATATTTCGAAAGTGAGGCCTTATTCGGCTGGCTTATTTTCTCGTAAACTCTTGACACTTGTTGGGCCCCACGTTGGGCGCCATTTTGTAACGGATTTTCTGGTCCACACACTTCCGGGCTCGGGCCGCTCCCGAAGCCTACCGGGTGTCCGAGAACCCGCCGGGTGGACGGGGGCGCCAGGTACCGGAGTACCGCCGACCGAGGGTCGACTTGTGAATTTTGCCCACCCGCGCGCGGTCCCTTGATGTTGGAACACCCGGTATGGAACGGCACAACCCGGGCGGTCCAACTAGCTCTGCTCGCCGGAGGATATGGTAGAGGGGCAGGGTCGAAGGACGAGTGTCAAGGATGACACCGGAAAGGAGGTATCCGCTGAAGTAATCAACACGTGTTAACAGTATGACTGGTATTTGTTTATTGGGCCCGAGACTTGCCAATACGGTGTACAATTCATAACGGGCGCTCGACAAAAATCTCCAACTTCTATCCACGCTTGGATAAGCTACTGGCGCACCGGCGACAATCTAGCGACAATCCGGACTACTCCTAGTTTCAAGGGGAATACCGCCAGGGGCGCTGCATTGGCAGTAGGGTTCCGTCCGAAGGGCGTATGTACTGGTGTAGGCAACGGTGTATAATCATGTAGGCAATCGTGTCGGTACGCGTGTACTAACTCAAAAGAGTGTAGGCAATTGTGTAGGTAATTCGTGTATTTGTGTAGAGAGTGTAGGCAATTGGGTAGATAATCGTGTAGGTACTCGTGTACTAACTTAAAAGAGCGTAGGCAATGGTGTAGGTGAGTCGGATATTAATGTAAAAGGGTGTAGGCAGGTGTGTAGATAATCCGTGAATTAATGTAAAAGGGTGTAGGCAGGTGTGTAGATAATTGTGTAGGTAATTCGTGTACTAACTTAAAAGAGCGTAGGTAATTGCGTAGGTAACCGTGTAGGTAATCGTGTATTAATGAAAGCATGTGTAGATAATTGTGTAGGTAATCGTGTATTAATGTAAAAGAGTGCACATAATTGTGTAGGTAATTCGTGTATTAATCCGGAAGAGTGTAGGTAATTTTGTAGGTAATCGTGTATTAATGTAAAAGGGTGTAAATAATTGTGTAGGTAATCGTGTATTAAGGCTAGAGAGTGTAGATAATTGTGTAGGTAATTCGTGTACTAACTCAAAAGAGCGTAGGTAATTGTGTAGGTAATCGTGTAGGTAAGCGTGTATTAATGAAAGCATGGGTGGATAATTGTGAAGGTAATTGTGTAGGTAATCGTGTATTAATGTAAAAGAGTGCAGATAATTGTGTAGGTAATTCGTTTATTAATCCGAAGGAGTGTAGGTAATTGGGTAGGTAATCGTGTATTAGTGTAAAAGGGTGTAGATAATTGTGTAGGTAATTCGTGTACTAACTCAAAAGAGCGTAGGTAATTGTGTAGGTAATCGTGTAGGTAATCGCGTATTAATGAAAGCATGTGTAGATAATTGTGTAGGAAATTCGTGTACTAACTCAAAAGAGCGTAGGTAAGTGTGTAGGGAATCGTGTATAGGCCCCGGCAACGAAATTCGATTATGTATGGTCGCCGGCTCGGACACCCGATATATCCGCCTCTATTGGCCAAATAATGACCTAGGTGACCGAAAGTCCGAATAATGTTGACTAACTTTCCGGACACCCCGTATATTCACTTGAGATACAAGGTGTTGTGGTTGGTGACCGGAAGTCCGAAAATGTCGACTGGCTTTCCGGGCACCCGATATATTCGCTCGAAATACAACGCCTTATGGTGGTCGACCGGAAGCCCAAATAACATTGATTGACTTTCCGGACACCCGATATGTTCGCTCGAAATACAATGCATTAGGGTAGTCGACCGGAAGTCCAAATAATATCGACTGACTTTCCGGACACCCGGTATATTCGCTCGAAACACAAAGTACGATGGTGGGGGACCGGTGGTCCGAATAACGTCGACCGACTTCCCGGACACCCGATATATTCGCTCGAAATACAATTGTCGCGAGGTCGATAATAAGCGAATGAATATTACCAAGGGTTTCGCGCGAGTATAATTCTCGAGTGAGCGGGATTTCGGCAACTCGTAAACAACGCGCGAGAACAAAGCTCCCGATTCTGTCGCAAGAGATAAGTTCTCGCTCGAACCGGCGATTTCGCACGGTTGGATCCCGCGAGCGTGTTGACAGTTTTTTCTGTAACGCGCTCTGTCTCGCTCTCGAATAATCCCTCGCGCGCCGGTCTTGGTCGTGCGAGGTAGAAAAAATTACGAATTTTCAGGTGAGACAGTAGAGTCTCCCGAAGTGCGTCGGATTCCGATTTTTGACGTTCTCGTAGTTGTCGATGGTACGTCGAGTCACGAGCTTCGCGATCGAGAGACGTGTCGTGTCTCTCTCGCGCCCGTGACGTCGCGCTGTCGTTCCCGCCGTAGAGGCACGTCGTCGTGCTCTCTCGCTCCCGTGCGTACGACGTTTTCGTCCGCGTTTTCGCGTTCGCGGTCAAGTGGTCAAGTTTACGTTAAAGGTTCTCGGGTGGTAAACCCACCGGTTCCCGTACTATACAATAGAATCAAATTTTATTTTATAGTGACGTTACCGTCATCGCGCAAGTGACAGATCCCGTCAAGATTAAAACTACCCCCCGGTGAATCCCGACCCCTCTACCACAACCCACAGCCTGAGCGGCCGTGCAGTACCGCAACCGTCTTCCCCGCGTAAGTGCATCCAGTTTAGTCCGGTTAGACGGTTCCGGCGACCAAAAAATCGAGGAGAGCTCCAGTCTCCGAACCCGGTTAAGATTCCGGGGGAAACTAAAAATCCAGGAGGGCTACAGCCTCCGCCTGGCGTGTTGGGTTTGATCACCCCGACCCCAGTTTATTCCGGTTGAGACGACCGGAGAAACAAAGTTTCTGGCGCCCCGGGTACTGCGGATGCACGCGCACGGGAGGAACGGCAGAAGGTGACGGTTTCCATCACCAGATCCCGATTTGAGTTCTCGTTTGGAGTAGAGAAAAATATCCCCGTCACAATCCCCGTCGCTCTCTGGGAATCGGCGCACGCCCGGCGCCGATTCCCCAGAGTGGTCTCGATGGCGGCTTACCTCGGTCGGGATTGCTCGATACGTAGCACGCCACGCGACTCGAGCGAGTTCCGCCCGCCAACTAACGGAAACGGGATCGACAACAATAACAAACAAAAAACGGAGCACAAGGGAAGAAGGGCCTTTAATACGCGTCACGGTAGGGACTCGGGCATATGCACGTAAACCACGTGATCGGTAGCTGCTCATGTGACGCGGTTCCAAAGAAATCACGTCACAATATATACATGTTGTCTCTGCTTGTTTCCTATTGGTGCGCCGGTTTAGATACACCTCTTTACTGCTGTAACTCGGCTCTAGCGCGGATCACGGGGATTGGTCGGAACTCTGGTAGCTCGGGAGCTCCCGTGAGGCACGTCCGTTCTCCTCAGTGGTCAGCGCTCGACTGTAGTAGATAGGGACAGATGATGTCCTTTAGTTTTACGTGCAGTATCTAGTCGTCGACCCTAACTACACGGCTCCCATGAGCGCGGGGTCGAAAAAACGATCGACCAACGCAGCCCCGAAAATCGGTACCTACCGGTTCGCTTCTGAAAATGCGGGCTCAGTGCACTACCGGTCGGGTCAAGTGACTTTCCAACGCTCTAACAGCTTTGTAGGATGTTGCCCGAGTTGGTGGTACGCCACTCACACGTCGGAACCGCTAACGGTTCCTGACCAGGATGCGGCCTAACCACTGCCCCCACGAGTCTAACCTCACTGGCTGGACCGACTACACGTCGGTGGCTGCCCAGCCCCCATGGTACCAATTCAGATCACTGGTGGGGTCATCGTGGCACATATTCGTGCTACTACACTTTGCGAGTCCCGCCCCGACGGCCGTGGTCGGCCAGCTGGAACGGCGGTGTCGCCGCTCACCGAGGTTTCCACAGTCCTCATCCTGTAGGATTCGAACTGCGAAGACCCTCCTGCCGGACGAGTCACAACGTGAGGTTGTGACCCCACACCTCTCGTACAGTCTATCATCTCGTGGCGGAACACCCGAAAACACAAAAAGGAAAACACTTTGCGATTACACGCGCCAAAAATGTCTCCATGTCCATAGTCTATGTCACGCGTTGAGGCGGAAAACCGTCTCGTTCACTGGCCGAGGCTAGGAACGGTCACAAACACAAGCACCTATCGCAGCACTTCGCTGCACATGTCCGAGTCCTTACGTTCAACTCAGCCGGGGTCAAGTTACGCCCAGTACAACCTGACGTTCCGGATATATTCCGGACACAGCTTGCTCCTAGCGGTATGCGCCACATCCTTGCGTCGACTCCGCGTGCAGTTCACGCACTTTGGTGTCATGCTGGCAGGGCAGGCGCTCCGCAGGTGCTCTTTCGATCCGCAGTGCTCACAGACCTGGTCCGGAGCACTGCAGTTTTTCGCGATGTGGCCGTAGCCACAACACTTGGAGCACCGAGTAACATTAGGATACTCGGCGCTCCTATGTGAGCTCCAAGCGAGGTACACACGCCCCCGCTTGAGGACTCCTTCCATGTGCCTCATGGGTAGCTGAACAATCCAGTTGTTCAGCCCCTGTTTGTTCTTAAAATAGTGTTCGAAGGAGACTGCCTCAGAGAGGACAGCCTCCTCCTCGTTTAAATGCCTGAGGAGGTTCTTCGGAATGAAGTCCTCCTTCAGGTCTTCCTTGGTCACGTCCAGTTCCACGTCGTAAATAATTAGCGACGGTCTTCTCTTAGCGGCAATCACTACCGTGAGGCTCATGCCGCTAAGGTCTGCACTCGTGATTACCTCGGCGGCCTCTTTCGAGGCGACGTTGATCACTACACCAGTGCAGCCAGATCGCGCGCAAAAGTTACTCCCTCTCTAGTCTCTTGCTTGCCGATCACACAATCATAGTAGCGCGTGTCCGTGAGCGAGCGACGCTCGGACGTCTTCGGAAAGAGTCGAGCGCCATCGAAGTTTCCCGACCGCGCCTTCGGCAGCTACACCAATACATGGACGCTGAGCACATTCATGTGCGGCCAAGCCGAAACGAAGGCTTCGAGGGAAAAAGCAATCTGAGCACGACTCGCGCGTGACGTCACCCAACGGCACGAGCGAGGCTTTTAGATTATTTCAATGCTTATTCAGCTCTTGATTCTCTACGTTATTAATGTATACAAAAAATGCATCGCACAATCTGATCGCTTATTTTTTTAGTTTATACGTTCATTTAAATATAATAATAAATCTAAATTACAACTTCTTTATCTTCTAAAATATTGTTTACGCTTTACTCACACCCGTCCTTATGCCAAACAAATTGTAATTCATAAAAGTAAGCGGAAATATATTTATATTCGTATTATTATATTAATTCTCATAGCTCTCATATGAAAACTCTCATATGAAAAACGCAAAAAAAAATTCAAACCTTAGATTTCAACGAACCAAGAACATACATATTCACATTTTCAATCGTGACGAATTTTTAAGAACAATATAATCACAAACACATCTGAACCAAAGCAATATACATCACCTAAATTATCAAAACATAAATCAAACAACACAAAATCACAACATCTTATACTCAACTCTTACTAATACACAACAAGACACATATAATAATCTTTCCACTGATCCTCTGAATAATATAAATTCGACAATCACATTAGATAAATTGAAAGAATGGCTTATAAATGTCTCCAACATTGATATTCCGCTACACATTTCCACATTCTTGTCTCTAGGTGAAAAGTTTTGTTTTCCTTACCTCAAACTCTCAAACATAAAAACTCATATCCACAAATCAATCTCCGAACTTGAGTCCAAATTAGATTTTTTACTCGACAAACCTAGACAAATCGAAATTAGAACCAGATTCACTAAAATCTTAAAGGAAATAAATATTCCAACATCATTTTCCAACACTAATCAAATTATAAAGCACACGTCCTTATTCTTAAAAAAAACCCTCAACTTTTAGTTACACGAGCTGACAAAGGAAATTCAACAGTCATTCTTAACAAATCAGATTACATTATAAAAACTCATAATTTACTCGCAGATTCCTCAACTTACAAATTAACAAATATAAATCCCATCAACATTCTACAAAAAGGCATTAATAATATTCTTTCCAGATGGAAAACCCTAAAAATCATTGATGAAACAAAATACAAATACTTAAAAGCTGAAAATTGCAACCTATCTCGTCTCTATTGTCTGCCAAAAAGGCATAAAAATAATTATCCACTTCGTCCAATAGTATCATCAATAAATAGTCCAACACATAAATTAGCTGAATTCATACAATCTAAACTTTCTAAATTAATCTATACGACTAATTCACACGTCAAAGATAGTTTCCACCTAAAACATTCACTTTCTAACATCTCAATTCCACTCCACTACAAATTCGTCTCGTTTCATGTTGTTTCTCTCTATACCAACATCCCATTACAACGTGTTATTCAAAGCCTTAAAAAAAACAAATCTATTTTCAAAAACATTTCGTTTAAACGAAATAATTAAAGCCATAGAATACATCATGTTCTCAACTTTCTTTACATTTCTAAATAAAATTTACCAACAAGCCTCAGGGTTACCAATGGGCTCACCTCTGGCTCCAAATCTATCTAACATCGTCATGACGAATCTTGAAACAAATTGTCTGTAAAAATAAAAATTTTCGTCACCACTATATAAAAGATATTTTGATGATATTATTATTGCTCTACCAACAGACAAAATTGAATCCACTAAAAAGATTTTTAACTCATATAACTCAAAATTACAATTTACATCAGAAAATGAAGTAGATAAAAAAATCCCGTTTCTTGATATACTTTTAATCCATAAACAAAATTCAATTATCACAAATTGTCAGGCAGATTCATAAATTTTTTTTCACACCACCCACTTTCCCAAAAAAGCCATAATTTACATGCTAGTTGACAGAGCTATAAAATTATGTCATCCTTCATTTCTCAAAGAAAACCTCAAACTTATTAGTAACACGATGACACAAAATTGCTATCCGATCTCTTTCACAGAAAAACTAATAAAACATCGGCTTTCCACAATCAACAATCAAAAAAAGAATAACAACAATTTTGATTCTTCCAGACTAATAAATGTTCCTTACACAAAAGACATCCATCATCAACCAATTCGTCTTGTTCAACAATACAAAATAACATTAGTCACAAATAATAAACACAACATGTCATCGATTACTGGCTCCACCAAAGACAAAATAAATAACAACCAAAAATCCAACATAGTTTACAAATTCGATTGTAAGTATTGCAATGCCACATACATCGGCCAAACCAAAAGATACCTTGAACCCAGAATAAAAGAACATAAAAATAGCCTAAAACATACTACCATAATACACACAGCGTTAGCACAAAATGCAATAGAACAAAAACATGCCTTCCAATTCGACAATGTAAACATTTTAAATAATGAAAATTGGCTCAAAAAAGACTAATCCTAGAAATTATCCAAATTAAGGCACACTCCAACCCCATAAATTTTAGAACTGACATACAAAAACTAAGCTCGATCTATAACTCTATTATATAACTACTAAAATATTTTACATTAGTTTACTTGACATAGACATTTTAAAATTATTCACACTATAATTTAATTTTAAATACACTTAACATGACGCACCAATTTTATTTCTCTTGACACGTCACTGCCTAAAGGATCTCTCTCCCCCGATTCGCAAAATAAAGACTCTAATAAGCTTCACGAAATTAAGACATCACTCAGTTTCTCTCGAACTCTCCGTGATCACACAACTCAATATGTAACTGAGAAATGGAAATTTCGAGTTTTTGTTTATTTTGGAAGAAAATTTAAAAAATCTTAAACTCAATAGGTAATCATCACAGGCATTTGATCCTTTATTAAAATTTTAAATCAATCACGTACATTAAATTTTCACAAATAAAACACAACACTTTCTTATAATTATTAATCCCTTACAGATGATAAAAATCGCTAAAAAACGATAAATTCTTCCATCTATTGAGTATACGCCAGCAAAACAGTATTTACTTCCATTAATACTGTCTTTTGAAATAACCTTCCAAATATAAGCAAAATCTAGAAACATCAACAACATCGTGGTTAGTCGTTTCTCATATTTCATTTCTTTATAACTCCATAGTATAATAAACCACACTCTCACGCATCACTCATTTCAAACACCGATGAATAAGATGAATTAACGCAATACAAGAACTTATGCATATCGATTCAATATAGTTATAACCAAAACAGAATTAAAATAACAGTTATACAAAACGACACACCAATTTTATAACACAATCATTACATAAAACATTCGTATATTTAGTTCCTTCAAACTTGATTTGTAAAATTTGTGTATCAAAATTTATAGAGAAAAATTTAATTTCTGAAGAGGACCCGAACCAAAGGGTCGAAACGTAAGAAAGCATTATTCATTTCCATGCCACTTTCTGGCACTTATGATTCGCGGCCGGATAGATGATTGACTTGTTTTTGGGGATAATGCTTTATCGCTTGATGAAAGTTTAAGAATGAATATAATAATACGAATATAAATATATTTCCGCTTACTTTTATGAATTTCAATTTATTTGGCATAGGGACGGATATGAGTAAAGCGTAAACAATTTTTTAGAAGATAAATAAGTTGTAATTTAGATTTATTATTACATTTAAATTAACGTACAATCTAATAAAATAAGCGGTCGGAGTGCGCGATAAATTTTTCGGCACTATAAGATAGCTCATTAAACTAATAGTGATAACTAATCAGATACGAATTAGTAGTAATAATAAATTTAAAAAAAAATACTGGGCGCGGGGACGTTCCCGCGCCCCTGCAGACCGAAGTCAGGAACGCTACCAACGGGACCTTCTCATCGCTTGTCGAATATGTGCACTTTCTGGTACTGACGATTCGCGGCCGGATGGATGAATGTCTTGTTTTTGGGGATAATGCTTTATCGCTTGATGAAAGTATATGAGAATGAATATAATAATACGAATATAAATATACTTCCCCTTACTTTTATGAATTACAATTTATTTGGCATAGGGACGGGTGTGAGTAAAGCGCAAACAATTTTTTAGAACATAAATAAGTTGTAATTTAGATTTATGATTGCATTTAAAGTAACGTACAAGCTAATAAAATAAGAGGTCGGAGTGCGCGACTAATTTTTCGACACTTAAAGACAACTAATTAAAATAATAATAACTAATTAAAATAATCGAATAAGAATTAATAGTAATAATAATTTTAAAAAAAGCACTGAGCACGGGGAACGATCTCGCGCCCCTGCGGACCGAAGCCACGAACGCTACCAACGAGACCATCTCATCGCTTGTAGAATATGTGCACTTCCTGATACTGACGATTCGCGGCCGGATGGATGATTGGCTTGTTTTTGTGCATAATGCTTTATCGCTTGATAAAAGTATGAGAATTAATGAGTCAAAGATGTGTGCGGCCGTGTTGATGACAAGTTGCTAGTTGAAGATACGGCTTCAGTCCGGCCAATAGAGGTTTTCCAAGGTCAGCGATGGAAATAAATGATGCTTTCTTACGTTTCGGCCCTTTGGTTCGGGTCCTCTTCAGAAATTATATTTTTCTCTATAAATTTTGATACACAAATTATACAAATCAAGTTTGAAGGAATTAAATACACGAATGTTTTATGTTTTGATTGTGTTATAAAATTGTTGTGTCGTTTTGTATAACTGTTATGTTAATTCTGTTTTGGTTATAACTATATTGAATCGATATGCATAAGTTCTTGTCTTGCGTTGATTCATCTTATTCATCGATGTTTGAAATGAGTGATGCGTGAGAGTGTGGTTTATTATACTATGGAGTTATAAAGAAATGAAATATGAGAAACGACTAACCTCGATGTTGTTGATGTTTTTAGTTTTTGCTTATATTTGGAAGGTTATTTCAAAAGACAGTATTTATTGGAGTCAATACTGTTTTGCTGGCGTATACTCAGCAGATGGAAGAATTTATCGTTTTTTAGCGATTCTTATCATCTGTAAGGGATTAATAATTATAAGAAAGTTTTGTGTTTTATTTGTGACAATTTAATGTACGTGATTGATTTAAAAGAAATTTTAATAAAGTATCAAATGACTGTTATGAATACCTATTGAGTTTGCGATTTTTAAAATTTTCTTCCAAAATAAAAAAAAACTCGTAATTTCCATTTCTCAGTTATATATTGAGTCGCGTGATCACGGAGAGTTCGAGAGAAACTGAGTGATGTCTGAATTTCGTGAAGCTTATTAGAGTCTTTATTTTGCGAATCGGGGGAGAAAGATCCATTAGGCAGTGACGTGTCAAGAGAAATAACATTGGTGCGTCATGTTAAGAGTATTTAAAATAAAATTATAGTGTCAATAATTTAAAAATTTTTATGTCAAGTAAAGTATTGTAAAATATTTTAATAGTTATAGATCGAGCTTAGTTTTTGTGTTAATGAATTGATGCACATTTTAAGTTGAAAAGGAATGCTTTATTTTAATAACATTTGCGATTGTACTTTTTCTCGACGTGTGCCTTGTTCGCCATCTTGAACGCGCGCTCACATTTTTTTTTTTTTTCGCTTAAGCATGAAGCCTTGCACGATCGCAGCGCCCTGGCTCGAGCTATCGATACTCGAATATCGAAAGTCGGCGTACTCGTCTACATCCCGCCTCCCTTGGAAGAATAGCCTTTCCAATGAATATGATTTTGTACATCCACATAAGATTAAACAGTTTACATAAAACTCATAAAACTAATATTTCTAATAAAACCATAAACTAATTTGGCCATTCGGCAACGATAGAGATAGATAGATAATAACTTTAATCAGTCCTTGTAAAGTTCGTCCATGGGTATTGGACATAGCATTTTCACAGCTCGTTTGAACTCTCCGGTTTGAGTTCTCACGGATACTACTCGCACGACACCGTCTTGTCCCGGATGTAATGCAACGACTCTGCCCAGCACCCATTGAAGCGGAGGTGCGTGTTCTTCTTTGAACAGAACCATTGTATTTAGCTCGATGTTCTCGCCTGAAGTACTCCACTTGCTTCGTTTTTGGAGCTCTTGAAGATATTCCGATTGCCAACGGACCCAAAATTGTTGGCGTAACTTTTGAATATGTTGCCACCTTGACACGCGATTTTCAGGAACGTCTAGGTAGCGATGCTGCACCGGTTGAACGAGTGAGTCGCCAATAAGAAAGTGGGACGGGGTTAATACGGTCAAGTCGGTAGGATCGCTGGATAATGGTGTAAGTGGTCGCGAATTTAGAATCGCCTCGATTTCCGCAAGTAGCGTGCAGTACTCTTCGAAAGTCAGTACTCTCCCTTGCGTTACAGTGTACAGGTGTCTCTTCGTGATTTTTACGGCCGCCTCCCATATGCCCCCGAAGTGAGGGGCCCGAGGAGGGATGAAACGCCACGCGACACGTTGTCGAGCCAAATTGGTTTCAATCTCGCTTTTTTCTTTTTGCAAGAAGGTATACACCTCCTTCAGTTCACGTGCTGCTCCGATAAAATTCGTGCCATTATCTGAGAATAATTCAGAGCAAATCCCACGTCGTGCTGTGAAACGACTTAAAGCCGCCAAAAAGGCTTCGCTGGTCAGATCGGATACAAGTTCTAGATGCACCGCCTTAGTGCTGAGGCACGTAAATACGGCGATATATCCTTTCGAGATGTGGATTCTCCCTCGCCGCCGGCTCTCTCGCACTTGCAGAGGTCCCGCGTAGTCGATGCCAGTGCTCGTAAATGGTCGATCAAACCCTGTTACTCGTTGTTTCGGAAGATCCCCCATCTTGACATCGGGAATCGTAGGGCGGAAACGAAAGCAGCTTAAGCAGCCCTTTACAACCTTCCGAGCTTCTCGCCGGCCGCTTATCGGCCAAAATTGATGACGCACTGCGCTCAGCAGCTGTTCCGGAGGGCAATGATGCAGTCGCACGTGCTCGTGTCGCATTATCAATGTGGTTACATAATCCTTTGCCGGTAAGACTATCGGGTGTTTTTCAGTCGTGGATAGGCTTGTTGTGTGACGCAGCCTTCCACCAACTCTAATCACATTTTCGTCGTCGATAAATGAATCTAAGGCTCGTAGCTTACTTTTACGTGAAAGAACTCGCTTCTCTTGCAAATCGTGGATTTCTCGCGAGAACGCTTCTCGTTGCACCACTTGAACGATGGTTTTTTTTGCTTTTTCCAGTTCTTCGGCCGACAGAGGACCAGTCTTCCTCTCGCCGAGTGCGTTAGTCTTGAAACGATTACAGTAAGCGATCACTCGCTGGAGCTTACTGTACGTTGAGAATTTCGTCAATATACTTGAATCTTCAAGCGTTCCTACCGACACAATCGTCGATTTTAATTCGGGCAAAGTCGTTTCTGGATCCCTCATGCTCGCTGGCCACTGGTACTGATCGCGCAACCAATGCGGACCATTCCACCAGAGCTTACTATTCGCCAAAGCGTCGATGCTGATCCCTCTCGATAAAAGGTCCGCCGGGTTGTCCTCTGAAGGCACGTGATACCAAGCGATGTTTTTCGTACACTCTTGTAATTTTGCAATACGATTTGTAACGAAGGTCTTGAGTGCGTTCGGTTGGGTTTTTATCCACCCAAGCACAATCGTGCTATCGCTCCATAATTTTACTTCGCCGATTCGATCGCCGTAAGCAATTCTTGAGGCCGCGTACAATCGTGAAAGTAGAAGCGCCGCTTCCAGCTCCAATCTCGGCAGTGATATCGTTTTGAGCGGAGCAACCTTTGTTTTTGCACAAATCAGGTTCGCGTGCGTCCTGCCGCTGTCGTCGGTACTCACTGCATACAAGCAGGCACCGAATGCCTTCTCCGAGGCGTCGCCGAATCCGAATAAGTCGAATGTGTCTGATTGATTCGCGGGGATAACGTTACGCGGTATTTGTAATTTGTTAATCTCCGACAGCGACGTGTAATACTCTTTCCACAATGTAGCAAGCTTCTGCGGGATAGGCTGATCCCAGCCGAGGTCCTGCAACCATATCTGTTGCATAATTATTTTCCCGACGATGAGCAGCGGTGCGATAAGGCCCAAAGGATCGAACACTTGTGCTATTTTCGATAGCACCAGGCGCTTCGTGACTTCGCTAATTTCATAGATTTGAATTTGATATTGCAGACAATCCGTTGCCGCATTCCACAAAAGGCCAAGGGTCTTCAGCGCTTCCTGCTTGTCTATCGTCAATAACTTGTCGGTCTTGCTCTTTTCGGCCAAATGTTGCAGAATTCGCTGATCGTTTGATCTCCATTTCCGAAGATAAAACTGTCCTCGCATGAGTAACTGAGATAACTCTTTCTGTAGTTCTATCGCTTCTTTTATCGTGTTTGCCCCTGATAATACGTCATCCATATAACAGTCTTCGATTATCGCTTTCGCTCCTCGAGGAAAATCTGTACCATCGTCGGCAGCTACTTGTTTTAAGCATCGCATAGCCAGATACGGCGCGCAAGTCGTTCCGTATGTCACCGTGTTCAGCTCGAATACCTTCACAGTCTCGTTAGGGTTGTTTCGCCACAGTATTCGCTGAAATGCTCGATCTTGTTTATCTATGAGAATTTGCCGGAACATCATAGCAACGTCTGCTGTCACTACATATTCGTGCGTTCTGAATCTAAGAACAATGTCGATTATTTCTCGCTGCAGATTCGGTCCCACCTCAAGTTTATCGTTAAGGGACGTGCCGAGTGTTGTTCTGGCCGACGCGTCGAATACAACACGGAGCTTGGTGGTCATGCTGTCCGGTCGCACGACTGCTTGATGAGGTAACACGTACGAATCCGCGTCTGCAGTTCCGTTGTCGTCTGTTACCAAAGTCATGTGCTTTTGCTTGATGTAATCGTCCATGAATTTCGAATATTCCGATTTTAGTTCCGCATTCTTCGACAGTCGTCGCTCGAGGGCAATAAATCTTCTGAGTGCCGCGTCTTTAGAGTTCCCCAAAACTACGTTCGATCGTAACGGCAATCGTACGATGAATCTTCCGGTCGAATCTCTCCTGACGGTTTCTGCAAAGCGCTTCTCACAAGCGATTTCTTCGTCCGTGTAATGCCGAGTTTCAGGAATTTCTTCCTGCTTCCAAAATCTCTCCACCTGACGGTTTAGCGCATCGTTCGTCACCGCCAGACAAGCTGCCGAGGGATCGTGATGTGTCTCGCGCATCTCTCCTCCCACGATCCATCCGAACTGCGTATTTTGCAACGCGGGCTGGCCCTCGATCCTATTTTTCGGAGTGCCGAGAAGTAACTTCCAATATACTCCTGCACCGATCAATAAATCGATGGTTCCTGGTTCGTCGAAACCTGGATCTGCTAGACAAACGTCTTTCGGCATAATTATCCTTTTCGCGTCAATTTTCTGTTGTGGCAACCGTTCTGTTATCGATTGTAGAACCAAGCACTCTATTGTCGTTGCGAAATCATTCTGAGTTGACTTTATGCGAATCTCCGTGATTTTACTTGCCTTCGTTCGTGCTTGATTGATTCCACTAATAGGTCGATTTTCCGACTTGCATTGTACCTCAAGTTTCCTTGCGAAGTTCTCGGTTATTAGATTTGACTGGGATCCAGGATCTAGTAACACGCGACAGATTCGCTGATTTCCACTATTGTCGTAAGCATAGACTCTTGCTGTCGACAAAATAACTCGCGATGCTGGCTTCTGTACGTAGTAAATGCTTACCACATCCTCGTTTTCGCCACTCGATTCTCCGCGTATAGCATCGTCTGATGCTCTTGCCGCGACGTGCGTTACTACTTGCGGATCTGCTTCTTTGTTCTCATTGGACTGCTCCGTGTCCCGATGCAGAATTGTGTTGTGCCGTGCCGTACATTTTCTACACGACGACGATCGACAGTTCTTCGCATAATGCCCCGAGCCGAGACAATTAATGCAGAGCTGCTTCTCTCTAACTTCTTTCAGTCTGTCTTGAACTGATAGCTTCAAGAGTTCATCGCATTTATAAATCGCATGCGAACCGTTGCAAATTTTGCAGTTCGCTGGTGTCGTCGATGCAAGAGAAACTTTCTTCTCGCTCTTTTCGTTTCTCTTTTGCTGTGTTGGCTTGGCGTTCGTCGGCTTTGCTTTGTTGTTGTTTCCCAGGAGTCGCAACGTGTGGCAGCGCTCCGTCAAAAACTTGATAAACTCTTCAAGTTTCGGCATATTCCGCGGTGTTCTATCTTTGACCAAATTTTGCCAATCGCGGTGTTCGAAAAAATCCAGTTTTTTCTTGGCTAAATGAATAATTATCGTCTCCCATTGAGCCACGGGTTGTTCGAGTGCCTCCAGCGACTTATAGTGTGTTTGAATATGCCATATGAACTGCCGGATTGAATCGGCTTTGTTTTCTTTTGCTATTTGCGGGAATTGAAACATCTCTTCGAGATGAGTCTCGATTATCATTACCTGATTGTCGTAAGTATCCTTCAGCAATTGCCAGGCGTTCTCGTAGTTTGCGTCCGATATGTTAAAACCCTGAATCACTTGCAGAGCCTCTCCCCGAAGAACTCCTACTAAGTACTGATGCTTTTGCATCGCTGATAGATCAGCGTCTCCATGAATTGTCGTCTCGAAGCTGTTTTTGAAAAACATCCATTTCGTGTATTCTCCGCTGAATTCTGGAAGAGTTATCAATGGAAGCTTAGGTTTAACTCTTCTCATTTCCTGCAAAATGCGTCGATCTCGTTCGATCTGCTGTTGCTGCGGTGGCAGTCGTTCCTGGAGTTCTCGTTTCTCGAAGGCCTCGATTATTCCTTGAGCCTTCGCGGCTGCGTCATAATACGCCTTTTCGAAAACTGTCCGCTCAGCCTCGCCGTCCTCTAATCTTGCTTGCAGTTCTCCTTCGTCTTGATAGGGCTTCTCGTCGATTGCCGTCTGATACTGATCGAAAGCGGCCCATGCGTCGTTAAGTCGTCCCAATCGAATTCGGGCATCCTCTACGCTTACGATTTCGGCTGAATTAAGAGAATTCAGTATCCGCGTGACCTGTCCTTTGACTGTCGCTCGTCGTTGTTTTAATTGTTTCGTTGTCTCTGCCATTTTGTTTGTATTTTGTCCAGGGAAAGGAATGTACCGGGGATAGGAAGGAGTGTTTGTGCGACTCACTCACCTGTCTGCGAAGCCGATGCCTTTCGCTGCACCGAGCCGCCGTGACTTTGAGGTTATGTGACCGCCGACCGTCCGCAAATGGCCCGTGTTCGTCCCGTGTATTCCTTTCGTGTGCGATCCTCGTCTAAATTGACGTGTGAGAGTTTCTGCGACACTCGTTCTGTATGTGGGCCTTGACTATGCCCGTTCTATGCGTGAGCTTCAACTATGCTCGTTCGGTATTCGCGTACGTGTTTTTCGTCCGATTACGGTTTCTTGCTGTGTGGTTATGAAATTTGTCCGACTGCGTGGACTCGACGCTTGCTTATTTCGACCACGCCCTGTCGCTCGCGTGGCCTTCCTTGTTCGTACGATTTTCGATGCCTTGACTCGTGAAATCTTCTTTTCTCAGTCGTGTTCCGATGCCGTTTGTTGGGCGCCAAGTGTTAATGAATTGATGCACATTTTAAGTTGAAAAGGAATGCTTTATTTTGATAACATTTGCGATTGTACTTTTTCTCGACGTGTGCCTTGTTCGCCATCTTGAACGCGCGCTCACATTTTTTTTTTTTTTTTTCGCTTAAGCATGAAGCCTTGCACGATCGCAGCGCCCTGGCTCGAGCTATCGATACTCGAATATCGAAAGTCGGCGTACTCGTCTACATTTTGTATGTCAGGTCTGAAATTTATGGCGTTGGTGTGTGCCTTAATTTGGATCATTTTTAGGATTAGTTTTTTTTAGCCAATTTTCATTGTTAAAAATTTTTACATTGTCGAATTGAAAGTCATGTTTTTGTTCTATTGCATGTTGTGCTAAGGCTGTGTGTATTGTGGTAGTATGTTTTAGGCTATTTTTATGTTCTTTTATTCTGGTTTCAAGGTATCTTTTGGTTTGGCCGATGTATGTGGCATTGCAATACTTACAATCGATTTTGTAAACTATGTTGGATTTTTGGTTGTTATTTATTTCGTCTTTGGTGGAGCCAGTAATCGATGGAATGTTGTGCTTATTGTTTGTGACCAATGTTATGTTGTGTTGTTAAACAAGACGAATTGGTTGATGATAGATGTTTTTTGTGTAAGGAACATTTATTAGCCTCGAAGAATCAAAATTGTTGTTATTGTTTTTTTTATTGTTGATTGTGGAAAGCCGATGTTTGATTATTTTTCTGTGAAAGAGATCGGATAGCAATTTTGTGTCATCGTAATAAGTTTGAGGTTTTCTTTGTGAAATGAATGATGAGATAATTGTATTGCTCTGTCAACTGGCATGTAAATTATGGTTTTTTTTTGAGAAAGTGGGTGGTGCAAAAAGAAATTTATGAATCTGCCTGACAATTTGTGATAATTGAATTTTGTTTATGGTGTCACGGTCCCACACGACTCCTATTCCCAAACCCAGTCTCACGCCCTCATATCAACCGTTTCCCACAGCTCCCACCTAAACCTAATCCTCCTTCCTAGAAACCCTCAGCAGAAACTAAATCTCCCTTCCCAGAAGTCCTCTCCAGCATCTCTCATTCTCTCTCTCAGCTCTCCTGAGTCCCATTGTTCGCAAGCCCACGCGCTTCGCCATACTCGCGCGTGGCATCCCCTCCACCTTCCTAAGGCCCCTCCACTCAACCACGCTTCCTCCTGCTGGACCGTGAGCCAGCAGTCCATCCTAAAACCTCGAACAACTACGTGCACTCCCTCGCCAAGTCAAATTAGGAATAAAATATCCAAATCAGAATAGTCCGTGTCTGAGTCAATCGTCTCCCGCGAAATCCTCAAACATCCGCTCGACCATCACAAATTGGTGTCAGAAGTGGGATTCGCGAAACGCCCCCCCTTGCGTCTCAAAAGTTCGCAAAAAGTGAACTAATAAAATTTAGCGGGCCCGTAAACCCCGCTCAAAGTTTTATAAAAAAAAAATTAAAAAAAAACACACCTCAGACACTCGCACACAAAATCCAAGCGCACAACGTTCAAGCGACATACACACGGACGAGACGAAAAACAAAAGGCACTCACTCACGGAAAACAAAAGGAACTCACTAACTCACTCACGGAATATAAAAACGAACTTACTCAACCACACGGACAATATAGAAGGAAGGAAGGGAATAACTGGACTCAAGGAGTTTTTATGAAATTATTCCTTCTCATCACGGCACTGTAAGTCAATTTGAAACTCACGTTTTTCTCTATTATTCTCAAGCCCTCCCTTAAGAGTGGCAACGACATACGTTTTTCTCCACACATTAAAGTGTGTGTAAGTATCTGACATCGCCAGAACCCATGTGATACATGAACGTATATCGCTAGATTGTCACATCGATGTAACTCAATATGTGCGTATTGAAAACGCAATACGCTATTCATTATTTCCTTTTTCGCTTCCTACCGCTATTGCTCCTACTCCTACTCCTACTCGCTCATACACACAATAAGCGCAAAAACACACGCGTAGCGAAACTTCGTCGTCTCTGCGTCCCCTTCGCCTTTTAATTTGCATAGGAAACAATTTGTAAAATTCGAAAAATAAAATGTTATAAACTTTAAATATTTCGAAGAAAGAAAACTTTTCATACATTATAAAATTAGAGAAAAAAAAACAAGAAAATTAGAAACTTCAAACGCTCAACATCCGAAAAATAAAGTTTTTCAAACTCGAAATATTTTAAGGAGAACAAAATGTTGACATATTATAAATTTGTGAAAAAAGAGAAGCACGAAAACTGAAAACATCTCAAATCTATAAAATCCGAAAAACAATATTTATTCACACATTATAAACATTTGGAAAAAAAAAGAAAATTTAGAACTTTTCAAACTTGTGATACCCGGAAAAATGCAATTTTTTTTCAAACTTTTAATATTTCAAGAAAAATAAAATCTTCACACATTATAAATATTTGGAAAAAAGGAAATTGAAAACCTTTCAAACTTTTAACAACTGAAAAACAACATTTTATAAATTTTAATACCTTGGAGGAAACAACATTTTTATATATTATAAATATATAAAAAAAAAGAAAATTGAAAATGTCTCGAACCGTACAACCCGAAAAATGAAATGTTACAAACCCTAAAACAAAAACGAGAAAAGAAATTCTTCGAAGAAAACAACACGGTCTATACGTAATAAATATTTGAAAAAAGGAGGAAAAATGGATATTGAAAACCTTTCGAACTCGCAATATTCGAAAAATCTTTTATAAGCTTTAGATATTTCGAAAGTGACATTTTTTTTACACACTATAAATATCCAAAACAGAAGAAAAATCGAAAACTTTCCAAACTTCCAATATTCGAAAAATAAAATTTTACAAACTTTCAATGTTTCGAAAGCGAAATCAAAGGCGTTAATGATATGGCGTACGAAGGTTTAACATTCCGCGATATATACTAACCAATCCCCGCGTTTGACGGCAAGAATATTCCCGTCGAAAACTTCATAAGCGCATCCAAAAAGGCAGCAAAAATAATTCCACCGAGCGAACATGCTCGACTTCTTGTAATGATACAGTATAAATTAACAAGAACCGCACACGATTTGGCGGAAACGAAAAATTATACAACCCTCGAAGAACTCCTTACGGATTTGCGATACAATTTTAGTACTCCAATCGAATTGTTAGATCTCGAATTAGAACTTAAAGAAATAGCGCAAAAGTATAATGAACCGACAGCAGAGTACGCAACCCGAACGCGTACAATTATGAAACGAATAATGGATAGGCTCGACGAATGCTACACGCGTAATGAAGACCAATAATACCTCGAAAACAGGAAATTGGAAGTAAAAAGATCGGTCACTAGAGCCTTCATTCGCGGTCTCTTTGATAAAATCGGTACTATCCTAATGCGACAAGGAGTTCAAACTCTCGACGAAGCGATACGAGAGGCAGGTAATATAGAACAGGAACTAACAGCGCGCCAAACGATTAACTGAAACAGAACAAGTCACGAAAATACGGAAGTAAAACAAACAGAGACAGCGAAAATCCAATTTGCAGAAACCCAAAATTCAACGCCACAAACATATTGCGAGTACTATGAAACGAATACTCACTCCACGGCGAATTGCTTCACACTAAAATACTTAAGAGAAGAACAAAATAAAAAATTTGATAATCAGAAATCTTGGAATACGTCACAAGACGGATACAGTAGCTACAGAAATAATTCACGCGACAGGTACCAAAACGGACAACGACATTTCCAAAACGATTACAAAAATAAATATAGATACAGACAACAAAATACACAAAACAGTTATCAAAACGGGCAACAAGACCCACGAAACGATTATCAAGATTTTAATCATTACAAACAACGAAGTGAACAACAAAACTCACAAAACGATTACCAACGGAGACGACACTCCTCGAGTCACTCTCGAGACAACAATCGTTGTTACACACATCCAGACAGTTCACACGATGGCTGCCGCAGCAATTCGCGAAACAGATCCCGCGACAACTCTCGCGACCGAAAATATGAAACCAACACACAGGGATCGCGAGACACGAGTAACATAGCTGACGAAAACCTCCGCGAACTCACGAAGATAGTAACAGAATTAGTAAAGAAAAATTTGAGCATGTCTTCACGGGACAGCGCGACACGAAATAAATCGCAGGAGCGCTCGAATCAAGCCATTGAGTGATAATAAAACAGAAATAATAAGAAAAGCCACCATTTCGCCGGGAACTACAGAAACGAAAACCTTCAAGAGTAATAATAAATTCTGTTGATCTTAGAAAAAAAACACGAAATGTTTCGTCGAGACCGGAGCCCAAATGAATTCAATTTTGTTTGTTAAACATGACATTTTTACAACCGACGAAAAACCAACAAATTCAAACCAATATTTCGTTCCACAAGTGCACAAACAGGAAATCTACAACCATCCACCAGGAAAAGGAATAATATAACCATCGTTATTGCCGTACAAGTCTCCCGTTCGGATAGTTCCGACAAAGGAAAGAACGATTGCGTATGTTAATCGATTTTAGGAAAATAAACCACTCGCGATGCATACTAACTACCAAATATTACGAACAGCCTAGATCAGCTAGGTAGGTCTCAATACTGGACTTAGCATCCGATTTCGACCAAACCGAGATGTATCCCACGCGACATACCGAAAACAGCATTTCCAATATTGAACGTTGATTATGAATTTAATCGAATGCCGTTCGGAGTTTAAAAGAATGCACCAGCAACCTTTCAAAGGTTGATGGATGTCGCGCTATCGGGATCACCGGGTACCGACCTTTTTCGTATATTTGGTTGACATCGTCATGTACACCACCAACCTGAAGGAACACGAGCATGAATTCCACCGACAAAAAAAAACTATACTATGCTGGACTTACGCTGCAAACAGCTAAATGCTTGTTCATCCAGAACAATGTCAAATACCAGGGTCACGTCATCAACGAAAACGACTCGGAATCGAGACCCAAGCTAACACGAGCAGTACAAGTTTCCAATACAAAAAAGAACATGATCATAGAATTCTACGCATTAGTGAATTTCTATAGACGCATCGTGAAGAACTTCGCAACAATCCGTCTCCCGCTAACGAGACAATTGAAGGCTTCACAAAAATTCGAATGACCTGAGGAATGTCAACAAGCGTTCAATTACTTGAAAGGAAAATGGAAAGTAAACCAATCGTGCGTTATCCGGACTATAAGGAGTCCCAATTAATAATTGACGCATTGAATTACGCTATCGGCGCCGTCCTCAGCCAACAACACGAAAAATTTGATCATTCTGTTGCCTTTTACTCTCGGACTCTCACGAAATCGGAACTCGTATCAGACGCAATGCACAAATATTGGCGATCATAAACGCAATGAAACACTTTAGGCCCTGTGGTTACGGGCACCACTTTATAGTTGTAACAGATAATCGAGCACTCACGTATATGGTAAAAAGAAGAAAAGCTAACCCACCGCGACAAGTTATACAATGGCAAGCGACTCTTAATGATTATGGTTATGAAATTCAGCACAAGCCCGGAAAACTCAATGCAGGCGTAGACGCGTCATCACGAAGCCTGATCGACATTCTCTCGGTCAGGCCAAGGGAACCATCATCAAACGAAATATTAAGGATTTCTCAACAGGGCGACAAACGTAACCTATCAACATCGGACGAACACACCGGCAATACAGCACCGGACAAAGTAATAAAAGGAAACTCATTACGACAAAACAAACAAACTAAGAATTAAGCAACACGCAACTTGGAGGGAGTGCACACCCAAAAGTTAATAAATCAATCGACGATAACAACTATGACTCGGAAGTATCAACGGAGGAGATGGAACTCATTAGATTGGAACAAGGACGACCACAGCTTACGACAAGGAACAATCCTCAAGATAAATTAATATACAAAAACACCTCGTAAACGTAATAGCGACACGTTCGAGGATGAAGAACGGTACGAAACATCAATGGTATCAATGAAGAACAAAAACGACAACGTTCTATAGCAGCGAAGAAGACGAATAAATAAGAAAAAGGAAAATGAAATAGAAGAAAAAATAAATAGCTCAAGCAGCACAAAGAAAAAAAATATATAGCTCAAGCAGCACGAAGAAGAAAAATAAATAGCTCAAGCAGCACAAAGCAGAAAAATAGATAGCTCAAGGAGCACAAAGAAGAAAAATAAATAGCTCAAGCAGCACAAAGAAAAAAAAATAAATAGCTCAAACAGCACAAAGAAGAAAAATATATAGCTCAAGCAGCACAGAGAAGAAAAAAAATAAATAGCTCAAGCAGCCCGAAGGAATAAATGAAATAAGAAGGAAATAAATAAGCGCAAATGAAGAAGTAAAAGGCCGATAAATAGCCGGACGCGGCAAAGTAGAAATAAGGAAAAGATGTAACCTCCGCGCTGCCACCTAGGATCCCCATCAACGCGGGTAGACACTTCGGCGGGCCGAAATCTACCGGCAACGATACAACTTACGACAAACAGGCAACGATAATGGACGATGAAGAATTAACAAAGAAGATCCGCGCTAAGATGGAAGAGAATCTGACTCCCAGCTCAACTACAATCAACACGGAAGACGAAGAATCAGATAGCGCACAACAATCGAACGCGCATACCGAGCCTAACCTACCATCACCATCCCCAAGATGCTCAAAAAAAAAATAACCATCAAGCGGTACTAAACACAATCGTGGTAGTCCACGAAAAGATCAGGCCAACTAACATCCAACATTGACTGTTTTAAACGTGGACGTGGCAGACCACGGAAGAACCCGATTGACTAACAGTCGATGTTCACCACTCTAGTGCCTCTGAAAGGCCCCAAAAACACAAATATAGTCAATCAACCACGAACATCAACAACTGCCAAACGTGGACCTGGCAGGCCACGAGAAAAACAACGCTGGACATCAGCAATCAACATCAACTGCTAAACACAGGCGCGGTAGACCTCGTAAAACCGCCTTAGAAGAATTAGAGATACTTTAGAATTCAACACATAAAAAGAATTCGTCATCAATAAATAATAGTCACAACACAAAGCTTCTTTACCATGAGCATTTATACCACAAAAAAAAACTATTAACATTTGACGACTATATTAAAATATTGAACCGAAATTGTAACGACGTTCGACAACTGGCACTCTGAAAACAATTTTGAGTAAAATAAACAGAAAAACGATATTATGCTAGGCGAACGAAAGTACCAAAATGTCAAACTCGACAACTCGTATTGTTAAAAAAGATTTAATTTAAAGAACTAAAAAATCGATCGTGATAGTAGCTATACGAGTCCATTCGAATGTCTAGAAGTAACCGATTAGAATAATTTTCAAAATCTAGGTAGACACAAACAGAACCAAATTGGTTTATGAAGATCAAATTGAACCCGAATATGTTGTCACGCACACCTTTTTATAAAATTACGACGTTACAAGATTGCACTACGAAACAACGACATATGTATTTTAGTGTAACGCTGCACATACGTATCATATATAGAATCATTCCTCCTTACTATTTTCATATTCCCTTAGTAAATCATTTTCGTTTTCCTTGCTTTACATTCACCCATGTAAATTGTACCAGCATTAAACAAGTACATGCACAACATTGTATACACGACAGCTACATACAATCTATTATAACTTCCATTTCTCATTATATGCTCAGCCTATGCTTATTTTCAAACCATCAAGACAGACACTATTAACCCATGTATGAGATAAAGCTAAATAATAATTTTAAATCAAGATTGAATAGGTATCGTTCATCCATCACATTGGTCAACTGAAGAACAACCTTACCGGATCCTGGATAACACACCTATGCCCACTAACACTCAAATTAATCAGAATTCAGACTGTTTCAGATGTAATCAAAAGAAGAGAACGATAACATATATATGTAGCTACGAGCATCTAAGCCGACCCGATCGATAGCAAGATATCAGTTGCTGTTTTATTTATTATCATTTGTTATGTTTGAGATCTTAGCAACGGGAGTTTGTCGCCGACGGCCGAACGACACAGTCGCATCGGTGTAATTCGGAAAATATAATAAACGGTCGTAAAAACCATAGCCTTTCATAATTCATTTGTGCGCCTACAAATCAGAAGTGGGATTAACCAGTCGGTTACCTTCGTGCTGTGACATAACGATAACTTTTCGTCCAGCTGGGTGCTACGAAAAAAAAAAAAAAAAAAAAAAAGGTCCGTGGAGTCGTATTGTCGAGCGCTGCGACGAATCGCGAACTGTTCGTTGAGCTGTGTGCCACGAAATATAAATCCGAGGAGCCGCTTGAGCTGAGTGCTGCGACAAAACTCGAACCATTCGTTGAGCTGTGTGCCACGAAGCAACAATCGGTGACGTCGCTCTAGCTTTGTGCTTCGACGAGTTCACCAAACCGGATACGTGTGTGTGAATAACATTTAAGTATCGTTGCGTTAAACAATTACGCCTGTCGGAAATGAACCCGATAGAATTATCAGTCTTACAATTGAAGACTGTACTTCGGCAACGAGGCTTGCCAATCTGGGGCCGAAAGGCTGAGTTAATCCAGCGATTAGATGTGGCGGACCCGACAGGCGGCTGGGTCAACGAGGCACAACTTATCGGTATCGGTAACGAACAAGAGGACAGTGGAGGTGAACACGATCGTACCGACGAGAATAGCAGCAACCAGGAGGCGCCACTAAACGACAACATCGTCCACCCGAACGGACGCGAAGTCCAAAGCAACGACGATATCGTTCGGTCGCCAAATAATCGTGAAGACATCGCAGGACGATTGGCACATTTAATGGAACGAGAAAAGGAGCTCATGGAACGAGAAATTCAAGTGTTAAGGCGTGAGAACGCCATGTTGAGGGCGTCCCCGAGACCGAGCACATCTTCGACAGGGACCCGGGTGTCACCTAGCATAAAGAGTGTCAGTGAGCTACTCAGCGAATACAACGGGTCCGGAGAAGATTTCGAACGATGGAGAACTCAAATAAATTTGCTTCGGTCTACGTACGAGCTCGACGAAAATTCGACAAGAATAATGATGGGCTCCAAGTTACGCGGGAAGGCGTTCAATTGGTACCACTCTCGAGCTGAACATCTTCTAATGGCTTTCGAAGAAGTAATGACGGAAATGGAAGGAATGTTTGACCAGCGACCAAGTAAGCTCGAGCTGAGAAGAACGTTTGAGGCCCGAGAATGGCGCCGCGGTGAAAACTTTAGTGACTATTGCCATGATAAATTAATCCTTGGCAATAAGGTTCCCATAGCACAGGAAGAAATGGTTGAATACATCATCGATGGAATCCCGTACGATTACCTAAGAGATCAAGCGCGAATGCAATCATTCAACACGACTCACGAGCTCCTCAAGGCTTTCAGAAAAATCAAGCTCGAAGCACCGAAGTTGGCGTTGAAACGGGATTTTACATTAGTCAAAGACATGAAATTGAAGCCGCGACCAGAACTATCTCAAGAACCGTTGATAACAACCACGGGTAAGGAGACAGTTGACAGAACCAAACAGACGGCACGAGGCACCATTAAGTGCTATAAATGCGAAGGAATCGGTCATTTTGCAAGAGACTGTGAAGTCCCGGCAAAAAGAAAAGAGGTTGGTCGTCCCCAAGGTAACAGTATGTCCAGGACCGAGAGACAGATCGCCTGTATCGACAACGAGACAGAACAAGAATGTCAACCAGGAGTAGAGCTGGATGAGGACGAAATCTGTTTTGTTGACCTGGGAACAGGGATAGCAGATGACTACCAAAGAACCGCGGAATTTGACATAAAAAACACAGAGAAGTTCTCCTTGACTGCGAGAATAGATACCGGATGCCCGGTCAGTTTGATCCAAGACCATCTATTGAATAGGCAAAGCGTACAACCACCGGATGGGAACTGGCAACGGTACTATGGATTAAATAAGTCCACCGTACTGGTAATCGGAGTAGTAGTAGCTCGCGTTACTTTGGAGAACGACAGCAAAATCGTTACGCTGGGCGTCGTTGCCAACAACACGATGTCCACTCCGGTACTTTTAGGAAGGGATACGTTGAAACTATTTGGGTACAAACTGAGCAAGAGTCCGGTATATGACAGAGCCGTGTCAGAAATATTACACATCGAGGTCGACCCGACATCGTCTAGAGACAAACTTCGTATCGATCCAAACGTTTCACGATCTGACCGCGAGAAATTCGAGAGAATCTTTGAGCAACGCTATGAAAAACCTGAACGGCCACGCAAACCAAAAGTGCAAGCGGAGGCTCATATTATCGTAAAAAGTAACCAGCTAGTCCAATTTGGGCCACGAAGACTCGCATATATCGAGAAAGAAAACATCAGGAAAATATTGGACGGACTAATTGACAGAACGATAATCAGAAAAAGCACGTCCGAATACACATCCCCGATAGTAATAACAAGAAAGAAAAACGGCGAGATCAGAATGTGTATTGATTTTCGAGCGTTGAATAAACTTATCGCGCGCGATAACTACCCTCTACCATTGATCGAAGATCAATTGGACGGACTACGGGGCAAACGATCAAAGCGGAAAAAGAGATAGCCCAAGCTCAGAATCGTCAAAAGGAAGGATACGATAAAAAACACAAGAAGGCGCACATTTACCGGGCTGGCGATCTGATCTCGATCAAGAATTTTGATAACGCTCCCGGTATTTCAAAAAAATGATTCCGCGATTCAAAGGTCCGTACGGAGTAACCGAGGTCCTTGAAAATGACCGATATAAAATTACCGATGTGGATGGGCTCCAGAATACCCAAAAACCATACGTGGGTATTTGGGAAGCCAACAATATGCGTCCGTGGTTACCCGAGAGTACCTCGCTCGAAAAAAAGGCGGCGTAACCATAAAGGTAGTCTCTCCTCCCAATAATGGCAAGACTGGCGAAAAAAAGGGGAAAAGTACTCAACTCATACAGCGGCCTGTTTCATGATGTTACCCTATTTACCCCTGAGTACCGAGAGTTTGAGGACAAACTCAGTCAGGCTGGCCGAGTTGTAGCTACGAGCATCTAAGCCGACCCGATCGATAGCAAGATATCAGTTGCTGTTTTATTTATTATCATTTGTTATGTTTGAGATGTTAGCAACGGGAGTTTGTCGCCGACGGCCGAACGACACAGTCGCATCGGTGTAATTCGGAAAATATAATAAACGGTCGTAAAAACCATAGCCTTTCATAATTCATTTGTGCGCCTACATATATATATATATATATATATATATATATATATATATATATATATATATATATATGTATATATATATATATATATATATATATATATATATATATATATACATTTCGGCAAACAACGAATCTAGAAAAAAGGAACCTTACGCCAAAAAGTAAATCACGGCAAACTATAAAGGGAACAAATGCAAAGACTATCGTCAACGAAGGAGCAAAAATTTGGGTTCTTCTTCTCTTTTTTTTTACATATATATATACATATGTATATGAAATTACCAACCACACACACACCCATCCTTTTGTAACCAAAACAGCCCCTACTAACTCATCTAAACTAATCTTATAGTCAGTTTCAGATCCACGGCCATAACTCCAACATACCAAATTAAAACATTACTTTAGCAGGAACAAAATCATTACACGGAACAAAAATTCCTACAGGGAACAAAAACTACTATACGGAACAAAAATTTCTGCACGGAACAAAAACTACCACACGGAACAAAAACTACTACACGGAACAAAATTATCACACGGAACACATCTCATCCCGACTAAGCATATTCGAACAGTTCCGTCCGACTAAACTGCGGCCCGAATTGTGCTTACAGCGCAATGGAACCAGACCCCTAACAAACGCACATATTTTGGGCCACGCACGTTACACTACATAAGTACACACATACACACCACACGCACACATTTTTACATAAATACACGCATACACACCTACACACATTTTTATTTTATTATATAGAATCAATGAAAAAAAAAGCTTTGTAACCCACGATGCGGAGCATCGTTCTTGTAAGAGGGGCAGTGTCACGGTCCCACACGACTCCTATTCCCAAACTCAGTCTCACGCCCTCATATCAACCGTTTCCCACAGCTCTCACCTAAACCTAATCCTCCTTCCTAGAAACCCTCAGCAGAAACTAAATCTCCCTTCCCAGAAGTCCTCTCCAGCATCTCTCATTCTCTCTCTCTCTCAGCTCTCCTGAGTCGCACTGTTCGCAAGCCCACGCGCGTCGCCATACTCGCGCGTGGCATCCCCTCCACCTTCCTAAGGCCCCTCCACTCAACCACGCTTCCTCCTGCTGGACCGTGAGCCAGCAGTCCATTCTAAAACCTCGAACAACTACGTGCACTCCCTCGCCAAGTCGAATTAGGAATAAAAGATCCAAATCAGAATAGTCCGTGTCTGAGTCAATCGTCTCCCGCGAAATCCTCAAACATCCGCTCGACCATCACAATGGATTAAAAGTATATCAAGAAACGGGATTTTTTTATCTACTTCATTTTCTGATGTAAATTGTAATTTTGAGTTATATGAGTTAAACATTTTTTGGTGGATTCAATTTTGTCTGTTGGTAGAGCAATAATAATATAATCAACATATCTTTTATATAGTGGTAACGAAAATTTTTATTTTTCCAGACAATTTGTTTCAAGATCCGTCATGACGATGTTAGATAGTATTGGAGCCAGAGGTGAGCCCATTGGTAACCCTGAGATTTGGTGGTAAATTTTATTTTGAAATATCCAGAAAGTTGAGAACATGATGTATTCTATGGCTTTAATTATTTCGTTTAAAGGAAATGTTTTTGAAAATAGATTTGATCTTTTTTGAAGGCTTTGAATAACAAGGTGTAATGGGATGTTGGTATAGAGAGAAACAACATGAAACGAGACGAATTTGTAGTTGAGTGGAATTGAGATGTTAGAAAGTGAATGTTTTAGGTGGTAACTATCTTTGACGTGTGAATTAGTCGTATTGATTAATTTAGAAAGTTTAGATTGTATAAATTCAGCTAATTTATGTGTTGGACTATTTATTGATGATACTATTGGACGAAGTGGATAATTATTTTTATGAATTTTTGGCAGACAATAGAGACGAGATAGGTTGCACTTTTCAGGTTTTAAGTATATGTATTTTGTTTCATCAATGATTTTCAGGGTTTTCCATCTGGAGAGAATATTATTAATGCCTTTTTGTAGAGTGTTGATGGGATTTCTATTTGTTAATTTGTAAGTTGAGGAATCTGCGGTGAATTATGAGTTTTTGTAATGTAATCTGATTTGTCAAGAATGACTGTTGAATTTCCTTTGTCAGCTGGTGTAACTAAAAGTTGAGGGTTGTTTTTTAAGAATAAGGACGTGTGTTTTATAATTTGATTAGTGTTGGAAAATGATGTTGGAATATTTATTTTGTTTAAGATTTTAGTGAATCTCGTTCTAATTTCGATTTGTCTAGGTTTGTCGAGTAAAAAATCTAATTTGGACTCAAGTTTGGAGATTGATTTGTCGATCTGAGTTTTTATGTTTGAGAGTTTGAGGTAAGGAAAACGAAACTTTTCACCTAGACACAAGAATGTGGAAATGTGTAGCGGAATATCAATGTTGGAGACATTTATAAGCCATTCTTTCGATTTATCAAATGTGATTGTCGAATTTATATTATTCAGAGGATCAGTGGAAAGATTATTATATGTGTCTTGTTGTGTATTAGTATGAGTTGAGTATAAGATGTTGTGATTTTGTGTTGTTTGATTTATGTTTTGATAATTTAGGTGATGTATATTGCTTTGGTTCAGATGTGTTTGTGATGATATTGTTCTTAAAAATTCGTCACGATTGAAAATGTGAAGATGTATGTTCTTGGTTAGTTGAAATCTAAGGTTTTGAATTTTTTTTTGCGTTTTTTATATGAGAGTATCATATGAGAGTTTTCATATGAGAGCTATGAGAATTAATATAATAATACGAATATAAATATATTTCCGCTTACTGTTATGAATTATAAATTATTTGGCATAAGGACGGGTGTGAGTAAAGCGTAAACAATATTTTAGAAAATAAATTAGTTGTAATTTAGATTTATTATTATATTTAAATGAACGTATAAACAAAAAAAATAAGCGATCAGATTGTGCGATGCATTTTTTTTTGTATACATTAATAACGCAGAGAATCAAGAGCTGAATAAGCATTGAAATCATCTAAAAGCCTCGCTCGTGCCGTCGGGTGACGTCACGCGCGAGTCGTGCTCAGATTGCTTTTTCCCTCGAAGCCTTCGTTTCGGCTTGGCCGCACGTGAATGTGCTCAGCGTCCATGTATTGGTGTAGCTGCCGGAGGCGCGGTCGGGAAACTTCGATGGCGCTCGACTCTTTCCGAAAACGTCCGAGCGTCGCTCGCTCACGAACACGCGCTACTAGGATGGTGTGATGGGCGCGCAAGAGACTAGAGAGGGGGTAACTTGCGCGCGATCTGGCTGCACTGCACTACACCCTTATTTCGCGTCAGCCTAACAGACGCTACTTTAAGGGTGCTTCGGTTCTCTTTGAGACCGCGAAGGAGGTCCTTCTGGACCACCTCCATGCCTTAATCGTCGGACTCATTGGTGGGCCGCCCTATCACGGCCACCGTCCTTGCCTGGGGAGGTTTTCTCCCTTACGTGACTGGCCCGACCGATGGCGCTTGCGCACCACCAGCCGAGCCAGCATGTCCACTTTTCCCGGTGGCAGACGCGTACGTCTGCCGGGGTGTCTCCTTCCTTCCTTCCTCCGGGCGCCTCACGGCCTCCTCCGTCCTCTTGGTCGCTTCAACCCGTAGTCTCTCTACCTCCGCCCGCAGCCTCTCAGCCTCTGCCCGCTGCCTCTCAGCCTCTACCCGTAGTCTCTCGATCTCCGCACTCTGCCTCTCCCTCTCCACCCCCGCATCGTCCAGGAGTAACCTGAGGTTATTGCGTTCCCCTTCAATCTGGTCGGTCTCTCTTCCGTACCTGCGCACGGCTGAGCGCCACTTGGTAGTGTAATTCCGCTGTCTACGCACTTCCCTTTCGTAATCATCCATATGGGTGAGCATCGCGCATATTATCGACTTGGTCATTTTGTTCGCCTCTTTGAACATGACTGTCTCTACCTCCTCTCTCTTATCACCGAACCACCGCTCATTCTCCTTGTCTTTCGCCGCCTCCATTGAAAACGCCTTCTCCGACATATCCACTACCCCTCCTACCTCTTCCTCGTGCTGTTTCTCGAGGGGGGCGGGGGGGGGGCTTTCTCCGCCTCCACGAGCGCCGTCGTCACTTGCTTCACCTCAGGTGCCTTCTGTGCCGGCTTGAGGAATTATTCCTCAACCCAGCCCTCGGCCTCCTTTTTTAACTTCGGTCCTGCCTTCTTGCGTTTTGCGACAGGATTCTCCGAGTAACCCCCGCGTACGGAGGACGCCGTTGAATCACTTTCGAAAACGAGTTCTTCACGCGAGCGCTTCACGCTTCCTTGGGAGCGTCCTCCCTCGGAAGCGATCGACGCCACGCTTGAACTTCTCGACATGCCTTGTCTCGTCTGTTCTGTGCCTGTATCCATGTTCATGTCCGTAGACGCGCCTTGTGTCGTTGTCATATCCTGATCCGTTTTGTTTTTGGTGTCGATTGTTTCCCTTTTTATTCCCACGAGTCTGGCCGGGTCTAAAAGTACTCGCCGGCCTTCCGCCTTACCGACGCAAGGGGGATTTGTACTGCCGGGGTCCCCCCAGGTGCCCCGGAGTTAGCGGAGCTCAAGACTGGGCCAACCTCCAAGCCAAGGACAGCCTCAGCCGCCTGCCAAAGCCTGGGATTGGGGATTTTTCATAGAGGTTATGCTCCTCGCAGCCCAGGCGGTTAAGCCAAGGCCCCCGTTCCTGGAAGCGTCACATACCACCAGCGTCCGACTCGCAGTGCCGCATGCAAGCATACAAACACCGCTCGCCAGGCGCCGGTGGGTCGTTGCAACGCTACCCATGGTTACGGTATGGTTGGCTCGGGTACCCCGGGTTGGCCAGTGACCGTGCAATCCGCCACTCGGTGGCGGTACTGCCCCTGGGGGCAGTAGATAGGGGCAGATAATGTCCTTTGGTTTAACGTGCAGTACCTAGTCGTCGACCCAAACTACACGGCTCCCATGAACGCGGGGTCGAGACCAACGCGGCCCCGCATACGTGCGGTGCCTACCGGTTCGCTCCTGCGGATGCGGGACCCAGTCGCACTACCGGTCGAGTCGAGTGACTTTCCAACACTCTCTAACAGCTAAGGAGGCTGCTACCCGAGCTGGTGGTATGCAGCTCACCCGCCGGAACCCCTAGAGGTCCCTGACCAGCATACGGCCTAACCACTGCCCCCACGAGTTCAACCTCAACGGCTGGGACCGACTACACGCCGGTGGCCCCCAGCCCCCATGGTACCAGTCTAAATCACTGGTGGGATCTTTGCAGCACATAATCGTGCTGCTACACATTGACGGGCCCGCCCCGTCGGTCGTGGTAGGCCAGCTGGAACGGCGGTGTCGCGACTCACCCAGGCCCCCACAGTCCTCATCCCGGAGGAATCAGCCCATGGGGACCCTCCTGCCACATTCACACTCACACTCGCGCCCGCTAACGGACGCACCCATTCACTCCACATGCACCACCCTCATTATCCTTCGAATCTGCACTCATTCAACACCTTTCACTCACACATACACCCTTCTCCTTGCAAACACCATCTCCGCAAACGCACACACCCGCTCGAATCTCTCCTTACATTCCAACACACCACTCACATCCACTCTCCCATCCCCGTCCACATTCACACCACAGGAATCCAAATCTCGCTCATCCTCATACAACGGGCATTCACACACCACAAGCTTCCAGTCCTCACGCTGCTCTCCACACACACTACTCTCGCTCTCAGCCAATCCCCTTTTGTACAAGAACTCATTCAGTGAGCAGGAAGCCCGCACTCGTGCCAAATTCAAACCATTTTCTCTCGCTCGCAAACCTACGTCAAAACCTACGAGAGACATACGTCACTCAACCTTTCTCACTCTCATCCCATCTCCTCTGCCATGCTTCATGTACTCTATCATCCACCAGGTTCATACACTCTGTCACACTCATCCCACGTACTTCGTCCTCAGTCACCGGTCCATTCTCATTCAGCTCCAAGTCGTGTTTATAACTAAACCGTACATCCCTCTTCACGCACTCCAGATCCCACGGCAGGTCTCCCATGAGCACCTGCAGGGCCGCCGTCGAGACCGTTCTACACATACTCAAACACGCATACAGACCTACTCTCCGACATCTATTCACAGCCTCGCTACCATACGCAAACCTCAAAACATCACACCACACACTCGCTCCAAACAACACACACGATGCAAAGAGGCCCTGGCTCAATACTCGGACTGCCCTCCTCCGCAGTCCCCATTCATGCCGCAACACTCGCTTCAACTTGCCGGCCATGGCCAGCACTTTCTCTCTCATACACTCCAGGTGCAACCTGAAGCCCATTCGCTCGCTCATCCATACCCCCAGATACTTCACACGCTCTACGTACCTCACTCGTTCCCCATTTACACTCACACTTGGCCAGCGATTCGCACTCAGACTCCCTTTCATTAACATCATTACAGTCTTGGCCCAATTCACATCCACACCGACACTCTCCCCCCATTCGCACACTATTCGCATCCACTCGCGCGCCTTGCGCTCAAGCTCATTGCAGCTCTAGCCGTCCACATACAACACCAAATCATCAGCTTACGCAACACACGTGCACTCCTGTCCCCGCAGCTGCCACAACAGGGAGTCGATCATCATGTTCCAAATAAATGGACCACAGACGGACCCCTGTGGACAGCCACGGCGGACATCCTTCCACACCGTCTCATTCGCTCCCATCACGCACACCTTTCTCTCACGGAAATAATCACACCACAGACGCTCCCCCTCACATCCCCAGTCGCGCAGCTTTTCAGTTACTCGCAGCTACTCGAGGTTATCAAACACGCCAGGTAGTTGTAACACCACCCGGTACATTCACACAGCTCAGACTCTCGCGATTACACTTCCCCATACATATTCTATACACAGCACTCCATGGGTCCTGATTCCTAATCACACTAACAAACTGTCGCCAATTATCCTCTTTCACTCTGCATATCTCTCTTTTATACTGCGCAAGCATTCGTCTATACTCGTTCCTCTTTTGCTCATACTCCCTTTCACACCTTCTGGCCCGCTGGCAGGCCCTCCTGGACCTGCCAACGGCCTTCTTCATTTGCTCCAGTCCATCCGTCCACCATCTCATTTTCCGCATTCTCACGCCCTCACGTTTCTTCAGTCTCCGCTCATTTGCACTCAGGAACCAGGTCATTACTCGCTCTGGCACTCGATCCACATTCATCTTTTTCATCAACTCCACACCCTCCCTCCTCGCACTCTCACTCAGGGCATCCATATAGCCTGCCCAGTCAGCCCCCTTGAAAATCCAACCCGGCTCAGCCGCCATCTCACACGCCCCATTACTCTCATACACCACCCGGACCAGGATCACATTGTGATCACTGATCGCCCATGCATTCTTCACACTCCATTCATACCGGCACCTCCCATCCACCTCATTCACCAGACTCACATCAATATCACTCTTACCATTCGGACCGTGAAAAGTAAACCACTCACTTGGCTCATTCAACACAGCCAGGGGCCCCAATGGATCCTGGAGGCCGCGCCCGAGGTGGCAGCCACCCTGGTGGCAAAGGGCCGCGTGTTTCTCGGGTGGCACTGGTGCGTGGTCCGGGATTACGTGGAGGCGGACCGGTGCTACCCGTGTCTCGGCTTCGGACACACCGCCGCCTTCTGCCGGAAGAAGGAGGTGGTGTGGGGCTGGTACGCTGGTGGCGGCCACCCGGCCGCTAGCTGCCCGGCGCGGGAGAAGCCTCTCAGCTGCGTGAATTGCGGGGAGGCCGGACTGGCGGCCGATCATCGGGCGATGGATGGTGCGTGCCCGCTCTTCCGGGCGGTGATTGTGCAGACCAGGGCCGACGCCGCGGAGGGGTGGGCCCGCTCGGCCGCGAGAGTAATGGCTAGCCGGGCCCCCGCGCGGGGGGTCGCCGGTGGGCCAGGGGGTGCGGGGCCCGTTGGGCTCCGCGTCTTCCAGCTCAACTGCCAGCGTTTGCGGGGCGTGATAGCAGACCTCGGTCGGGTGCGCGTCGAGGGCCGCTACGGTGCCGCCCTCCTGCAGGAGCCCTACCTGCGGACGGGTGGCATTGTGGCGGGGATCCCGGCGTGGATGAGGGTCTTCCAGAGCGTCGACGGCAAGTCCGCCGTCGTGCTGGCCGATGCGTCGCTGGATGCCGCGGTAGTCGTCGTCTCTGGTGGAGAAGAGGGTGCTACGGTGTGGGTACGCGGCGTTTTTGGTACTTTGTACCTGTTGGCAGGCGTGGACGCGAACGCCGTGTCCCGCCTGTGGCACTCCAAGAACCGCCTCCGGGGCCACGAGAACGAGGTCAGCGGCCGTGAGTTCGAGACCTTCATCATCGCTTGCGACCTGGAGGTCTTGACCGAGCCGTCTCGGGAGTTCACGTCCGACGGGCCCGTGGGCCGGTCGGACATCGATGTTACTCTGGGGAGGGGTGTAGAGGGAGTGTACCGGGTCAGGTGGGAGGTCCTGCCCGATCTGGTGCACTCGGACCACAACGCTATTGGCGTAACCCTTGTCCGGACCGACGGAGGTGTCGACCTCCCACTGCCTGTTCGCAGGTGGCGGGCCGTCGACGCAGACTGGGCAGAGTATGACGCGGCCCTGTCAGGGGCGGTGGACGCCTTGGACCGCGAGGCGCTGGCTGGAAGTGGGCCCGTCGCCTTCGCTGAGGCCGTGATGTCCCTGATTCAGGGCGTTAACGAGTCTCGGCTGGGGCGAGCGGGTGCGCGGCTGCGAAGAAGCTCGCGCTGGTGGTGCCGGGAGCTCGACTCGGCGAGGCGACTCGCGAGGCGAGCCAGAGCGGCCCTGCAGCGAGCGAGGCGGCGGGACGCTCCTCAGGAGGAGCGGACGGCGCTCCGGGTTGCTTATCGTGAGCAATACCGGGGCTATCACCGTCTGCTCCTCGGAAAGAAGGAGGAGGACCGGAGGTCCTTCGTCAGCGAGGTGGGTAACGCCGGCCCTTGGGGAGACGTTTATCGGATCCTCAGGGGCCAGCGGGGCCCCGTTGATATCGGTGGCGTTAGAGCGGGGGGGGGGGGGTGCTTGCCACCTCTTGGGAGGCGAGTGCGCGGGCGCTCCTGGGGTGCTTCTTCCCGCGGCTCCCCGATGGGGATGCTGCGGGAGAGGCGGCCGTCGGCGCCCGACCCCCCGCCCCGGTGTCGATCGCCGAGCTGCGGCGCGCCTTGAGGCGGATAAAGGTCGGCAGTGCGCCTGGACTGGATGGGATTACCGTCCCCATGGTGCAGGCGCTCGTGACGGTTGCGCCGGACCTGGCTCTGGTCATGCATAACGGCTGCTTGAAAGCTGCGGTGTTCCCGCCCCAGTGGAAAATCGCCCGTGTCGTGGCCATCCTGATGGGCCAGGGGAAGTCGCGCGACGAGGCCGGGTCTTACAGACCGATCAGCCTGCTGTCGGCCCTCGGTAAGCTGTTGGAGAAGGTGCTGGTGGCGAGGCTGGAGGTCAGGGATGTCCACGGCCTCGCCGACCGGCAGTTCGGCATTAGGGCTGGCAGAGGGACCGAGGACGCGTGGCACACGGCGGTGAGGGTGGTCGAAGGGTCCTCTTACCGATACGTGCTCGGCACGTTCGTGGATTTCAAGGGGGCCTTCGACCACCTGAGCTGGGCCACGATCCTCGGAATTCTGGAGGCCGCCGGATGCCCTGAATTGGGCATCTGGCAGAGTTTCTTCAGCGCTCGTCGGGCGTTTATGGCCTCCTGATACGACCGGGTAGAGCTGGGTGTGGAGCGGGGGTGCCGTGTCGTATGCCGAGAGGCGGAGACGGCACGTTAAATACAAGGTGATTTAATGCCTCTATCTACTTTCTAGCGAAACCACTGCCAAGGGAACGGGCTTGGAAAAATTAGCGGGGAAAGAAGACCCTGTTGAGCTTGACTCCACTCTGGCACTCTAAGGAGACATGAGAGGTGTAGCATAAGTGGGAGGTGGCAACATCGCCGGTTAAATACCACTGCTTTCATCGTTTCTTTACTTACCCGGTCAGGCGGAGCGCGTGCGCCTCGGACGTTGTCCCTGGCTGTCACGGTGTTCTAGAGCCAAGCGTGTCAGAGTGGTGTGCGGCTTCGGCCAACCGCCGATCATACTCCCGCGTGTTCCGATCCGAGGACACTGCCAGGCGGGGAGTTTGACTGGGGCGGTACATCAGTAGTGTAATGGTACCAGTTCTAAACCAAGATTCCTACTACCGACACTTACCGACCGAGAACGACCCAAAATGGTTAATTTCTGAGTTATCGGCGGACGGTCGGGTAGGGGTTTGATTTAGAACTGGTACCATGATCGACTGTCGATGTTTGTACTTACCGACCGATGGTAGGGCTGCACTGCTTACCGACCGATGGTGAGGCTCACAGGTTTACCGATCGATGGTAGGGGTCACCTGCTTACCGACCGATGGTGGTAAGTCCCCCTTCGCCACGAATGGAATGCGTCGGAATGGGGGGGGGGGGAGGGCCACACGTCCGATTCCCAGCGAGGCCGCGCAACGACTGACAAAGAGTCGAAGTGCTTTGTAGTAAAAGGGAGTTCCCCTCCCCTCCCGCGGGGAGAAGGGGCGGCGGGAGGAAGAGTGGAGGGTCCGATTTCTCAGAAATTGTTTTAAACATTTGTGAGTGGTGAGTCATCGGGCGCTTGCCGTGGCTTGACAAAGCACCCCCCCCCCTCCTGCTGAGATGCGATAGTTTTGTTTATCGACGTGTTGAAACCGGCGAATTAAGGTGTTGAATGATTATTTTCCGAGAATTTATCGTCGGCCGGTGACATTTGATAGCGCCAAAATGGCGACGGGATTTCGTCAGATTATTTTTTCAAACGTTTTGTGGGGCGTGGTGAGTCATCGGACGCGTGACATTTTTCCGCGCTCGGACCCTCGTGCCCTCAATGCAGAGGGGGGGGGGAGGAGTACATAATCTTGCGATTCAAGATCGGACGCACACATGAGAAAGAACTACGTACACACGAGTGAAACAATGGAGTTCATCGATAAAATTCGTAAAATTGCCGATATTCTGCCGACAAAGAAGCTCAGAGAGTTGTCACCCGGGTCGGATTATATCATCACCAACATACGGGCGGTCAACACTAAATTTGGCAAAAAGCACATCGTTGACATTCGCAACGAATTCAGCGTGTTTCTACCCGGAACGATCGTCAAGGCGCTTGAGGCTGATTCGACAACATTCGAGAGCATGTTGGTAGCAGCGCATAGAGGAGATCTATGCATGGTCTATCGCGGCGGAAAATGTCACAGCCTGAAATTCGCGAATTCAGCAACATTCCAGCTGATGTTGGCAGCAGCGTACAAAAGGAATGTCTGCATAGCCTACATCGGTGGAAAGTTTATCGCATACGTTAAGGGTCATGAAAATCGAGAGCAGCTAGCTCATATACTAAATATGAAAAATTATCTAGTTATTGAAACGTTGGACGCGGACTCTGAAGATATGGATGCATAATGCATAATGAAGGATACTAGTATTTCAAGAACAATTCATCTTGTGTTCAAGATTGGAAAGCACGAGAAAGAGCGCCCAACGTCTCGCTGTTTGGAACTCGATCTTGTGTATACAAACTCGACGTTCGAGCGCGTGCCGACACACACACACACACATTGTGGATGCTGCGCTTAACAAAGCCCCCCCCCTCCAAATAAAATGCGATATCGATAAACGCGTTGAAACTCGGCCGCCATGATGAAGGGGACTATAAGTGGGGGTGTCGAGAAAAATATTCGTCAGTATAGCGTTTCCTCGTCAACATGAGTCATTTCAGAGATTCAAAAAATCCCGTTTCTCAAAATTTGAAGAAGTTTGCTGAAGATCAATTTCGAAAAGGCCCTCCCCCGTCCGATTCAAAAGTTCCAAAGATCAAAGGGAGTGAAGCATATAATGATAATGTTCGTCCCGGGCGATACGGAGCCGTAGGTGATTCACGGAAAAAATAGGCTCTTGTTGAGAAGTTGCCACGGAAGGCGGCGGAATCATGCGCCTCAACGAAAACAATGCGTGCAAGAGACGTGAATTAAAAGTGCGCATCCAACGATTGTTGCAAGACATTCAACAATTGAAAGGAGAAATAGACTCGTGGGCGCAGATGCATTCGCTGAGGATGATATTTGAAAAAATAAATTTGGAGCCACGGCGCGAAAAATCGCCTCACCGACAAACGTCATTGGTCGAGGATTCAGAGTGGAGGGGGAATGGTGGAGGGGGCAAGTATATAATCTCGTGAAGACAGCTTCGAACGATTAGACGGCAAGTGAAAAATGGACGCGATCAATAAGATTGGTAAATACGCAGATTTTCTTCCGGCGAAGAAATTGAACGAGTTGACCCCCGAGTCGGAGTATCCCATCACCAACATACGGGAAGTGAACACGAGATATGGCAAAAAGTTCGTGATTGACATTCGCAACGAGTTTACCGTATTCCTACCGGGGAGGATCAGCAAGGTACTTGAAACGAATCCTGCGACGTTCCAGACGATGTTGGCGTCAGCGTACAACGGAGATCTATGCATGGTCTACATCGGTGGAAAGTTCAACAGCATGGAATTCAAAAACCTGGCAAACGAACCTGGCGAATGCAGTGCGCGGTGAGGAGGAAGGCGACTAATGTCGATTGACTGCTCAAGTGAATTGCAAGTGAAAAAAATGTTTTTTTTTGTTCCCAGGTGAAGAAACCTCGAGTCGCTATGGGCTCTCGGAAAAAAACACATCACAAAGACTCGATGTTGGCGGAGGTGCTCAGACCTGGAGTTCTGCTAACCTAGCGACAGCGAAACCATGGCAAAAATATTGTGTTTTTCGGATCACCAAGGCGCTCCCGGTTGACATCAGCGCTTTGATAAAATCTGGTGCGAAGGAATCCACGAACCTCGCCATCACAGTAATAAGAACATTTTTTATGTGTATGTGTGTGTGTGTGTGTGTGTGTGTGTGTGTGTATGTGTGTGTGTGTGTGTGTGTGTGTGTGTGTGTGTGTGTGTATGTGTGTGAATGGGACAACATTTTGTAAATTTTTTTTGTAAATAAAAAGTAAAATTATGTAATCACAAAAAACTTTATTTCCTCGCATCCTCTTTCAACCATCTCTCCAGACATTTTACATTTTCATAGGCACATTTGAATTTCGGGTGGAGAGTCGCATGGTAGGGACATCCGTTGTTTCTCAGCTCATTTGTCGCAAGCTTCTTCAACGATGGGCAATCCAGAGTCTCCAGTTCGATGATCTCCGTTGCTAGGTCGGTGAATTTCTTCAACCACAGCGATTTCTCCAATCCCTTGATGTAGACGATTTGAGCGTGTTGTAAGATTGATCGAATGAACATGGGGATGGTGTCGTGTGGAAAGTCGCCATCGTCCCATCGCAAACCATGGTAATTGCGCTCCAACCACATATTCGTACTCTTGTACTTTCCCGGCAGAGAATTCCAGGCGTACGGTGGTTCGAAGAGAAACGTCAAGGGCTTGCAGTCAACGTTCGCCACCTCGACGATTGATATTTCCTTCGGGACGAATTTGTTGATCGGTCGCTTGAAGCCTTGCACATCAACGATAAACTCCATGATGACTGAAGGGGGGCGCGCGTGATCGCAACTTTATATCAACTTTCTTACCCCGCCACCTATAGGATTGTACTCGACAATACGATCATGGAGAATGAGACAGTAGGCGGAAGTATTGGCGGCAATATTGGTCTTTGATTCGAATTCGATGCGTACGTCAACGGGGCCGGACTTGAGAGAATCGTTCTGCTTCGAGCAATCAATGACAATGAGCGGAGCATACTTTATAAAATCCAATTTTTTCAAGCATGGTTCGGGCTCTCTATTGTAGTACGAATATTGAAAGTTTGCATACATTTGATAGAGAAGCGCTTATTGGTTCTGTGCAATGTCCAGATTCAAATTCCCATAGGGAAAACTTTGCGAATTGAGGTAGAGTTTGACATCTGTGATGTCACAATGATCGAAATTACACGCATTAGCGCTTTTCTTATTTTTACGATCGGTCTGGAAGGCTAGAATGACATATCGTGGCTTCTCAAGTTGCGTAGATGTCTTCACGGCCCACATGTGTTTTGAACTTGCGGGGAGCATTGGGTACTCGTACAATTCCCATGAGCGGAAAGTCATGGGTATCGGTGTGTCTTTACCGATAAACTTGAGAAGTTGGATTTACGCTTATCGGAGAGTGTCACGTATGGTACGAGCCATTCTACTTTTTTTAACGTGAATTTGATGTCATCCTCAGCTGTGGCTTGCCATATCGCATTATCATTAGTCTTCGATCTCAATAAAATTAATTCATGCTTCGCGTTCACAATGATTTTTTGATAATCTTCGGCGAAACCGAGGATCATACTTAGCGGTATGCATACGTCAAAATTCCCATCGGCATCTGCGACAGCGTGCCCGCTGCGAACATCGTACCAGCCAGCGTTCTCAAGCTTATAGTTCTTGGATTGACTCACGGATGCGTATCCCTTCATCGAGCTCGTTATGCCCACATTTTTACATCGATCTATTTCCATGGCATTGAGCTCGTATCTCACCTCGTCGAACAAATAGCAAATGCCATTGTTTGCGAAATGTGTATTGGCGGCGATTGTGCCATCGGCTTTGGTGACTCGCCCGCAGACGCGTAGCGAACTTTGACTGGGAAGTATGCATATGTCTTGATGCTGAATGGAAATACGTATTTCATCACTGTTATTGAAGGTTGTTGATGCATACGGCTGATGAGCATGAATCTCATAGTGCGCGATAGAATCATCGAAGATGACGGGGGTTTTGATATCAATTATTTCCGCCTCCATCTCAAACAGCATACGCACGCAATGCAGATTATGTAGTTTTTCATGCGATTTTTCCACGTATTCGTAGACCCAAACTCCGCAAAAACAGCACGTTCTGCGGTGTTAGCGGTGTGCGTGTCCATCGACTACTGGACTCTCTCATCGACGAAGTATTGTTTTTATAAGTGCTCGCGACTCTGTGAAAGACTATACCCATTGCGATTTGATGTGTAATCGTATGGTTATTGTCTCACCGCGAAAGTTCACCAAATCACCGTCCTGATCCACTATTCGCAGTTGAATGTTGTCTATCGTCTTGCTCGCGATTGGTAGATAAATGACGTGCGACGGTATCTCGATGATTTTATAGCCTGGTGGTACGGATGGGAAAAACTCGTGGATTGTGTGTACTCTTCGCTCGTTAATATACGCGCCAGCTGTGAGGTTACATTCGACGCGCAATGCGTTCACTTTGAGAATGGTCACTAGATTATCCGATTGATGCTTTTCACCAGCTCGTAGTCTACGGGGTGCAAATCCTAGCATACGTCCGATAGAATCCTCGGGCGTGAAATATATTTCATAATTGCACTCGATTTCACTGCGCAGCGTATTGTGGTTGAGCCTAATGCGAATGGTGACATTTTGTTTTGCCAGCTCTTTTTCCAAGTATGTCGCAATGTCGGCTAATTCGTAACTTCCAGTAGGTATGGTAAAAACGTTCTTGCCAACGTAAAATTTGTTGTGTCCAATGTCTACATTTGGAATAGAATTGTAGGTTAGGAGTTCGATGAGTCCGAGGGTATAATTCTTGTGGGGGGCGAGTTCAATGGGGGGAAAGTATTGAGCCTCGAGCACAGACGATGATCCCGATAAGGTCAACGTAAGACTGTTATCCATAATGTCGTTTGACAAACTGACCCGATTTTTCCCTCATCACCCACTTTTATACAGAGAAAATCTCTCTCGTTGCGGTAATTGTCGACAGAGAAACTTCAGACACAAATGACCACACTCGAATGTGTCGTATGTCTGGTATCTCTTGTAATTATAATTCACGCTACTCACACCGAAGTATTTCAAAAGTTCGGCAGGTGGTTGGAGATCGCCAAAACTATCGAAATAATGGACTTTATTGTTGGTTTTTTTGTACGCCACCCAATGTGTGCCAGACCCCATATCCTCATCGAGATTTACAATGGCACATTCGCGTAGCCATGGTCCACCCTTGGGCAATTGATTTCGCATGTAACATCCACGAAAATAGGGGATTTTCATTACTTTGGCGTATTTTAGCAAATCTGCATCGGTGAGTGGTCGGTGACGTAGCTCTACTTTACGTTTTTTGGCGCGATAAAAAGACCCATTCCCTGTTTGTACGGCTTGAGATGTAAGCCTTTGCCCAATGCTATTGCTTCAATCGTTCGATTGTGACGCTTGCTCTCTTCGAGCTCACGTTTCGCTGCTTGAGCGGCCTTGACCGCTTTGACTATGTTGGCCGCACCACCTGCTAGCGCCCCTGCAGCGCTGAGACCGGCAAAGATGGGTACGAGAAACGGTAGGAAGCCACCGATCTTACGAGGCACAGGCAACACTCGAGGCGTACGCACTTTGCGCGCGCCACTTGCGACCCTCTTGACAGCTGCTCGGGCACCCTTTAAGGCCGACGCAGCGACGGCGCTTGAATCTTCACTCTTCACCATGGCTTCTCTAGCTGCATCGATGATTTTCTTCAAGCCAACAATTTTGGCCCCCCTCTTCTTCTTAATCCCCATGCCGAATTTTCTCTTCGCCTTCATGATTCCTGCTACGGCAAGCGCGTTTGTTTTCTCCCCGATACTAGCGTCGCTGGCGCGAACTCGTTGCCAAGCCCTCTCCTGCAATATTTTATCCGCAGAATGTCTAGCTTCGAGGTTTTCACGATTTTTCGAATACGCGATATCGTGCTCCTTGCAAGCTGCATCCAACGGATTTATTCCAGGATCGCCGCGTGCAAGACGTTTAGCCAGCTTTGTGCCGGGTCCGCAATACTGATATCCAGGCAAGTGCAATTCAACGGGAAGTTTGTTGATGATACGATTGAGGAGACCTTTACCGGACTTCTTTCCTCGACGTTTGATCATGATGAAGGTTGCCGCTCGACTGAAGCGGCAATAGATATAAAAGCTCGTTTTATACGAAAATTATGTCAGTCGCGACGAAGATGAAGTCCAAGACGTATGGAAAGCTGCCGGTGATAAACTTTGATGAATTTACGCAAATTCGGGGAGAGGGTGGACAAAGGCGTCATGGTGATTTGCTGCCAAATACGATTCGCGCGGTATTCTGCGGTCCGTCAAACTGCGGAAAAACCAACGCGTTGCTCACCCTCGTGATACACCCGAATGGTCTGAGATTCGAAAACGTTTATCTCTATTCAAAGTCGCTGAAACAGCCGAAATATCAGTTACTCGAACAATTTCTCCAGCCCGTGAAGGGTCTCGAATATCATCCATTTAACGAGCATGAACAAGTGGTGCCACCGAGCGACGCACGACCAAACTCCATATTCATCTTTGACGATATAGCGTGCGAGAAACAGGATAACGTGAGAGCCTTTTTCTCCATGGGAAGGCATGAGAATGTGGACTGTTTCTATCTCTCTCAAACATACGCTCGTATTCCTAAGCATCTCGTGCGCGATAATACGAATTTCATAGTTCTCTTCAAGCAGGACGACTCGAACCTCAAGCATGTGTACGATGACCATGTCAATACCGATATGTCATACACACAATTCAAAAATATATGTTGCGAATGTTGGAATTCCAGCAAGTACGGATTCCTTACAATTGACAAGGATAGTAGTATCAATGAGGGTAGGTATAGACGAGGGTTTGATTCTTTCCTCCGAGTCAATAAATAACGTGCTCTTTGTTGCAATGCATACAGTATTGCTTGTATTGTGAAACTGACAACAGCATGAAGCGTCGACAACTTTTGCAAGAAAAAGATGTGTTGCAGCAAATCGTCAAGGCCAGTGATGCAATTAGACGAAAACATCGAATGATAAAGATGGGTAGAGATAATGCTGATCAGGTGATGCAGGATGTCTTTAAGCCGATAGTCACACCATTGGAAAAGCTCGTTTCTCACAAGACGTCACCATTGAAGAAGGAGGAGGAGGAGGAAATCAAGAATGAAACGGAAGAAAATGAGAGTGAAGTTAAGAATGAGTCACCGGAAGATTCAACTTTCACAGCGGCGTATGAGCACAAAGATGATGCCTCTGATGACGATGATGATGCCGATGCTGATGATGATGATGATGATGATGATGATGATGATGATTCACCCAGTCGAGTCGATGAATTGATTAAAAAATATCTAGTATTGTTACGTATGGGTAAAAAGAAAAGTCTGGATACCACATACGGTGTGCGAATGCTTGCCAGCACCAAATTAATGATTGGCGATTCTCCGATAATTTTCAATTCTCCGCACATTCGTGTGGGGGAGAAAAGTTATGCGACAACTGTGGGCTTGACGGAGCTCCTATTTAAAAAAGTGCCAAATGTCGCTTTTCTCGAACCGAACGATTTGAAAAATTATGAGAATATCATCATTGGCACGAACGCGCATAAAAAATATTACAAACCGGACGGAGCTGTGCGACGTGAAAACAGTCACAAATTCAAGATTTATATTTCGAAAATAATTCGAGCACGTACAGGTCGGGGGATGTACAAGAAGGCCAGAAAAAATATGCAATTTGACTATGTTTACTGGGACAATCCGAATGAGCTTGTAGATCGTCTTCGATTACTCCACGCATCTCAAGCGGCAGGCAACTCATCGCATTCCAATGAGATCTTATCGATTATCGAAGAATTGCGCGAGGCTGGAATTATTTATTAGGAAAAACGATCTTTTTTTCCATTCGCATGTTGAACGTTGATGTGTGTGGATCCCCGCGCGCGCGCCATGAATGATGACAAAAAACTGACTCTCGTGCGAGAGCTGCATAAGCCTGCACGAAGAAATTATACTCGTCGACACGTTGACATTCGAGGTCTGGATGAAACGTGGCAAGCCGATATCGTAGATATGTCATCGTACGCGAGGCAAAACTCGCAACATAAGTTCCTCCTGACCGTCATCGATATATTCTCCAAATTCGCCTGGGCCATACCGTTGAGAAGCAAGAGCGGTAAAGATACGACAATTGCCATGAAATCTATATTCAATCAGGGTCGCATACCCAAGAACTTGCACGTCGATCGTGGAAAAGAATTTTATAATTCACAGTTTGAAGCTCTCATGAAACGACACAATGTAAACATGTATTCAACGTATAGCAATTTGAAAGCATCAATCTGCGAGCGGTTCAATAGAACGTTAAAAAATAAAATGTGGATGCAATTCAGTCTTCGCGGAATGTACAAATGGATGGATATTCTGGATTCTCTCGTTACCGAATACAACAACACCGTGCATCGAACCATCCGGGAAAAACCGAAAAATATCAATCGCACCAACGAAAGAGAGATTCTCCATCGTATTTTTCGCCAGCGTCGATTAACGGCAAAAAAATCACAAAAATTCAAAATTGGCGATAATGTGCGAATTAGCAAATTTAAGAATGTATTTGAGAAGGGTTATACGCCCAATTGGACAACGGAAATATTCACGATACGCAGAGTGAAAAGAACGAATCCAACGACGTACAATCTCAAGGACCATCGGAACGAACCCATCGCCGGCTGCTTCTACGAAGAGGAGCTCCAGAAAGTCAAGTATCCCGACATTTACCTCGTTGAGAAGGTGGTGAGGAAGCGTGGAAATCGAATGCTCGTCAAGTGGCTCGGTTTCGACGATACGCACAACAGTTGGATCGACAAAGGAGATTTGTGAAGAAAAAAAAAACGTTTTAATAAAAAAAGTCATCTTCGAAAAAATGCATCACTCCCCCCCCCCTCGAAGCAAAAATCCTCGCCTTGAGCCGTTGTCCCTTTGTCTTATTCGATATGAAGAAAAAGCCCTTACGTTTACGACCAACTCATGCAACCCGATGCATATATGCTCTCAGACGCCCGTCGACGCAAGACGCCCCCCTTGACTTGATAGTCGCTGTGGTGGTTCTCCTGGCCCACAATTTCATCTTTCTCCAAAGTTTATAGTATTCGTGATTTGTTTACATTCTCAGTGTACTCGAATATCGCATGGTTTTGTTCGTCGATAGTTCCGATCAGGAGGGGGGAAATAAATGTTCGTAAATGTTTTGGTTTAAGCGTGAATATATATTTTACCGTACCTCTCTCTCTCTCTCTCTCTCTCTCTCTCTCTCTCTCTCTTCACACACAATTATCGTCAACATTTTATTTTTAATGTTCCATATCATCGGAAGCATAACCCCATGGAAGAGTGTCCGTGGAATCTGGTATAAGCACTCTTTTGTCATCTCTCCAGCTGAGAGCAATTTTCTGTTGCGTCGCCGTATGTACAATGTGTTTTTTACTCGTGAACAATTTTTGCGCCTTGACAAGATTTTCGTGCGCAAACAAGCAATTTTTAAAGTCGTCGAATGTGATGGATTTCAGGGTTGACCGCCGTACACCCTTAGCTCTCTTTTTCGCCTCATCACAGTCGAGAATTTTGAACGAGTACAATTTCGCTCTCAAACCTACAAACTCCGTCATAATGCGACCATTATTCTCATCTTTCATGAGACCTAGTACTTTCTTATTGCGCAAAGGCATATTGTACGGATTGTTGGGTGAATAATCAGACGTGTCAAATTTGTCAATATCACGCTTCATGGTTTCATACATGTCGGGCGCGCTGATGTGATAGATGAGACTATCAGTGTCTGTATACAATAATTTTGCTCGATCGTCGAATCTTTCGCGCATGAAATTGTAATGAAAATTATAAATCCAGAGCTTGGAGATATCGAGTATGGAAAATCCGGTGTATATAGGCTTGTTGAATAGGACACATGCTTGATTGAGCTCGATTATGACGATGTCATTGTCAAATATGGTGCAGCTATGGAACGTTGGCTTAGCAATCTGCGCTTCGGCCCCCCACCGCCCCTTCCACTTTGTCACGAGTCGCACTTCCCGATGTTTCCTGACATTTTCCATTGTTTTACCAAAGACCGCGTTGTTCATGAGTTTGTAAAAATTTTTCTCAAAATCATTGTTCGATTGCTTTCTCAATTCCGTATTTATATCGATGTATTTTTTCAGCCATGCGCGCTGTTTGAATTTGAGGACTCTGTGAATGTTTAGGAGACGCAATCCCAATTTCAAGCATTGCTTCAAATTTCTATAATGAATGACGTATTTTTCTTTTCGAAGCAGTGTGGTCGTTAGTTTTCGTTGAGTGCTGCCAGGAGGGACGTAGTGTTCGGGGCACAAAGGCAGATCTTTGTGCGTGTCGTGTAACTCTCGAGGATACTCCAAATCGACTTCGAAAATGTAGCCCGTTTCGGCGTCGTCGGGAATACTCTCGATACGTTCCCCGAAATTTTCCACCCAAGCGAACGAGCCGAATGGTAATGACTCACACATAGCTGCACCATACAGGTTATTGACATCGTAATACATCAAGTATGAGTCGGGCTCGTTTGGATTGAAGTTATCACGCATGTAGCGATTATTCGCTTTCCCGTACCTATTGCAGCACTGCGCTACACCACCGCGAATACCTTTTTCGATGAACATTAACATGTCAACGTCGAGCAAGAGTTCGAGTTCTACGCTGGTACATTTTAACATCGCATCAAACGATAGACCGGGTGCGGTAAAATAGTGCAATGGATCGAGACCGTACGTGTTGATGCAATTTCGTCGAAAATTCTCAAAAATATCTGTCAGAAGGAGTACGTCGGTTTTCAAATACAAGTCGGAATATTCACCCAACGTTTTGAGATTAAAGATAGTCCAAACTTTGCACGCGTGCGCGTAATCGTCCGCCGAAATATCTTCATTACTCAATCGGGAGAAAAAATTATTTTTCGCAGGCAATTGCGTCTCATCGAGTCGCATCCAAGAGTCCACATAGTCATAGGGAAAAACGCCTTTTCGCGTCAACAATTCAAATTGCGTGGCGTTAGCGCAATGCTTGCGTGTTACTATTTTTTGATCATCTTTCAGGTAAGATGCTAACTTTTCGATGCTACTCGTCATGAACCTCAAAGAGTCGATGAATCGATACTGCACGCGTGTACCTTTGACGCGCTTCGAAAAAGAAATATATTTCTCCTTGTTAATCGGCAAAAGACTCATGGATCCTTCGAAGGTTCGAGCCAATGCTACAATCAAAAAGTGTGCGTCATATCCGGACAAGTTGTGAAAAACTATTGGCACTTCGTGGGCAATTTTGTAATTCAAATTACAGTCTTGATGAGCGGCGCCGCGGAATTTTCCCGTAAAGTGACACGGATCTCGGACTCTCACGTTTGTCGGCGCAAATGGTTTTTCACAAATGTGACAATTTTCAGCCAACTTGAAACTTTGACTTTTATCGCTACTCAAGGGTTTCATTGGTACTATGGTCTGGAAAATGTCGTGCAATGAGCCGGCCAGTCCTTCTAATTCACGCATGAACCATTCGATACAGTTATTTCCACGAAACGCCTTGTACTCCGAGAGAGCGTCATTGAAACTGCAATGTTTATAGTAGGCAATGCTATGAGGGGTATGCTTCTGATAATTTACAGTGTTAGCCTGTGGTGCTGTGACCGGTTCGAGCAAACATTCCAAATCTGCGTAAATTACAAACGGAACTATGTCCTTGTGCTGATAATTTTTAAATTTCAATTTTGTATTTGTACCTTCGGGAAAAGTAACACGACAATTATTACTGCAGTCCTCTTTATGTCGTTGCAATATTTCTTCTCTGCTGAAGTAACACAAACACCGGTCGCAAATCCATACGCGATGTCCATCCCTCGACACCTGCGCATTCAATAGTCGCGACATGTTTTTAATCCACGCGTAATGATGATACACCTTGGGAACACTTGCGTCCTCCTCCTCGTCCTCCTTCTCCTCCTCCTCCATTTCGGCGTTGATCATGAGTAGATGAATGGTTGGTTTATCCGACATTTGCGTACTCAGATATATGGGAACAATTTTACTCGTGCCGTCTTTTGTCGTACCATCAATCCCATACACATGGATCGATAAGCCATTCGATTGCTCAAATTTTGCAATTTTTGACAAACTCATCGGGAAATCCAGGCCTTCGTAGTGGAGCATCTCGCTATAATGAGGATAGGAACTCGTACGTTCGGGATGCATCCTCGGTGGTGGAGAGAGTGCTGCTGTGACGGACCAGAGAAAACAATAGGGGTCATTGTTTTGAATATTGACGACGGCCCGTTTCATCTGTATATCCCTCGGGAGACGCGTGAAAGTGGATAAGCTCCCTCGCAGTGGTTCGTACTTGTTAATGTTCACAAGTAGATGGGAGATTTCGTGTAACGTCCAACCCGACTCTTTTTCCTGAAAGTCCTCGATTTTGGCGGAGAGTTTTGCTTGGACGCACTCGATGAACCACTCGGCAATATCGCTCGATGGTAGAATGACCGCGTTTGTCGTTTGAAACGTCTTTTCCTCCTCAATAATTTCATTCACCTTCATGAGGTGAAATTTGCACGCCAAGGTCACATTCACCTTCACGTTACCCTCCTCGCGCACGATTTTGTCCAGTTTGGAAACGACCACGCGCATCGCATCTTCGAGGAAACTTTGCACATCTTTGTGCTCGAAATTCACAATCGAGCCCGTCTTTATTCGACTTTTGAATGCCGACTCGAGATCGACCCACTTTAGTTTTTCGCGGGCATCACTCACACCAGCACCGCTTACACCTGCGCTGCTTACACTTGCTCCACGCACGATTTTTTCCCTCAGCGACGACAATTTCGCTATTGTCGATTGAATTTTCAGTTTTTGACCGACGTTGAGCCCCGGTTTTTTCAACGTTTGCCCCAAAAGTTTGACGTGCACCTCACAGAACTTTTGCCACTTATCCACGTGGGAAAAATTGTTCCTCGCAACGCTCAACTTGTCAATAATTTTATCGCAATCGTCCATGGTCCAGACTGCTCGATGAATCGAAATAAAGTACCGATGCTGAAGGGCTCACAAATGTATTTAAGAAGGAAATCTCTATACAACCTCACACGCGCGTATGTGCGTGCGTGCGTGCGTGTGTGTGTGCGTGTGTGTGTGTGTGTGTGTGTGTGTGTGTGTGTGTGTGTGTGTGTGTGTGCGCGTGTGTGTGTGTGTGTGCCGGCACGCGCTCGAACGTCGAGTTTGTATACACAAGATCGAGTTCCAAACAGCGAGACGTTGGGCGCTCTTTCTCGTGCTTTCCAATCTTGAACACAAGATGAATTGTTCTTGAAATACTTTACTAGTATCCTTCATTACGCATTATGCATCCATATCTTCAGAGTCCGCGTCCAACGTTTCAATAACTAGATAATTTTTCATATTTAGCATATGAGCTAGCTGCTCTCGATTTTCATGACCCTTAACGTATGCGATAAACTTTCCACCGATGTAGGCTATGCAGACATTCCTTTTGTACGCTGCTGCCAACATCAGCTGGAATGTTGCTGAATTCGCGAATTTCAGGCTGTGACATTTTCCGCCGCGATAGACCATGCATAGATCTCCTCTATGCGCTGCTACCAACATGCTCTCGAATGTTGTCGAATCAGCCTCAAGCGCCTTGACGATCGTTCCGGGTAGAAACACGCTGAATTCGTTGCGAATGTCAACGATGTGCTTTTTGCCAAATTTAGTGTTGACCGCCCGTATGTTGGTGATGATATAATCCGACCCGGGTGACAACTCTCTGAGCTTCTTTGTCGGCAGAATATCGGCAATTTTACGAATTTTATCGATGAACTCCATTGTTTCACTCGTGTGTACGTAGTTCTTTCTCATGTGTGCGTCCGATCTTGAATCGCAAGATTATGTACTCCTCCCCCCCCCCCCCCCCCCCCTCTGCATTGAGGGCACGAGGGTCCGAGCGCGGAAAAATGCCACGCGTCCGATGACTCACCACGCCCCACAAAACGTTTGAAAAAATAATCTGACGAAATCCCGTCGCCATTTTGGCGCTATCAAATGTCACCGGCCGACGATAAATTCTCGGAAAATAATCATTCAACACCTTAATTCGCCGGTTTCAACACGTCGATAAACAAAACTATCGCATCTCAGCAGGAGGGGGGGGGGGGGGTGCTTTGTCAAGCCACGGCAAGCGCCCGATGACTCACCACTCACAAATGTTTAAAACAATTTCTGAGAAATCGGACCCTCCACTCTCCTCCCACCGCCCCCTCTTCCCCGCGGGAGGGGAGGGGAACTCCCTTTTACTACAAAGCACTTCGACTCTTTGTCAGTCGTTGCGCGGCCTCGCTGGGAATCGGACGTGTGGCCCTGTGTCCCCCCCCCCCCCATTCCGCCGCATTCCATTCGTGGCGAAGGGGGACTTACCACCATCGGTCGGTAAGCAGGTGACCCCTACCATCGATAAGTAAACCTGTGAGCCTCACCATCGGTCGGCAAGCAGTGCAGCCCTACCATCGGTCGGTAAGTACAAACATCGACAGTCGATCATGGTACCAGTTCTAAATCAAACCCCTACCCGACCATCCGCCGATAACTCAGAAATTAACCATTTTTGGGTCGTTCTCGGTCGGTAAGTGTCGGTAGTAGGAATCTTGGTTTAGAACTGGTACCATTACACTACTTACATCTGTCAAAGAATAACGCGGTATCCTTAGGCCAGCTCAGCGAGGCCAGAAACCTCGCGTAGAGCAAAAGGGCAGAAGCTGGCTTGATCTCGATGTTCAGTACGCATAGAAACTGCGAACGCACGGCCTATCGATCCTTTTGGCTTGAAGAGTATTCAGCAAGCGGTGTCAGAAAAGTTACCACAGGGATAACTGGCTTGTGGCAGCCAAGCGTTCATAGCGACGTTGGTTATTGATCTTTCGATGTCGGCTCTTCCTATCATTGCGAAGCAAAATTCGCCAAGCGTCGGATTGTTCACCCGCCAACAGGGAACGTGAGCTGGGTTTGATCTCATTCCATTCTTCGGCAATTGCTGCATATAATAATTCTTCGATGTATCTCGATAAATCATCGCTCGTTATTCTTTGCTCTACGCCAATTACTACATGGAACTCACGGTTGTCTTCCTCAGAATAGACGTCGAAATTCGGTGCAACCTGGTCTTGCTCTTCTTCGTCTGTTCTGACGAAATAAATATCTACACCACCCTCGGGTATTGGAGAGTTCGTCAAGAGTATTTTTCTTCCCAGTTTATCTTAGAGGAATCGTTCGGTATCTTCCCGGGCATCGTCCTGATGTGGTTCTTCCAATTCTTCCATTGACATTTCCCCTGTTTTTTGTATCCTCCGTCTTTTTGTGCTCACGTTTTCTTCCAGTTCTTCTTGGTCAGCCTTTCTTCTTCTTGGCGCTATTATTTTCCTCGGCCAATCGTCTTCTTTCGAGGTACCTGGTGTCGGGCTTTCCTCTCTTCTCGATGACCCTGATGCCTGATTGTCAATGTTCACTTGACGGTTTACCAAGACTGGGTCCCTCGATAACGCATCTGCATTGGTGGTGAGGATCCCTTTCTTGTATACGATATCGTATTCATAATCTTCTAGAGCGGTTCGCCACCTTGCAAGTCGGGAATGCGGATTTTTGTGATTCATCAACCAGATTAATGGACGGTGGTCGATAATGATCTTGAATTTACGACCGTACACGTAGGGTCGAAAATGTTTGATGCTCCAGACAATCGCCAATAACTCCTTTTCCGTTGTTGAATAGTTTCGTTCTGGTTTGTTGAGTACACGGCTCGTATCGTCAATGTGAACTGTTTGGAAAAATCGGGGGACGCCAAAATATTTCCCCTTTTAGGGTGGTAGAAGCCTTTTCCTTTGGAGTGCCCCAAATAAAATCAACATTTTTTTGCACAAGCTGCGTCAATGGTTTGGCCATTTTACTTTCGTCTCTAATGAATTTCCGGTTGCATCCTGTCAATCCAAGAAATTGGCGGACATTTGTAACGTTTTTCGGTTTTGGGAATTCAGAAACACTTCTGCAAGTTTCAGGGTTTGTTTTCACTCACTCTTCTGTAATAATTTGCCCTAAATATTGCAACTCAGGTCGAAGATATTCGCATTTATCAGGTTGAAGCTTCAAATTCGTTTCTCTCATTCTTTCAAAACATACGCGTAACTTTTCATTGTGTTCTTCGAGAGTCGTTCCATAGACTACAACATCGTCTAGGTAGACGAAGCAAGTGTTGCCAATCAATCCTCGTAGCGCGTCGTCAATTATCCTCTGAAATGTTGCTGGGGCGTTCTTCAAACCGGCATGCGTAAGTATTCGAAGTGACCATGGGGTGTACTAATCGCTGTTTTTTTTCTATCTTCTATTTTCATTGGGATTTGATAAAATCCACTGGCCAAATCTAATGCTGAGAAGTACCGTGCGTTACCTAGCTGATCAAGAATTTCCTCGATGTTCGGCAAAGGATAGGCATCCTGTAGAGTTTTTTCATTTATTTTTCGACAGTCGACGACTACTTTCCATTTTTTGCTTGCCAGACGCGTCCTTTTTCTTTGGAACAACCCATAACGGTACGTTGTACGGAGAGTTCGATTCTTGGATGATTATTTTTTTATGCATTTCGTCTACTTGTCTCAGGATTTCCTCGTGTTGAGCCAAGGGGTATCGATATTGTTTGACATTTACGGGAGTCTCATCGGTCGTTTCTATTACATGTTCGGCCAGATTTGTACACGGTAATGGATCACCGGGAAGGTAAAAAACGTCTTGATACGTATCGATAATCTCCCAAATCGTATAGCAATCTTTTCGATTCAAAATGTGTTCAATTCGAGTATTTTCTTTCAATAGCTGGCTTCGGGAAATAGAATAGTTACCCGAAAGCGACATATCTAATTTGAACATTCTTGTCTCCGAGCACCTTCTAGCGAAGACTAATATGCGTTGTTTCATGTCGATAATGGCGCCTTCCTCTCCCAAAAATGGTCGCCCGGCAATACCATCGTCATCAAGAGGGAAATCGTTTGGGACTATTAAGAATGTGTGATCTTTTTTACATTCTTGGATACAGAATATAGGAGTGTCGTTTATGCCAGTTATTGGTGCGAATTTTGTTCTTACCGGCGGCCGATGGTGTTTTTTTTTCTTTTATCAAATTTACTGCTGCTCCCGTATTCGCCAAGAAGGAGTGGTCTTGCGCTCCATAGGTGCTGTGAATCCTGAGCACGAAGCTTGCTGCGGGGTTTTTTCGATCTCTTGACATGCGGTATACTTAATATGGTTCGGTGGTACGGTTGGCATGTGGCGTGACGGTAAATTCTGCCACGATGTGTTGTGACGTTTCGGGCCTTCTCTGATAAAATGACCGATATTGCCGCATCCGTGGCACGGAAAGCTTTTATTTTCTTCCTTCCGTGCTCTTGGACTTTTTGATAATTCGGAGCGGTGCTGAACCTTCCCAGGTTTGACGAATTTTCCTTAAAAGCTTTTATGGACAGAACCCGCGACATTTCCTCTTCTTTCTTAGTCTCCAGAGCGAGATTTTGCGCTTCTCTATTTGTTTCAGGCTTTTCTTCTTTCACGAATAATCTGATACTTGGCAACAGTCCCCGAATAAATTGTGCTAACCCTTGTTTTTCTTCATTTTGGAGTATTACTGCTCGATGTTGTGGGTTTAACCTCCGATCACTCGTCATTGCACGATTTACGTTCGCGTGATGTTCTGAACTTTTTTTATTATATGCATACACGCCCTCACTGTTTTGTTGGCATTGGCTTCTCTCAAGCAAGTTGATTTCGTAGGACTTGCTATCCCCAAAATTGTTACGTAGCACTTGGAACAACTCTTCGGTTTTTCGAATGTCGTGACCGTCAAATGCTTTACGCGCACCTATAGTGATTTTTTTTTTATATCACTGATCTAGTGACCATATTTTTTTGTGTTTCTGGGATTTTTTCTGGTAGTGATTTTATCTCGAAAATAAATGTTTCCACCGAGATGCTGTTCCCTTCGAACTCGGTAATAAATTCTAAGCTCTCTTCCAGTCGTTTTACAGTTGACACTTGATGATTAGTTTCTTGGGGCGGCGCTTCATTAAGTTCTTCTTAGGAAAGCATTTCCCTGTTGCCTCCAAATCTTCAATTTTCTGGTTCAGGCCGTCAACTTTTTCTCGACGCGACTCTAACGCGTCACGAAAGTCGTGCATCAGTAGATGCATACATATAGCGAGAGACGACGATGGTCACAGGTGTTGTGTAGTGGGTATCCCGCGGCGGCGCGTGGTGGGGGTGTCTGGCGGTCGCGGTTGCGTCGCTGTGGCACGTATGCGGGTTTTTGAATGAAATTTTCGGCCATTGTGTGAATGATCTCTCTCGATTTCGGACTATTTGTGGTCCGACTTCCGTCCGGTTGGCTGTCGCTGTCACGTGACGCCGCTTCGTGTCTCAAAACGCGAACGGCGATTGCCTCTGACTTGGCGGCTCGAGAGTCGCGCTTCACAGCGGGCTCTCGGAAAGTCTTGTCCCGCGTCGAATTTCATTCGTGGGAATGTGAAAGCGATGACCGCCGCGCCTTACGCACGGATGCTCCTTTCTGCCCGCTTGTGTTTACACGTTGTCAAGATTGTGTCGATAATGACAAGTTAGTAATGAAAAATATATTATTGATTACCCTGAACGGTGGATCACTTGGCTCGTGGGTCGATGAAGAACGCAGCTAATTGCGCGTCAACTTGTGAACTGCAGGATACATGAACATCGACATTTCGAACGCACATTGCGGTCCACGGATACAATTCCCGGACCACGCCTGGCTGAGGATCGTTTACATACAAGAAACTGCTCTTCCTTTTTGGAGAGCGAACGTTGTGAACGCTCGTGGACGATGAGGCACGCAAGTGCTCGCCGCTGGCGTCGTTTGAAATGAATCGTCGGCCTCTCAAATATCTGACACGTAGAACTGCGGTTCGGAGAGCGTGAACAGAAGTGTCACTCGCGTGTATCGCACGGTGAAAAAGTTTCCTCTCGCATATATTCTCGGACCCCAAGTTCGGTGCGCGCCTCAACAACGAAGGTATCTGAATAGGAATACGTTCCTTTTCGTCCGACGATGTTTTTGGTTAGCCTGACTTGTCGAACGAAGTCCGAATTAGCAAGAGCGAAACATATATTTTTCACTCATCGCGCTTACGACGCGTGGCACAACGCACGCAAAATCCCTTCCTGTGTGTCGTGAATATTTGGGCCGCGAGAGCGGTGTACATGACATTAGTTTTGTACACCTCGACTCTTTGAGAGATTGAGCGATATGCTGGATCGTGTATATTAGTGAGCGCACCTTGCGAGTCGCTGTTCGACGTATTAAAACGCGTCGCTCACGGCCGGTTCATCGAGTCCCGGGGCTACTTGTAGTTTAAAGGACAGATATGACTGCGAAGCCGTGTGCACGCTGCGTGAACTTGCGCTCGTGCCGTGTGTGCCCCCATTATAACACACGAGGTGGACCATCGAACGGGAAGCTCCTCGGTGTCTCTAATCCAAAGCGCGTTCGACAAACAGACCGCCCGGTATATAAGAAGATTCGTAGCCCATATCATGAGTCTCAACTCTTATGTAAATTAGACGACCTCAGAGCAGGCGAGACTACCCGCTGAATTTTAGGATATTCCTAAGCGGAGGAAAATTAACTAACCAGGAATCCCTTAGTAGCGGCGAGCGAACGGGAAATAGCCCAGCACTGAATCCCGTGGCACTGTCGCTGGGAAATGTAGTGCTTGGGAGGATCCACTTATCCCGAGGCGTATGCCCGAGTCCAAGGCCATCTTGAATGGGGCCAATTACCCGTAGAGGGTGCCAGGTCTGTAGCGACCGGGACGCGTTTCGGGAGGATCTCTCCTTAGAGTCGGGTTGCTTGAGAGTTCAGCTCTACGTGGGTGGTAAAATCCATCTAAGGCTAAATACGACCACGAGACCGATAGCGAACAAGTACCGTGAGGGAAAGTTGAAAAGAACTTTGAAGAGAGAGTTCAAGAGTACGTGAAACGGTTCAGGGGTAAACCTGAGAAACCCAAAAGATCGAATGGGGAGATTCATCGTCAGCGATCCAGGCACGTGTGCGGTTCGTGATGCCATAAGAGGTGATGTCTTGAGGTACACGTCCGTGTGGTTTTTTTGCCTGGTGTCGTCGGCGTGCACTTCTCCCCTAGTAGGACGTCGCGACCCGTTGGGTGTCGGGCTACGGCCCGGGTGGGTGCCTGTCATGTGTACGACGCTTCACGGCGTCATGTGGCTGACAGACCCCCGGTTGTCTGACCAGCTGCCCGGCGGTACTCGCACGGTATCGAGCCGCAAATTGAACTGCGTCCAGCCCGCCGCAAGCAAGGCCAGTGTTTCCCGGATGTACGGACCTAGTGCCGTCACCGGGCCTCGCCAGCTGTTGGTTGGTGGTGTAACGTCGCGAGCAAAGCGCATAAAAATATTGCGTTTTCTTTCTCCTACTTTGTTGAAATCCCCCGAGAACGCTGGCCTGAGCGAGTTCCCATGGAAATCGAGAATAACCATTAAACGAATATGGCATTCACATTTTTCGACACATTCTTGTATCTTCTTAAGCTTATACATACCACAACTGCAATGTAACCTATCGATAATAAGCGAGTGTAACGTCGCGAGCAAAGCGCATAAAAATATTGCGTTTTGTCTCTCCTGCTTTGTTGAAATCCGGCGAGAAAGCTGGCCTGAGCGATTTCCCATGGAAATCGTGAATAACCATTAAACGAATATGGCATTCAAATTTTTCGACACATTCTTGTATCTTCTTAAGCTTAGACATACCACAACTGCAATGTAACCTATCGATAATAAGCGAGCGTCGGGCGTACTTTCGTACGACCCTCCTTACCCACTCGAATCCAACGAGAACATAGTTTTAGGCACGCTTTCTCGGAAAAGTCGTAAAACAAAAATTATCATACTGCAAGCCAGATGACCCAGAGTTCACCCGCCGGCGAAGGCATATCTGAGCTCCAATTCTTAAATCCGTGTGGGAATCAAGGATAGACCAAGACCGCCGGAAAAGTCCACTCGACTCGGTCATAAAACCGGGCCGCGACGAAAAACAAAATGCACATGGAAGGGCTATGAGGCGCATAGCAGCTGCACTATCGCGGGGCGACTCGGCGCCGGGCCCTAGACCTTAGATAAACAAACACGATCTCATGCGCTTTTTCCACGAAAACTCGCTCGGAATAGCTTCATTCCGATTGGTCGCCTTGTAATTAATTTCATGCGCCTAGACTCCCAGATACAAAGAACTGTCTCCCACGTCGACCGCTCCGATTGGTTAGAAGAGTCAAAAACGAAAACCCCCTTTTTTCTCCTACTCCACCCAAGAAGGGAAATCTGGAGCAGGAAGGTCCAGAGGATTAAAGAAAAATCAGTTCAGCATCATCATCCGAACCAGAAAGATCTCTTCTATCGACTCCAACCCTGTATCGCGATTCGTAACTCTATTCCGCGTTTAACAATCCAACTCTGTTTTTCGATCATCCATTTGCATATCTATATACTTCGAAAAGTATTGTGAACCTTCTCCGCGCTCTTCACACTCACGAAGTAACCCTCTGACCCATCTGCGGCACCATTGTAAACACAGCGTGTGTGCGGCCCACCGACCGACTTTGTACAAGCAAGCGTAACAGGCCGAGAGCGAAGGCCCTTTCACCGAAGTCCAAAGGACCGTCATCCAGCGAACGTAAGCTAACTGCACCATTTTTTTAGTATCATTTTCTTAATCCGCCGAACTGTACTCTTCCCATGTTCCCGACCGGCCAAGTGGACGGCACTTGGTAATAAACGAAAATTTGTAAACGGTAGCTACATCTGTCGCAATCACTCATATAACTTTTGACCATCTAGGCACTCGAGACCTAGAACACCCGTTCCACACATTCTCCTTTTACCCTCATCCCGTGCTATTGCGCTTGGCGTAGGCAAGAAAGAGGGAAACGAAAGTTTTATGCTCTCATCCCTTCCGGATGTGACAGTGGTGTCCTAGGACTGGCTTTAATGATACCGGTCGGCGACGCTACTGCTTTGGGTACTTTCAGGACCCGTCTTGAAACACGGACTAAGGAGTCTAACATGTGCGCGAGTCATTGGGAACTATTAAGCCTAAAGGCGCAATGAAAGATAAGGTCGGCCTTGCGCCGAGCGAGGGAGGATGGGTCGCGTCACGATGCGATCCCGCACTCTCGGGGCGTCTCGTTCTCATTGCGAGAAGAGGCGCACCCAGAGCGTCCACGTTGGGACCCGAAAGATGGTGAACTATGCCTGGTCAGGACGAAGGCAGGGGAACCCCTGATGGACGTCCGTAGCGATTCTGACGTGCAAATCGATCGTCGGAACTGGGTATAGGGGCGAAAGACTAATCGAACCATCTAGTAGCTGGTTCCCTCCGAAGTTTCCCTCAGTATAGCTGGCACTCGCGAGTTCTAAGAACTTATGCGAGTCTCATCTGGTAAAGCGAATGATTAGAAGCCTTGGGGCCGAAACGACCTCAACCTATTCTCAAACTTTAAATGGGTGAGATCTCTGGCTTGCTTGAATAGTGAAGCCACGAGATTTCGGATCAGAGTGCCAAGTGGGCCAATTTTGGTAAGCAGAACTGGCGCTGTGGGATGAACCAAACGCAGAGTTAAGGCGCCTAAGTCGACGCTTATGGGATACCATGAAAGGCGTTGGTTTCTTAAGACAGCAGGACGGTGGCCATGGAAGTTGGAATCCGCTAAGAAGTGTGTAACGACTCACCTGCCGAAGCAACTAGCCCTGAAAATGGATGGCGCTGAAGCGTCGGGCCAATACTCTGCCGTCAGTGGCAAGTGAGGCGGAAATTTCCGTCATGAAGTCCTGATGAGTAGGAGGGTCGCGGCGGTGTGCGCAGAAGGGTCTGGGCGTGAGCCTGCCTGGAGCCGCCGTCGGTGCAGATCTTGGTGGTAGTAGCGAATACTCCAGCGAGGCCCTGGAGGACTGACGTGGAGAAGGGTTTCGTGTGAACAGCCGTTGCACACGAGCCAGTCGATCCTAAGCCCTAGGAGAAATCCTATGTTGATGACGGTGTTGAGTCAAAAGTGTAATAACAAATATTACGACACACACCCATTGGACGAAAGGGAATCCGGTTCCTATTCCAGAACCCGGCAGCGGAACCCTAAACAATTCGGGCCCTCGCAAGAGAGTTCGTCGGGGTAACCCAAAATGACCTGGAGACGCCGTCGGGAGATCCGGGAAGAGTTTTCTTTTCTGTATACGCGTTCGAGTTCCCTGAAAACCTCTAGCAGGGAGATAGAGTTTAGAACGCGAAGAGCACCGCAGTTGCGGCGGTGTCCGGATCTTCCGTTCGGACCTTGAAAATCCAGGAGAGGGCCACGTGGAGGTGTCGCGCCGGTTCGTTCCCATATCCGCAGCAGGTCTCCAAGGTAAAGAGCCTCTAGTCGATAGACTAATATAGGTACGGGAAGTCGGAAAATTGGATCCGTAACTTCGGAATAAGGATTGGCTCTGAGGAGCGGGGCGCGTCGGGCTTGTTAGGGAAGCGGGTTTGGCTAACTTGCCGGGCCTGGGCGAGGTGAACCCTGGTGCCTCTTCGGGGGCGCTTGTGGGATCCGAGCTCGGACCCGTGCCTTGGCCACCCGCGGATCTTCCTTGCTGCGAGGCTTCCTTGGCGGTGTTTCACCGACTTGGTCGTCCTCTTCGGCCGCCATTCAACGCTCAGCTCAGAACTGACACGGACTAGGGGAATCCGACTGTCTAATTAAAACAAAGCATTGCGATGGCCCTCGCGGGTGTTGACGCAATGTGATTTCTGCCCAGTGCTCTGAATGTCAACGTGAAGAAATTCAAGCAAGCGCGGGTAAACGGCCGGAGTAACTATGACTCTCTTAAGGCGGGAGTAACTATAACTCTCTTAAGTCATAGTTGCTTAACGGGACGTGTGTCCAAGCCTCACTTTGACCTCCTCGTGGTCCCGCTGGATTGGCGTCGCAAAATAAGGCGTCAAACTAAGGAGTGAGATGGTCCCCGAGAACACCTGACTCGGAATTAGGATTTAGGGGAAGATGTGGAGACGCAAACGGGCCTGCAAACCCGAGAAAGTATTCATTAAGATCAATATATCTGGAACTGGAAACGACACGGCATATCCCCGGTCAATGAACTACGAGCATAATACTCGGAAAGACAAGCTTGCTTGTCTACCGTGTACGCGCCTTCCGCGCGTACACGATTTTTTGCACTTTGGGCACTTTTAGTGCCCGCTCGATGGGTTGACGAAGCAATGCGCGTCAAAAGTATGCCTCGGTGGTTTAACGATGCAATGCGCGTGGGCACACTGAGCTAATCTATGGCCCGGCGCTTGCTTCTCTGGCGAAGACAAGCAATGCGCGTCTGGCCGGAGAAATGCGGGTCAAGCAATGCGCGTGGCCGATGGAGCTAGCCCCTAGCCGCCGCTTGCAGTCTTCCTTCCCTTGGCCTGCCAAGCAATGCGCGTCAATTTGCTTATTTGACTAAGTCAAGCAATGCGCGTCAATCGTAAGAACAGCCCAAGTCAAGCAATGCGCGTGGACCTACAGGGCATAGACCCTGGTCCCGCCATGAAACATCTCTTGACACAAGCAATGCGCGTCAAATCGGCAAAGCGCCTAAGTCAAGCAATGCGCGTGGGACATAGAGATAGTCTCCGGCCCACCGCACGCAGAGGCTTGCTTTTGCCAAGCAATGCGCGTCAATCCAGATTGACAAACACCCAAGTCAAGCAATGCGCGTGGACTTACACCGCTTGCGAGCAGTAGAGCGACAAGCAATTCGCGTCGGACTTGCACAAAGGGGGCTTACCCCCAAAAGTTTTGGCGTTGCCAAACAAAATTGGATGGATAAACGGCACTCTCGAGGTCCGCGGAGTTTTTCTCTCGCTATCAGATACGGTATAGGCGCAACAACGTCTTGCGCCCTAACCCTATGGGTTAGACCGTCGGACGCCGAACGACAGGCCGCTCAGCTCGTATTAATAATACGAACTCCTGGTCTGTCGTTCAAAAGTCTGGCTGGTGTGAGGGCTCCGGCAGAGACTTGTCTCTGCGAAGCCAAGGTGCTTCCGGGCCTCGAGAGTAGAATTACGCTCGTCAAGGTACCGAATGAAACTTTGCTGGATTTGCACGCACCGAAAAGGACAAAATAAACATGGTATAATGGTTAATAGCGATGATGCCTCGGACACGGAGAAGCCAGAGCCCGGCCGATCCGTGGCGGACTTGTCCGCTGAAACACAAGGGCTCGATGGTGACGACATGGCAAACGAACCAGACACCGAATTAATATTGAATGTTCCCTTAGCCGTGGGCGCTAGGTTCTGCGATATATGTGCAAGGCAGAACAAAAGACTGGCGTTCCTGACAATTAAGGACCTGAGTAAACACCTGAGCGATCAACACCGGCAAGTAAACGTCGTTTATCGATGTAACCGGTGCGCAAGGGAGTTTCCCGGTGTCCGAATTTGGTACGGGCACCAGTATAGATGTAAAGGCCCACGGGCTGAAAGCCCGCCAAGAGAATTCCCGTGCGACCAATGCGGAACTCAGTCGACTCCCAAATTGGCAAGTCTCAGCACGAGCGACACGAACATCCTATGTTGCGGAATCTCAGGCGGGCTCAAGCCATGAACAAATACGGCAGACCAGGTAGGCAAACCTATGTGTGGACGGCGGAGGAGATACGTCTGTTGGGAGAACTGAACGAACGCTTTAAGCATTCTAGGTTCCCCAACAAAGAGATGTTACCCTTCTTCCCTGGTAAAACCATGAAGCAGATAAGCGACCGAAGGCGCTTGATCCAAGTGCCCGAGGTAGCTCAACCTGCTCGTGAGTTACACGAACCAGAGAGGAAAGAAGAGGAAGAAGGCCGTGCAGTCGAAATACTGAACGTCAGCTCCTCAAACGACGAAGAACAAATCGTACCCGAGCCAGTCGAAGAGCCGGAAAACTTCGACTCAATGGACTCGGACTCGGAGCACTACGAAAGCGCGGAGGAGGGTGAACAGACCGCAGAAGATGTTACTTGGTGGCTGAATGCCGTAAGCATCAGTTCACTGGAAATACCGGAGGGAAATGCCCTATATACGTTAGGAGAAGAACTCCGGAACGACTGGCTCGCTCTGAGAGAGCGACCACACGAGTTAGGTATGGCAATTGACGGGCTAATAACCCGCATTACAAAGACTCTACTACCTGAGGTAGAAAGAGAAGAAGCCGAGCAGGAGGCAAGAGCGAAAAGGAAAGAAGCTAACCCCAATACGAGGAGAGCTAAAAGGCCGGCAAACAGCAATAGGAGGAAGCGTTTTGCGTACGCAAGATGCCAAGACCTATATATATAACCACCAAAGGTGTACCAGAAGTCCTCGCACTATTGTTCAACGTTTTGCTCCGGGAGGGAATTTTCCCGTCAGCCTGGAGGCAAAACCGAACAACGCTGATACCAAAGCAAGGCAAAGACCCGAAAAACGTCAGAGATTGGCGGCCAATCACCGTTAGCTCAATGATGGGGAGAATATTCTCCTCCATCATAGATACCAAACTGCGTGGCTTCGTCAAACAATCGCATAGGCAGAAGGGGTTCACTGCAGAGGATGGCTGCAGCATGAACATTGTGATCCTAAATGTGGCATTAAACACGGCTAACGGAGCTAACGGTGGCGTCTTCTCGATACTAGACATCTCCAAAGCGTTCGATACCATTCCGCACTCGAGCCTAATGCCAGGGCTGATACGTAAGGGAGTCCCAAGACTCATCAGCGAATACATCGCTAAGATGTACACGGGATGCCAAACGTCGATTAGAGCGAGCGACGGAACTGCCGACATCGAGCTCAAGAGAGGAGTGAAGCAGGGTGACCGGCTCTCTCCTCTGCTGTTTAACATAGTAATCGACGAACTGGTAGGGCGCATTAGTGACGAAACGACTGGAGTAGAGATCGGCGACGAAGGGACCTCGGTCCTTGCGTTTGCGGATGATCTAGTGCTCCTCGGTCAAGACAAAGATGAGGCCCAAAGGCAACTGGACATAGTGGCAGGCTTCCTAGATAATATAGGAATGTCCTTATTATCCGCCAAGTCCAGTTCCTTTGGAATAAAGGGTAAATCTAAAACTTGGTGCGTGGTGGATCCTCAGCTACGGGTAAGTGGCGAGGAGATCCGGGGTGTCGATGCGGACGAAGCGCTAAAGTAATTGGGAGTGAACATAGGACCTTGGAAAGGCCTAATCAAAGGCACTGAAGTGCCCACTGTCCCACAAACAGTGAACAAAGTACGGAGACTGAAGCTGAAACCAACTCAGATGATAGATCTCTTGCAGACGGACATTATGCCGCGGTATATATATTCACTAACGAATAATAAACCAGCCAAGGGAACGCTTAAAATGCTAGACGATCGAATCCGTCAGGAAGTGAAGGAAATCCTGCACCTCACTCCATCGACAGCGAACGGATTCTTCTACACGCCAAAAGACCAAGGAGGCCTTGGCTTTATTAAATTCGAGCATACCGTACAACTGGGTACGATACGCAATCACTTGAAAGTTACGGCAAGTGAAGACCCTCTTTTAAAAGAGGAAAGGGTGCAAAACTGTCCGCGACGCTGCTCGGAAAAGCGCAATCTTCCTGGGCGGAAGACTGCCGGCAAACAATCAGGAATACGATCTCCTGAAGAAGTAGACTTCAAAAAATATTATTGACCAATGGGCAAGTCTCACCATGCAGGGACATGGAGTAAGGGACTTCGCCAGAGACAAGATTGGCAATAAGTGGTTATCTGACCCGAGCCTTATCAGAGGTGGAAGATTCACTGACGCGATAAGGCTGAGGACAAACACGTTCGGCACATGTGTAGTCCTCGGGCAGACCAGTCGAAACTTAGATACAAGGTGCAGAAGATGCCGTGCACAGCCCGAAGCGCTAGCCCACGTTAGCGGAGCGTGCTTACACACGAAAGCGGCACGGATACGGAGACATGACTCGATTAAAGAGTTCATCGCTAACAAAGTCTCCGTGCGGAACACTGTGTTCGTGGAGCCAACCATCAACGAACTCGGCGAACTTAGGAAGCCCGACATGGTTATCATTCAAGACCAAGAGGCCATTATCGCAGATGTCACGGTGCGATACGAAAAAGACCAGACCTTAACAGAAGCAGCAAGAGATAAGACGGCCGAATACTCTGTCACAGCAGAATTCGTTCGTGCAAGAACGAACTCAGCAAGTTGCTCGGTGATGCCAATCGTGGTGGGAAGTAGAGGAGCCCTACCACGTGAAACGCAAGATCACCTGCGTCATCAATTGAAATGGCAAATGCGTTATTGGATTATGACCGAGCGCTGGAATAAACGCATATTATACATTGACTTTCGAGCGAGACTGACGCACTCATTTTATGAAATGACCATCCTTCGGGACGAGTGCGCTTAACACCATGACTATCGTTTTCACGCGCGTCTCTCGCCTATTTATGTCTTAAGAATTTATTGTTTTAACACAATGACCATCCTTCGGGACGAACACGTTTTATTGTATGACAATCTCTTAAGATAAACGACAAGTCCATGAGCTGTGCATGGACGCTATTAACGTATAAGGCATACAAGCCCGGGGAGTAAAGGCATCAGCCCCCGATACTCACCGGTGCGAGTCGTTGAACAAGGCGTTCTACAAAAGATGCGAACTGCCACGGTGGCGGAGCCAGCCAAGACTGGACGGGCACCTTCACGCGGTTTTCCCCGTAAAACTTTCCCTCTTCAAGGGAAAGGCCAAGACCCGTAAATCCTTTACGACTAGCGTAAAAGGAACTCCGCTCGGCTAAATTTTCCAAGACCGTTGGCACAGACCCTCGGCAGTGTGTGAAGTCCGCAAGGAGAGCGGACGAAAGAATTCTTTCTCTCCTATGTTGTTAAGTTTTAATCCCAACAAGGGGGAAATACCCTGGAAGTATGTCGCGATGCCCTTCGGGCATCAGCGACACAGGAAAATAGCTAAATGCCTTGTCATCTAATTAGTGACGCGCATGAATGGATTAACGAGATTCCCACTGTCCCTATCTACTAGTCTTGCGCGAGCTGCCGACGCGTACGGACCTCTCTCCGGCGTTCCTCCGAGGGCGATTGACAGCTCACTTCGCAAGAGCGAGTAGAACCCGATTTTTCCCGGATTTTTTCGAGCCGGCGTGAAGAGTGTGGTATCCTAAAGATTGTAGTGAATTTTTCTTAAAATCTATTGATAATTAGTTAGTGAAATTACAGTTTTAAAAGTTAAAAATAAAGCATCCGAGGCCCCTCTAGCGGGACCGCGCGTAGCGTCGCTTCCCCCCCACGCGCCGTTCACTGCGCAGGCGCGAGCCTACACGCTGACTGGTGCGCCGGTGAGCACAGGCAACTGATGGACTCGGGCGCTGATTGGTGCGCTGGTTGTGCGGACGTGGTGGCACTCGCCTCGAGCGGTGATTTGCGCGCTGGTGAGAGCACACTCGGCCGGCTCGGCTCGGGCGCTGATTGGCGCGCTGGTTGGTACTGTCACAGCGACATCGATCTGAGAAGAAAATCCACCGCCGCAACACGTTTCACCCCGGGGAGGACGCCGAGGGTGGCCTAAAAATGGCTGAGAGACCCAGGAATGCCGAGGAGAGCATGGAAGAGGGAAAGTTCTCCTCTTGCGTCGCTTCCCCTGTGCACACCGCCGAGGATCCCGACTCGAGCGAGCCCGAAATTGGCTTCCAGCTCGAGGAGAAAAGAAAGAGGCGATCACGAGCCAAGCGTCCTCTTGCTAAAACCACCGACTCCGACGCCTCGCGTGACAGCCCTGGAGAGGAAGAAACGGGAAAGGACTCCAAGAGAGTCAGAGTGCAGAAAGTGCAAACTTCCTCCTCTGATACTCCAGTCCCGGCCCCGAGAAAAACGAGCTCGGAAGAAGAAAAAAGCGAGAAAAAAGAGAAATCTCCCCCGAGTGTGACACCCGAACATCCTGGAAAAGGCGAGGCCGCTGTCAAGGAGGACAACCCAGTCAAAACCCTCTACAGAAAGGCCCTGAGCGCCTTCAAATCGATTCGCGAAACGTGCCGCAAACAAAAAGTGGCGAAACACGTCACGGCCGCCATCGAACTCCAACTCGAGGGGATACAATCCGCTGTGTGGGACCTAGCCAGCCTCAACACCGAACTCGTTGGGAGAGTCAAGAAACGGAGAAACTCGGTTAATTTTCTCCACGAGTTAAAAACAACCGAAAAAGTCAACAGTGTAGTGCCAGCGACGCGGAGATCCAAGATGGCGGCAGCGGGAGAAACTCGAGCGCTGATTGGTGCGCCGGTTGGCACGAGCGCGGCGGACCCCTCTCGAGCGCTGATTGGTGCGCCCGTGGGCACATACGCGGCAACAGCGGCACTCTCCAGGACGAAACCCAGCCCGGGCACGAGGAATATACAGAACTTGGTAAGTCGAAAAAAAGACGTGCATGAGATTAAAATTACGCCAGGTGAAGGGTCTGCCATTTCAACGCATGAGGAGGCTCGGAAGGCGCTCCTCCAATCAATCGACCCGAGGGTACACAAAATTGGCATTTTGTCCGTAAGAAAGACACGCGACAATGGCTTTATAGTTGTAACAGCGACGGCTCGCGATCTTGAGGTCTTCGCAAAGAGCGAGGACCTCAGGAAAGCTGGACTAAAAGCCTCGCTTGATTGTAGAAACAACCCTCGGGTGATTGTGAGGAGGGTCCCCGAAGAGACCTCACAAGAGGAGGTGCGGGAGTGCCTCCACGAGCAAAACCTGTTGGCGAAACACTGTTGGCGAAAAAACATCGGTGAGCGTCTGCTATCGAGCTGGCAAGCGAGACGGCGACGGCGTCAACTGGGTGGTTGAGGTCGATGCGGAATCGCGAAGGCAGCTCCTTAGTAGGGGGAGGATTTTCATCGGTTGGAACTCGTGTCCTGTCGATGATTACGTTGAGTCGTCCCGATGTGATAAATGCCAAAGACATGGACATATTTCGAGGTTCTGCGTCGAAAAGGAGGCATGCTCGCACTGTGCAAAGGAGGGACAAACCTACGAGCAGTGCCCCGCAAAAGACGAACCCCCAAAATGTGTCGTAGAAAACCCACTCCTCGGTAATAACGAATCGACCGCCGCGGAGGAGCTCGCTGTAGAAATACAGCGCTGCATCCTCAATGCGTGCGAACGCGCGATTCCTCGTAGAAAGTGGCACGCCAGAGCAGTCCCAGGATGGACCCCTGACGTCGTGTCGCTGAAACGGGAAACCTACCGCGCTCGAAGGGAGCTCCAGCGAGCCCGGGGTACCGGGAACGAAGGGGAGATCCTAACGAGCTATAGGCGGAAAAGCAAAAATTACCGAAAGGCGCTCGCCGAGTCGCGGGCGGCCAGTTGGAAAAATTTCGTCACGGAAACGTGCGCAGTGGGCCCATGGGGAATCCCATACAAATACGCATTAAACAGACTTAGACGAGAAGAACCCATGAGCTCGCTGGCCTCCCGCGGGGCTAAGACGCTGGAGTGGGAACAGTCGGCGCGCACGCTCCTGGAGGTACTCACTCCGGACGACAATCCGGAAGGAGACACAGAATACCAGCATCGCGTGCGGGCCGACACGACACAGCCCCTGCGTGGTGGCCAGGCCGAAGAGCTCGTCCCCGTTGGGGGGCTTGAGCTCAAACGCGCGGTCTTACGCATGGGCAACGGGAAAGCCCCGGGCGTCGACGGAATAGAGGTCGAGGTCCTTAAGGCGACGGTAAACGAAATCCCACACGCTCTCTTGCGGGTCTACAACGCATGCCCCACCAGCAATGTTTTCCCTCGAGTGTAGAAAATCGGGTCTCTCAGGGCGATCCTGAAAGGTGAGGAAAGGGACAGAACGGACCCGAAATCATATGGACCGATCTGCCTCCTCCCGATCATGGGCAAAGCACTAGAGCGAATGATTCTGAACCGAGCCGGGGACATCCTGTTGGCACACCCACGAGCGGCGGAGCAGCAATACGGATTCAAGTCCGGCCGGGGAACGGATGACGCAATCTGCACGGTGCAACGAACGGTCGAAAATGCCCAGGAGAAATATGTGGTAGCTCTCTCGTTCGACATTGCCGGCGCGTTTGACAACCTGTGGTGGCCCTCGGTCCTGGAAGAGCTCCGGACTCGAGGCGCCTCGCCTCCGGTCTACAACCTCGTGCGGAGCTACCTTAGCGAACGAACAGTAGCTATAGTGGCGAAGCACGCGGAAGTACGTAAAACCGTCACGAAGGGCTGTCCTCAGGGCTCGGTCCTGGGACCGAGCCTTTGGAACCTGGTTTTTGACGGATTGGTTCAAACGCTGGCCGAGATAGCCGAGCCGGTCGCCTACGCGGACGACATCCTGGTTGTCCTGCGGGCGAACTCCCGACGACAAATAGAAAATTGCGCAGAGAGCGTTGCTCGAGCCGTCGTACAGTGGTGTGCCCCTAAGAAGCTTGCCATCTCCGCTGCTAAAACCCAAATGGTCTTGCTCAAGGGCAAGCTCCAGAGGGCCCCGGCCATACGCCTCGAGGGAAATACGATAACCGCGTCCGCGGATATCAAGTACCTCGGTGTATGGCTCAGCGGAGGACAAACGGCGCGCCGGCACGCTGAGGAGGTTGCCCGCAAATCGGGGCTACTCTTCAGCAAGCTGGCGAGCTTAGCGCGATCAAAATGGGAACTATCGCACAGAGCGCGTGTTATATTGTACAAAGGGCTGGCCATCCCAATCCTTACGTACGGCGCGATAGGATGGGCTAGCCGAATAAACCGGGCCAGCATCCGCCCGCTGCGATCTGCGCAGCGCGCGGCGCTCCTGACGGCCACGGCAGCCTATAGGACGGTCTCAACGGACGCCCTCTGCATCGTCGCGGGCCAGCCGCCGATCGAACTCGCCGCACTGGAGCGCTCCTATGCGTTCAGGCTCAGGAGAGGAGAGACATTCACAGTCGATGGAGAAACCTTCAACGACGCGAATGTTAATGAACCGCCGCGTCTTCCGTGTGCGGTGGCAAAACCAATGGACGGCATCCACGAAAGGGGAGGTCACCAAAAGGTTCTTCCCCGATATAGAGGAAAGGCTCTCCATGGACTGGCTCGTGCTGGACCACGCCGTGGTTCAGTTCCTGACAGGACATGGAGATTTTTACGCGAAAATCCATGGCTTCGGCCCGGAGGAGGACGCAGCCTGTGGATGCGGAGAGCCAGCCACATCGTTCCACGTGCTTCTCACCTGCCCTCGGTACAACGAGGACAGGACGGGCATCGTGGAGCTTTGCCAAAGGCTCAGCGTCCCATGGCCGCCAGACCCCGCAGATTGGTCGAGCGAGACCGTTTTGCGAAATTTAAAGACTTGGCGAAGAAAGCAGTTCTCAGGAAACGCGAAGAGTTTGAGAGAATCGTCGAGGTCGACCCAGAGGATAGAGAAAATCCCTCCGGGGACTCCGAATAGCGAAATACCCTCCAGTGCATGAATAAACTAGAAATTAACTCGCATGATATCAAGCATGAAAAATTTAGTAAATAAATCGCAAAACTCGCGGAACGCCCCGGGCCCGGGCCTCGGCGAGTGCGAAGACGAGCATTGCCAAAGGGAGCGGAGCATGCGACCCTACCGGAGGCAATGAGCCGACCAGAGCTCGGGTGTGCGACCCCCAAATCTGGAAGACGCTGTCCAGACAGCATCGAGCGGGAGATCGCCCCGTCACAGGGAAACCTGGGAAAAGCGAACCTCGGGGTTGAGCAAGGCCCCCCGCTACGATGAGCGGGGCTCATCATTGGTGTTGGACTCGAGGGGGCAGTGGTTGCTATCTAAGTCGGCGTGCTAGAAGCCGCAACCCGGGCGTGGGAGCTGGCGGAGTCGCACTCCTAAGGCAAAACGCCGCGGACCTCACTTCCTGAGGCCCTGAAAATTTTTCTTTTAGGCTCGATCCTCAATCGGAGGAGGGGATGTATGGCCCAGTGGCTTAGGTAATCCCCCAGAGCAAGGCGACAGTAGACGCCAAACGTAGAGCTTGTCCCTATCTACTCCCGCACTTTTCGAGCTCGGACGAAGCGGAAGAGGACTACTTAGAGGAAGAGAAAACCAAGGAGCAAAAAACACAAAAAGACAGAGGATAAAAAAGACTTCCTCCTCGTCGTCACTGGAAGCCCCAACACCAGCACCGCGAAAAGCGGCAACGCCCGAGGAATCCGACTCGGAAATGAATAAGGACGTCGAACAACCCACGGACAACGCGGATCAGGACTCTCACCCTCCCCCACAACAGGGCGGAAAGCCAGAGGAGGAAGAGGTTGAGGACCCGGTCAAAGCCTTAACAAAGAAGGTCCTGGCGGGCCTAAGCACCATCAGAGACGTATGCCACAAATACAAAGTAAACCGCAGCGCTTGGTCCACAATAGAGGCACAGCTTGACGGGATCCAGTCATCCGTATGGGATCTCTCGGCCATGAACGTCGGACTTACAGGCCGTACCAAGGAACTGCGGCATATGATCCATACGACTGGCAGTACACGGAACAAGGAAAGCAGCCACAGGGCAGGAAGCCAGTCGAACCAGACGAAGACTCAGGGCATTGGCCCCACAAACGGGGAAGACCCAGGGGCAAGAAACACCTACGCGGCAGCTCTGGCCAGAGGCAAACCTGCAGGAGCAAGAAAAATCACGGCTATAATAAAAAAGAAAAAGGAAGTCCACGCCGTAAAAATAACACCGAGTGTAAGCTCAACGATCACAACACACGAGGATGCCAAGAAAACGCTACTCAAGGCCATAAATCCCATGACCAGCAAGATCGGCATAGTTTCGGTGAAAAAATCAGGGGAGTATAGCCTGATCGTCGAAACGGCCACCGAACGGGACCTAGAAGTATTCGCGAAAAGCAAGGAGCTCAAGCAGGCAGGCCTGAAGGCTTCTCTGGACTGCAGAAACAACCCGCGCTTAATAGTCCGAAGGATCTCGAAAGACACCAAGGAGGATGACATAATTAACAGCCTGAAGGAACAGAACCTGCCAGACAGAGCCAGCGCCACCGTCAGACTGTGCCACCAAACGGGAAGGCGAAACGGCAAGATCACCAACTGGATTTGAGAAATAGACCCAGAAACCCGCAAAGACCTCATCAACAAAGGGAGGGTATACATCGGTTGGACATCATGCCCGGTAGAGGACTATCTAGAGTCATCCAGATGCTACAAGTGCCAGAAATACGGACATATGGCCAGGTACTGCGCGGAAAACGTCGTCTGCTCCCACTGTGCAAGCGAGGGCCACACGTTTGAGGACTACCCCAAAAAGGGAGACCAGCCCAAATGCACCAAGAGTGGAGGGTTGCCCGAATCAATTATGGATAAGCACCCCATAAGAATTACCCAGGCAAACATGCAACGACCGGCAACAGTGGCTAACGAGCTGGCCGCCTGCATCGCCAGCGGAAAAACGGATATAATTCTTGCACAGGAGCCATACGTGACCCCAGGAAAAATCCGCGGCCTCGGAGCCCGTACCACAATAATAGCGGACGAAGGACAAGGCAAAAACCCTCAAGCAGCCAAAATCTGCAAAAGTAACGCGTACACGCTCCTGCGTCTGGACCAGCTGTGCGATTCGCACATGGCCACCACCCAGTTAAAAAGCGCCTTTGGTGAAATATACCTGGTCACGATATACTTCCAATATGCCCTCCGGGTTGATACTGGACTCAGGCGTATTAAAAAAATCCTGCAAATACTCAGGGCAAAACCGGTCATCATAGCAGCAGACGTCAACGCTGTATCCCCACTCTGGGATAGTGTATGCATACGAAGGCACACTCATGACCGTAGGAGAGCCAGGGGAAGAAAACTGGAGGACCTCATAGCATCTACAGGTCTTATGGTTTTAAAGAACACCGCTGAACTACCAACCTACAGAGGCAACATCCCGGGATACGAGTCGAGCATTGACGTAACATTGGCAACACCCGAGGCAGTCGACCTGGTCTTAAGCTGGAGAGTGCTGGACGACGTCACCACTAGGGACCACAGGACTATTGAGGTCACATTATCCATGGACAGTAACCATCAGCACGTACCAGACCACCCAAGCAGGTTCGCCCTAAACAAGGCTGACTGGCCCAAATACACAAACGAGATTCGCAGAATAACAGCAGCTAGCCCCCTCGTGGGGAACGAGGAAAACTCGCCACCAGCGAACGACCTAGCCACAGAAATCCAGAGGTGCATCCTCGAGGCCTGCGAAAGTGCTATTCCCCGCAGAAAATGGCATGCAAGGGCGGTCCCTGGCTGGACTCCAGAGGTTGTGGCCCTCAAAAGGGCAACATACCGCGCGCGAAGAATTTACCAAAGGCACAAAGGGGTCGATAACACCAACATCACAGAACAGTCACTCCAGGAATACCGCGCAGCAAGAAGCAAATACAAAGGAGCGCTACTAAAGGCAAGGCTTGCAAGCTGGCAAACCTTTGTACAACAGACAACAGCTGAGAACCCATGGGGCATCCCATACAAATCTGCGCTCAACAAACTCATTAGGGAGGAGCCACTTAGCTCACTGGCGAATCATAGAAACGAAACCACGCAATGGGCACAGACGGCAAAGGTCTTACTCGAAGTCCTCACGCCGGACGACTGTCCTGAGACTGATACAGACCGGCACAAAACCACGAGGAACCAAACAAAGGAACCGCTGCAAGGACCTGATGTAGAAGAAATGCCTCCCACAACAGAACTGGAGCTGAAGAAAATAATCGCCAGAATGGACAACGAAAAGGCCCCGGGGCCAGAGGGAATTGAGGTCGAGGTTCTCAAAGCCACCATGAAGGCCATTCCAGGCAAACTCAAGATGGTATACAAAACCTGTGTCAGGCAAAAAAGCTTCCCAAAGACCTGGAAGACGGCCTCGCTCAGAGCAATAACAAAAGGTGAAGACAAACCACGAACAGATCCGAAATCATACCGGCCAATCTGCCTCCTGCCCATCATGGCAAAAGTCCTGGAGAAGCTCATCCTGAACCGATCTGGGGACATTCTCCTCCGGCACCCGAAAACAGCGGAACACCAATATGGATTCCGCCCAGGAAAAGGAACAGACGATGCAATACAAGCGACAATTCACAAGATCGAAAGCGCGCAGGAAAAATATGTCGCAGCAATAGCCTTCGACATTGCCGGGGCCTTTGATAACCTCTGGTGGCCGGCAGTACTGGAAGAATTACAGAACAAAGACATAACCCCAAGCCTGTACAACATGCTCTGGAGCTACCTAAGGGATAGGGAAGTGGCGGTAATATCGAAAAACGCGACTGAAAGAAAAAACGTAACAAAGGGATGCCCCCAAGGATCGGTCATGGAACCGAGTCTGTGGAACTTGGCGTTCGATGAACTAATCGAGCTGCTTAAACAAACAACAGAGCCAGTCGCTTACGCTGACGACATACTTGTCATAATTAGGGCAAACAGTTGGGCAAGCATAGAAGGGCAAGCCGCTCAAATAAGCCGACAGGTCTCAAAATGGTGCGCGGCAAAAAAACTAACAGTATCAGTGAGAAAAACGAAAATGGTCCTTCTCAAAGGTAATCTGCAACGGATGCCAGCAATAAGAATAGGAGGAAGCACCATAACGGCGATAAACAACATCAAGTACCTGGGAGTCTGGCTGAGTAATGGACTCACAGGGAAGGTCCACGCTACCGAAACAGCACGGAAAACAACAAGCCTGTTTAGCAAGCTACCCAGCCTGGCGCGTATCAAGTGGGGCCTGGCTCACAAAGCACGCCTCACCCTGTATAAGGGACTGGCTATCCCGATTATGACGTACGGAGCAATCGGCTGGGCATCCAGAATCAACAGGGTCAACATCCGCCCCCTGGTCACGGCGCAGAGAATCGCGTCCGAGGTTTACGGAGGGCTCGGGGAGCTCAAGCCCAAGTGGAGCGGATCCCGCTAAGAGGTTGCGAGCCTCGGCTCCCGGCGGGGATGAAGCCAGGATGAATGAAGCCAGGTCGGATGACACGGTGGCGGGCTCCGATGGAACGTTGTCCGAGGGTGGTGGGTCGCGGGCGTCAAGCCTCTCGGCCGCCCGCGCGGCCCCGGTCGGTCCGGGTGCGTCGACGGCGGGTTCGGCGCCGGGCGTGGATACGGACGCGGGGTCCGAAGTGCGGGCCACGAGACACGTCTGACGCAAGAGGAGGAAGAAGGAGACCGCTGCTTGCAGTGAGTCCCGGGGGCGTTTACCGCCCGGGGCGGGGGGCGGGCCCGGCGTCGCGGCCTCGCCCCTGCCGGCGGTCGGCCTTATGGCCCCGGCCACGGCGCTCGGCGAGGAGGGCCCTGCGAGGCAGGTGATCCTCGTGGACTTGGTTGCCCGAGCCGAGTGCCTGGTCGGGGAGGTCCGGGTCGCCCTGGGCCCGAACAGCAAGGTGGCCAGGAGCGTCGCCTCTTCTATCGAGGAGAGGGTCGCGGGCTGATGTCCCTCTTGGTGGCGGCCACGCAGCGCGTGTCAGCATTACAGGGCGAATGTGGGGGCCTGCGCTCTGCGAACGAGGCCCTGATTCGGGTGCTACAGAGGGAGGGGGTGCCTCCGGGTCATGGCGCTTTGCGCCCCCCGACAGCCGCCCCGGCTGAGCCGACACGGCCGACGACCTTCGCCGGGGCGATGGCGTCAGGGCTCCCTGCGAGCCCGCTGCCCCCTCCAGGCGGTGCGCGGCCTCGACCTGTCCAGGCGGCGGTGGTGCCACCACGGCGCTCTGGGGCTAGGAGACCGCGTGTTGCCCAACACGCGGTCTTTGTGAAAGCGGCGGAGGGGACTATGACCCCGGCCGCCGTGAAGGAGAAATTGAAGGGGCTGGTGAATCCTGGAGCGGCGGCCGTTTGCGTCACGGCGGTGAGGACTGTCCAGGGCGGCGTCCTGGTGGAGACGAAGTCCGCAAAGGACCTCGAGTTCTTCCGGGAGAGTGGGGCGACACGTGAGGGAGGGCTCTCCGTGACGGCGCCGGAGCCCCCCCCCCGGATCAACGGGGCCTGGGAGCTTCAAGCGGTAGTCGACTCCCCCGAGAACTTCCGGGCTCTCAGGAGCTATGCGGGCTGGGCCTTCAAGGCGAGGAGCCAGACCGCGGGAGCGGAGTAGGCGTTGGGGTGGGGGAGGGAGGAGGGTTCGTTTGCTGGCGAACACGCAGGGGAGGGCGCAGGAGGTCGTAAGACCCCGGCCCTTTCGGGTCTGGCGCACCCGCGTACCCGAGCTGGCGGACCGGTGCCATGGCTGGTTAGAGCCTATGGCTATGGCAGAGGATGCCTGCAGCTTAAACATTTTAATCCTAAATGCAGCGTTAACAACTGCAAAGGCAACCAACGGGGGCGTGGTATCAATAATAGACATATCGAAAGCGTTCGACACCATTCCGCACTCGAGTTTGAAGCCAGCTCTCCTGAGCAAGGGAGTTCCGCAACCCCTAAGCGTCTACATCACAAAGATGTTCACGAGTTGCGGAACGTCTATAAGAGCTAGTGACGGCACTGTTAACATAGAGCTCAAGCGAGGAGTTAAGCAGGGCGACCCGCTTTCTCCTCTGCTATTTAACATCATTATCGACGAGCTTGTGGAGAGATTGAGCACTGGGACAGTCGGGATACAACTCGGCAACGAGGGAGCGTCGGTCCTTGCATTTGCGGACGACCTAGTACTCCTCGGTCGTGATAATGAGGAGGCACAAAGGCAGCTGGATTCTGTGGCAGGCTTCCTAGATAATCTAGGAATGACCCTTTCATCCGCCAAATGCAGTGCCTTTGGTATAAAAGCCAAGTCAAAGACGTGGTCTGTTGTAAACCCAAATTTACAACTAAGTGGCGAAGAGATCCCGAGTGTCGACGCTGACGAAGTTCTCCAGTACTTGGGAGTCAGTATAGAACCTTGGAAAGGCCTAATAAAAGGCACTGAAGTGCCCACTGTCGTTAAGACAGTGAAAAATGTACAGAGACTGAAACTTAAGCCAGCTCAAATGCTCAGCCTCCTCCAAACGTACATTCTGTCAAGGTTTATTTATTCACTAACGAATAATAAACTGGCTAAGGGAACTTTAAAAATGCTGGACGATAGAATCCGCCAGGAAGTGAAGGAAATCCTGCACCTCACTTAGTCTACGGCAAATGGATTCTTTTACACCCCTAAGGTGCAAGGGGGCTTAGACCTCATCAAATTCGAACGAACAGTCCAGCTGGGTACTATACGTACCCACTTAAAAGTCGCTGCGAGCGACAACCCAATCCTAAGGGAAGACAGAGTCCAACACAGTGTGCGCGAAGCTGCTAGAAAATGCGCAATCTTCCTGGGCGGAAGATTGCCAGAGAACGATCAGGAATACAATCACCTGAAAAAGCAGACTTTGAAAAATATTATTGACCAATGGGCAAGCCTCACCATGCAAGGACATGGCGTAAGGGACTTCGCCCGCGACAAGATTGGCAATAAATGGTTATCTGACCCAAGCCTAATCAGACGCGGAAGATTCACTGACGCGATTAGGCTAAGCACCAACACGTTCGGCACTCGTGTGGTCCTTGGGCAGACCAGTAGAACCTTAGACATAAGTTGCAAAAGATGCCGTGCACAGCCCGAAACGCTAGCCCACGTTATCGGAGCGTGCATATATACGAAAGCGGCACGTATAAGGAGGCATGACTCTATAAAAGAGTTCATAGCCAACAAGGTCTCCTTGCGCAACACAGTGTTCGTGGAGCCAACTATTAATGAACTAGGCGAATTAAGAAAGCCTGACATGGTCATCATGAAAGACCAAGAGGCCATCATTGCCGATGTGACGGTAAGGTACGAGAAAGACCAGGCCTTGAAAGAAGCAGCGAGCGAGAAGACAGCCAAATATAAGGACACGGCGGAATTTGTTCGGGCGAGACCAAATTCAACAAGCTGCTCAGTAATGCCAATCGTGGTAGGAAGCAGGGGAGCCCTACCACGTGAAACACAGGAGGACTTGCGAAAATTAGGCCTCACTTAAGGAGACTTGTTAACCGTCTCACTCCTCGCGTTTAGGTCATCAATCGAGATGGCAAACGCGTTCATTGACCACGACCATCCTTTGGGATGAATGCCTCTTATGCAATGACCATCCTTTGGGAGGATTCATTATACTATGACCATTTTTGGGACGAATGCGTTTACACTACGACCATCCTTTTGAAGGAACGCATTTTAACCTAATTTACTGATTTTATATCATGACCACCCCTTGGGTGATAAATTTTACACAATGACCATCCTTTGAGATCAATGACAAGTCCATGGGCTGTGCACGGACGCTATTAATATATAAGGCACATAAGCCCGGGGAGGAAAGGCATCAGCGCCCGACACTCACCGGTGCGAATCGGAAACAGGCGTTCCACAAAAGATGTGAACTGCCACGGCGGCGGAGCCAGCAAGAATGGACGGGCACCTTCACGTGGTTTTCCCCGTACACTTTCCCTCTTCAAGGGAAAGGCCAAGACGCGTAAATCCTTCACGACTACCGTATAGGAACTCCGCTCGGCTAATTTTTGCAAGACCGTCGGCACAGACCCTCGGCAGTGAGTTTAAGTCCGGAAGGAGAGCGGACAAAAGTTCTCTCCAATATTGTTAAGTTTTAAACCCAACAGGGGTTTAAAATTCCAGGGATATACCCTGGAATTATGGCTCGACGCCCTACGGGCGTCAGTGCCACAGGAAAGTAGCCAAATGCCTCGTCATCTAATTAGTGACGCGCATGAATGGATTAACAAGATTCTCACTGTCCCTATTTACTAAATCTTGCGCCAGCTGCCGACGCGTACGGACCTCTCTCCGGAGTTCCTCCGAGGGCGATTGACAGCTCACCTTGCAAGAGCGGGTAGAAATCGATTTTTCCCGGATTTTTTTTTCGAGCCGGCGCGTAGAGTGTGGTGTTATATAGATTGTAGTGAAGTTTTGTTAAAATATCTTGATAATTGGTTGGTGAAATTGGAGTTTTAAAAGTGAAAAATAAAGCATCCGAGGCCCCGCTAGCGGGCCTGCGCGCGTAGCGTCGCTTCATGCCCCTCCGCGCCGCTCACTGCGCAGGCGTGAGCCTGCGCGCTGATTGGTGCGCCAGTGAGGTGACTGATCGACTCGGGCGCTGATTGGTGCGCTGGTTGTGCGGACGTGGTGGCACTCGCCTCGAGCCCTGATTGGCGCGCTGGTGGGAGCACACTCGGCTGGCTCGGCTCGGTCGCTGATTGGCGCGCTGGTTAGTACTGTCGTAGCGACATCGAACTGAGACAGAAATAAGAGAAAACCCACCGCCGCAACACATTTCACCGCGGGGAGGACCCCGAGGGTGGCCTAAAAATGGCCGAGAGACCCAAGAACGCTGAGGAGCGCATGGAAGAGGGAAAATTCTCCTCGTGCGTCGCTTCCCCTATGCACACCGCCGAGGATCCTGACTCGAGTGAGTCCGAAATTGGTTTCCAGCTTGTGGAAAAAAGAAAGAGGCGATCGAGAGCCAGGCGTCCTCTCGCCAAAACTACCGACTCCGACGCCTCGCGCGCCAGCCCTGGAGAGGAAGAAACGGGAAAGGATTCCAAGCGAGTCAGAGTGCAGAAAGTGCAAACTTCCTCCTCTGATACTCCGATCCCGGCCCCGAGAAAAACGAGCTAGGAAGAGGAAAAAGGTAAGAAAAAAGAGAATACTCCCCCGAGCGTGGCACCTGAACAACCTGGAAGAAGCGAGGCCGTCGAGGATGACGACCCTGTCAAAACCCTCGCCAGAAAGGCCCTGAGCGCCTTTAAATCGATTCGTGTAACGTGCCGCAAACAAAAAGTGGCGAAGCACGTCACGGCCGCCATCGAACTCCAACTCGAGGAGATACAATCTGCTGTGTTGGATCTAGCCAGCCTCAACACGGAGCTCGTTGGGAGAGTCAAGGAATTAAGAAACTCGGTTACTTTTCTTCGTGAGTTAAAAACAACCGAAAAAGTCAACAGTGTAGTGCCACTGACGTGAAGATCCAAGATGACGGCGCCGGGGGCAACTCGAGCGCTGATTAGTGCGGCGGTTGGCACGAGCGCGGCGGACCCCTCTCGAGCGCTGATTGGTGCGCCCGTGGACGAAACCCAGCCCGAGCACGAGGATCATACAGAACTTGGTAAGTCGGAAAAAAGACGTGCACGAGATCAAAATTACGCCAGGTGAAAGGTCTGCCATCTCGACGCATGAGGAGGCTCGGAAGGCGCTCCTTCAATCAATCGACCCGAGCGTAAACAAAATTGGCATTTTGTCCGTGAGAAAGACACGCGACAATGGCCTTATAGTTGAAACAGCGACGGCTCGCGACCTTGAGGTCTTCGCAAAGAGCGAGGACCTCAGGAAAGCTAGACTAAAAGCCTCGCTTGATTGTAGAAACAACCCTCGGGTGATTCTGAGGAGGGTCCCCAAAGAGTCCTCACAAGAGGAGCTGCGAGAGTGCCTCCGCGAGCAGAACCTCACCGTTAGTGAAAAAACATCGGTGAGCGTCTGCTATCGAGCTGGCAAGCGAGACGGCGACGGCGTCAACTGGGTAGTTGAGGTCGACGCGGAATCGCAAAGGCAGCTCCTTAGTAGGGGAAGGGTCTTCATCGGCTGGAACTCGTGTCCCGTCGATGATTACCTTGAGTCCTCCCGATGCTACAAATTCCAAAGACATGGACATATTTCGAGGTTTTGCGTCGAAAAAGAGGCATGCTCGCACTGTGCAAAGGAGGGACATGCCTACGAGCAATTCCCCGCGAAAGAGGAACCCCCAAAATGCGTTAACTGCTCGCGCTCGCGCAGGAGCGACGCGGGTCACGGCTCGAATAGCAAGGCATGCCCCTTCTATAAGGCAAGCGTAGAATGGCGAGTAGCTAGGATTGATTATGGATAGGCAAACGCTCAAGCTCCTCCAGCTGAACATGCAGCGATCCTCAACCGTAGCAAATGAGGTCGCTGTTTTTCTAGCGGACGGGGCTGCGGATGTTGTCCTTGCGCAGGAACCCTACATCCCTCGGGGCATAGTGCGTGGCCTCGGGGCCCGCAGTAGTATAGTTGTGAGAGTTCTAACTCAGCGATCTCGGTATATATAGATTATCGATTCATTGATCATCGATTATTGGTCTTTAAATATGTAAAATTTATTATTGATTTATTTTGTCTTATATTGTTTACGTCATGGATTTTATTATTTAGCGACTGTCGCCAGAGAGCCAAGTTGGTTGACCCGTGTCGCTGAGAGAAGCGATCGGATTACACGTATGCATGAGATAGAGAGAGCGAGAATGAGAGATAGAGCGACCGCATCGCATGCATGTGAGATAGAGCGAGATATACATTTAACTTTAGACATTCAACGACTAAAGCAGTTGTTCGAAGACGTTCGTGGGTTTGTTTGGGATTTCACCCAAACAAACCCACGAACGTCTTCGAACATCTGTTGAACGTCTTCGAACATCTATTCAACGCTTTGGAACGTCTCACGAACGTCTCCGAAAGTCTCTCGAACGTCTCCGAACGTTTCACGAACGTCGCTTGAACGTCTCACGAACGTCTCCGAATGTCTCCGAATTTCTCATGAACGTCTCACGAACGTCTCCGAACGTCTCACGAACGTCTCATGAACGTCTCACGAACGTCTCCGAACGTCTCATGAACGTCTCACGAACGTCTCACGAACGTCTCATGAACGTCTCACGTACGTCTCTCGAACGTTTGAGAGCAATATTTTATACAAATGTGTAATCTCATAACAGATAACGTAACAAAGAAAGGGGTGAGGAGAATTGAAAAATCACATAAAGTCACATTTCGTTTATTTGCATGAATCTTTATGATTCAACCACCAATCAAACATTTTAAATACATTTTGTAATGCACAGTTTTTTCGTGCTATTCGCATCGCAGAGTGTAGCTTACGCCTAATTTACTTAAGGTATCCATATCGCCAAAGTCCACGTCCAACGTTTCAATAACTAGATCATTTTTCATATTTAATATGTCAGCTAGCCATTCTCGTTGTTCATGGCCGTAAACATATACGATAGGATACATATCGTCTTCCGTTGGGCCCACAACTGCAGCCGTTATTAAACCTTGAGCCATGCTGTATGGAACGTTTCCATAGGCCCACTTTAGACCATGATGATTCCGAATCCGCCATGACGCTTCGTATCTCTCAGATTTTGTGAGAAGTCTCCATGGTATGATACTTGCGAAAATGTAATGAGAGAGCACACATTCCGCTCTCAGAATCGCTACTTCCTTCACGACAAAGTTTCTCCCAACAATGAACCCTTGTAGATCTACAAATGGAGGTACAGACATAACGAAGATGAGTTGGCTCGATCAAGTCGATAGCAAGATCAATAGATGACTGACGTCAATATTTAAGAAACTCGTCTTTAAATTATTTATTTATCGAGCGGGGGTTACTTGCTGATCGATACAATTTTACGAACCATGTTTGTCAATGGACAATATTCAACAACCCGATCGTTCAAGATCGAACAATAGGCAGTAGTATTCGGTGGCAATTCTACCTTACATTCAAACTCTATTCGCACGTCCACGGTAGCATTTTTCACAGACTCGTTCTGACGCGAGCAATCAATAACCGTGAGAGGGCCGTTATATTGAAACGTTGCGATAGTGAGCAAAGAATTATCACTATTACAGCCGTAATAAGATTTACGGAATCGAGAGTACATATTGAATAAAATGGCGAATCTGTTTTTGTCAAAGTCCAAATTCTAATCATCGTCAGGATAGGATTCCGAGTTGAGATAAAGGTTAACATTGGCGAGCTTGCAGTCGCCGAATAGTGTAATTTCCTTTGCCATAGAATTTGTTTTGGCAGTTTGCTGCGCAAATATTACATATCTTGGTTTCTCTAGCTGGGAGGCAGCTTTCACAGTCCATGAGTGTTTCGTTGTGCTTTGAAGCAGTGGATACTCGTGAAGATCCCAAGAGCGAAAGCTCATATTCAAGTATCGCCCACTTTCCAATGTTCGAAGTAATGACAATTTAGTTATCTCATTTCATATTACTTGAGGCATACGCCATTGTATTTTGAGCAATTCAACTTCTGCCTCTACTAATGCATGCTGACTGAATACGAAATTGTTATCATTGCGCGAACGTATCGGAATTCACTCATGACGAGCATTGATAACAACGCGCTTGTAATCTTCACAGAATCCTAGCAATATGTTGAGAGGTACACAAAAATTGAAGTATTTCCCCCCATTATTATGTGTTACATCCCACGCAGCATTTTTCAAAGTATGACTCCTCTCAGGGCTTAGAGAGATGTAGTTTTTAATCATGGTTGTTATTCCAACGTTTCGATTGCGATCAATCTCCACACCGTCGAGCTCATAACGAACTTCATCAAACATGAATGCAACGCAATTGTCTCCCAATACTACTATTGCTTGATCATCAGGATTTTTAAGCACCGTGAACTTTCCCTCAACGTAGAGAAAACTTTCAGATGGTAGGGTGTACAACGCTTGGTGTTGTATAGGAATTCGTATTTCATCACTGTGTCCAAACGTTGAGCTGGCATACGGATTGTACGTATGAGTCTCAAGTTTGATGATACGATCGTCAAAGATTGGCTCCCCACTGATATTCAAAACGTCAGTCATTCTTTTGCCTCAAGTATGTCGGACAATAAATCCCAGAGATTCTAAAAATTCACGATTCGCTGCACTGAGTTTCTTCTTTGCGGGTAATTTAACACTCAATGCCGCTTGTCTTCTTGCAAGAGTATTATCGTGTGGGATCGTATTATCTCGCGTAGAAATATTGTCTCTGGCGTCGGAAATAGTGTTTTCCGGGTCGTCCAGAACGAGCATCACAAGCGTCGCTTTCGTATGTGCAATCTCACTGTAATTTCTTCTCCTCGAAAATCGAGTAGTTTGCCCTTTTGATCCACGATACGCTTCGTTAGATCCGTAATGCTCCGCACAACGATCGGAAGATAAATGATTTGCGCAGGCGTTTCCGATATCGAATATCCTGGTGGTACGCTCGGCGAAAATTCATGTATCGTGTGTACACGCTCGCCATTGCAGTACGCACCAGTGGTGACACTACATTCTATGCGGATAATGTTGACAATCATTATTTTTATTGGTACATCAGATTCCTGCCATTTCCAGGAATGCAGTATTTGATTTGATGAAAATCCCAACAGGGATCCTACGTTGTCAGGTTTACTGAAATTTATTCTGTACGCACATTAGATTTCGCTCTTTAGTGTATTATGATTAGCGCGTAGCACGATTGCGTATTCGCCATTTTTATCGAGGTCATCGTTATCAACCTTTCGAGGAACCATTTCATTTTCAGCATCATCACCACTATCAACCCCTTTGAGTAAAATTGCACGATTCAGATACGCATTTATGGCTCTCAGTTCATACGATCCTTCAGGGTTGATAATTTCCTTGTCATCATTATCGAAGTAAAATTTGTTGTTTGATGAATTCACATTTGGTATTGTGTGATAAGTTTCGAAATCCGTCAAACCGAGCTCATAACAGCCATCATTGAAATCTATAGCGGGAAAATAATTTACGGTTAGAAGGCTAGTCTTGTCGGTCAACGGAAGTGTCAGTGACATGTTTCCCTCGAATACTGAGTTGATTGGCGCATTGTCACGGCTTAAATACATATTGATCATCGACGTTTTGGAGAAATTGCAAGCACAATTGCCCACAAATACTCTGATTATAATTCTGATGAGATGTTCGATTGTATTGTATTTTTGTGGTATTTGGTCGAAAATATCGCACCAACTCCTTGGGCGGTCGATGATTTCCAAAACCATCAAAATATATTATATGACTCCCCCTCTTGGCATAGGCTACGCAATGCGTGCCGGGACCATCGGCATCATCCACATTTACTATACCGCTCTCATCTAGTTGCACGCCGCCATAAACTGGTAAATTATTGCGCATGAAAACCCCACTGATGAATGGTATGCGCATGCCCCTGGCTAAGCATTCCAATTGTACATTAGTTGTTACACTCATGGGCATTTTCACCGTGTTTTGGCGGTTTTTTTTTCTTAGTTGAACATCCTTGTCCACGCTTGTCGGGAGCGAGATAGAGCCCATAGCCTTCTATAGCTCGATTATGACGTTGTATTTCATCAAGTTGACGTTGCGCCGCTTTGCTATCATTCACAGCCTTTGCTATCCCAGCTGCCCCACCAGCCAGTGAACCAAGAACTCCCAGCAATGGTAACATTGGCAAAATTCCGCCACGCTTTGCTATCGGCAGTATTCTCTTCTTAACGGTTTTTTTTTTTCGTTGTCGATGAGTTCGTTGTCTTCATTCCCATGCCGAATTTCGTTTTTGCTTTCATAGCTGCCCAAACAGCGGTCGCTGCTGTTTTCTCGCGAAAAGTCGAATCTCTCGCAGTAATACGTTTTCGTGCCGTTGTTGCAAGTATATTATCCGCAACGTGTCTTTCGCCCAAATAATTGCTTTGAGAATAGGCTATATCGTGGTCGCGACAAGCGGCATCGAAAGGATTTATACCACGATCACCCCGTGCCAAACTCTGCTCTAACTGAGTGCCTGGTCCACAAAATTGGTATCCGAGAATATGTAACTCGATCGGAAGTGCATGTATTGCACGATTTAACAAACCGTTGCTTTTTCTCTTTGACATTCGGCACAATTATTTATAAACGGTGCTGGACCGTCAATGTGTATTAGATGTCCCGGTACATTCCAATGGCGCGTGCATCGGCGATATTGCTGTACTTGCGAATCAGCCTTTATATGTTCGGGAAGCCTCTCGCACAAAATGTCAACGAAGTGATGAACATTTTGTAACAAAACCATTTTTGGAACAAGCTGTAATTGATGAGCCGTGAAGCGGATAATACTGCAGTCGTCCGACAGGTACAAAAACATTCTCAATACTGAGCGGATTTGGCTCGGTGCACTCTTATAAATTCTCCTCACACGACGCATTTTGGGCGAATGTGTGTTTAGATTCGGAAGAGAAAACATGCGTTTCGTGCAACAAGCGACGGTGATTCAAGTGACCAATTACGATGATAGAGTAATGGAGGGCCAACAAGTACGCAAGCATAGAGACATGCTTCCACTTACGATACGCAGCATTATTTGCGGTCCTTCAAATTGTGGCAAAACCAATGTTCTGTTAAGTTTAATAGAAAGTCCAAATGGCGTACGTTTTGAAAACCTATATGTATACTCGAAATCGCTTCAACAGCCAAAATATCAATATTTGGAAAATTTGCTGACATCGATTAACGAAATGGGCTATTTTGAATTCTCAATTAATACTGATGTTTTCCCACCACATGAAGCGCTTCCGAACTCCATTTTTATTTTCGATGACGTAGCATGTGACAAGCAAGATACAGTACGAGAGTACTTTGCGATGGGCAGACACTCGAGCGTTGATTGTTTCTACCTTTGCCAAACATATGCCAAGATTCCAAAGCATCTTATACGCGACAATGTGAATCTGCTTATTCTATTTAAACAACATCGTACAAACTTGAAAAATGTTAACAATGAACATGTAAATACGGACATGTCGTATGAAGATTTTCTGGTGTTATGTCAAAAATGTTGGCAACACAAATATGGCTTCATGGTGATTGACAAAGATAGCTCATTGTCCGGTGGTCGATATAGAAATCGATTTAACGAGTTTGCAATACCGTAATGTAGTCAGTCGGCATTGAAACATCAGCTGTGCAACGACCTACAAATAATTTCATGTGGGCACGATGATGACAATTGATACTGATGAAAAGATTGCCAGGGAAATTACGGAAACAAGCGACTGAATACGCAAAAAATATCACGCTTTGAAGACTGGAAAAATGGAAGATCTTGCATTGGAGAGACATTTCAAGCCAATCACCGAACCTCTCAAGCAGATTGTTGAGCAATCAGCTGCTGTTGAATCTCTTGGGCCGGAAATTGAATCGTTGAGCATGTCGGAAATAAAGGACCTAGAGAAGGATGTGAAACAAGGAACAAAGCGCACACGTTCGTTATTCCAAGATTCGCTGGTAACATCTGCACCGAATCAGTTGAAACGCAAGCGATGAAAGGAATCTCTGGATGATACGTCGATGGCTGCTGTACCCTTGCAGCCAGCCACCATTGTTGAAGAAGACGTTTTTGAGACTACGCCCGAATCATTCGTGTCTACAGTTCAACGTCAATTACAAACGGCTGAAGGTCAAAATACATTGCGCGAAAATTTCGATCCACTCGGACCAATTCGGTCCATATATTTCATCTATTCTTTCACAAGACAAAAATTCCAGCATGGATTACGTGTATGGCGTCAAATTTACCAATGAAGGAATGATGTTAGGCGATAAGCGTTTCGATGTCGATAATGATGATAATATATTCATCGATGGCTCAAAATACTTGGGAACCCCTGGGCTCTATGAGCTAATCTTCAAGAGAATTCCCGACGATGCAATATACACCAAGGAAGACAAAAACAAATATAAAAGTCTATTGTTGGCAACAAATGCACATCGACGTGGTAGCAATATACTCAATCCTGTATTGGGTAACAAAGGCTTCAAGTATAAATATATAATTGGACCATTACCTTTCGACCGAAAAACTGGAAGAGGTATAGAGATACCGCTCGCCATGACGTTAAATAACAACAAAATCGATTACGTGCATTGGAATGATCCCAATGAGTTGGACGATGGTTTGCGCTTGTTGGAAGCTTCACGACACGCGGGTAACAACGCTCACGACAATGAGATAATGTCGATTATCGAGGAACTTCGCGAAGCGGGTCTCAATATAAATTAACCTATGCATCGATGATAATGATCATTCCTTCATCGCTATTGATACCGAGATGTCGATCAATAAATTCGGATCATCGCTTGGAGCGCAGGATAATTCATACTATCAGTGGACTGGGCTAATAAGAAATTATACACGTGATAATGCTCTCTGTGGTAACCTCTAGTGGCTTCGACGCAAGATCACGTAAAATACGAGGCGTAGCCCTACCTGAAGGGGATTACAATGCTGCTAATTAACGTTACGTGGAAATGAAAATCAAGCTGTTAACAGAACGCCTGGATGAATTTGAGAAGAAATTCATCGCAGTAGAGGATACGAATAACTATGAACGATACGTCTAAAACGATTCAGTATGTAACCGACGCTGTAGCTGACACAACGCAGGAAGATTTGTAAAAATCGTCTGGTCAAACACACGATATGCTCGGAGAAGAAAAAACGTCTGAAGAAACGCAGCTCGTGGAGGAATTACATGCACCAGCAAGATAAAGCTTTCTGCGAAGACGTATCATCGTACGTGGGTATGATGATTTGTGGCAGGCTGACGTAGTCGAAATGCGGCCGTATTCGCGTTTCAACAAAGGCTACAATTACATCCTCACCGTCATCGATGTGTTGAGCAAGTATGCATGGGCCGTACCCTAGGAAAGTAAAACTGGCAACGAAATGGGTACGACGATCGCGAAAATCTTACACGATCATAGTAGATATCAGAAAAATGTTCAGACCGACAAAGGAAGAGAATTTTACAATGTAAACGTGCAGCGACTCATGGAGAAATACAACATCAATCATTATTCGACGTACTCTATTATGAAGGCCTCGGTCGTCGAACGATTCAATCGCACTCTTAAAAATACTATGTGGAAAATGTTTACACTCAATGGTAATTACAAGTGGATCGATGCGTTACCGCAACTCGTTATGAAGTACAATGCTCGAAAGCATCGTACGATTGGCATGAGGCCCATCGACGTTACTCCTGCAATCGCGGAGAAAATTGCGGCTCCTGCAAGATTCAAAGTGAATGATTTTGTGCGCGTAAGCAAATTCAAGACAATATTTGAAAAAGGTTTCACACCAAATTGGACCACCGAAGTATTTAAAATCGTCAACGTGCAGCAAACGTATCCTCTAACGTACCTAGTCGCGGACTCGAGTGGAAATCCAATAGCCGGAGGATTCTACCAATACGAACTGCAACGTGTTGCCAATCCAAACATATATCTCGTGGAGGAGATAATACGCAAAAAGGGCAATGATGTTTACGTTAAATGGTTGGGAATGGATAAATCCCAAAACTCGTGGATACAAAAAAATAACATATTGTAATAACTTTCATAAATTATATGAAAAATTCAATGAAGTTTATTTACAATAGGCATACTATTTTATTTATATATACATTCACCATTCCTTATAAAAATAAATTATTATATCCTGTAAACATTAACATATTCGCATTATATATAACATGAATATTTTCCAATATATATCAAATTTCCATTACTACATTCATTATATCTATCCATTTCTATTTTATAACAATATATACAATGTAGCCTAACAAATCCGTTTACAATGCTATTTTATAATGACCCCAGGGTAGAGTGTCCGTACTTTTCGGCACGATATACCGCTTGTCATCGTGTGGACTTTTGACAATTTTTGACTCTGAAATAGTGTAAACTTCGTGCAGCTTCGATCTTATGCAAGACTGCTGACGAGTCATCTCAATTTCTTCCCGTAAACAGCGAGTGTAGTCATTGAAATTTATTGTTCGCGCGACGACATTACTTTTCACACCTTTCACCTTTTTCGTTTCTTTTTTACCATCGACTCGCAAAGCGTACATTTTTGCTCTCAATCCCACAAATTCCGTCATTACCATACCATTATTTTCATCTTTCATGAGACCGGGCACTTTCTTGTTGACTAACGGTAAACCGTACACGTTTTTCATCGGGTAATCGCTCGTATCAAATTTGTCAATGTTACGCTTCATATCGTCGTAAACGTCGTCAGACTTGATGTGGTATATGAGACTAGCGGTGTCGGTATACATGACCTTGCAGTTTTGCTGATACAGCGGAATGATGAATTCGTGGTGAAACTCATATAAACATGTTTTCGAAATGTCGATTATACACATACCCACATAAATCGGCTTGTTAAATTTTACCTCCAGATTTCGCAACGCGACGGCAATAAGGTTTTCCGAAAAGATACTTCGACTGTGAACATTTGGTTTAGCGATCATTGCCTCTGCCCCATACCGTCCCTCCCACTTTGGTACAAGTTTCACGTCTACACGGTTTCGCACGTTTTCCATCGTTTTGCCAAATACTGCATTGTTCATTAATTTGTACAAATTTTTCTCGAAATCATTTGTAGCATGTGTGCGAAAGTGCGTGTTCAATTCGATGTATGAACGCAACGAGGGGGATTGAGTGAATTTCAAAATTCGGTGTATTTTCGCTACTTTAAGTCCATGGCGCATACACTGCTGCAAATTACGATAGTGTATCACGTAACGCTTCTTATCGCATACGGTTGCGAGCAATTTCTCTTGGCGCTTGCCAGGTGGTTTGTCGTGGGTCGGACAAAACGGAAGGTCACTGTGCGAATCATGCAAACGTTGCGGATATTCAAGATCGACTTCGAAAACGTAGCCTATAGGCGAATCAGCACTGTGGATAATACGTTAAAATTCGATGTGTCGTCGATCCACTGAAAATCTGTATAAGGCAAAGGTTGACACATTGCCCATCCATACAAGTTGTTCACATCGAAGTACATCAGGTATGATGATGATTTCAATGGATCGTACGATTGCATGTACTTGTTATTAGCATGTGCATATCTGTTTGAACATTGGCTCAAACCTCCGCGTATACCTCGCTCGATGAATAAAATCATGTCGATGTCGGTCAATAATTCTAACGTAATGTGCGTATATTTTAACATGGCGTCCCAAGTATATCCGGGACGAGTGTAATAATAGGCCGGATCAAGCCCATAACTTTCAATACACGTATCACGGAAATTTTCGAAAATATCTGCTAATAACAAGACATCCGTTTTCAAATACAAATCGCTATATTCACCAAGCATTTGAATGGAAACCGCTCCCAGACATTCTCAGCGTGAACGTACTCGCTCGCGCTGATCGGTTCCCCGGCCAAGGAACTGTAAAATGAGTCGCGCGGCGGAAAACACGTGTCTTCCAATCTGCTGAAATGGTCAATGTATTCGTACGGGACGAAACCTTTTCGTGTTAATAATGTAAAATCATGCATCGGTAGGCCATGAAATTGTGAGCGTAAAATGTTCAGTTTGTCCGTCGTTAAAAATGATGCCAATTTCTCAAGACTTGTGGTTAGAAATTTATATGAATCGATGAAGCGTAATTTAATTTGGTTTTTTGTCTCTTCGGTAGTAGTTTGAATAGTTTTCGTGAACGAAATATATTTTTCTTTTGTTATTGGAAGCAGGTAAGTTTTTCCTTCGAAGGCGGTGGCCACTTCCTTGATGATAAAATGCGCATCATAGCCAGACCAATTGTGAAAAACTACGGGGATGAAATATGATTGTTTGAAATTTAGATTGCAATTCGAATGGGCGGGGCCTCTGTAACGCCCAGTTAAATGACAATGATCGCGAACTCGTGTATCGGTTTGTGCAAAATCTTCTTCACATATGTGACACTTTATCGCGCTTCGAAATTCAAGCTCCTCGTCGGATGTTAACTGTACCATGGGGATATTTGAAGATAAAATATCTTTTACATGCAAAGCTGCACTTTTTATCTCTTCGACGAACCATGCAATGCAATCGCTACTACGGTGCGATTCATATCTGCATAACGATTGATCGTATGAACAATGTACGTAGTATGCGATACTAGAAACCTCGTGGTGTTGGTACATGTTTTGTACATTCGTTTTCGCAAGAACGCACTTATGATCGGCGTATATTGCGAATGGAAGTCGCTCCTTATGATTGAAGTTTTTAAAAGTGAGCCACTTGTTCGCATCGTTCGGTAGACGGACAGCACACTCGTTGATCTGGCCACAGTCCGCAGTGTGCCCTTGCAATTTTTGTTCCGAATGAAAGTAGTGTAGACATTTGCGAAAATAAACAAAAAAATCAGTTTCGAACTACTTATTTTAATACATTAAATCATATCAAATCTACGTACCTATCACAGTTATTTTTCTGTCCATCGTGTTTAGTCAACTGTGAGCTGACGAGCCCTGATAAATTCTTGATCCATGCGAAATGTCCAACGATGTTTTGCTGTGGATCTTCCACGTAGAGCAAATTGACATGCTTTTCTCTCTTTCGCTCACTCACGCGAATTGGAAGAGTGCTGTCGTTCTCAATGGTGTATACATTGATTGAAATGTCATTGCGAATTTCAATTTTTTAAATTTGATTCATAGTCATTGGAAACTCAATGTCTAGAACATTTAGCACTGTCGAGAAGTGCGGGTATGAAGATTCACGCGCACTGTTACGTTGGGCTGGATGAAGAGCAGCAACTACGGACCATGCGAAACATGCATGATCACTTGATTTCACATTAACGACTGCTCTTTCCAGCATTATCGACCGCGATAACATTATGTTGCATCCCGCACGAATTGGATTATATTTATTTATATTCATAGTCAAGTTATATATTCGTGACAATGCCCACCCCCTGTCGCGTTCCTGAAACTCTTCGAGTGATGTCGAAATGGGCTCAATAACTCTTTGATCGTACCACTCGCGTAAATCAGACGTATCGAAAAGTTTATAGTTTTTAGTATTAATGCTTTTATTTGCACGCTGGTCACCCGCCACAAATTCGCCGTTACAAACGGTATTAATTTTCACACTACCATGATTGTTGATAATGGTTTGAATGCGTGAAAGCACGACATCACTAGCGTCTTTGAGAAATTGTTGAGGTTCGATGTGGTTGTGATTTATGACTACACCAGACAAGATACGACCCTCGAATGCCGTATCAATTTCTCGCCATATGGATCCATGATTGTCATGTCCAGCACCCGTGTGTATGAAACGCTGACGCACCGAATTCTTGAAGCCTTCAAGTCGCAGCAATTTGGGTTACCAACGATTGACGATTTCCAATCGATAATCGCGGTCGTTTAATTCGACTTTGTTCTTCTAACGACTCGATATACTCGTCACATCGTTGTTCCCACACAATGTACTCTTCGACCGAACTAATTTGAGCCCCTTGCTCACAAAGATTTTTTTCAATATTATCCGTCATGTCTCTGCGCGAGGCACTCCGCGATCTCGAAAATTCTAACATTGACTGAAAGTGTGTACCTCTCAATCACGATTTATATTCCATTTCTATAACAACTGCATCCTTGGTATCGTGTGCATTTTTTCGGTATATATTTTTCTGCAGACTTTACGATTTTGCTAACATGAACTTCTTCGACGGGATTCACGAAGCGCTCGCAAAATCAATCGCATAATTTTATTCTTCCGTGAATATCTCAGGCATTTTGACCTTGAGAAGGCACGTGATGCTGAATCGACATTTTTAACGGTGCTTTTTTCCCTATGTACGCTGAAAGTGTGTACCTCCCAATCCCGATTTATATTCCATTTCTATAACAGCTGCATCCTTGGTGCCGTGTGCATTTGATCATTATATATTTTTCTACAGACTTTTAGATTTTTGCTGACATCAACTTTTTCGACGAGATCCGCGAAGCGCTGGCAATATCATTCGCATAATGTTATTCTTTTGAGAATGTCAGGCATGATGTCAGGCATGATGACCAGGCATTTTGGTCTTGAGATGCAATAGATGTTCGAAGACGTGCGCGGCGGTTTGTTTGGGATTTCACCCAACCAAACCCAATCGCTTTAACCGTTGAATGTCTAAAGTGTATATGCCTTTATACATGCAGATGAGTCGCTCTATCTCACATGCATGCGATGCGGTCGCTCCATCTCTCATTCTCGCTCTCTCTCATGCATACGTGTAATTCGATCGCTTCTCTCAGAGACACAGGTCAACCAAATTGGCTCTCTGGCGACAGTCACTAAATAATAAAATCCATGAAGTAAACAATATAAGACAAAATAAATCAATAAATTTTAAATCTATAAAGATCAATAATCGATGATTAATTAATCGATAATCGATATATACCCCCCTCCACTGCTCCAACGATTTCCCCCTCTCCGCGTGACATCAGCCTCTCCGCCGAGTCCCCCTTCCCGCGTGACGTCATACCCCTCCCCGCGTGACGTCATACCCCTCCCCGCGTGACCCCCCCCCAGCTCCCCCCTGAGATCCCGGAGTTAGAACTGTCACAGCTATACTACTGCCCGCACAACGATAATTGCCGACGAGGGCGAGGGGAAAAATGCGCAGGCGGCGATTGTCTGTAGGAGCGGTCCTTTGACTGTCCTACGGATCGCGCAACTCTGTGACTCTCACATGGTCACCACGCAGATTAAATGTAGCTATGGGGAAGTATATCTCGTTACGATATACTTCCAGTATGCATGGCGTGTTGATTCCGGAATCAACCGCATAGAAAGAGTCCTCGATAAACTGCGTGGTCGACCCATAATAATAGCGGCGGACACGAACGCGGTCTCGCCGCTGTGGGACATAATTTGCGCGATCCGACATACGCATGACCGGAGACGGGCGCGCGGAAGAAGGCTAGAGGACCTCATCTCCTTCGCGGGCCTCGTCGTCCTTAATAGATTAAGTGAATTGCCCACCTACCGCGGAAATGCTCCTGGGCAAGAGTCCTGCATTGATGTGACGCTCACCACTCACAAGGCTGTTGGCCTCGTGCGAAGTTGGCGCGTCATAGACGAAGCCACATCCAGCGACCACAGGGCAATCGAGAATACCGTCGGGTGGAACGAGGGCGATCCTGTGGTCGCGGAGCACCCTGGGAGATACGACCTACGTAGAGCAAACTGGGAACTATTGGGAGAAAACCCACTCCTCGGTAATAACGAATCGACCGCCGCGGAGGAGCTCGCTGTAGAAATACAGCGCTGCGTCCTCAACGCGTGCGAACGGGTGATTCCTCGTAGAAAGTGGCACGCCAGGGCAGTCCCAGGTTGGACCCCTGAAGTCGTGTCGCTGAAACGAGATACTTACCGCGCTCGAAGGGAGCTCCAGCGAGCCCGGGGTACCGGGAATGAAGAGGAGATCCTAATGAGCTATAGGCGGAAAAGGAAAAATTACCGAAAAGCGCTCGCCGAGTCGCGGGCGGCCAGCTGGCAAAATTTGGTCACGGAAACGTGCGCAGCGAGCCCATGGGGAATCCCATATAAATGCACATTGAATAGACTTAGAAGAGAGGAACCCATGAGCTCGCTGGCCTCCCGTGGGGTCGAGACCCTGGAGTGGGAACAGTCGGCGCGCACGCTCCTGGAGGTGCTCACTCCGGACGACAATTCGGAGGGAGACGCGGAGCACCAGCGTCGCGTGCGGGCCGACACGACGCAGCCCCTGCGTGATGATCGAGACGGGGAGCTCGTCCCCGTTGGCGGACTTAAGCTCGCACGCGCGGTCAAACACATGGGCAACGGAATAGAGGTTGAGGTCCTTAAGGTGGCGGTCAAGGAGATCCGGGACGCTCTCTTGAGGATCTATAACGCGTGCCTCAATAGCGCCGTTTTCCCTCGAGTATGGAAAAATGGGTCTCTCAGGGCGATCCTGAAAGGCGAGGAGAGGGATCGAACGGACCCGAAATCCTACCGATCGGTCTGTCGCCTCCCGATCATGGGCAAAGTCGGGCACTCGAGCGAATGATTCTAAACCGGGCCGGGGATATCCTGCTGGCACACCCGCGAGCGGCGGAGCAGCAATACGGATTCAAACCCGGCCGGGGAACGGATGACGCAATATGCATGGTGCAACGAAGGGTTGAAAATGCCCAGGAGAAATTTGTAGTAGCTCTCTCTCTTGCCATTGCTGGCGCATTTGACAACATGTGGTGGTCCTCGGTTCTGGAAGAGCTTCGAACCCGAGGCGCCTCGCCTCAGGTGTACAACCTCGTGCAGAGCTACCTTAGCGGAAGAACAGTAGCTATAGTGGCGAAGCACGGGGAAGTACGTCAACTCGTCACGATGGGCTGTCCTCAGGGCTCGGTCCTGGGACCGAGCCTTTGGAACCTGGTTTTTGACGGATTGGTTCAAACGCTGGCCGAGATAGCCGAGCCGGTCGCCTACGCGGACGACATCCTGGTTGTCCTACGGGCGAACTCCCGACGACAAATAGAAAATCCCCTAAGAAGCTTGCCATCTCCGCTGCTACAACTCAAACGGTCTCTCTCAAGGGCAAGCTCCAGAGGGCCCCGGCCATACGCCTCGAGGGAAACATGATAACCGCGTCCGCAGATATCAAGTACCTCGGTGTATGGCTCAGCGGAAGACAAACGGCGCGCTGGCACGCTGAGGAGGTTGCCCGCAAAGCGGGGCTACTCTTCAGCAAGCTGGCGAGCTTAGCTCGATCAAAATGGGGACTATCGCACAGAGCGCGTGTTATCTTGTACAAAGGGCTGGCCATCCCAATGCTTACATACGGCGCGATAGGACGGGCTAGCCGAATAAACCGGGTCAGCATCCGCCCGCTCGATCGCGAATGTGCGATTTCCTCGCACATTCCACTAACAGGGACTCCTCGAGATTCGCGACGCAAAATTACACACGAAAAAATTACAATCCAACAAGGACACGTCATGACACCACAGGACCTGCACAGTGAGTGTTGAGCAACGTCCCCGTGGGCGCCCACGCTTCTCGGTTTCCCCCTTCCCTTTGAAATATAAAGCCAAGTTTGTGCCAAACTTCATCTCTGATTGGTCGATAAGCGCCAACGTAGACGTAATTAACGCCACGAAGGGGGGAGGGGAGAACCAAACTCAAAAGCTCTCGGAGAGTCTCAATAGATCGCCAGGTCGAGGGCCATCTCGATAAGATTTCCTGTCACAGTATGTACCAGCAATAACATCATTGTAACAAAATCTGTCCCCGGCAATATTTTACGAAACCAATTGCAATCGTATATTGCGTTGAAATGTAATAACCTAAAGCTGATATGAATTATATTCGACACTGCAAAAATGATATTCAAGCTGGAATGACAGAATCAACTAAAATGAACGAAATTATATGTACTAGGCGAAACAAGGAAAAAATGCTAAAGAAGCTAAAATTTTTTAGTGATTTTTGAAAGGCTTCAATTTGGTGAAAATAATCATAGTGGAATACAAGAAGAAAAATTGAAGCTTCAAGTCTCCAGTTTCGAAATCATGAGCTGAAACATTTTTATTACTGCCCGATTTTGCGTACCTTCACGCCTTCAATGCCTTTCCTAATTCGTTTCTCTACGCCTCCCACAGCACCTTCAAAAATGCGCCTCCAGTTCCATGCTTCCGAGCTGCCATCTTTCTGTTGTCTCTTTTATTGATTTTTTATTTTCTTCAACGCCTCGTTCAGTTCATCCTTATTATATTTTCGAATTCCTCATAAAAGTCTTCTTTTCTTCCATCCGGCTTTTACTTTTTAATGACTCAAAATTAGTCGATGCTAAGAATGTTTCCTAATTTTTCCGAATTGTTCATGAAAATACTTGTTTTCCTCTTTTTCTTTCCCTCCCGTTCCTTTCCTATAACTTGACTTCAGAAATAACTGATTGGATGTGACCTTTTTTCCATATTTTCCCCTTTTCATATATTATTTTCATTTTTTTCCCATCATGAGATCTTTTTCCCGCATTCGCCTGTCTTGCGTATGCTTCTAAATGTTTGTACTATCCAAAACTCAGAATAATTAGGAAAAGTTTTTTGGCTCTCACGTTTTTATGTAGACTCGACATTAGTTGATAGAAACAATGTTTCCTATTTTTTCCGAATCGTTCATGAAATTACTCGTTCTCTCCCCTTTGTTTCCCTCCGGTTCTTCTCCCATAACTTGCGTCTTCCGCTCTCACACCCGACTCTCACCCTCTCGTCTCCTTGTCATTTGGTAAATTTTCCAAGTTTTTCTTATTTTAGAATTCTCCGAGTTCAGAAAGTATTGACTGTATTTCAACTTTTTTTTCATATTTTACCCTCTCACGACCGCCACGAAGTTTTCCTTACGGATATATTGGCTTCTTTACATCTTTTTTCAGTTTTTTTTCCCTCAATAGATCTTTTATTCCCCATTCACCTTTCTTGCGCATGCTTCTAAATGTTTATACTATCCAAAGGTCAGCACAATTCGCAAAAGTTTTTTGGCTCTCACGTTTTTATGATGATTCGACATTAGTCGATGCTAACAATGTTTCCTAATTTTTCAGAATTGTTCATAAAATTACTTGTTTTCTCCCCTTTATTTCCTTCCGGTTCCTTCCTCATAACTTACGTCTTTGTCTCTCACTCCCGATTCCCACCCGTTCGCCTTCTTCGCATTTGGTAATTATACAATATTTTTCTTATTTTACAATTCTCCGAGTTGAGAAATTATTGACTGGATGCCACCTTTTTCCCATATTTTCCGCTTTTACATTAGATCTTTTTTCCCCATTCACCTGTCTGACGCATGTTGTTAAATGTTCATACTATCCAAAGGTCAACCCCAAACAATTTTGAAAAGGTTTTTGGCACTAACTCTTTTATGATGACTGGAAATTAGTCGATGATAAAAATATTTGAGCGCTGTATCTCCAAACTTGAAGTTTTTAAATTTGCTTCTGTTCGGATAACGCTACGATTATATTCAACTAATGTGATGTAAGCTACACCTTTTCGAAAATCATGCAATGTTTATTTTACAAGGAAGTTACGTCGTTCTCGATTAAATTGTTTACTACGTTATCATAAGAAGCTAATACTTCAAATTTAATCATGCATAGATGCATATAATGGAATCATCTAATGAGTTCATGGACAGATTTTGTTTATCCTCAATGTTTGAGAATTCTTTGATCTTAAGGATGTTGAGTCCCGAATCGCAAATGATAATAAAATTCTGAAAATTTGGTACGTTTTTGTATGAAATATTTCAGAGGTCGTGTAAAAATTTCACGACAATTAGGACGCTCGTTATTGAACAATTAACATTCATCAATTGAATGTTCTCTTATGGAAACTGAGGTAACTTTGCAATAAGTTTTTTTGGCCTCTCAATTTTGTAATATCTACAATATACTGAAAGCAACGGAAACAAAACGACGTTTATTGAAACGATTTTGGAAAAATTTCTTTACAAAATTGTGCTCAACAAAATGTTAATTTTTCAATATCGAGCTTCTTAATCATCGTAAAATTTCAACACGACCTCTTAAATACTTCATAGAAAAAGATACCGAATTTTCTGAGTTTTTTAATTATTTTTTATTTCAACCCGTAAGGCGGTTAAAGTAATCATGACAGAATTCATAAAATTTTGTATGTTTTTACATGAAGTATTCAGGAGGTCGTGTAAACATTTCATGACGATTAAGAAGCTATCGATTGAACAATTAACATTAACATGTTTTAGAGGGACTTAACATGCATTCTTCGAGGATTCGGCTTCGATCCGGCCAGTCACGGTTATTCCAAAGTCGGTAATGGAAGTACGGGATGTTTACGTTTTGGCCCTCTGATTAGGGTCCTCTTCAGAAATTTTATTTTTCTGTATATAATATGATACACATATTATTATACAATAATGTTTGAAAGAGGTTGTAAATATGAGTGTTCATGTTCATGATTAAGTTATATAAGTCATAAATCCTATAAGTTTTAGTCATTTCGTATGATAATTCTGCAAATTCAGTTTTTGTTATAAATAAGTTCATGTAATGTGCATAATGTAGTTGATTGAATTATTTATTGTGTTATTTATTGTTTTTGGTATGATAGTGTTTGAAATGTATGGTGTGTGATGTAGCGGTTTATTTAATTGTGGAACAATAAAGAGATGAAGTGTAAGAAACGACTAACCTCGATGTGGTTGATATTTCAAATTTTTGCCAATATTTAGAAGGTTGTTTTGAAGAACATTATTTATGGGTGTAAATAATGTCAGGTGAGAAGTTACTCCATCAATAGAGATGTTATCGTTTATAGGCGATTTTGCATGTCTGTAACCGATAAATCATTGTATGGCAACCGGAAAAAAATTTATGTGTTTTGTTGAAGAATTATTTTGTCTAAGAGTTATGATAATTACCTATTGAGTTGTTTTTTAAAACTTTGTTTCTCTTCTAAGATGAGCAAAAACTCGAAATTTACAATTTTTGTCCCTACATGTTGAGTTGTGTGGTCAACGAGGGTTCGAGAAAAACTGAGAGGTGTGTTTGCTGTATGAAATATATTCGAGTCTCTGTGCGGTGAATCGGGGGAGAAAGATCATTTGGGCAGTGACGTGTCAAGGAAAATAAAATAGATGTGTCAAGATGGGGATATTTAAGATAAGTGATAATGTCATTGATAAGTTAGTTTATCGTGTCAGTTTGTTAAATTAGTTTATAGTGTCAGTAATTTTAAAATTGTTATGTGAGGTGAATACTGTAAAATGTTTTAATAGTTATATGATAGAATTGTAAATTGAACTTAGTTTTTGTATGTCTGTTCTAAAATGTATAGAGTTGGAGTGTGCCTTAATTTGGATCATTTTCAGGATTAGCCTTTTTTTAAGCCCGTTCTCATTATTTAAGATTTTTACGTCGTCAAATTGGAAGTCGTGTTTTTGTTCTATTGCATGTTGTGCTAAAGCTGTGTGTATTGTGGTGGTGTGTTTTATGCTATTTGTGGGTTCTTTAATTCTGGTTTCTAGGTATCTTTTGGTTTGACCAATGTATGTGGCGTTGCAGTCTTTACAATCGATTTGGTAAACTACGTTTGATTTTCGGTTGTTGTTTATCTTGTCTTTGGTGGAGCCAATGAATGATGAAATATTGTGTTTATTGTTTGTGACTAATGTTATGTTGTATTGTCGGAAGAGATGAATTAGTTGATGATGTATGTTTTTGGTGTAGGGAAGGTTTAGTAATCTGGAGGAATCAAAATTGTTGTTGTTGGTTTTTTTATTGTTGATTATGGAGAGCCGATGTTTTATTATTTTTTCTGTGAAAGTGATTGGATAGCAGTTTTTTGTCATTGTGTTACTGATGAGTTGTAGATTTTCATTATGAAATGACGGATGAGATAGTTTTATTGCTCTGTCAACTAGCATGAAGATTATGGCTTTTTTGGGAAAGTGGGTGGCGTGAGAAGAAATTTATGAATCTGCCAGACCAGGTTGGTTTTCTGTACCAATTAGTGATAATTGAGTTTTGTTTGCGAATTAAAAGTAAATCTAGAAACGGGATTTTGTTGTCTATTTCGTTTTCGGATGTGAATTGTAATTTAGGATGGTACGAGTTAAAAATCATTTTAGTAGGTTCTATTTCATGTGTTGGTAGAGCAATAATAATATCGTCAACGTATCTTTTGTATAGTAGTAATGAGAATTTTAATTTATCTAGACAATTTGTTTCGAGATCTATCATGACTATGTTGTATTATATTTGAGCTAAAGGTGAACCCATAGGTAATCCTGAGATTTGTTGGTAAATTTTGTCTTGGAAGTGAAGAATGTTGAGAACATAATGTATTCTATGGCTTTAATTATTTCATGTAAAGGAAATGCTATTGAAAATAAGTTGGCTGTTGGTGTAGAGAGAAACGACGTCAAATGAGACTAATTGATGGTTAGGTGGGATTGAGATGTTGGACAGCGAGTGTTTTAGGTGAAAGCTATCTTTAACGTGTGAGTTGGTCGTGCTAATTAATTTAGAGAGTTTCGATTGTATGAATTCGACAAGTTTGTGTGTTGGACTGTTTATAGATGATACTATTGGACGAAGTGGATAGTTGTTTTTGTGAATTTTCGGCAAGCAGTAGAGACGGGATAGGTTGCAATTTTCGGCTTTTAATTATTTATACTTCGTTTCATCGATGATTTTTCGGGTCTTCCATCTGGAGAGAATATTGTTGATGCCTTTTTGTAGTGTATTGATGGGATTTTTATTTGTTGCTTTGTAAATTGTGGAATCCGCAAGTAACTCAAGAGTTTTTTTAATGTACTCTGATTTTTTAAGAATAACAGTTGAGTTTCCTTTGTCAGCTCGTGTTACCAAAAGTTGAGGGTTGTTTTTTAAGAATAGGGATGTGTGTTTTATGATTTGGTTTGTGTTGGAAAATTATGTTGGAATATTTAATTTGTTTAGGATCTTATTGAATCTGGTTCTAATTTCTATTTTTTCTAGGTTTGTCAAGTAAGGATTCTAGTTTAGCTTCAAGTTCGGAGATTGATTAATGGATGTGAGTTTTTATGTTTGAGGGTTTGAGGTAAGGGAAACAGAATTTTTCACCCAGAGACAAGAAAGTGGAAATATGTAGAGGAATGTCGATATTGGAGAGATTTATGAGCCAATCTTTGGTATTGTTTAATGTGATTGTTGAATTTATGTTGTGCAGAGGATCGGTGGGAAGATTGTTGTTTGTGTCTTGTTGTCTATTGTTAAGAGTTGAGTATAAGATATTGTGATTTTGTGTCGTTAGATTTGTGTTTTGATAATTTGGGCAATGTGTGTTGTTGTGGTCCATATGTGTTTGTGATGATAATGTTTTAAAAAATTCCTCATGGTTGAGAATGTGCTGGTGTATGTTCTTGGTACGTTGAAATCTAAGATTTTGAAGTTTTCTTTGGTGTTTTTCATATGAAAGTTTTGACAATTTGTTAAATTTTATTCGTTCTAAAGTGAAAAATCTTTCTTTAATATTGTTTTGGGTGTTGTTGATTGTTTCTACATTTTTATCTACTTTTTATTTAGTATTTTTATTCGAAAATTGAGATCGTCCATTTCTATATTTAATAGTGACTTGTGGAATTTGTGTCATATTCTATCTAGTTTTGTTTTACCTTTGTTGCCGGAAATTAGAATGTTTATGTGTTTTGAGAAAATGTGTTTAGGTATCAATCCTTCTTGTCGACATTTCAGTAAAAACCGAAGTTGTTGTTTAAGGCGACTCTTCGTGGCAGAGTCGCGTTTCCAATTCTTGAACGCTGCTAAGGTGAAATATCCGAAGAGTTGTAGAATCTCGTTGAAGAAGGTCACTATGTCCGTTTATGGCCATAATGACCTATATGGCTATAGGTCATTATGGCTATAAACCTATAGCCATTATAGCCACAATGACCCTAAAAATCATCGATAAAACGAAGTATAAATATTTAAAAGCCGAAAATTGCAACCTATCCCGTCTTTACTGCTTGCCGAAAATTCACAAAAACAACTATCCACTTCGCCCAATAGTATCATCTATAAACAGTCCAACACGAAAACTTGCCGAATTCATACAATCGAAACTCTCTAAATTAATTAGCACGACCAACACACACGTTAAAGATAGCTTTCACCTCAGACACTCACTCTCCAACATCTCAATCCCACCTAACCACAAATTAGTCGCATTTGACGTCGTTTCTCTCTACACCAACATCCCACTACAATTAGTTATTCAAAGCTTACAAAAACGAGCCAACTTGTTTTCAATAGCATTTCCTTTACATGAAATAATTAAAGCCATAGAATACATTATGTTCTCAACATTCTTCACTTTCCAAGACAAAATTTACCAACAAATCTCAGGATTACCTATGGGTTCACCTTTAGCTCCAATATTATCCAACATAGTCATGACAGATCTCGAAACAAATTGTCTAGATAAATTAAAATTCTCATTACCACTATACAAAAGATACGTTGACGATATTATCATTGCTCTACCAACACATGAAATAGAACCTACTAAAATGATTTTTAACTCTTACCATCCTAAATTACAATTCACATCCGAAAACGAAATAGACAACAAAATCCCTTTTCTAGATTTACTTTTAATTCGCAAACAAAACTCAATTATCACTAATTGGTACAGAAAACCAACCTGGTCTGGCAGATTCATAAATTTCTTCTCACACCACCCACTTTCCCAAAAAAAAGCCATAATCTACATGCTAGTTGACAGAGCAATAAAACTAACTCATCCGTCATTTCATAATGGAAATCTACAACTCATCAGTAACACAATGACAAAAAACTGCTATCCAATCACTTTCACAGAAAAAATAATAAAACATCGGCTCTCCATAATCAACAATAAAAAAACCAACAACAACAATTTTGATTCCTCCAGATTAATAAACCTTCCCTACACCAAAAACATACATCATCAACTAATTCATCTCTTCCGACAATACAACATAACATTAGTCACAAACAATAAACACAATATTTCATCAATCATTGGCTCCACCAAAGACAAGATAAACAACAACCGAAAATCAAACGTAGTTTACCAAATCGATTATAAAGACTGCAACGCCACATACATTGGTCAAACCAAAAGATACCTAGAAACCAGAATTAAAGAACACAAAAATAGCATAAAACACACCACCACAATACACACAGCTTTAGCACAACATGCAATAGAACAAAAACACGACTTTCAATTTGACAACGTGAAAATCTTAAATAATGAGAACTCGCTTAAAAAAAGGCTAATCCTGGAAATGATCCAAATTAAGGCACACTCCAACTCTATAAATTTTAGAACAGACATACAAAAACTCAGTTCAATTTACAATTCTATCATATATCTATTAAAACATTTTACACTATTCACCTCACATCACAATTTTAAAATTACTGACACTATAAACTAATTTAACACACTGACACGATAAACTAACTTATCAATGACATTATCACTTATCTTAAATATCCCCATCTTGACACATCTATTTTATTTTCCTTGACACGTCACTTCCCAAATGATCTTTCTCCCCCGACTCACCGCACAGAGACTCGAATATATTTCATACAGCAAACACACCTCTCAGTTTTTCTCGAACCCTCGTTGACCACACAACTCAACATGTAGGGACAAAAATTGTAAATTTCGAGTTTTTGCTCATCTTAGAAGAGAAACAAAGTTTTAAAAAACAACTCAATAAGTAATTATCATAACTCTTAGACAAAATAATTCTTCAACAAAACACATACATTTTTTTCCTCTTGCCTTACAATGATTTATCGGTTACAGACATGCAAAATCGCCTATAAACGATAACATCTCTATTGATGTAGTAACTTCTCACCTGACATTATTAACACCCATAAATAATGTTCTTCAAAACAATCTTCTAAATATTGGCAAAAATTTGAAATATCAACCACATCGAGGTTGGGCGTTTCTTACACTTCATCTCTTTATTGTTCCACAATTAAATAAACCGCTCCATCACACTCCATACATTTCAAACACTATCACACCAAAAACAATAAATAACACAATAAATAATTCAATCAACTACATTATGCACATTACATGAACTTAATTATAACAAAAACTGAATTTACAGCATTATCATACCAAATGACTAAAACTTATAGGATTTTTGACTTATATAACTTAATCATGAACATGAACACTCATATTTACAACCTCTTTCAAGCATTATTGTATAATAAAATGTCTATCATATTATATACAGAAAAATAAAATTTCTGAAGAGGACCCTAATCAGAAGGCCGAAACGTAAACATCCCGTACTTCCATTACCGACTTTGGAATAGCCTTGACTGGCCGGATCGAAGCCGAATCCTCGAAGACTATCTTTTCATCCACACGGCCGCACACATCTCTAATTCATTTGGACTTAACATGCTTAAGAAGAAAATCTTTAAAATTATGTTATTACCTGCTTCGCCTTCGGTTTCCACGTTATCTTCCACTGCAGGAAGCTGATTTTCTGCTGCTTGAACCCAACGCCGTGTCTGTGCTTTTTTCCTCAACTCTGAAATGTTACAAAAAGTCATTTCTTTTCCATTTTTCCCCATTGAATTTCCACAATTTTTACCTTTTCTTTTCTTGTTTCTCTTTTTTATTGTTTTCTAGCGTCTTCCTTCCTTTTCCGTCTTCTGCGGATTCGACCCACTATACAAGTTTATTTTGATTACTTTTAGCGCATGAGTATCATTATTCACATAGCCCCACGAATTAAAAAATATTCACCAATTTCATTCGTTATTCACACTTCCGAAAATAATACATATACATATATGTATACCCCTTATTACCCCTATTACATTAAATTTGTATTATTTGTATATTATTGTATTACCCCTTATTACATTAAATTTATTTGGGTTCGGGACTCGATTAGGAAGTAAATTAATAGAGACCTTTTTCGCATATAATAAGTCGTGAATTTAGTGAAATTTTTCTCTTTGTCTAAATACAGTTTCTTTTGAATCCGCCTGTACATTCGAATTTCGTCGCTGGTCGCTTCACTTGCCCGAGATTCTTACTCGTTTGTGTTGGTGTGTGTGTGGAGTCTCGCTTAACTCGCGCTGCAATGTTTTTGTGTACGCATATGTTTGAATGTGTGAGTGTGTCATCGCATTGTGGTAGGTAAGTATTGTTTGTGTGCATGTAGTTTCGCTCGTGTATTTAAATATGGGTATGTGTGTACGTTTGAATGTCTGTGTTGTATGGGTGCCGCAGTGATTACATGTGTTTTTAAACGTGGCTTTGTATTTATATGGTTTCTTATGTGTATGTGTGGTTTTGCTTTTCTTCCGCCTTACAATTTCCGAATATTTGTGCCCCCACTCACTCTGTATTCTATTTTCTTCCTAATAGGCGGTTTAGAGGCATTGACCGGGCGTGTCAACAATCTTGGCCTTCGCGTTCTCGGGAGAAACTCGCACCTGAAACGTACCTATACGTCTCAATACATATGTGAAAGCTAATCACACACAACATTTCCATTATTATTATTCGTTGGTGGTATTTGTTCGGGGCCAGATATTTCATCAGCTCCGGGTTGGTTGGCCTCTACTCAGCACACATTGAATAAAGTCAAAATATTGAATATTAAGTTCGGGACCAAATACATCAATTCAATTTTCATTTCGGAAAGCCCTAATAATTACTATCGCCATTGGATGATGGGACTTGCTGTGACTCTTCAAGGTTGGCAATAATTGCATCCTCAACCTCAATCGGATTTTCGTCTCCTTGATGACTATCCGATGACCCGTCATCAAAATTATTTCCTTGCAGTTCGATTTCGGCCGCCAGTTCGGCGGCCGGACTGGCGGCCAAAGTCGCAGTCCGGGCTTGCCAGGGGCCGAGGTCCCGGTCGGTTAGCCCCACGGATCACCGCGACTCGCAAGACCCCCGCCACGACAAGGCCCCACGCATGGGGGGGGGGGGGAGTAGATAGGGACATTAATCACCTTTTGTATTTAACGTGCCGTCTCCGCCTCTCGGCATACAACACGGCACCCATGTGCGCGGGGTCGGGATCACGCCCGACCGACGCGGCCCCGAAAATCGGTACCTGCCGATTTACTTCTGAGAATGCGGGCTCAGTGCACTACCGGTCGCGTCCAGTGACTTTCCAACACTCTAACAGCTCTCCAGGCTGTTGCCCGAGTTGGTGGTGCGCAACTCACAGGTCGGAACCACTCACGGTTCCTGACCAGCATGCGGCCTAACCACTGCCCCCACGAGTCCAACCTCACTGGCTGGGCCGACAACTCATCGGTGGCTTCCCAGCCCCCATGGTACCAGTTGAGATCACTAGTGGGGTCTTCGTGGCACATAATCGTGCCACTACACTTTGCGGGTCCCGCCCCGACGGCCGTGGTCGGCCAGCTGGAACGGCGGTGTCGACGCTTACCGAGGATTCCACAGGCCTCCTCCCGTAGGAATCAGACTGCGGGAACCCTCCTGCCGGACGAGTCACAACGTGAGGCTGTGACCCCACACCTCACATACGGGCTATTGTCTCTCGGCGAAGAACAGAAAACACAAAAACACTTGACGATTACAGGTACAAAAATGTCACAATGTCGACAGTCAACAAATACGCTTAAAGGCAAAAAAACTGTCTCGTTCGCTGGCCGAGGCCAGGAACGGTCACGACACAACACACATCGCAGCACTTCGCCGCACACATGTCCGAGTCCTCGTTCCACTTAACCAGGGTCAAGCTGCGCCCGGTACAGCCCGACGTTCCGGACATACTGCGGCCACATCTTGCTCCTCCCGGAGCACTGTAGTTTTTCGCGATGTGGCCGTAGCCAAAACACTTGAAGCATCGAGTAACATTGAGATACTCGGCACTCCTATGTGAGCCCCAAGCGAGGTACACCCGCCCCCGCTTGAGGACTCCTTCCATGTGTCTCATGGGTAGCTGAACAATCCAGTTGTTCAGCCCCTGTTTGTTCTTGAAACAGTGTTCGAAGGAGACTGCCTCAGAGAGGACAGCCTCCGCCTCGTTCGAGTGCCTGAGAAGGTTCTTCGTAATGAAGTCCCACCTCACGTCTTCCTTGTTCAATTCAGGGTCCACGTCGTAGATAATCAAAGACGGTTTCCTCTTAGCGGCAATCACTGCCGTGAGGTAAGGTCTGCACTCGTGATTAGCTCGGCGTCCTCTTCCGAGGCGACGTTGATCACCACACCCTTATTGCGCGTCTGCCAGACAGACGCTACCCTAAGGGTGCTTCGGTGCTCTTTGAGTCCGCGGAGGAGGTCCTTCTGGACCACCTCCACGGCTCTATCGTCTGACTTATCGGTGAGCCGCACTATTACGGCCACCGTCTTTGGTTGAGGAGGTTTTCTCCCCAACGTGACTGGCCCGACCAATGGCGCTTGCGCACCACCAGACGAGCCAGTATGTCCACTTTTCCCGGTGGCAGTCGCGTCCGACTGCCGGGGTGTCTCCTCCCTTGTCTCTTCTGGGCGCCTCTCGGCCTCCTCCGTCCTCCTCACTGCTTCCGCCCACCGCCTCTCGGCCTCCTCAACCCTCTTCCCGTCTTCTGCACGTTCCCTTTCGCGCTCCCTCCTGGCCTCCTCCTCGCGCGCCCTGAGGTGGTTGCGTTCATTTTCCAACAGGTCGGCCTCTGCACCATACGTCCTCACGGCTGTGCGCCACCGTATCGCGTTCTGATGTTCAAAACGGATCTTCCACTCATAGTCTGCTATATGACCGAGCAGAACTTTGATCACCGTTTTGTTCACCTTGTTGGCCTCCGTGAACACAACTCCTCCAGGTCGTTCCTATGCTCGTCAAGCCAGGCATTGAGCTTGTCGGATCCATCCTCCTCCTTCCTGAGCCCTTCCCCCGTGATGTCTGCTTTGGTCACCTCTTTTGGGATGTCTGCATCATCCATTTTCTCGGGTGCAACTGCCTCATCGGTCACCTCAGCGGTCTCTTTTGCTGGCTTGAGGAAGGTCCCCTCGATCCAGCCTTCGGCCTTCTTCGTTTTGGACTTAGGTTCGGCCTTCTTTTTACGTTTTACGGCGGGACCCTTCGAGGTACCCCCATGTCCGGGGGACCCCGTTGAATCGCTGCCGAAAACAAGCTCTTCGCGTGAGCCCTTCACGCTTCCCTGGGAGCGTCCTCCCATGGAAGCGATCGACGCCACGCTCGAGCTCCTCGAGATACCTGCTCTCGTCTGATCTGCCGTCTGACGCCTCTCGGCATACGACACGGCACCCATGTGCGCGGGGTCGGGATCACGCCCGACCAACGCACCGCCCCGTCCCGATTGTTCGCGCACTAAGCGCCGAGCCCGAACGGGCGGCTACCAATCCCCGCTCGGAGGTTAGCCCAGGCGGGCCCCTTGGCAAGCGGGGGAGTACTTTCCAACCGCCCTACGACCTAAGAAGGGCCGCTCCCGAGTCGAGATGAAGCGCAACTCACACCACTACTGCCCCCACGAATGAGACTCCATGGCCGGGCGGCGGCGGCCGAAGCAACCGCCTGGCGCCCCGGCCCCCGTGGTACCAGTATTCGCCACTGGTCGGACGTTCGTGGGCCAACTTGGCCCACTCCGGAATAGGCTCTTACCAGCCATGGCACCGGTCCGCCAGCTCGGGTACGCGGGTGCGCGAGACCCGAAAGGGCCGGGGCCTTACGACCTCCTGCGGCCTCCCCTGCGTGATCCCCTGCGGAAAAACCCCCCCGACGCCTATTCCACTCCCGCGGTCTGGCTCCTCAGCTCGAACGCCCAGCCCGCAAAGCTCCTGATAGCCCGGAAGTTCTCGGGGGATTCGACCACCCCTTGAAGCTCCCAGACCCCGTTGATGCCCCGCCGGACGCCCATACCGGCCAAATCACGGCGTTCCGCATAACGCGGGCACTCCAGCAGGACATGAGGACAAGTCTCCTCCGCCCCTCCGCACCGGCACCCCGGGGCCGCCGAAAGAGTCCTCCGATCAAGGAACTCATTCAGCGACCTGTGCCCCGTAAGCAGGTATCGCGCGCAGAGGCAGAAGCAGCTCCCCCTCAGGAGCGCCGCGGGCACGGCGGGATCGGGTTCGAACAGGCGGGTAGTAGCGCCCCTGGCCCAGACCCGCCACCTCGCCCTCCACTCGTCCCGCACAAGCCCACGCGCCCGAGCCTTACCCACAGTCGCCTCCTCACCTCCCACCGCGGGAAGCCCCCACGGGACAGGCAGCCCCTTCCGGAGGAGGTAGGCCGCCTCGAGGTACTTCGCCTCCAGATCCCATGGCAGCTCCCCCATGAGCACCGTCAGCGCCTCCGTACAGACGGTGCGGCATGCGTGCAGAGAGGCGAGGAGGACCGAGCGCTGCGCTGAATTCAGCTGCACCGCTGCCGTCGCTCTCGCCCTCACGTAGCCCTCCCAAACGGAGGCGCCGTACAACGCGCACGGGACAAAGAGGCCCCGGTACCAGGCCCCAACGATCCGGCGACGGAGCCCCCAGTCCCGCTGCATCACCCGCCGCAGCTGACAAACCAGGGAGGCGGTCTTCTCCCGGACCCCCCGCTAGAGGGGCTCAAAATTGAGCCGCTCACCCATGAGGATGCCCAAGTATCAGACCTCTCCCCTGTATGGCACCGCGCCACCCTCCAGGAGGACCCTGGGGTTCCGGGTGGCCGCGAACTTTCCCCGGAGCATCATGCACACAGTCTGCTCCGGGAATATCGCAACCCCCGACTCGACACAACACTCCCTCACCATCTCGAGGAACTCCGCAGCCCGAGTCTCAAGACTCGGGCGGGAATCCCCCGAGGAGATCAGGAGCGTGTCATCGGCGTAAGCGACGGCCTCGATGTTCGCGTCCCGGAGCCACCGCAGCAAGGGATCCAGGGCCACATTCCAAAGAATCGGACCCGACATTGACCCCTACGGGCAACCCCGCTCCACACCCAGCTCAACCCGGTCGTACCGGGAAGCCATAAACGCCCGACGAGCGCTGAAGAAACTCCGCCAGACGCCCAATTCAGGGCATCCGGCGGCATCCAGAATCCCAAGGATCGTGGCCCAGTTCAGGTGGTCGAAGGCCCCCTTGAAATCCACGAACGTGCCGAGCAAGTATCGGTGGGGGGACTCTTTGACCACCCTCACCGCCGTGTGCCACGCGTCCTCGGTCCCTCTGCCAGCCCTAAAGCCGAACCGCCGGTCGGCGAGGCCGTGGACATCCCTGCCCTCCAGCTTCGCCACCAGCACCTTCTCCAACAGCTTACCAAGGGCCGACAGCAGGCTGATCGGTCTGTAAGATCCGGCCTCGTCGGGCGGCTTTCCAGGACCCTTCAGAATGTCCACGACACGGGCGATTTTCCACTGGAGCGGGAACACCCCAGCTTCCAAGCACCCGATATACATGGTCGTTAACCCCCTGAATCAGGGACGTCAGGGCCTCGGCAAAGGCGACGGGCCCTTTTCCAGCCAGCGCCTCTCGGTTCAAGGCCTCCGCCACCTCCGCCAGGGCCGCAGCATACTCTGCCCAGTCTACGTCGACGGCCCGCCACCTGCGAACAGGCAGCGGGAGGTCGGCACCTCCGTCGGTCCGGACAAGGGTTACGCCCATGGCGTTGTGGTCCGAGTGCACCAGATCGGGCAGGACCTCCCACCCGACCCGGTACACTCCCTCCACACCCCTGCACAGAGTAACATCGATGTCCGACCGGCCCACAGGCCCGTCGAACGTGAACTCCCAAGACGGCTCGTTCATGACCTCCAGGTCGCAAGCGACGATGAAGGTCTCGAACTCACGGCCGCTGACCTCGTTCTCATGGCCCTGAGGCGGATCTTGGGGTGCCACACTAAATCACCTTTTGTATTTAACGTGCCGTCTCCGCCTCTCGGCTACAACACGGCACCCAAGTGCGAGGGGTCGGGATCACGCCCGACCAGCGCAGCACCGTGAACGGTGCCTACCGGTTTGCATCTGAGAATGCGGGCTCAGCACACGATCGGTCGCGCCGAGCGACTTTCCAACACTCTAACAGCTCTGCAGGCTGCTGCCCGAGTTGGTGGTACGCAACTCACACGCCGGAACCGCCAACGGTTCCTGACCAGCATACGGCCAACCTCTGCCCCCACGAGTCCAACCTCAATGGCTGGCCCGACTACGCGCCGGTGGCTCCCCAGCCCCCATGGTACCAGTCTGATTCACTGGTGGGAACTTCGTGGCACATAGTCGTGCCACTGCACTTTGCGGGTCCCGCCCCGGCGGCCGTGGTAGGCGAGCTGGAACAGCGGTGTCGCTACTCACCGAGGTTTCCACAGGCCTTCCCCCGTAGGGGTTGGACGGCAGGAACCCTCCTGCCGAACCAGTCACCTTGTGGGGCCGTGTCCCCACATCTCACAAGCACTTTCTGTTACGCGCACAAATGTCTCTCTTTTAGCGGCCGAAGCCAAGAATGGTCATAATACACTCAGTGATTACGCGCACCGCAAAATTGTCACCGTGTCCATAGACTATTTAACCGGGGTCGAGCTGCGCCCTATACGACCGGGCACGCCGGACGTACTCCGGGCACAGCCGGCTCCGCGTGGCATGTGCCACATCCTCTTGTCCACTCCGTGTACAGTTGACACATTTTGGAGTTCCCGTGGCGGGGCAAGCGCCCCGCAGATGGTCTTTCGAACCGCAGTGCTCACAGACCTGGTCCGGAGCACTGCAGTATTTCGCAATGTGGCCGAAGCCACAGCACTTGAAGCACCGAGTAACGTTCAGATACTCGGCGCTCCTATGTGAGCCCCAGGCGAGGTACACCCGCCCCCGCCTGAGGACTCCTTCTATGTGTCTCATGGGTAGCTGAACAACCCAGTTGTTCAGCCCCTGCTTCGTCTTAAAGCAATGGTCGAAGGAGACTGCCTCCAAGAGGACAGCCTCCTCCTCGTTCGAATACCCGAGGAGGTTTTTCGTAACGAAATCCCTCCTCAGGTCCTCCTGGTTCAACTCTGGGTCCACATCATAGATGATGAGACTTGGCCTCCTCTTTGGGGCGACCACCGCCGTGAGGCTCATGCCACTAAGGTCCGCACTGGTTATTAGCGCCGCGTCCTCCTCCGAGGCAACGTTGACAACGACGCCCCTATTTCGCGTCTGTCTCACAGACGCTACTTTAAGGGCGCCCCGCACCGTTTTGAGTCCGCGGAGGAGGTCCCTCTGGACCACCTCCACAGCTCTGTCGTCACTTTTCTCGGTGGGCCGTACTATGACGGCCACCGTCTTCGGATGGGGAGATTTCTTCCCCAACGTGACTGGCCCGACCGATGACGCTTGCGCGCCACCAGTCGAGCCAGTATCGTGTCCTCTTTTCCCGGTGGCAGCCGCGTACGACTGCCGGGGGGTCTCTTTCGCAACTCCTTGCAACACTTCATCGAGGCGCCTCTCGGCCACCTCTAACCTCACCAAATCGTCCGCCCGCCGATTCTCGGCCTCTTCCTTCTTCGCTTCGGCGTACACCCGCTGCCTGTCGGCCTCAGCCATGAGGTCCAGGGCCTCCTCCCGAAGCTCCTCCTTCGCGCGCGCGCGCCTCCTCAGGCGCTCGCGCTCTTTCGCCACGGCAACGCACTCCGCGCCATAGGTCGTCACGGTTCTGCGCCAGCGCATCGCATTATATCGCTCTATACGAAGCTTATTCTCGTACCCCGCCAGAAGGCAGAGCAAGATCTTTCCCACCGTTTTGCTCACCTTATTGGAGTCCTTGAACAACACTTTCTCTATTTCTTTTCTCTGAGAAGAGAGCCAGTCGTCGAGTTGACTCTGCCACTCCTCGTCGCTGTCGAGCGCCTTGTTGAGGACCTCCTCCATCTGCTCCGTCGGCAGCGCCTCCAGGGAGGCTACTACACTCCTAGGTGACCCTGCCACCTTCGTCTCCATCACTGCTACCGGCTTGGGGGACGTTTCCTTAGCACGGTCATCTTGGATCTCTTGAATTCCATGTGTCGCTTGGGTCTCTTGGGTGACTTGAGTCACTTGGTCCTTGGACTTGGGTCCGACCTTCTTCTTCTTCCGCTTCGCGTCAGGACCCTTCGAGGTGCCCCCTGAGTCGGGGGACCCCTCCGGGTCACTGGCGAGAGCGGGCGTCTCGCGTGCGCGTTTCACGCTACCCTGGGAGCGTGCCCCCAGGGAGACGATCGACGCCACGCTCGAGCATCTTGAGATGCCTATACTCGAAATTGCTTTGCCTGTTTCCTTGGTCGCGTCTGCGGCTTCTGCCGCCTCCTCCTTTCCTCCCTGGGCCGTGGGAAGCCCACTGTCCGTTGGCACCTTTGCTTGTTTACTGAATCCGGACTTTTCCATTAAACATTGGGGCTTTATACGAGGCTCCCCAGCTCGACCACCCGACACCACCATACCCCCTCAGCCCTCGGCGGTTTCCCGCTTCGGGCACCCTCCCGGGGGCCCACACACCGCCCCCGGGCGCCCCGCACCGGTAACTCCACCACCCGGAGCCCGGCTTGCTGCAGCGTGGCCTCGGCGGGTTGCAACCTGGCGCCCAGCCGGTCCACACCCTGGTGCCACCAGGCCCATCCAGGCAGTACACAGGCATTTTGCACGTGTTGCTACGAGGCAGCCTACTCGGGGTAGCTACTTCCGAGCCGGGCCTCGGTACTACCAGGCGGCCCCCGGGCGTGCCTGACCCCCCATCCGAAGGGGCCTCCCGGCTTTCCCACTGTACCATCAAAGCATTCGCCAGACTCACAAGAGGCGGACGGCACGGAACGGCCGGGGGCGGGACGAGGTCCCCCGGGTCGTGCAGACTTGGTCTGGCCGATGCCTGCCAACACGGGCTTTCCCAGCAGCTGGGTAAATACGCACTCCAAATATTGGAGGTAGCCGCGTAGGGGCTCACCGTTCCGGCAGCACATGGCGCATAGGTACAAAGTACCAAAAATGCCTCGTACCCACACCGTAGCAGCCCCTTCTCCACCATGGACGACGACGACCACGGCATCCAGCGACGCATCGGCCAGCACGACGGCGGACTTACCGTCGACGCTCTGGAAGACCGTCATCCTCGCCGGGATCCCCGCCACAACGCCACCCGCCCGCAGGTAGGGCTCCTGCAGGAGGGCGGCACCGTAGCGGCCCTCGACGAGCACCCGACCGCGGTCTGCCATCACGCCCCGCGAACGCCGACAATTGAGCCCAAGGACGCGGAGCCCAATGGGCCCGGCACCCCCCAGCCCGCCGGCAACCCCCCGCGCGGGCGACCGGCTAGCCATTACTGGCTCTCGCGTCCGGGCGGGCCCACCCCTCCACGGCGTCAGCCCTGGCCTGTGTTCGTCAAGTGTTTTTGTGTTTTCTGTTCTACGCCGAGAGACCATAGACCGTATGTGAGGTGTGGGGTCACAGCCTCACGTTGTGACTCATCCGGCAGGAGGATTCCCGCAGTCCGATTCCTACGGGAGGAGGCCTGTGGAAACCTCGGTGAGCGGCGACACCGCCGTTCCAGCTGGCCTACCCCGGCGGTCGGGGCGGGACCCGCGAAGTGTAGTGGCATGATTATGTGCCACGAAAACCCCACCAGTGATCTAAACTGGTACCATGGGGGCTCCGAAGCCACCGACCAGTGGTTGGCCCTGCCAGTGAGGTTGGACTCGTGAGGGCAGTGGTTAGGCCGCATGCTGGTCAGGAACCGTGAGTAGTTCCGGCGTGTGAGTTGCGCACCACCATCTCGGGCAACAGCCTGCAGAGCTGTTAGAGTGTTAGAAAGTCACTCAACGCGACCAGTAGTGCACTGAGCCCGCATTTTCAGAAGTAAACCGGGAGGTACCGAATTTCGGGGCCGCGTCGGTCGGGCGTGATCCCGGCCCCGCGCACATGGGTGCAGTGTCGTACGCCGAGAGGCGGCGACAGCACGTGAGATACAAAAGGTGATTAATGTCCCTATCTACTCTCCCCCATGTTCGGGGCCTTGTCGTGGAGCGAGGCTTGCGAGTTGTGGTGATCCGTGGGGCGATACCGACTGGGGCCTCGGCCCCTGGCTGGTCCAACCATGTCGGGCAGGTCCACGGTGAGCGGCCGGACTACGTTCGCACAAGCCCGGGGGCCCTCGCGCCGCCCCCGGCACCACCGCGCCGTCCCCCTCCTGTGTCTCTGGCGAATGCGTGCAACGCTACAGCGGAAAACCTGGGAGGCCCCTTCGGATGGGGGGTCAGGCATGCCCGGGGGCCGCGCGGTGGTGCCGGGGCCCGGCTCGGAAGTGGCTCCCCCCAGTGGGCCGCCCCGTGGCAACGCGCGAAAATAGGCTGTGTACTGCCCGGCAGGGTCTGGTAGCATCAGGATGCGGACCTGCTGGGCGCCAGGCGTTGCACCCGCCGAGGCCACACTGCACACTGCAGCTTCCGGGGGGAGGAATCACCGGTGTGGGGGGTTGGGGGCGGGGGGTGGGCCCCTTGGAGGGGTGGTTGGAGCGGGGAACGCTGCTTGGCCTCGCTGGCACGGCCCCTTTTAGGGTAGGATCGGCGGGTGCCGGATGACGCCCCCGCCGAGGGCTGGGGGGTAAAAGTATGTTTGGGTGGTCGAGTTGGGGACTCTCGGATAAAGCCCCAGATTTATGAATGATGTCCGGATTCATTAAATCAGCAAAGGTGCCAAAGGACACTGGTATTCCCGCCGCCCAACCCACTCGCGGAGTGGGGGCGGCGACTGGTGCCAGTGGCAATTCTGCCGCTCCCAGTGACGGTCGCGTGGAGGAGGGGGGGGGGAGGATTGCCTTGATGGGTCCCCCGCCGGCCCCTGGGGAGAAGAGGCGCGCGCCTTGGTCGGGCGGTCCCTGCCGGCGGTCGGCCTTGTGGTCCCGGCCACGGCGTTCGGCGGAGCGGGCGCTGCGAGGCGGGTGAGCCTCGTCGACCTCGTCGCTCGAGCCGTGTGCCTGGCTGGGGAGGTTTGGGCCACCGTGATGGACTCGACCAGCAAGGTGGTCAAGGGCGTCGCCTCCTTTATCGAGGAGAAAGTCGGGGGGCTTATGTCCCTCTTGGTGGTGGCCACACAGGGTGTGTCAGCCCTTCAGGACGAATGTGGAGGCCTTCGCTCCGCGCACGACGCCTTGGTTCGCGTGCTGCAGAAAGAGGGGGTGCATGCGGGTTGTGGCGCTTCGCGCCCCCCGACTGTTGCCTCGGCTGAGCCGAAACGGCCGACAACGTTCGCCGAGGCGGTGGTGTCAGGGCTCCCTGTGAACCCGTGAGCGGGGACCATGACCCAGGCCGCCGTGAAGGAGAACCTGAAGGGGTTGGTGAACCCTGATGAGGCGGCCATCTGCGTCACGGCGGTGAGGACCGTCCAGGGCGCTGTCCTGGTGGAAACGACGTCCGAGAAGTACCTCGAATTCTTCCGGGGGGGCGAGGCGATCCGCGGTGGTGGGCTCACCGTGACGGCGCCGGAGCCCCCCCGGAGGAAGGTGGGCGTGCATTCGGTGCCCGACGACCTGTCGGAGGAGGCGGACCTCGCAGCCCTGCGCGTCCAGTGCCTCCCTAGTACCGGGAAGGAGGAGTGCCACGTGGCCGTTAAGGTCGCGCGTAGGTTCGGGGGCAGCGGCAAGCAGGCGGGTGGCCAGGAGCCCCAATGAATCCTGGAGGCCGTGCCCGAGGTGGCAGCCGCCCTGGTGGCAAAGGGCCGCGTGTTTGTCGGGTGGCACTCGTGCGTGGTCCGGGATTACGTGGAAGCGGACCGGTGCTACCCGTGTCTTGGCTTCGGACACACCGCCGCCTTCTGCCGGAAGAAGGAGGTGGTGTGCGGCTGGTACGCTGGTGGCGGCCACCCGGCCGCGAGCTGCCCGGCGCGGGAGAAGCCTCTCAGCTGCGTGAATTGCGGGGAGGCCGGACTGGCGGCCGATCATCGGGCGATGGATGGTGCGTGCCCGCTCTTCCGGGCGGTGATTGTGCAGACCAGGGCCGACGCCGCGGAGGGGTGGGCCCGCTCGGCCGCGAGAGTAATGGCCAGCCAGTCCCCTGCGCGTGGGGTCGCCGGCGGGCTAGGGGGTGCGGGGCCCGTTGGGCTCCGCGTCCTCCAGCTCAATTGCCAGCGTTTGCGGTGCGTGATGGCAGACGTCGGTCGGGTGCGCGTCGAGGGCCGCTACGGTGCCGCCCTCCTGCAGGAGCCCTACCTGCGGACGGGTGGCGTTGTGGCGGGGATCCCGGCGTGGATGAGGGTCTTCCAGAGCGTCGACGGCAAGTCCGCCGTCGTGCTGGCCGATGCGTCGCTGAATGCCGCGGTAGTCGTCGTCTCTGGTGGAGAAGAGGGTGCTACGGTGTGGGTACGCGGCGTTTTTGGTACTTTGTACCTGTTGGCAGGCATGGACGCGAACGCCGTGTCCCGCCTGTGGGACTCCAAGAACCGTCTCCGGGGCCACGAGAACGAGGTCAGGGGCCGTGAGTTCGAGACCTTCATCGTCGCTTGCGACCTGGAGGTCTTGAACGAGCCGTCTCGGGAGTTCACGTTCGACAGGCCTGTGGGCCGGTCGGACATCGATGTTACTCTGGGCAGGGGTATGGAGGGAGTGTACCGGGTCGGGTGGGAGGTCCTGCCCGATCTGGTGCACTCGGACCACAATGCCATTGGCGTAACCCTTGTCCGGACCGACGGAGGTGCCGACCTCCCACAGCCTGTTTGTAGGTGGCGGGCCGTCGACGTAGACTGGGCAGAGTATGACGCGGCCCTGGCGGGGGCGGTGGAGGCGTTGGACCGCGAGGCGCTGGCTGGAAGAGGGCCCGTCGCACTTCGCCGAGGCCGTGACTTCCCTGATTCAGAGCGTTAACGAGTCTCGGCTGGGGCCGGCGGGTGCGCGGCCGCGAAGAAGCTCCCGCTGCTGGTGCCGGGAGCTCGACTCGGCGAGGCGACTGGCGAGGCGAGCCAGAGCGGCCCTGCAGCGAGCAATGCGGCGGGAGGCTCCTCAGGAGGAGCGGACGGCGCTCCGGGTTGCTTACCGTGAGCAATACCGGGGCTATCACCGTCGCCTCGGAAACCGCCCCTCGGAAAGAAGGAGGAGGACTGGAGGTCCTTCGTCGGCAAGGTGGGTAACGCCGGCCCTTGGGGAGACGTTTTCGGATCCTCTAGGACCGGCGGGGCCCCGTTAATATCAGTGGCGTTAGGGCGGGGGGGTGTGCTTGCCACCTCTTGGGAGGCGAGTGCGCGGGCGCTCCTGGGGCGCTTCTTCCCGCGGCTCCCCGATGGGGATGCTGCGGGGGAGGCGGCCGTCCGGCGCCCGACCCCCCCCGCCCCGGTGTCGATCGCCGAGCTGCGGCGCGTGTAACGTCGCGAGAAAAAGCACTATCTATTTCTTTATCCTCTCCTATTTTATTCAACTCCGGCGAAAACGCGGGCTCACCCGATGCCACATGGAAATCGTGGAAAACTACGAAAACCAATACACACGATAACGGCATTCTCATTTTTCGACGGGTCCTTATATTTTCTTTAGAATTAGGCGTACCACAGCCGAAACGAAATATATCGATAAGAAGCGAACGTCGCGCATAATTTCCCACGCGAGAGCACAGTCGGTCTTGACCATATCTATTCGCAACCGTCAAACGCAGTTGATGATAAAATCCTTACCCATAAGAACGTACAACACACGAAGACACACGAAAATATCGAAATCCTTACTCCACAAAAATATATATTCTCCAAAAGAAAATCCTTCATGCCGAAAAGTTGACCTGGCAATAAAACTACGTTAGTATTTCCCATGCGCTCTCACACCTGGGTCAACAAAGCCTATCTTGAGGCAAGCGCGGCAATGCGACCAAGGCCCTTTTTCCTCCCTATATTTATCCAACGCTCCAGATAACGAGACGCGGACTAGTTTCCGAGAATCGAGATGGAGATCACACACATCATAGCCTACACCCAATCATAGTCCTCAAAAATATTTCCCCTTCCAACTCGACCAATCATATGCACTTGTAAATTTCCTACATCCTTCCCACCAATCAAAAAATTAACGCATGACGAAAATGCACTTTTCGAGAAACTTCTTCTCCCACCATCCCAGCATCCAAAATATCTTACAAGCTAGGATACAACAATCTTGAAGTCAGTGTTCCATCATCACTCGATCAGAGCTAGTCTCCCAACAGTGTATCATCACCACTCGTTCAGAGCTAGTCTCCCAACAACTTTCATCGGAATAAGTAGAACAGCTGTCTTCTGACAGCAAACGCGAAAACTTGAACTTCGCAATTGTTCCTCATAAAACGCGAACTGTAAGAAATCATTTTAACTGTCTACGTTGAATGTGTACGTGTGAAACTCCCGTGTGTGAAAATTTGTATCAACGTGTAATCTGAACATTGACACGGAGCGTGCGCAACCGAGGGGTCCGACCTACCTGCGGAGGCCCGAACCTGACGGCTATAAACAGATTAGCGTATCCACTACCCATCGGCAAATGTAAGCGAAATATTTCATGTATATTTTGTATTATTAATTTAATACAATTAACCAAATTGGTTAATTATAATAAACCACGAATTCTCAATCATTGGCGTAAATCAATTTATTTATCAATCGAGTCACTGCATCATTCCCATCTTTGCATGCACCTTTCCCTTTTTCACCCTCATCCCGAGCTATTGCACTAGGCGTAGGCTAAAAAGAGGGAACCGCGATAAAACATATGCCCACGTCCCCTCAGGACGTGACATATAATTTTTGGGGGCTCGTCCGGGATTGTAAAAAGGGTATGTGCTGTTGCAAATTACCTTAATGGATAAGGAATCCACATGCGAGTCGCTCGATTTAAACATTACTGAGGATTTACCGCATTCAGAAACAGACGAACCAGGTCAATCCCGTAGTACAGGGTACGCATTGAGAGGATCAAACGCTAATTTATGATCTGGCCTCAAAGCTCCTAAAAGATCCATCAAAAAATTAGCATTACCAACTAAGGGAAATCCAGATAATTCAAACAATATGGCTCTAGGAACGAATCAATTAATATCTTTGAAGGAAGCTGTTAGCGTTGTTCCGGAATTTGACGGGAAAAATATCCCCTTCTCAGAATTTATGACCGCTTGTGAAGATGCCAAAGATATGCTTCCAGCCGAATCAGAGAAGTATTTAGTAAAATTATTGAGGAACAAATTGAAAGATCTAGCCAGAGAAAGCATACATGGAATTAAATTCGAGACAGTAAAAGACCTCGTAGATTTTCTAAAAAAATTATACGCGCCAAACAAATCCGAGATTCAGCTGTTGGGAGAACTCAGCAATATCTACCAGGCAAGCGGCGATAGCGTTATGGAATTCGCGACGAAAATTAGGAAAAAAGCAAGAGAAATATTAGAAGCAAGAAAATTAGCCAATAATGGGGAAGAGGACCAACTATTTAGGAGACAAATGGATGAATATTTTCTCACAAGTTTTAAACGCGGATTAAAAGAGGAGATCGAACACCGACTCCCACCGTGCGTAGACATGCCCACCGCCATCGATCACGCGGTTAGAATCGAACGCGATCTCAAGGCTCGAAGGGAATTGGAATCGCATTCCACCAAATCTGAAAGAGCCATTCCGACTAGACCTGTGAGGATATGCAACATTTGCAAAAAGGACAATCACCCGACCGAAGCTTGTCGATTTGCAACGGTAATTTGCCAAATTTGTAAAATACAGGGCCACAGCGCCAATGAATGTCGAAAATCTGCTAATGATCAGGGGTCTGTCACGTGCCAAACTTGTAAAAAAATAGGACATACCGCGGACAAATGTTTTCGCAATCAAAAATCCTACACAATTACGTGCCAATTGTGTAAAAACCCAGGGCACACGGCCAGCGAGTGTACATTGCGTAAAGGGCCACAAAATTTCTCCAATGATCGTCCTCGCCCCTCATCTGTTCCCCAGTGCCAATACTGTCACAATCATGGGCACACTGCGGACAGATGTTTTAAAATTCCGAAAAATTCGCCGCAAAACAATATACCTACCTGCCGATACTGCAAAAAGATAGGTCACACATTAGAAAATTGCCGCACACTTGAATATAATAAGTCGCAAAACCTGTCGGGAAACGGGAGGAATACCCTTCGGACGGGCGCGCCGAGCGGTACCCCGATCCCCACGCGTCCAGCAAATTTGGCCACGCAAGAGGCTCAAGCCGACGATATCCGACCTACACAGTAAACGCAGAAAACTTCGATAAGCTACCCTCGGTGTGTATCGGAGCACTACCGGAAAAGGGTCGCACGATAATGCTATTAGACACTGGAGCCATTCCCAATCTCATAAAGAAAGAATATACAAGGAATATGGTCGGTATCGATGAGTCAGACATTATAAAATTAAAAGGTATATCAGAGCTACCAGTGTACGCGTTAGGGAGCGTAATAATTCAAGTATTCGGGTTTAATGCCCTATTTCATATAATTCCAGATTCGATACCGCTCCCCTATCCTGGATTATTAGGGTCGAATTTCTTTTTTCAAACTAAAGCAAAAATTAATTATGAAACAGAACGTTTTGAATTCGGAACAAGATCTTGGCCATTTGAAAAATCAGGCGAACCTGACGAGGTGATAGAAATCCCCGCGCGTTCGGAAACTTCCTTTCACGTAAAAGTGGAGGATAGCACGATAAAGGAGGGTTATCTCTCGCCTTTAAAAATCCGCAATGGTGTATATGCCGGCGACTGTCTGGTAACAAACATCCGCGGTAAGGCTCATTTGAAGGTTTACAATACCACAAATGATGCCATACGACTGATCGTGCCAGTCGTAAAACTGCAAGAATTCGACACGATCGGAGACTTAGCAGAAAATAAAACAAATCAAGATTGCATGACAATTTTTAACTCCAGTTCGATCCCTCGTGACTCTTCTATTTCAAGCGACGATTGCAAGACAATCGGGTATATCCAGGGTCCAAAGGAGGCCAATTTTGAAAAATCGACGAAAAATGTCGAATTAAAAACCTGGCATCGCCCCAAAGAGAGCGATGATCAAGGAAAATTTAGAAAAAATTACGGTAGCGAGGAAAGAACTGGAACTGAGATCAATCAATCAAATAAAAATAATAATAAAATATCGGGCCAAGAATCAAAATCGAATAAAATTGGAAAATCAAGAGTAAAAATAAAAGAAAAGCCAATGAACGAAGAAAATTCAAAATTGAAAATGAATAAAAATTCAAATCTGAGGGAAATTCAAACGGTAAATTGTGTTTCCATGTCTGACCCAAGATCGCGTAACATAAAAACTCTGTCGGAGCGCACGGAGACAATAAGAGGGCTCCTGCGACTCGATCATCTAGCCAAAGATGAGCTAGATCATGTAGAAAAAATTATCGAAAAATACCCAGATAGGTTTCACATAAAAGGCGAACCTCTGGAGTCTACATCTGTGCTGCGACATAAGATCCCCACGGTCGATGACCTCCCGATCAATACAAAACAATACAGGTTTCCTCAGGCTCTTAAGGGCGAAGTCCAGCGTCAGGTAGACGAGCTACTGGACTCGAGGATTATCAACCATTCTCAATCCCGGAACAACAGTCCTGTTTGGATCGTACCAAAGAAACCCGACTCCAATGGCAATAAGCGTTGGAGAATGGTAATTGATTTTCGGGCCCTTAACGAAAAGACAATCGGTGATTCTTATCCGTTGCCTAACATCACAGACATTCTGGATCAATTAGGCAACGCGAATTATTTCTCCGTATTCGATCTAGCGTCCGGATTCCATCAGATAGAAATGAATCCCGAAGATAAGCCGAAAACTGCTTTCTCTACTCCATATGGGCACTATGAATTTTCGAGAATGCCTTTTGGGCTGAAAAATGCCCCGGCGACTTTCCAGCGCTTGATGGACGTCGTGTTGAGTGGACTCCAAGGAGTGTCCCTCTTCGTTTATCTCGACGACATCGTCGTTTACGCCAAGGATTTAGAGGAGCACGGCGCGAAAATCGAGGAACTGATGGAAAGGTTGCGTAAAGCCAATCTACAGTTGCAACCGGATAAATGTGAATTTCTCAGGCCAGAAGTTAATTACCTAGGGCATATAATCGGGAAAGACGGTTTAAGACCGGATCCCAATAAATTGTCAGCGGTAAGGGAATTCCCAGTTCCCAAAACTGTTAAAAATATTCGGCAATTTTTAGGCCTAACAGGTTACTACCGTAGGTTTATTAAGGATTTCTCGAAGATCGCAAAACCATTAACACGACTCTTGGAAGATAAGGTCGAGTTCGAATGGACGGAGGAAACACAAAAAGCCTTCGAAGTACTCAAAAATAAACTCTGTGAAGCTCCCATCTTGCAGTATCCAGACTTTGAAAAACCGTTCATAATAACAACGGATGCTTCCGGCTACGCCTTAGGCGGAGTATTATCACAAGGTGAAATCGGGAAAGATAAACCGTTCGCTTATACATCGTGCGTACTACGCGGGGCAGCCCTTCGGTACGACACGTATGAAAAAGAGGCAATGGCAATTATTCATAGCGTCAAAGCTTTCAGGCCGTATATTTACGGTAGGAAATTCACGCTTGTGACCGATCATAAACCCCTGGTCTGGTTTAAAACAGCCAAAGACGCGAACGCACGCGTCCTGAAATGGCGACTTAAACTTTCGGAATACGACTACGACGTCGTGTACAAGCCAGGGAAATTAAATTCAAACGCCGACGCTTTATCGCGTAACCCTATCGAAAATCTCGAGGACGTCAAAGCCATACCTCATTACGAACAAAAAAACGACGAGAATCTAGATGAGATAGCACAGGACATACTCCGCGAATTAGCAGAAAACAGTGTTAGCGAAAACGAAGGCCCTATACGTTTTACAACTCAAGCAGAAATTCATGAAACCCCAAAAATAGAAGGAATAAATGTCGTCACTCGCTTGCAAGCGAAGAACTACGTATCTCAGGTAGCTAAGAAAACAAAACAACAGGTTAAAGAAAAACTCGGTGACGATGTATCGGAAATGGTTGACGTACCTGCCTCCAAGGAGACAGATGTGCGCTCCAAGTCCCGGCGCCTTGCGCTCCGAAATCGTAAGGCCATAAACTACGAGGAAAGTAGCAGCGAGGAAACAGAAGCCGAGATAACAAGGCCCGCGCGTGTTAGGCGACTCCGAAAGGGCACTGACCCCGAATCAGCTGAGAGGCCTAACCTGCGCAAAGCACCTCAAATTCCTAATCCCAAAAGTTCCACTGACCTAGATTCCGACTCCACCAACGCAGTTGACTCATTATCCTCTGAGGATGAAGGACTTCCGATCCAGGAAGACAAAACCTCGGAATTTAAAATCGCGAATTGCATAACAAGCAAAGAATTGTTCCATTTTCGCAACGATAACCTAGTATATTTTGTCGACTCAATTGGAAAACCTTGCGACTCTGGATCGCAAAAATTATTTGAAGTAAATAAACTTCCCCTCTGGAAGAATCTAACAGAAGGTCGTGCTTATAGTAAACAGGTTGGAAAAAAATATCACATTGCCCTAGTCATCAAAGGCGAGTATTCTGGCTCATTATCCTTCGTATCAGAAAATATTAAAGAAAGCGTAAGGGAATTAAAAGATCTTTGCGAAAATCTCAAGCTCCAATCAGTGAGTATTTGCCACAGTAACCACGTCGAGCGCCTAATATGGGCTGACGTCTTGAACATAATAAAAGAAACATTCAAGTCCAGTGAAACAAGAGTAATCATCTGCTTAGGGACACTACGCTACGTGCCAACCAAAAAACGAGATTCCATTTTCTACGAGATGCACAAGTCCCCTATAGGAGGACACAAAGGCGTCTCCAAGACATATAACAGAATTAAAAGAGAGTATTTTTGGGAAGATTTGAAATCGGATATTCAGAGAAGAATTCAGCAATGCCTAGATTGTCAATTAAAGAAACTGGTTAGAGTCAAAACAAAACAGCCAATGATCATAACGGATACACCGGGCATGGTTTTTGAAAAAATATCGATGGACATAGTAGGTCCAATGCAACGTACGTCCAATCAGAACGAATACATTCTGACTATCCAAGACAACCTTTCAAAATTTTGTGTCGCTATTCCACTCCCAAATGCACAAGCGACAACGGTCGCCGATGCATTGATAAAGAAATTTATATGCGTTTTTGGTGCACCCAAGGCGCTATTAACAGATCAAGGAAGTAATTTTTTAAGTGGCCTCATGAAACGAATCGCTAAACGATTTCGAATTAAGCGATGTCGGACAACGGCATTTCACCCTCAATCTAACGGATCCCTTGAGAGATCTCATCATGTATTGGCTGAATTTTTGAAACAATATGCAGATAAGGATAATGAATGGGATCAATGGCTAGAATTAGCGACCCTTTCATATAATACCAGCGTTCATGAGAGTACAAAATATATTCCATATGAAGTAGTTTTTGGCAAACTAGCGAGAGTTCCATCAAGCGAACCACTTAGAGAATCCGATCAGTTGCCCACTTATCGCGGGTATTTGATTGAATTAATTACGAGAATAAATGGAATCAGGAACCTCGCCTATGAAAACCTAGTCTCGTCCAAACATCGTTCGAAAAAAAATTATGATAAAAATGCTAATCCAAAGAGTTTTAAGGTTGGAGATTTTGTCTATCTCCAAAAGGGTCCCAAACCAGGTAAACTTGGAGACCATTATACTGGACCACATAAGGTGCTAGAAAAACTGGACAAGGGTAACGTGAAAATCCAATATTACAAAAAAGCACGTATCGTTCACGAGAATAGATTACGGTATTCGCACATTAACGTCGAAACAAAGCCGAAAAGAAAAACCAAGTCGACGAGAGTCGACGAATCCGATTTTAACCCTAATTAAACAAATAATAATAATAATTACCCTATTTTTCAGGTGGCCGTTATCAACCTATTCAGTATCAACAATATCACCTTTATACTTGCAACCAGCGAAAAATATTGACTTTTTAATTACAGTATCCTCAGTACAGAACACCGGAAACTACTTATATTCAAACCACGCCGAAAGAACTGTTTCACAATTCGAGAAAGATTTCCTGTCGCGAACGTAGATATAATCGCTTATGTCAATTCAAATTTATATACGTAGTTATTATATTATATTAGAAAATCATTACATTACTATATGCATACGCAACATTGTAGCAAAGAGCGCCAAATATTCCAAAATAGCTGTTGTTAGTAGTATAAGCCTCGGACGAATTGTATACAATTCAATGAAGAAGTCTATTTATATAGTGGTACTTGCTGGCGAAATAGTACACGTTATTCATTAGATAGTAATAGAAGTAAATCTGATCAGGTTATAAGAATATTACGATCAACCTGTCACTCGTGGGAACGAAAAATATCTCCTTACTCCTCGAACTCATATACTACCAAAAGAAGATCTCAAACAACCTGTAATTCCATACTTCCTTCATATTACCTTTACGGAGACATCTGGTACAAGTTCATGGCTGCTCCTGTCGAAGCCATACTACCTGCAAGCATGAAGCCGGCGACGAAGTCTACTTGGCGATACACCAACCCAGAATCACCCTGTGGGATCTATTCCGCAGAACATCGACAACGTACGAAAACATATCATGTTTCCTGTGGAGCAACCCGCTGCCCTAAACAATATGGCACGGGGCATCAGTGGCCAAAACACTGTCAATCAAGAGGAGAAGTTGTTATATCTCCTGGATAACAACGATATATAACGCCAAGCGGACTCCATCTGGAATCGCACCTGGGAAAATTCATTCAATTCGGTACAGCAAGCGCTGGTCTCACCCGAATGTTACCCATCATGCGACCAATCAAGCTCCTCATACATACGGTAATCCATGTATACAGCCAACACACTGTGTATGGCTGGCCGATCTACCTCGTCGATGCAGGTGCAGGAAGAAAACCTCAACGGATGCAGAGATTGGTCAAGAACTTCATAAACTTGTGACGGCCCCTTCAGCCGAACCAAGGAGTCATACCAAGGCCAACGCTGCAACACATGATGTCCACCTTAACATTTCCACTAGTCCAAAATACGACGAATCCTCCAAATCGCGTTCCTTCCGTTGAGTTTACGCGAGAAGACATATTCAGGTACAAAAAGATCATCATGATTGATCATTTTTTTTTTTAATTACTTTTATTCTCATTATTTTGTTCTTCTAACCTTGTCAGGTAAAATAGGATTAAACAAGCAAATAAGTATCGATGCATAAAGGGAGCGAAAAATGTGATACATTTTAAGCAACAAAAAAATCTACATATAACTATAATTTTAAAAAGGGAAAAAGGAAACCTCATTGAAGATCTGTCTAAATATATATATATATACAATAAAAAGTAATACCTACTTTCCAATGTTTTTAAGTCACATTGTAAGTCGATCAATGACAATGCCAATTCATATTATTGTGCCATTATACGTTTGATCACCACTCCCAACGATTACGATCGAGCGAGACGCTCAATCCTAAAGGGGGGAGGTGTAACGTCGCGAGAAAAAGCACTATCTATTTCTTTTTCCTCTCCTATTTTATTCAACTCCGGCGAAAACGCGGGCTCACCCGATGCCACATGGAAATCGTGGAAAACTACGAAAACCAATACACACGATAACGGCATTCTCATTTTTCGACGGGTCCTTATATTTTCTTTAGAATTAGGCGTACCACAGCCGAAACGAAATATATCGATAAGAAGCGAGCGTCGCGCATAATTTCCCACGCGAGAGCACAGTCGGTCTTGACCATATCTATACGCAACCGTCAAACGCAGTTGATGATAAAATCCTTACCCATAAGAACGTACAACACACGAAGACACACGAAAATATCGAAATCCTTACTCCACAAAAATATACATTCTCCAAAAGAAAATCCTTCATGCCGAAAAGTTGACCTGGCAATAAAACTACGTTAGTATTTCCCATGCGCTCTCACACCTGGGTCAACAAAGCCTATCTTGAGGCAAGCGCGGCAATGCGACCAAGGCCCTTTTTCCTCCCTATATTTTTCCAACGCTCCAGATAACGAGACGCGGACTAGTATCCGAGAATCGAGATGGAGATCACACACATCATAGCCTACACCCAATCATAGTCCTCAAAAATATTTCCCCTTCCAACTCGACCAATCATATGCACTTGTAAATTTCCTACATCCTTCCCACCAATCAAAAAATTAACGCATGACGAAAATGCACTTTTCGAGAAACTTCTTCTCCCACCATCCCAGCATCCAAAATATCTTACAAGCTAGGATACAACAATCTTGAAGTCAGTGTTCCATCATCACTCGTTCAGAGCTAGTCTCCCAACAGTGTATCATCACCACTCGTTCAGAGCTAGTCTCCCAACAACTTTCATCGGAATAAGTAGAACATCTGTCTCCTGACAGCAAACGCGAAAACTTGAACTTCGCAATTGTTCCTCATAAAAACGCGAACTGTAAGAAATCATTTTAACTGTCTACGTTGAATGTGTACGTGTGAAACTCCCGTGTGTGAAAATTTGTATCAACGTGTAATATCAACATTGACACGGAGCGTGCGCAACCGAGGGGTCCGACCTACCTGCGGAGGCCCGAACCTGACGGCTATAAACAGATTAGCGTATCCACTACCCATCGGCAAATGTAAGCGAAATATTTCATGTATATTTTGTATTATTAATTTAATACAATTAACCAAATTGGTTAATTATAATAAACCCCGAATTCTCAATCATTTGCGTAAATCAATTTATTTATCAATCGAGTCACTGCATCATTCCCATCTTTGCATGCACCTTTCCCTTTTTCACCCTCATCCCGAGCTATTGCGCTAGGCGTAGGCTAAAAAGAGGGAACCGCGATAAAACATATGCCCACGTCCCCTCAGGACGTGACACGCGCCTTGAGGCGGATGCAGGTCGGCAGTGCGCCTGGACCGGATGGGATTACCGACCCATGGTGTGGGCGCTCGTGACGGTTGGGCCGGACCTGGCTCTGGTCATGTATAACGGGTGCTTGGAAGCTGGGGTGTTCCCGCCCCAGTGGAAAATCGCCCGTGTCGTGGCCATCCTGAAGGGCCCGGGGAAGCCGCGCGACGAGGCCGGGTCTTACAGACCGATCAGCCTGCTGTCGGCCCTCGGTAAGCTGTTGGAGAAGGTGCTGGTGCCGAGGCTGGAGGGCAGCCTCGGCACCAGCCACTAGCACCAGCACCACGGCCTCGCCGACTGGCAGTTCGGCATTAGGGCTGGCAGAGGGACCGAGGACGCGTGACACACGGCGGTGAGGGTGGTCGAAGAGTATTCCTACCGATACGTGCTCGGCACGTTCGTGGATTTCAAGGGGGCCTTCCACCACCTGAGCTGGGCCACGATCCTCGGGATTATGGAGGCCGCCGGATGCCCTGAATTGGACATCTGGCGCAGTTTCTTCAGCGCTCATCGGGCGTTTATGGCCTCCTGGTACGACCGGGTAGAGCTGGGTGTGGAGCGGGGGTACCGTGTCGTATGCCGAGAGGCGGAGACGGCACGTTAAACACAAAAAGGTGATTGATGTCCCTATCTACTGCCTCCCGGGGGCAGTACCGCCACTTGGTGGCAGATTGCACGGGCACTGGCGAACCCGGGGTACCCGAGCCAACCATGACGTAACCCTGGGTAGCGTTGCAACGACCCCCCGGCGCCTGGCGAGCGGTGTTCGCATGCTTGCATACGGCATGCGAACTCCCACGGCCGGGGGCCTTGGTTTAACCGCCTGGGCTGCGAGGAGCATAACCTCTATAGAAAATCCTCAACCCCAGGCTTTGGCGGGCGGCTGAGGGGGTCCTTGGCTGGGGAGGTGGCCCAGTCTTTAGCTCCGCCAACTCCGGGGCACCTGGGGGGACCTCGGCCGTACAAATCCCCCTTGCGTCGGTAAGGCGGAAGGCCGGCGTGTACCTTTGGACCTGGCCAGACTCGTGGAAATAAGAATGGAACATATAACAAAAACAACAAAAGGCAAGACTGGAAATAAAATGACAACGAAACAAGGCACGTCGACGGATAAGAATGAGGAAGCAGGCAAAGCTCAGACGGCAGATCAGACGAGACCAGGCATCTCGAGGAGCTCGAGCGTGGCGTCGATCGCTTCCGTGGGAGGACGCTCCCAGGGAAGCGTGAAGCGCTCACGCGAAGAGCTCGTTTTCGGTAGCGACTCAACGGGGTCCCCCGGGCATGGGGGTACCTCGACGGGTCCCGCCGTAAAACGTAAAATGATGGCCGGACCTAAGTCCAAGACGAAGAAGGCCGAAGGCTGGATCGAGGGGACCTTCCTCAAGCCAGCAAAAGAGACCGCTGAGGTGACCGATGCGGCAGTTGCACCCGAGAAAATGGATGATGCAGACATCGCAAAAGCGGTGACCAAAGCGGACATCACGGGGGAAGTGCTCGAGAAGGAGGAGGATGGAGACGACGAGCTCAATGCCTGGCTTGCCGAGCACAGGAACGACGTGGAGGAGTTTATGTTCACGGAGGCCAACAAGGCGAACAAACCGGCGATCAAAGTTCTGCTCGGTCATATAGCAGACTATGAGTGGAAGATCCGTTTTGAACATCAGAACGCGATACGGTGGCGCACAGCCGTGAGGACGTATGGTGCAGAGGCCGACCTGTTGGAAAATGACCGCAACCACCTCAGGGCGCGCGAGGAGGAGGCCAGGAGGGAGCGCGAAAGGGAACGTGCAGAAGACGGGAAGAGGGTAGAGAAGGCCGAGAGGCGGCGGGCAGAAGCAGTGAGGATGACGGAGGAGGCCGGAAGGCGCCTAAAAGAGACACGGGAGGAGACACCCCGGCAGTCGAACGCGACTGCCGCCGGGAAAAGTGGACATACTGACTCGTCTGATGGTGCGCAAGCGCCATCGGTCGGGCCAGTCACGTTGGGGAGAAAACCTCCCCAACCAAAGACGGTGGCCGTAATAGTGCGGCCCACCGATAAGTCAGGCGGATAAGAGAGGCGGAGACGGCATGTTAAACACAAGGTGATTTAATGCCCCTATCTACTTCCTAGCGAAACCACTGCGAAGGGAACGGGCTTGGAAAAATTAGCGGGGAAAGAAGACCCTGTTGAGCTTGAGTCTAGTCTGGCACTGTAAGGAGACATGAGAGGTGTAGCATAAGTGGGAGATGGCAACATCGCCGGTTAAATACCACTGCTTTCATCGTTTCTTTACTTACCCGGTTAGGCGGAGCGCGTGCGCCTCGGCCTTTGTGCCTGGCTGTCACGGTGTGCTAGAGCCAAGCGTGTAAGAGCGGTGTGAGGCTTCGGCCGATCGCCGATCATACGCCCGCGTGTTCCGATCCGAGGACACTGCCAGGCGGGGAGTTTGACTGGGGCGGTACATCTGTCAAAGAATAACGCAGGTGTCCTAAGGCCAGCTCAACGAGGCCAGAAACCTCGCGTAGAGCCAAAGGGCAGAAGCTGGCTTGATCTCGATCTTCAGTACGCATAGAGACTGCGAACGCACGGCCTATCGATCCTTTTGGCTTGAAGAGTATTCAGCAAGAGGTGTCAGAAAAGTTACCACAGGGATAACTGGCTTATGGCAGAAAAGCGTTCATAGCGACGTTGGTTATTGATCTTTCGATGTCGGCTCTTCCTATCATTGCGAAGCAAAATTCGCCACGCGTCGGATTGTTCACCCGCCTTCACGTTCGAACGTGAGCTGGGTTTGATCTCATTCCATTCTTCGGCAATTGCTGCATAAAATAATTCTTCGATGGATCTCGATAAATCATCGCTCGTTATTCTTTGCTCTACCCCAATTACTACATGGAACTCACGGTTGACTTCCTCAGAATAGACGTCGAAATTCGGTGCAGCCTGGCCTCTTCTTCGTCTCTTCTGACGAAACAAATATCTACACCACCCTCGGGTATTGGAGAGTTCGTCAAGAGTATTTTTCTTCCCAGTTTATCTTAGAGGAATCGTTCGGTATCTTCCCGGGCATCGCCCTGATGTGGTTCTTCCAATTCTTCCATTGACATTTCCCCTGTTTTTTGTATCCTCCGTCTTTTTGTGCTCACGTTTTCTTCCAGTTCTTCTTGGTCAGCCTTTCTTCTTCTTGGCGCTATTATTTTCCTCGGCCAATCGTCTTCTTTCGAGGTACCTGGTGTCGGGCTTTCCTCTCTTCTCGATGACCCTGGTGCCTGATTGTCAATGTTCACTTGACGGTTTACCAAGATTGGGTCCCTCGATAACGCATCTGCATTGGTGGTGAGGTCCCTTTCTTGTATACGATATCGTATTCATAATCTTCTAGAGCGATTCGCCACCTTGCAAGTCGTGAATGCGGATTTTTGTGATTCATCAACCAGATTAATGGACGGTGGTCGATAATGATCTTGAATTTACGACCGTACACGTAGGGTCGAAAATGTTTGATGCACCAGACAATCGCCAATAACTCCTTTTCCGTTATTGAATAGTTTCGTTCTGCTTTGTTGAGTCCACGGCTCGTATACGCAATTGGATGTTCCGTGCCAATTTTTTCTTGAGAAAGTATTCATCCCAGAGCAATGTCCGAAGCATCTGTGGTCAACGTGAACTGTTTGGAAAAATCGGGGGACGCCAAAATAATTCCCCTTTTAGGGTGGTAAAAGCCTTTTCCTGTGGAGTGCCCCAAATAAAATTAACATTTTTTTGCAGAAGCTGCGTCAATGGTTTGGCCGTTTTACTTCAGTCTCTAATGAATTTCCGGTGGTATCCTGTCAATCCGAGAAATTGGCGGACATTTTCAACGTTTTTCGGTTTTGGGAATTCAGAAACACTTCTGCAAGTTTCAGGGTTTATCTAAATATAAACCTAAAAGTCTAAATATTGTTCTTCGAGAGTCGTTCCATAGACTACAACATCGTCTAGGTAAACGAAGCAAGTGTTGCCAATCAATCCTCGTAGCGCGTCGTCAATTATCCTCTGAAATGTTGCTGGGGCGTTCTTCAAACCGGCATGCGTAAGTATTCGAAGTGACCATGGGGTGTACTAATCGCTGTTTTTTTTTCTATCTTCGATTTTCATTGGGATTTGATAAACTCCACTGGCCAAATTTAATGCTGAGAAGTACCGTGCGTTACCTAGCTGATCAAGAATTTCCTCGATGTTCGGCAAAGGATAGGCATCCTGTAGAGTTTTTTCATTTATTTTTCGAAAGTCGACGACTACTTTCCATTTTTGTTTGCCAGACGCGTCCTTTTTCCGGAAAGCTTTTATTTTTTTCCTTTCGTGCTCTTGGACTTCCTTTTTGATAATTCGGAGCGGTGCTGAACCTTCCCAGGTTTGATGAATTTTCCTTAAAAGGTTTTTTGGACAGAACCCGCGACATTTCCTCTTCTTTCTCGGTCTCCAGGGCGAGATTTTGCGCTTCTCTTATTGTTTCAGGCTTTCCTGCTTTCACGAATAATCTGATACTTGGCAACCGTCCCCGACTAAATTGTGCTACCCCTTGTTTTTCTTCATTTTGGAGTATTACTGCTCGATGTTGTGGGTTTAACCTCCGATCACTCGTCACTGCACGATTTACGTTCGCGTGATGTTCTGAAATTTTTTTATTATATGCATTCACGCCCTCACTGTTTTGTTGGCATTGGCTTCTCTCAAGCGAGCTGATTTCGTAGGACTTGCTATCCCCAAAATTGTTACGTAGCACTTGGAACAACTCTTCGGTTTTTCGAATGTTGTGACCATCAATTGCTTTGCGCGCACCTTTAGTGATTTTTTTGATATCACTGATCTGGTGAACATATTTTTTTGTGTTTCTGGGATTTTTTCTGGTAGTGATTTTATCTCGAAAATAAAGGTTTCCACCGAGAAGTTGTTCCCTTCGAACTCGGTAATAAATTCTAAGCTCTCTTTCAGTCGTTTTACAGTTGACACTTGGTGATTAGTTTCTTGGGGCGGCGCTTCATTAAGTTCTTCTTAGGAAAGCATTTCCCTGTTGCCTCCCAAATCTTCAATTTTCTGGTTCAGGCCGTCAACTTTTTCTCGACGCGACTCTAACGCGTCACGAAAGTCGTGCAGCAGTAGATACATACATATAGCGAGAGACGACGATGGTCACAGGTGTTGTCTAGTGGGTATCCCGCGGCGGCGCGTGGTGGGGGTGTCTGGCGGTCGCGTTTGCGTCGCTGTGGCACGTTTGGGGAATTAGCGGTGAGGGGAGTCGGCGGTGTCGGAGGGGTGTGGGGATTGGGCCCTTTTTCGGGAGCTCGTGGCTAAGTGAGGGTGGTTTCGAGCCGCTTTTCTGAATAGACGGAGTGGTGGTGTCTTCTGTATATGTCGAGAACCTGTTTACCGCTGGAGCAAGCGGGTGGGGGTTCCGCCGCGCGGATAGTATGGGGAGGAAGGTGGGGATAGGGAGAATCGGGTAAAGAAAAAACGCGATGATTTACGTGTATACATGTATCGAAGTTTTTATTCAAAATGTTATCCGTTCGTGCATATTGTGTGTGTGTGTGTGTGTGTGTGTGTGTGTGTGTGTGTGTGTGTGTGTGTGTGTGTGTGTGTGTGTGTGTGTGTGTGTGTGTGTGTGTGTGTGTGTGTGTGTGTGTGTGTGTGTGTGTACATGCAAATGTGAAAGTCGGCGTCTATCACACCTACTCGAAAAATGAGTGCAGCAGAAATGCTGGATGTTAAATAAAGTCCTCACCCATAAAACTTACTTTATGCAGCTGTAGTAATAAAGAGGCGTGCTCTTCCAAAATGTCACTACATCCGGGTTTTGTTTTCTTTTCCACAGGTAATACCGAGGTATGATATATGCAAAATATGCGAGATATATGCAAAGTACTCAATAATGCGTGGATACCACCGCACGATTTTTTGTGTAAAAACCCCCGATCTTCCACGCTTATACTCCCTTTTAACTGGTTCATGTCGTTGCCATGCCTCCCCACTATTCTTATAATATTACAATATAAGAACACTATAGTGTGGAACTATAGTGCACTCCTAAGATAGAGGAAAAATATGGGAAAAAGATTGCCGGATGAAACGTGCTTCTACCACCGCAGGCTTCACACTACGAATCGAGAAGTCACTTTTGCCGACATCACCTCTTGGAACTTCCGTTGTCAACTTACGTGTAAATGGCTGAGAAAATTCCACAATTTAAATAAAATCTGTGCGATCAAGGCGCACTTATAAATTCCATGGAAGAGTATACAGTATGGGAGCCACAATGTGATCAGTGTATGGAGTCGTTGAAAACGAAAAGCCGAATTAATCGACCACGATTATCACCCGGAAATCCGCAATCGTTCGTAGCAGGAATCGGTCTCTTAGAAGGGTTGAAGAATATTCTGCGCAGACGATTTTACATGCGGGTGCGGGAACAGTGATCGTGGTTTGATCTGGCGAGAGATTAATACGGCGTTCGAAAATCGTGTCCTGACTGGCTGCGTCATCAATAACAACCATCTTGAACCTCGTCATATTCTCGAAGACGCATGTGATATGATGCTTTCACATGTGCAAGACATTACCAGCAAACAATTAAGTGTAAAAGTGAATACAGCTTTCAATGGTGAATTTGAAGCAGGTGACAAACGCGCAAATGAAAGTGTCAACACGAAAAACTTTGAACTTTTTACCACATGCAATTTACGTGGGTGGTATACACAACGAGTTGTCGAACCTACTCTGGTATCATTAAATATCAACAAATACAATCCAATGCCTGCTGGATGTCAAAGTGTTTTGTCGCGGGAAATAATCCTGAAGAAAGCGGTGGTAAATGTAAAGTCAAAGGATAACGCATGTTTCGCGTGGGCAATGGTGGCTGCTCTTTATCCAGTGGAAACAAACGTGCATCGAGTAACTTCATATCCGCACTATTCAACTGTACTGCAGCTTCAGGGAATTGCTTTTACGATGACTCTCAATCGAATAACGAAATTTGAATCGCAAAATAATGTTTCGTTTAATGTATTTACAACGGAAAAGAAAGGCATCGGCCCAATTCGAACATGCGCCCAAAAACTGGTTAATCACTTCAATTTATTGTACGTGGAGGATTCGTCGGACCACAGCGTGGGACACTTTGTATGGATAAAAAAATTATCCCGACTCGTGAGCACGCAGCTGAACAAAACAAACAGGAGAAAAACACACCTGCGATCGGTGAGTACCACGAAGCATACTCGAGAATACACATATGAGCAAGTATGTACTTCGATAATATAATTCTTTCCGTCGTTTTGTTATAGGTGTTTGGACTACTTTTAAACGAATGCTAAATTACGATCGCACGAGATGGATTGTGGAAAATCAAACGACTGTGCCATTCGACTACCTGGTGAAACGGACAAATGGCTAGCGTTCGAAATCTCTCAACGAAAAGAGCGACTTCCATTTGTGATTTATGCGGATCTCGAGTGCGTTTTGGCAAATGTTGACAACAAAAATATACAGCAACAGCACGAAGTGTTTAGCGTAGCGTACAACGTGCATTGCTCGTATGACCATTCGTTATCGGGATTCTACTCGCTGCGCGATGCCAATCGCATCCCATGGTTTGTTGAGAACCTTAAAAATTTAGCTTTGCGCATCAATGATATCCTATCGGATAGTGTTCCCGTGGTACTTCTAACTCCGGATGAGCGGGCAAAATTTCGAAGCGCTGCTCAGTGCCATATATGTTAAAAACCATTTGCCGAAGACGACATACGTGTTCGTGATCATTGCCTTTTGACCTTACGTTATAGAGGTCCCGCCCATTCTAACTGCAATTTCAATTACCAGCGGTATTTTTTCATTCCCGTATTTTTCATAATTTGTCCGGCTATGATGCACAGCTCATAATCGAGGAACTAGCCACAGCATTCGAGGGGAAAACCACTATGCTGCCCATAACTAAAGAGGAATACATTTCGTTTACAAACACATTTCGAACGGCAGACAAGTCACATTCGATGTAATTACGCTTTGGCCTCATTTTTGACAATGGACAAACTACAAATTTTACGTTCGCCATTTCGTGACATAACGAGCGATAGTTTAATCCTATTAACTCGAAAGGGCGTCTTCCCCAATGAATATAACGATAGTGTAAACCGATTAAAAGACTATCACCTACCACCACGAGACGCATTCTACAGTACTTTGACTGGTGACATTGTAAGTGAGAACGAATACGCTCCCGCCAAGAATGTATGAGAACGGTTTTCTATTCAAACGTTAGGTGAATATAGGGACTTGTATTTGGAGACCGAAGTTTTGTTGCTGGCCGACGTTTTTGAGAACTTTCGCAATAGCTGTATGAAGAGTTACAGGCTCGACCCCGCTTATTACTATACTCTCCCCGGCACATGGGATGCAATGTTGAAACATACATGCGTTAACTTCGAATTGTTCACCGACATTGACATGGTATTATTTGTTGAACGGGGTATACGCGGTGGCCTGAGTCGGTGCTCAAATAGGTATGCGCGCGCCAATAACAAATACATGAAATCATTCGATCTATCAAGGTCCTCATCATACTTGATGTATTTCGATGTGAATAATTCGTATGGATGGGCAATGGGTCAGCCATTGCCCTATGCTGATTTTCGATGGGTCGATGAGTTGTCGACATTCGATTTATTATCTATCGCGCTAGATTCACAGACCGGTTACATTTTTTACGTTGACTTGGAGTACCCGGAATGTCTACACGATGCACACACGGACTTACCGTTTTGTTCAACACATGGTAAACTACCTGGTGGGCAATACGAAAAACTCCTTGCAACCGTGCACAACAAGGAACGGTATGTTATTTATTATCGCAATCTGCAGCAGTCTGTAGGGCACGGTCCTAAAATCACAAAAATTCATAGAATACTCCATTTCTCCCAATCACCCTGGCTACGAACATATATCGAGCTGAACGCGCAGTTCCGAACACAGGCAAATCATTTTCAAAAAAAATCTCTCTAAATTGATGAATAATACGGTGGTTGGGAATTCAATAGAAAATGTGCGCAATCACGTAGACGTCAAGATTTTAACACGGCGGGAGGGCAGGTACGGTGCAGAGGCAATGATTGCAAAACCAAATTTTCATAGCCGGAGTGTTTTTTTCAGAAAACCTCATTGCTGTCAAATTACGCAACCTCGAGGTGAAAGTCAATAATATGTGGGTATGTGTATACTCGACATATCGAAGACTTACTTATATGACTTTCATCATGAGTACATAGTGCCTCTGTATAAAGAAAAATGTACAGTGTTGTACACCGATACGGATAGTCTAATCTACAACATTGAGTGTGAGGATGTGTATGAATACACGAAGCGTAATATCCATCGTTTCGATACCAGCGAGTACCCGGCGAGCAATGGGTATGATATACCGCTTGATAACAAAAATGCTCCCGGACTTATGAATGACGAAAATAATGGTCGGATAACGACGGAATTTGTCGGGCTTAGAGCAAACATGTATGCAGCGTGAGTCGATGGTAAAGACGTTACGAAGAATGTGAAGCGCGATAAGAGTAATATCGGGTCGAGAAAGATCTTCTTCGAGGATTACATAAATGCTTATATGACCTGATCGAAAAGACTGGTCAGCAAGCATGCATGCGATCGATGTTGCGTGAAGTGTACACCACCAACGGGACAAAAATCACCTCACCACGATACACTGCACACGTACCCGGTATCACAACGGTACATGAGCGCCCAGGCACAAGCTCCTCGAGAGACAGAAGACATCCGTTTCGATCACGTCTATATGTACGGGATACATAATACTTTTTTAGAGAGGGGGATAGAGAAAGAGAGAGAGAGAGAGAGAGAGAGAGAGAGAGAGAGAGAGAGAGAGAGAGAGAGAGAGAGAGAGAGAGAGAGAGAGAGAGAGAGAGAGTGAGAGATTGATTGATTGATTGATTGGTTTATTTTATGTCCTGGTAACACCATGGGACAATGTGGAATTATTAACTGAATTACAATAGAAATCATGAACAGACTACTTAAAACTTATAACTTATAACTAAATAATAACTAAACTTATAACTAAAAACTTATAACTAAATTATATAATTAAACTGATGCTCTCAGCGCAGTTGAGAGAAGATCGAAATCCACCCGGTGAGATGAGAAAGGTATTGACTACGGTCTATACCACCTTAAGCCTAGACGTGAAAACCCTGAGGTCAAGCCGCGACGCATCTAATTCTATGCCTAGACAGAACATAGGGACGGGCCCGTTCACTATCATATAGTATGCGAATATCAATTTGTAAAGTGGGAAGAAATTCCGTCGAGTTCGAATAAGTACTCATATATTCTAGATTTAAAGATAGTGATTGTTTCTGAAGCGGCGACATGAGGGGGGAGAGAGTGCCAGAAATGGATTGCGGACACAGCAAAAGAGTGTTGAAATGTGGAGGTACGACAAGGAGAACTGAGAATCGGAGATAAGATGGGGAGAGCATGGTGGATGGAGAACAGAGATAAGCCATCGGGACCACAGGTCAGAGAAGGAGACGTGGACGATTTTATTATAGAAGTGACGACGTCAGATGTCACTAGCGTAAATTCGAAGATGGGCTGGCATAAGGGATTGTTAGAGAGGATATCAGTTAATTGTGACGGGGAGCAAGGTGGAACTACGTTTGAAATGTTGACAAAAAAAGAATTTAGATCATCGGAGGAGAAATAATTCAATGGAGAAACGGAAGTTGAAGCTACAAGTCCAAGGTTTTTCAGTTCTCTCCAGAGTCTTGGGACATTGCGGAGACTAGAAAGTCTTTCCAAGAGATACTTATTTTTAGCGTTCTTGAGATCTGACGCGAGCTCATCCCTATACTGTCGGTAAATAGTACAATCTTCTCGATCTGACGCGAGCTCATCCCTATACTGTCGGTAAATAGTACATCTCTTCTCTTCTACAATTCTTCCTCGGACAATCTTCGAGGGGCAATCGACGATAAAGACGTCAATCCAAGAATCGGACGAATTTGTGTGATGTGTAGTACCAGATTGCACGATAGAGAGAGCGGCGCTTCGACTGCATTCGCGGAGAAAGTCTGCTTCAAAATTTGAAGTAGCTAAATTACAATTTAGATCGCCCGTTATGATGATGTTTTTGTGAGTTAGTGATAAATTTGAATGAGTTTCGAAGAATTCGTGGAATAGTAAACCCTTGGGTCGCCTATAAACACACGAGAGAAGGAGAGATTCTTTCTTAGTATTGCGAATTTCTAAGGAGATAAATTCGGGTGCGTTTAAAGCTATATTTTCTGACATGGCTAACACTCGTGCTTTGAGGGATTGATGGATGAAGCAGGCCACTCCACCCCCCCTGGCACAAACCCTATCGTTGCGTACGAGAAAGTAACCATTTAAATTTACTAAGCTGTCAGGGATGAGGGAATGAAGCCAAGTTTCAACCACAGCAATAACGTGATAGAAGTGGGTAGAAAGATGTGCCTTTATGAGGTCAATATGTCCTAGGAGTGAATTTGAATTGAAGCTGGCGATTTTAATGTTAGAAAGATCCATTTCTGGAGTGTTCGGAGACGCAACTTGGGGTAGTCAAACGAGCTTGGAGAGGTCGGCTTCGGAGCTTATCTTGAGTGGTGGTATACCATTTGATTTTCTGACGTAAATATTGCCCGATTTGAACCACACATACTGGTAATTTGTTGCAGCTGCTTTCGCTTTTGTGGATCGGTAGAGTCTGTATGTAGGGGCCGGAAGTAGTTCGTTGACGAAAATTGAACCAGTTACATCAAGTGAGAAGACATTACGGATTGGGAGATCTTTCTTCTCTCTTTTTTTGGAGATAATGAAGTCTCTAATGTTTGGAGATTTGAGTGTGACTAGCAAAGTTTTCCGTGTTCGTTGACGATTTTCATTATTGGTAGACTGGTCACCTACCGTGGAGCCAGAGCGCTTCTCGAGGTAGCGAACTTCGAGTACGTCGCTAAGAAGTTCGGGGATCCCTAGAGCTTCGAGTACTTTGCTCACGATCTGGTGTGGAGAGTCTGATATCTGAATAGGAATGCCTGACAGGATGATCCCAGCTGAACAATCGCGGGTTTCGATATCAGTGAGACGACCGGACACGTGATCAAGACGATTTTTAATGTTGTTGGTGTCTGTAGAAAGATTTGTTACGGTGTCTTCGATAGTCGAGATTCTTCCGTTGATAGACTCTTGTCCAGCAGAAAGTCTCGACACATCTGCCCTGATATCAGTAATATTCGAGACAACTCCCGCGAGGGTAGTTTGTATCGAGCCGAGCATAGAATTGGTGGATGAACTGAACGATTGTAGTTGGCTCATAATTTCGTTTTTCATTTCGTTGAGGCTGACTGAGTTTATAGTGCTGTTGTGTCTCTGGGACCGATCGGGAGAGCCTTCTGGCGTGCGCATAGTTAATGTGGATCTGTGCATTGCACAAGAATCGCAGCGGAATGAACTAGCCGTGTCATCGTCGGAGGGATTGAAACTAAGCTTCGAGGTAGCACACGCAGTATGGAAAGTTTCGCCGCAATCGCCGGTGCAGGCGATCGTTGGGCCTCTGGTGGCCAATCGATCACATAACGGACAACGATTTACCATGATTAGACGCGAGATTAGATTGTGGTTGGCCTCTGACGATAAATTAATTCGCGAAAGCGTGAGTTCTATATTACCTACTCGCGGTGATAGGACTCGATGATGAAACGTATTTCAGGTATTTACGATGGTAGTGTAAGCGGCGATAGGTGCGAGGTGCGAGAGGTGAGGAAAGTCACTGCGAGTATACCCAGACGTGGCGAGGTGAAGACGGTGATGACCACAACAACTTGAGTATAGATGCGTGTAGATGAGAGATGACAGTTGGTGGTGTAAGAACGGACGAACCAAAGCCGTGATATCGTTGTGTGGGTGAGGCCAGCGGAGCGTTTCGCCGAGGAGCTCGAGAAAATGTCGCTCGGAGAAATTGCGAAAATCCCCGGTGTGCACAATCGAAGTTTGTGGGTCTATCGAGTTGTTCCAGAGAGTGATAATTGCGACGGTGTTAGCAAAAAGTGGCGTGCTAATTCTGCGACAAAAATGGAGCCCGTAGGCCCTATAGGGCAGTGTGCAGTTCGATTTAAGATAGAGCGTGAAAATTTCGTGACAGGCCGTACTTACAGAGCGCGAGAGAGAGAGAGAGAGAGAGAGAGAGAGAGAGAGAGAGAGAGAGAGACGGACGGGCTCTGTTTCAAAGATGATGACGAACTGCAGATCTTACGCGGTGCAAAGAAGAAGAAAAACATCACAGAAGCGCAATAAACCCTGGAATGAACGATCGAACGAGCGCAACGAACGAACGAACGATCGAGCAAACGCAACGAATGAACGATCGAGCGAACGGGCGCAACGGGTTAACGAACGAAAGATCGAGCGAACGAACGAGCGAACGCATCGAATGAACGTGCGATCGCATTGAACGATCGAACGAACCAACGACCGCAAGGTTTTTTTCATGTCAAAGAGCAGGGATTGCGCAAAGAAATTTTGTTTTTCGATATATGGTTTTTTCAACGAACATAGAGAGTTTTGTCCTGAAAATCAACACCACTACGTTGGACTGAGGTGTTCGTTCGTTCGCAACAAACGAAAGATCAAACGAGCGTAATGAACGATGAAACGAGTGATCGAACGGACGCAACGGGATAACGAAAGATCGAGCGAACGCATCAAACGAACGACCGTGTGAACGCATTGAACGATCGAACGAACCAACGAACACAAGGTTCTTTTACATATCAAACAGCAGGGATTACGCGAAGAATTTTTTTTTTCGATGCATGGTTTTTCAACGAACATGTGTATCCCTGACAATCGATACCACTACTTCGGACTGCGGTGTTCGTTCGTTCATTCGTTCGTTCATTCCGTGCATTCGATCTTTCGTTCGCTTAACGGACGACCGCTCTTTCTTCATTCGGTGGGCGGTGGCGCATAGCCGTTCTTAGTTGGTGGAGCGATTTGTCTGGTTAATTCCGATAACGAACGAGACTCTAGCCTGCTAAATAGGCGTACTTTCTGGTATCTCGAAGGCTCACCGGGTGGTTTTTACTACCGACGTACAAACAAATCTTCTTAGAGGGACAGGCGGCTTCTAGCGGCACGAGATTGAGCAATAACAGGTCTGTGATGCCCTTAGATGTTCTGAGCCGCACGCGCGCTACACTGAAGGAATCAGCGTGTCTTCCCTGGCCGAAAGGCCCCGGTAACCCGCTGAACCTCCTTCGTGCTAGGGATTGGGGCTTGCAAGTATTCCCCATGAACGAGGAATTCCCAGTAAGCGCGAGTCATAAGCTCGCGTTGATTACGTCCCTGCCCTTTATACTGTCACATCCGGAAGGGATGAGAGCGTAAACTTTCGTTTCCCTCTTTCTTGCCTACGCCAAGCGCAATAGCACGGGATGAGGGTAAAAGGAGAATGTGTGGAACGGGTGTTCTAGGTCTCGAGTGCCTAGATGGTCAAGAGTTATATGAGTGATTGCAACAGATGTAGCTACCGTTTACAAATTTTCGTTTATTACCAAGTGCCGTCCACTTGGCCGGTCGGAAACATGGGAAGAGTACAGTTCGGCGGATTAAGAAAATGATACAAAAAAATGGTGCAGTTAGCTTACGTTCGCTGGATGACGGTCCTTCGGACTTCGGTGAAAGGGCCTTCGCTCTCGGCCTGTTACGCTCGCTTGTACAAAGTCGGTCGGTGGGCCGCACACACGCTGTCTTTACAATGGTGCCGCAGATGGGTCAGAGGGTCACTTCGTGAGTGTGAAGAGCGCGGAGAAGGTTCACAATACTTTTCAAAGTATATAGATATGCAAATGGATGATCGAAAAACAGAGTTGGATTGTTAAACGCGGAATAGAGTTACGAATCGCGATACAGGGTTCGAGTCGATAGAAGAGATCTTTCTGGTTCGGATGATGATGCTGAACTGATTTTTCTTTTAATCCTCTGGACCTTCCTGCTCCAGATTTCCCTTCTTGGGTGGAGTAGGAGAAAAAAAGGGGGTTTTCGTTTTTGACTCTTCTAACCAATCGGAGCGGTCGACGTATGAGACAGTTCTTTGTATCTGGGAGTCTAAGCGCATGAAATTAATTACAAGGCGACCAATCGGAATGAAGCTATTCCGAGCGAGTTTTCGTGGAAAAAGCGCATGAGATCGTGTTTGTTTATCTAAAGTACAGGGCCCGGCGCTGAGTCGCCCTGCGATAGTGCAGCTGCTATGCGCCTCATAGCCCTTCCATGTGCATTTTGTTTTCGTCGCGGCCCGGTTTTATGACCGAGTCGAGTGGACTTTTCCGGCGGTCTTGGTCTATCCTTGATTCCCACACGGATTTAAGAATCGGAGCTCAGCTATGCCTTCGCCGGCGGGTGAACTCTGGGTCATCTGGCTTGCAGTATGATAATTTTTGTTTTACGACTTTTCCGAGAAAGCATGCCTAAAACTATGTTCTCGTTGGATTCGAGTGGGTAAGGGGGGTCGTACGAAAGTACGCCCGACGCTCGGTTATTATCGATAGGTTACATTGCAGTTGTGTTATGTCTAAGCTTAAGAAGATACAAGAATGTGTCGAAAAATGTGAATGCCATATTCGTTTAATGGTTATTCTCGATTTCCATGGGAAATCGCTCAGGCCAGCGTTCTCGGGGGATTTCAACAAAGCAGGAGAAAGAAAACGCAATATTTTTATGCGCTTTGCCCGCGACGTTACACCTCCCCCCTTTAGGATTGAGCGTCTCGCTCGATCAGTCATTGAGGGTGGTGATCAAAAATATAGTGGCACGATAGTATGCATTGGCATTGTCATTGATCGACTTACAATTTGACTTAAATATATTCGAAGGTTGGTATCTATTATGACGGTGTAACTTATAATTATCTTGCGCTTAGGAGGTACGCATGAATTTCATTATCGACTTATAAGAAAGCGTATGTGTTTCTTTTAAAAAGATTTTTGTACGAGATTTTTGGTTTCCTTTTTTAAAATTATGTATATATGTTTTTTTCCCTTTTTTTACATCACTGTAAGATGTATATTTACGAGTTTTCTTCTTTCTTTTTCTTTAGGAATAGATACTTATTAACTCATTCCAATTTATCTTACTTGACAAGGTTAAAAGAACGATAGTAATGAGGATAGAGAAAAACGTTAATAGGCGTGACTAAAATGATCGTTTTGATACTCGAATGTCTTCTCGTGCGAACTCAGAGGAAAGGGACGTGTTTTAGGACGTTGATCGTACCTTGAACGATCGGACAGGTTAATGTAGAGATCATGTGTTGCAGCGTTGGTCTTGACTTGATCCTTTGGTTCGACAGAAGGAGATGTGACGAGTTTAGAGTTCTTGACCAGTTCCACGGTTGACGTTTTCTTCTTAGGTCACCTAGCCAGGTGCATCAGGAGGTGCATAACCGAGTGCCATACTGCACCGATGAGGTAGACCGACCAACCGTAGACAGTGTATAGGCTGTACGTATAGATCACCGTATCTGTGAGAAGCGTACTCGATCGAACGATGGGTAACATTCGGGTGACACCAGCATTTGCTGTACCGAATTCAAAAAATTTTCCCCAGGTGCGTTGTCGATGTTTTCTGCGGAATAGATCCCATATGGTAGTTCTGGGTTGGTGTATCGCCAAGTAGACTTCGTCGACGGCTTCATGTTTGCAGGTAGTATGGCTTTGATCGGAGCAGGTATGAATCTGTACCCGATGTCTCCGTAAAGGTAATATCGAGGAAGGAATTACAGGTTGTTTGAGTCCTTGTTTTGGTAATATATGAGTTCGAGGAGTAAGGCCATATTTTTCGTTCCCACGAGTGACAGGTTGATCGTAATATTCATTTAACATTCTTTTAATATTCTTTCAAACTCTTTAAGCCTTCTTTTAACATACTTTTAACATTCTTTTAGCATTATTTTAAACTTCTTTTAACATTCTTTTAACATTCTTTTAACCTGATCAGGTTTACTTCTATTGGTATACATTTAATAACATGTAATACTTCGCTACCTAGTACCGCCATATGGCTTGGAGCTTTCATTAAACTATATGTAAATTCGTCCAGTGCTTGTATCGCAGGAGATAAACTATTTTGAAGAATTTAACATTCTCGGTTACATTATTGAATAAGAATATCGTAGTATAGCGTTTAAATTTCTTTCTGGATGTGTCGCTCATCGGATATAACTGTAGTGTTAACATTGGGCGGATATCTTTCGAATTAGTGTTAGATAATTCTTAATAGACAGCGTTGTTGTTTTTGGAAATTTAAATTTGTTTTTGGAATTTCGAAGTGGTTTTTGGGATTTCATAAAAGTTATACCCCTTGATGTTTCTGAATAGTTCGATAACAGCCATCTGAAAAAAACAATGTAATTGTTGTGGTTATTTATTTAATTATGATTAAAATCGGATTCGTCGACTCTTGGTGGTTTGTTCTTCTTTATGGTTTTGGTTTCAGTGTTAATGTGTGAGTATCGCAATCTGTTTTCATGCACTATTCGTGTTTTGTTATTATATTGGATTTTTACGTTACCCTTGTCCAGTTTTTCTAGAACCTTATGTGGTCCAGTATAATGGTCTCCGAGTTTACCAGGTCTCGGTCCCTTTTGGAGGTAGACGTAGTCTCCTATCTTAAAACTTTTAGGATTCGCATTTTTATCATAATATTTTTTGACCGATGTTTGGATGAGATTAAATTTTCGTAAGCAAGGTTTCTGATTCCGTTTATTCGTGTTATCAATTCGATTAAGTATCCACGATAAGTGGGTAGTTGGTCTGATTCGCGAAGAGGTTCACTCGACGGGACTCTTGCTAGTTTTCCAAAGACTACCTCATAAGGAGTATGTCTTGTGCTTTCGTGAACACTGGTGTTGTATGAAAGCATAGCTAGTTCCAACCATTGATCCCATTCGTTATCCTTATCAGTATACTGTTTCAAGAATTCGGCTAGCACGTGGTGAGATCTTTCAAGGGATCCATTGGACTGGGGGTGAAACGCTGTAGTTCGGTATCGCTTTATGCGGAAGCGTTTCGCGATTCTTTTCATTAGACCGCTTAGGAAGTTACTCCCCTGATCTGTCAGTAATGCCTTGGGTGCGCCGAAAACACATATGAATCTTTTTATGAATGCATCAGCGACTGTTGTCGCAAGTGCATTTGATAGCGGGATAGCAACACAATACTTTGATAAATGGTCTTGAATTGTGAGAATGTACTCATTTTGATTGGAAGTACGTTGCATTGGACCTACTATATCCATCGATATTTTTTCGAAAACTGTACCTGGAGTGTCGGTAATTATCATTGGCTGCTTGGTTTTGACTCTGACTAATTTTTTTAGTTGACACTCTAAGCATTGTTGGATTCTTCTTTGGATGTCTGATTTCAAGTCTTCCCAGAAATATTCGCGTTTAATTCTATTGTACGTTTTTGAGACACCTTTGTGTCCTCCTATCGGGGACTTGTGCATCTCGTAAAAAATGGAATCGCGTTTTTCGATCGGCACGTACTGTAATGTTCCCAAACAAATCAATATTTTTATTGGACTGGCTTTGAACGTGTCTTTAATTATGTTGAGGACGTCGGCCCATATTAGGTGCTCGACGTGATTACAGTGGCAAATACTCAGCGATTGGAGTTTGAGATCTTCGCAAAGGTCTTTTAATTCTCTTATGCTTTCCTTAACATTTTCTGATACGAAGGATAATGATCCAGAATATTCGTCTTTGATGACTAGGGCAACATGATATTTTTTTCCGACCTTTTTACTGTAGGCTTGGCCTACTGATAAATCTTTCCAGAGCGGAAGCTTGTTTGATTCTGATAATTTTTGTGCTCCAGTGTCACATGGTTTTCCTTGTGAGTCGATAAAATAGACTAAATTGTCATTACGGAAATGGAATAATTCTTTCGTATCAATGCAATTGGCGAATTTAAATTTGGACATTGTTGGTTCCTCTACAGGAGGATCCTCGTCTTCGGAAGTTAATGGATCATGAGAACTGGTATCTGAATCTGTCGAATCATCGGAGTTAGGATCGGCGGATTTTTTGGAATAAGGGATAGGACGTGCTTTGTGCTGGCTAGGGCCCTCAGCTGTTTTGGGGTGAACGGCCTCTCTGGGTCGTCGGGCACGCGAAGGCTCGAATATCTCGGCCTCTGTTTCCTCGTCGCTACTCTCCTCGTAGTTTATGGGTTTACAAGTGCGGCGCGCAAGGTGTCGGGGTTCGGAGTGCACGTCTACCCGTATGGTGGTAGGTGCATCGACCCTGGTCATAGCGTTGTCGCCAGATGTTTCGTTTTCTCGTTGTGACGGTTCTCCTAATTTCGGGGATGCATCGTTTTTTGCTCGTGAGCGAGTGACAACGTTTATATTTTCTTCACAGGGAATGGGATGGACTTCAGCTTGAGTTGTGAAAGTTGTGGGATTTTCGTTTTCCTCATCGCTATCACTAGTCTCTTCTAATTGGCGCGCTAAATCTTGTAACGTGATTTTTGAATTTTCGATTTGTTCCTGTTGACAATTGGGTATGGTTTTGACATCTTCCAATTTTTCTATCGGGTTTCGGGATAAGGCGTCAGCGTTTGAGTTAAGTGGGCCGGGTTTGTAGACGACTTCGTAGTCGTATTCGGAAAGTTTGAGTCGCCATTTAAGTACACGCGCGTTAGCGTCTTTAGCGGTTCTGAACCAAACCAAGGGCTTATGATCCGTAACGAGCGTGAACCTTCTACCATAGATATAAGGACGAAAGGCCTTCACGCCGTAAACGATCGCCATGGCTTCCTTCTCGTACGTATCGTACCGAAGGGCTGCGCCGCGTAATACGCACGATGTGTACGCTATGGGTTTGTCTTTTCCTATTTCTCCCTGTGACAGGACTGCGCCCAGGGCGTACCCGGAAGCGTCTGTCGTAATAATAAATGGTTTATCGAAATCGGGGTACTGGAGGATAGGGGCTTCGCATAATTTATTTTTAAGAATTTCGAATGCTTTTTGCGTTTCGTTCGTCCATTCAAAGTCGGTTTTGTCTTCTAAGAGATGGGTTAGAGGTTTTGCAATTTTTGAGAAGTCTTTAATGAACCTGCGATAATATCCTGTTAAGCCCAAGAATTGGCGAACATTTTTAACGTTTTTTGGGATAGGAAATTCCTTTACTGCTGACAATTTGTTTGGGTCTGGTTTTAATCCATCTTTTCCAATTATGTGGCCGAGGTAATTTACTTCTGGTCTGAGAAATTCGCATTTATCCGGTTGTAATTTGAGGTTAGCCTTACGCAATCGTTCCATTAATTTGTGAATTTTGTCACCGTGTTCTTCTAAGTCTTTTGCGTAAACTACGATATCGTCAAGATAAACAAAGAGGGATACTCCTTGGAGTCCGCTGAGCACAACATCCATTAAGCGTTGGAAGGTCGCTGGAGCATTTTTGAGCCCGAAAGGCATTCGAGTGAATTCATAATGCCCGTATGGCGTGGAGAAGGCTGTCTTTGGTTTATCTTCGAGGTTCATCTCGATTTGATGAAAACCGGATGCTAAGTCGAATACGGAGAAATAGGTTGCGTGTCCTAATTGGTCCAGAATGTCAGTGATATTCGGTAAAGGGTAAGAATCGCCGATTGTTTTCTCGTTAAGGGCTCGGAAGTCTATTACCATCCGCCAACGTTTATTGCCGTTGGAGTCCGGTTTTTTCGGTACTATCCAAACAGGACTGTTATTTGGGGATTCCGAGTGGTTTATGATATTTGATTCTAGCAGCTCATCTACCTGACGCTGGACTTCGCCTTTAAGGGCTTGTGGGAACCGATACTGTTTGGTGTTGATTGGGAGGTCGTCGACTGTAGGAATTTTATGTTTGAGTACGTGGGTAGCTCCCAGTACTTCGTTTTTTAAATGGAACCGATCTGAATACGTTTCGATAATTTCTTCGACATGTTTTAATTCTTCGTCTCCCAAGTGATCTAGACGTAAGAGATTCTTGATTATTTCTGGACGCTCTGGATTTTTTTCGATTATACGCGATGTTGACTCAGAGGTGGAGACGCAATTTACGTTTGTTTCTAAAATTGTTTTTACACTTAGGTTTTTATTTTGGGTTTGATTTTTATTTTGATTCGTTGTCGATTTTTCGTTTTTCTCATTGTTTAATTTTTTGATTGATGTTGGTTTTTTGCTTTTCGCGTTTTCGTCTTTGCTTGATTTTGATTTTTTATTGGATTTTGTTCTTGCTCTTTCCTCGCTACAGAAATTTTTATTTGGTTTTCCTTGGTGATCGCTTTCATTAGGGCGAAGGCAAGGTTTTATTTCGACGTTTTTCGCCGAAACTTTTGGATTGGCCTCTATTGGGCTCTGGATTGACGTGATTGTCTTGCAATCTACGCCTGGAATAGAAGGATCACGAGGGATGGAACTAGAACTGAAGGTTGTCGTGCAACCGGATTATGTTTTGTTTTCGTTTTGGTTTGTTTTTGATTTTTGGTTTTTATTAGGTTTTTCTTCGTCTTCGCTCTCGCTGGAGCGTTGACAAAGTTCTATTTCGACGTTTTTTGTCAATGTTTTTGGATTGGCCACTACTGGGCTCTGGACCGGCGTAGTTGTCATGCAATCTACGTCCGAATTAGGATCAGAATCGCGAGAAATTGGAATAGCATCGCGAGAAATAGGATTGGAACTGGAGATTGTCATGCAATCTGGATTTGATTCGATTTTCGTCAGGTCTTCGACAATGTCGAATTCCTGTAGTTTTATGACTGGCACGCGCAGTCTTACGGCGTCATTTGTGGTATTAAAAACCTTCAAATGGGCCTTTCCGTGGGTGTTTGTTACCAGGCAGTCGCCGGCGTAAACACCCTGGCGGATTTTTAAAGGCGGGATATATCCTTCCTTTAACGTGCGGTTTTCGACTTTCACATGGAAGGTCGTTTCCGAACGCGCGGGGATTTCGATCACCTCGTCGGGTTCGTTCGTTTTTTCGAAAGGCAATGTCTTATCTCCACATTCGAAACACTCTGTCTCGAAATTTATTTTGGATTTTGTTTGATAAAAGTAACGGGTCCCCAATAAACCGGGGTGAGGGATTCCTACCTCATCGGGTATGATATGGAATAAGGCCTCGAATCCGAATACACGCAGCATTACACTTCCCAATGCAAAAACTGGTGGCTCGGATATTCCCTTTAATCTAATGATATCTTGTTCGTCGATACCAGCCAAATTTTTTATATATTTCTTTTTAATCAAATTTGGGATAGCGCCACTGTCTAACAGTACCGATATTTTACCCACTTCCGGTAGTGCTCCGATACACACCGAGGGTAATTTGTCGAAATTTTCTGCATTTATTGTGTAGGTAGGATGGGTTCGTTCGGTGGGGTCGTTACGACCGTGGTAACCGGACGCTTTGGGATCGGAGAACCTCTCGGCGCGTCCGCCCGAGGGGTATTCAAGCCGTTTCCCGGCTGATTTCGCGAGATATTAAATTCGCGGGTACGACAATTTTCGATAACGTGCCCTACCCTTTTGCAGTACCGACAAACGTTCGAGATGGGGTTAGGCGGCTCGGTTTTTGCTTGGAAACATTTATCAGCGGTATGCCCGATTTTTTTTGCAAATTTGGCATTGAGGACCGGCCGACTGACGTCGCCAGTCTGTTGCGAAGTTTGTGAACCGGCCTTGCGAATTGCATTTATCGGCCGTGTGTCCTGGATTTTTGCACAATTGGCAATTTATCGAGCGGGAGTTCTGATTGGCATAACACCGATCTGCCGTGTGACCGGGTTTTTTACAGATTTGACAAGAGACAGAGCTTTGCTCATTTGATACTTTTCGGCATTCATTGGCACTGTGGCCTTGATTTTTGCAGATTTGGCAAGTGAGGGATCCGAATCGACAAGCTTCAGTTGAATGATTGTCCTTTTTGCAAATACTGCATAATTTAACTGCGTGTGTTGGAACGGGTTTTTCGAGTTTAGCGGTGTTTGTTTGCAATTCTTTCCGCGCATTAACCTCGCGTTCGATTTTTATCGCGTGTTCGATCGCGTCTTCAATTAGGTCGCACTGAGGGAGTCGTTGTTCAATTTCCCCTTTTAAACCCCGTTTAAAACACGTTAGGCAATAATCGCTCAGCATGGTCTTGAAAATGGGGTCGTCTGTGCCATTGTTAACGAATTTTCGCGCCTCAAGTATCTCTCTTGCCTATTTCTTCATTTTTGAAATGAAATCTACGACACTTTCGTTGTCCATCTGGAAAATTGTACCGAGTTCTCCTAACAATTGCATTTCGGATTTGTTTGGTGTATATATTTTTTTAAGGAATTTTGTGAGTTCTTCTATCGTTTCGAATTTTGTCCCATGTATCGCTTCTCTAGCTTGATCTTTTAATTTGTTTCTGGCTAATTTGGCTAAATATTTTTCAGCTTCGGGAGGAAGCATATCTTTTGCGTCTTCGCATCCCGTGATAAATTCTGACAAAGGGATATTTTTTCCATCGAATTCGGGAACGCAACTTATTGCATCTTTAAGGGAAATTAACTGATTTGTTCCTAACGTCGTCATTGTTACTGTGTTTTTTATTTCGGTTTTACGAGGTAAGTTTAATGTTTTTATTGATCTTTTTGGAATAGATTCGAGACCAGACAATAATTCTACGTTGGAACTTCTCAGTGAATATCCTGATTGCTCAGCTGGGTCTTCAGTAATATTTAGATTTAATGAGCTAGTTGATTTGTCGTCAGACATTGGGTTAATTAACACATTTCCTTTTTACAATCCCGGACGAGCCCCCAAAAATTAATATGTCACATCCGGAAGGGATGAGAGCATAAACTTTCGTTTCCCTCTTTCTTGCCTACGCCAAGCGCAATAGCACGGGATGAGGGTAAAAGGAGAATGTGTGGAACGGGTGTTCTAGGTCTCGAGTGCCTAGATGGTCAAGAGTTATATGAATGATTGCGACAGATGTAGCTACCGTTTACAAATTTTCGTTTATTACCAAGTGCCGTCCACTTGGCCGGTCGGAAACATGGGAAGAGTACAATTCGGCGGATTAAGAAAATGATACAAAACAATGGTGCAGTTAGCTTACGTTCGCTGGATGACGGTCCTTCGGACTTCGGTGAAAGGGCCTTCGCTCTCGGCCTGTTACGCTCGCTTCTACAAAGTCGGTCGGTGGGCCGCACACACGCTGTGTTTACAATGGTGCCGCAGATGGGTCAGAGGGTCACTTCGTGAGTGTGAAGAGCGCGGAGAAGGTTCACAATACTTTTCAAAGTATATAGATATGCAAATGGATGATCGAAAAACAGAGTTGGATTGTTAAACGCGGAATAGAGTTACGAATCGCGATACAGGGTTCGAGTCGATAGAAGAGATCTTTCTGGTTCGGATGATGATGCTGAACTGATTTTTCTTTTAATCCCCTGGACCTTCCTGCTCCAGATTTCCCTTCTTGGGTGGAGTAGGAGAAAAAAAGGGGGTTTTCGTTTTTGACTCTTCTAACCAATCGGAGCGGTCGACGTGGGAGACAGTTCTTTGTATCTGGGAGTCTAAGCGCATGAAATTCATTACAAGGCGACCAATCGGAATGAAGCTATTCCGAGCGAGTTTTCGTGGAAAAAGCGCATGAGATCGTGTTTGTTTATCTAAAGTACAGGGCCCGGCGCCGAGTCGCCCTGCGATAGTGCAGCTGCTATGCGCCTCATAGCCCTTCCATGTGCATTTTGTTTTCGTCGCGGCCCGGTTTTATGACCGAGTCGAGTGGACTTTTCCGGCGGTCTTGGTCTATCCTTGATTCCCACACGGATTTAAGAATCGGAGCTCAGCTATGCCTTCGCCGGCGGGTGAACTCTGGGTCATCTGGCTTGCAGTATGATAATTTGTGTTTTACGACTTTTCCGACAAAGCGTGCCTAAAACTATGTTCTCGTTGGATTCGAGTGGGTAAGGGGGGTCGTACGAAAGTACGCCCGACGCTCGGTTATTATCGATAGGTTACATTGCAGTTCTGTTATGTCTAAGCTTAAGAAGATACAAGAATGTGTCGAAAAATGTGAATGCCATATTCGTTTAATGGTTATTCTCGATTTCCATGGGAAATCGCTCAGGCCAGCGTTCTCGGGGGATTTCAACAAAGCAGGAGAAAGAAAACGCAATATTTTTATGCGCTTTGCCCGCGACGTTACAGTACACACCGCCCGTCGCTACTACCGATTGAATGATTTAGTGAGGGCTTCGGACTGGTGCGCGTCAATGTTACGGCATTGCCGATGATGCCAGGAAGATGACCAAACTTGATCATTTAGAGCAAGAAAAAGTCGTAATAATATATTCGTAGGTGAACGTGCGGAAGGATCATTAACGTACCCGCTTGCACAAGCACAGCGAAATAAAGTGTACGAAAAAGAATATCCCGACAGTGGCGAGAAGTGCTGCCGCATCTAGCTCGTACACCGCCGAGGATAGAATAATATTATTACACACGAATTAATATTGCGTGTGTCGCAGAATGCGAGAATCACTGACGAGGAGCGAGGGAGTCTTCGATGGATGGACACGGACGCGGGTTTGGCTAACGTGCCGGGCCTGGGCGAGGTGAACGCTGGTGCCTCTTCGGCGGCGCTTGTGGGATCCGAGCTCGGTCCCGTGCCTTGGCCACCCGCGGATCTTCCTTGCTGCGAGGCTTCCTTGGCGTTGTTTCACCGACTTGGTCGTCCTCTTCGGCCGCCATTCAACGCTCAGCTCAGAACTGGCACGGACTAGGGGAATCCGACTGTCTAATTAAAACAAAGCATTGCGATGGCCCTCGCGGGTGTTGACGCAATATGATTTCTGCCCAGGGCTCTGAGTGTCAACGTGAAGAAATTCAAGTAAGCGTTTCGTGGTTAAAGTAGGCGACTACCAATCAGAAGGCCCGGGTTGGAACCCCGGTTGTGGCATAAAAATTGATCCGGTTTTTTCCCGATTAATCAGTCGTCTGGTGGCCCCACTAGGCCAAAGGAACCTCCCCCATGAAAATGGGGGTGGTTCTAGGCTGGACACCCCCCCTAACGGGGGTCTGCCCCGATCTCACTCCCTCTCAGTCTAAGAGGAGATGAAGTGTGATCATGGGGTGTCTCGCCGAACCTACGGGCCCTTGGGGTTGCCAGCCCCTCTGGCCCTAATAGTTGTCCCGGAAACTAGAAATCAAGCCTCGGAACGCAACAATAGCGGACCGTCCTCTGACGGCACCGCCCCAACTATAGCAAACGTAACTAGGGACCTACCACGCCACTGCGATTTTCCAGAATGCGGACGATCGTTCTCCACCAAAACAGGCCTTGGAGTTCACAGGAGGAGAGCCCACCCCGAAGACCACGACCGCCGAATGCCACCAACGAACAAGGAAAGATGGACTGAGGAGGAGACGGCAATGCTAGCCAGATCAGAGGCAGAGCTAACCCTGAGAGGGAAACGCTTCATGAACCAGGCTCTGGAACCCCTCTTCCGACCACGTACGATCGAAGCCATCAAAAAACAACGGAGACCAGCCACGTACCGGGAGAGGCTCCCGCAGCAAATACGGGAAATTCAAGCATCAGGGCTCCCGCCCCCGCGCCGCCTCCTCCCAGAGAAGACGAAACACCCGACGAACTCCAACAGTATCTCCAAGGATTGCCACAATTGGAAGGGGAATACTATCATCAGACCAGCCTCCAGGACATGATAAACCACCTCCATGACTCAACCAGGAACGCCACCATGTGTAAACTGGCCTGCTAACTGAGGAAAATTCACCCACCGAAATCGACACCTACAAGGGGACAATGACAACAACCCTCCACCACCAATCGAAAGACGCGTCGTCGTAGGGAATACGCCATGACCCAGAGACTGTGGGGCAAGGACAGGAGAAGATGCATAACGAGCATCCTAGAAGGACGAAACGAAAGCCACCAACCACCACAGGAAAGGATGGTGCCCTACTGGCGAACAATAATGGAAGGGGAGAGCATCTCCACTCTCCAAGCCACGATACCAGACACCATCTTCCCGGAACTATGTGATCGATCCACGACAGCGAGGCTTCAGAGAGGGGGGGACGGGTGCAGTGATAACACCTTCCTCCTGGACACACTTCTCAAACGCCACCACGCAATCTTCCGGGATATGTACGCCGCCTCACTGGATGTCCGCAAGGCGTTCGACTCCGTAGCACACGCAGCACTTATAACGGCGTTGCGCTTTGCCGGCTGCCCGCCCGGATTAATCCAGTACATGACATCGGTTCTCACCAAAGGCAAGACAACCCTGGAAAGAGAGGGATGGACAGCAACAGTAACTCCTCGGAGAGGAGTTAAGCAAGGGGATCCGCTATCTCCCATCGCATTCAACCTGGTTGTCGACGGACTTCTGAGGGGCCGATCATCAAACATAGGCTGCTCACTAAGACGGGAATGGATCAACGCAACCGCATTCGCTGACGACCTCATCCTCTTCGCATCCACACCGCGAGGACTACATCAATCAATCAACAATGCCCAGCAACACCTGGGACAATGCGGGATGACGATCAACCCCGACAAATCCGTCACCATCGGTATCAAGGGAACGTCTAAAGCGAACAGCGATTGATACCAACATCACGTTCGAATGCGATGGGAGACCCCTACGAATACTCCACCAAAGAGAGAAGTTAAAGTACCTGAGGATTGAGTATACTCCATACGGAAGAGCCAAGTTTACTCCGCACAACATCCTCGGGGAAGGACTCCAGGCGCTAACCTCCGCGCCCCTCAAGCCGCAACAACGATTATACGCCTTGAGGACGGTACTTCTGCCTAGAACCTACTACCATCTGGCACTAGGAGATGTGACCATTGGTGTCCTCAACAAGGCTGACAGGCTGGTTAGGAACGCCGTCAGACACTGGCTCAACCTCCCCCACGACGTGCCAACGCCGTACTTCCACGCGCCCAGCACGGAAGGGGGGCTCGATATACCATCCCGACGGTCGGTTGCACCACTCCAGAGGCGCGCACGAATCCAGGGTATGATTGGTCAGGAGAATACGGCCAATACACCCAATGACGTGACCGACGTCTACTTGAGGCGGGAATTGGACAAGTGCGAAAAGCGCCTCTATGATGGTGTAGCCCTAACCTCCATCTCCGAGGTGGGCCGGCGATGGGCATCCCTACCCCACAACGCCGTCAACGGGAAAATGCTGAAAGACTCCAACCAGGTCCCACAACAACACCAATGGACAACAGACGGATCACTCCTCCTATCGGGAAGAGACTTCCTGAGCTGCGTTAAGCTAAGGATCAACGCGCTCCCAACGAAGTCGCGATCCGGGAGGGGAAAGAACCCCAACAGATCATGTGGAGGTGGATGTGACAGAGCCGAAACCCTGAACCACATAGTCCAGAACTGCTACCGGACCCACGGAATGAGGATCCGGCGTCATAACGCAGTCGCATCCTACCTAGCAAGGAACTTACGATCCCAGGGCTATGTGGTTCAGGAGGACGCCATAGGCACCCCGACCAAGTCAACGCGGAGGTTCACGTCGCTGGGGTGAAGAGGCGCTGGAGCACAGAAGAACTCTGACTCCTGGCGAGGGAGGAAGCCCATGCGGTGTCCCGTGGTATGCTTTTTGTGAACCAACATCTTCACGACGTACTCCTTGGGGCACGAACCCTCGATTCCATCAAGGGGGTTCGCAGGGGCGCGGCCTACAAAGCCTCAGTGCTTGCCGCGTCGCAGGACCTTCACGCGGTACCCGAGGAGGAGGCGGCCTTAGAACCGGCCTCCTCGCACGCCGGTGCGAAGGCTCCTGTGGCTCCCTCGGTTGACGGGGACGCATCTTGCTCTACCGACGATATGCAGAGTGCGTTTCCCGCTAACCACTCGCCACGCGCTTCAACTTCGCGACGCTGGAGTGCCGCATTCGGCGCACTCGATGGAGCCGTCGGACGGCTAATCCCGGTCGTCGAGCAAATTCGAGGCTTCGGTTCGCCGCGGCTCTTAGTGATCGCTCACGAGCTTCTTGGGGGCCGCGACGTGACGGAGCAGTGCTGCGAGTGGCTGCGGGGGGTGTTTCCCGCACCTCCAGAAACCCGTCCGCGTCAACGAAATCTGGGTCCTATACCCGTCGATGTGCCGAGGAAAAGACGGCGTCGCTGGGAGTATGCCCGTGTACAGCGGCTCTTCAAAACATCTATGGGAAGGGCCGCTAATGAGATCCTGGATGGACCGGAGGAGACAAGGGTCCCTGATGTCGCGGTCATAGCTGCGCATTGTGGGCCGTATGTCTCTGAAGCCTCTCTACCGGCCGTTCGAGATACTTCGCTCGATCCTCGGGCGGATCTCCAGTACACGTGGTAACCAGTGACGTGCGAGGAGACCACTGCCGTCAAAATACATCTGTCCTCGGCACCAGGGATCGACGGAGTGACCGCCAGACAGTGGCGTGCCGTCCCGGCCAGCATCCAAGCACTCTTCTTCAACATCGCCCTTGCTCGGGGATGCTTTCCCGAGGAGCTCCTCGTGAGTAGGACCGGGTTCGTTCCCAAGAAAGTCGGAGCAGAACTGCCGTCGGACTTTCGGCCGATCAGTATTGCATCGGTCGTGGTCCGACATCTCCACAAGATCCTGGCCGCGTGTCTACGCGAGTCGGGACTTGTGGATGATAGGCAGCGATGCTTCGACGACGGCTGCGCGGAAAATATCACCGCGTTGGCTGCGCTGTTGGATGACTAGAGGCGGCATCTGAGGGAGCTACACATAGTTCCCTCGATGTCGCTAAGGCGTTTGACAGTGTCAGCCACCACGTACTCCGCGCCGTCTTGGGGCGACACGGCTTCCCACCGGGCTTCACCACCTACATAGCCCGGACTTACAAGGGAAGCTTGACGATGTTTGAAGTTGAGGGCGCTCGGTCGGCAACGGTGCGCGTCGGCAAGGGAGTTCGGCTGGGCCACACGCTGTCTTCCCTGCTGTTTTGTCTTGTGGTCAATGAGGTACTGAGACCTGTACCTCAAGACGTCGCGTACGAGTTTGGGGGCGTAAGATTTAATGAGTTGGCGTACGCTGATGACGTCCTGCTTTTCCCGCGCGAAGCATTGCGAAGGGTCGAGGAACAGGCGGCATTTCATGGGCTCTCGCTCAACGCCACGAAGACCGTGGCACTCTCCATAGTTCCCGCCGGTAAGCTGAAGAAATATAAAGTCTTAGCCGGCTCCCAGTTTCGGTTGTCGGACGGGACTCCCGTCCGCCAACTGACACCGTCGCAAGAGTGGCGGTACCTGGGGGTCGACTTCAGACCAATAGGACTGAGGCGAGCGGGTGGGGTGCTCACCGCCGAGCTGGAGAGGTTGACGACGGCCCCCTGAAATCTCAACAGCGCTTAAAAATCCTGCGCTGCTTCCTGATTCCTCGCTATTATCACGGACTTGTCTTGGCTGGAGCTACCCTTGGAAAGCTGAGGGCTCTGGACCGGCAGGTTCGTGATAACCTTCGCAAATAGCTTCTCTTCCCACACGACACACGCACTGGATTCTTCCATGCTCGCAGCCAGGATGGAGGGCTCGGTATCCCATCTTTTACTACGACAATCCCGGGTCTCATGTACGTGAGGCTCGGGAAACTCCAACGCTCGACTTTCGCGCCTGTGAGGGCGGTTGCGACGCTCGACTGGGATAAAAACGACTCAGTTGTGCTGAGCGGGCGCTCTCACGGGATGGTGTTGTTCTCAACACCAGCGAAAAGCGAAGCAAGTGGTGGGCCCAGCATCTCCATTCCTCGGTTGACGGCTTTGAACTGCGCGAGTGTGGAAGGACCAGCGTTTCCAGCTTTTGGGTCGATGTGGGAAGTTTCGGTATTCCGGGTCGTGATTATGTCCAATATAATCACGTCCGGATCAACAGTCTGCCCACGCGAATAAGAACATCGCGTGGCGTCCGAACACCTGGTCGCGAGCTCAGATGTCGCGCCGGCTGTCGGGTAACCGAAACAGCGGCACACGTCATACAGCAATGCCACCGGACACCCGGCGGGCGTATCAAGCGCCATAGGGCCGTGTGGAAGGTGGTAGCGGCCGGTCTTCACGACGCCGGGTGGACTCTATCCGAGGATCCGCGCTTTAAGACCGCGGTGGGTCTGCGCAAGCCGGACCTGGTTGCCGTGAGGGAGGGACGCGTTGGTGTTGTCGACGTGCAGGTGGTCAGCGGAGCAACATCTTTAGACGACTCCCACGAGAGGAAGAAGGCCTATTACGCGGAAAACGTCGACTTGGTTCCCGCCCTTACGAGGACCCACCAAGTAGACGTCGATGCGGTGGCCTTCTCCTCTTGCACCCTCTCGTGGCGAGGGGTGTGGTCGTCGAGATCCGCTGACTTCCTGCTGGGGATGGAGCTGTCCAAGAGGCCCTTGGGGGGTATTACCACCCGAGTCCTCCAGGGAAGTCATATGAATTGGGCGAGGTGGAACCAGATGGTGGGGATGGATGGGCAATTCCATCGGCATGTTGTGCTCCCGCGGGTGGGTGTGAGCTAGGGGCGTGGGCGCATGCGCGCCGTATTAACACAGGGGAACCCAACCCCATACCAGCTTTAACAGGAAATATCTTTTTATTTAATTTATGTATCGACAGCGGCGGATCCGATGCTAGCCATTAGTACCCGTCTTTTACATAAAAAAAAATTATCAGCCAAATGCCTCGTCGTCTAATTAGTGACGCGCATGAATCGATTAACGAGATTCCCACTGTCCCTATCTACTGGTCCTGTAAGTGGCAGCGCTGTCATCTAGCTGTCACAAGTGCCCAACGCGTACCTCCTCGTGGTCAGGACCGGACAACGGAATTGCGGAAAAATCGCGTTGGGCTGTACCCAGGGTGCTGCGTCTCGCAAGGGGGGGGGCGCAGTGGGCGCTGGCATCCCCGGGGCACCCTAGCCAAATAAACCGTAGGCCTGGCTGGCGTCGCAACGACCCGCCGGTGCCTGGCGAGCGGTGTCCGCATGCATGCGTGCATGCGTGTGGGCACTGCGAGTCGGACACTGGTGGGATGTGGCACCCCCAGGAGCGGGGGCCTTGGCTTCATCGCCCGGGCTGCGAAGATGACAACCCCTTTAAAAAAAAGCCCGACCCTCAAGCTTTGGTGGCGGCGAAGGGGTCCTGGCTGGGGGGAGGCCCAGTTCCTAGTAGCGGCAACGCCAGCACCAACCTCGGATACTTGGCGCCCTCCGTTGTATATAGCCGTCCCGGCCCTGAGGGCGTATGGGTCGGGTGACATGTAAGATGTCCCGTTAAACCTTTCCTTAGGGTTTCGCGACCCTGAGGATATGAAACAGAATGCAAAAAACTAAAACAAACAACAACAACAAGATGCAAGAGGAGGAGGGTGATGCGGGGCGCGTGCGAGTGGTCCGATGAGGGGGTAGATGGCGGGATTGCGAGCGGTTCGGGTGCTTCGAGCTTCACGAATGTTGCGGGCGGCACGAATGTTGCGAGCGATGCGGGTGCGGCTGGCGGAGCGACTGAGCGTGCGAGCGTGGCGGTGGCGGCGGCGGGTGACGTGGGGTGTTCGGACGAGTTGCCGGGCGCGTGCGAGGTGGTGGTGGTCGGAGGACTGGCGGGGACCAGTGGAGTCCAGGCGAGCATACATGGTACCGCCCGGGTGGAGAGGCGAGGACGTCATGGGCCGGGAGCACGGGGGAGAAGCGTGGGTGGTCGCTTGGTCCGACCAGGATACCGGCGGCGGGGTAGTGGACACCTGGGGCGGCGAGGCCCAGGGAGGAGATCCGGATGAACGTGGAGTCCCGTCCTCGGACGACCTCCACAGGTAGCGCGGCCAGCGGGGTGAGTATGTCGGGTGGGAAGCGAAAGAAGAGGCGCGTGACTGGTGAGGTGGGCGACGAGGAGGTCGCGAAGGCGACGCGTGTAGTCGCCAGTAGGGCGGGGAGAGAGGGGATGACGATGAGCTGGCGGCCATGGGGCGTGTTGGGGCGAGGCTCTGGGGGCACCTGCTTCGGGATGCCGGTGTCGCGAGGGAGACGGTTGCGTCCGAATACGAGGCAATCCTGATGCGTTTTGTGGCGAAGAACGAGCGCCTCAAGGGGAGACTCGAGGAGCGGGAGTGGTAGAGCGTGGGTTGTGTGCGGCTGGCCTTCGGTCGTATGCGAGTGTGGCTGGCGCGGCGGATGTGTCGCGTGTAGGTGGACTGGCTGGTGTGGCTGTTGTGGGCGGCCTGCCGTCGGGGGGTGCGGAAGTGCCGCCTGTGAGGCCGGCTCGAGCCTACGCGTGTGCGGTGGTGGTTCGACTGAAGGAGGATGGGGCTGCCATGACGAGTGAGCAGGTGAAGGAGAGAGTCCTGAAGGATGTCTCCAAGGAAGTCAATGTGAGAGTGCGTGCGGTGCAGAAAATCAGTGGCGCGGGGGGGGGGGGGGTGTCGCTATCGAGACCGTGAGCGAGAGCGAGGTGCGGGTGCTCAGGGAGTGTGCCAGGTTTTCAGAGGTGGTGCTGAGGGTCGACCTTCCGAGGAGGGTCGGCCCGAAGGTCCGCATCTTCGATGTGGAAAACGAGACGACGAGCGAGCACCTGCTCGATGATGTGTATGAAAGCAACCTGAAGGAGCGAATGAGCAAGAAAGAATTTAGGGAGAGTACCCACGTTGTGAATCGGAGTACGAGGAATCGGAGTACGAGGTGTCATGGTGGAAGTGAGTGCGAGGACGAAGAACGTGCTGTGGGAGGAAGGAAGGGTGTTTGTCGATTGGCAGGCCCTCAAAGTGCGAGCATTCGCGAACGTCATGAGGTGCCATAGGTGCTATGCCTATGGCCGCATGATGAGGGAATGCAAGGTCGAGGGGAAGGTGTGCCTGAAGTGCGGCGTGACTGGGCACTCGGCCAAGGAGTGCAAGAGAGAGAGTGCATATCGGAACTGCAGAGAGCGTGGGAATGACTACGTCCACTCGGTTCTGTCCGATGCGTCCCCGGAGTACGTAAGGGCAGCGGAGAGAGAGAGAGCGCGAATCTGGAATGGATGAACAAAGTGTGAGTGTAATCCAGGTCAATTGTCAACGCGCTTACGCGGTGATGAGTGACCTGGAAGCGTGGATGTGTGAGTATGGGGTGAGTGTGGCTCTACTGTAGGAGCCGTATGTGAGGAATAGGAGAGTGACTGGACTGCCTCTGGCCATGAGTGTGTAGGCTAATGAGGGTGAAATTGTAAAGGCAGCGATAGTGGTGAATGATAGGACGATCAAAGCGGTGTGTGTGAGGGAATGTACGGATGACAATGGTGTGTGTGTGTGGCTGAGGGGCGGCACTCCTCGTGGGGATGGATGCGAATGCGACGTCGCCCTTGTGGCATAGTAAGGGCGACATCGGGAGAACGGTAGCGCGTGGACGGGGTGAGTGCCTGGAGGAATGGATCTTGACGAATGCTATGACTGTGTTGAATGAGCCAAGTGAGTGGTTTACTTTTCACGGTCCGAATGGTAAGAGTGATATTGATGTGAGTCTGGTGAATGAGGTGGATGGGAGGTGCCGGTATGAATGGAGTGTGAAGAATGCATGGGGGATCAGTGATCACAATGTGATCCTGGTCCGGGTGGTGTATGAGAGTAATGGGGCGTGTGAGATGGCGGCTGAGCCGGGTTGGATTTTCAAGGGGGCTGACTGGGCAGGCTATATGGATGCCCTGAGTGAGAGTGCGAGGAGGGAGGGTGTGGAGTTGATGAAAAAGATGAATGTGGATCGAGTGCCAGAGCGAGTAATGACCTGGTTCCTGAGTGCAAATGAGCGGAGACTGAAGAAACGTGAGGGCGTGAGAATGCGGAAAATGAGATGGTGGACGGATGGACTGGAGCAAATGAAGAAGGCCGTTGGCAGGTCCAGGAGGGCCTGCCAGCGGGCCAGAAGGTGTGAAAGGGAGTATGAGCAAAAGAGGAACGAGTATAGACGAATGCTTGCGCAGTATAAAAGAGAGATATGCAGAGTGAAAGAGGATAATTGGCGACAGTTTGTTAGTGTGATTAGGAATCAGGACCCATGGAGTGCTGTGTATAGAATATGTATGGGGAAGTGTAATCGCGAGAGTCTGAGCTGTGTGAATGTACCGGGTGGTGTTACAACTACCTGGCGTGTTTGATAACCTCGAGTGGCTGCGAGTGACTGAAAAGCTGCGCGACTGGGGATGTGAGGGGGAGCGTCTGTGATGTGATTATTTCCGTGAGAGAAAGGTGTGCGTGATGGGAGCGAATGAGACGGTGTGGAAGGATGTCCGCCATGGCTGTCCACAGGGGTCCGTCTGTGGTCCATTTATTTGGAACATGATGATCGACTCCCTGTTGTGGCAGCTGCGGGGACAGGAGTGCACGTGTGTTGCGTAAGCTGATGATTTGGTGTTGTATGTGGACGGCTAGAGCTGCAATGAGCTTGAGCGCAAGGCGCGCGAGTGGATGCGAATAGTGTGCGAATGGGGGGAGAGTGTCGGTGTGGATGTGAATTGGGCCAAGACTGTAATGATGTTAATGAAAGGGAGTCTGAGTGCGAATCGCTGGCCAAGTGTGAGTGTAAATGGGGAACGAGTGAGGTACGTAGAGCGTGTGAAGTATCTGGGGGTATGGATGAGCGAGCGAATGGGCTTCAGGTTGCACCTGGAGTGTATGAGAGAGAAAGTGCTGGCCATGGCCGGCAAGTTGAAGCGAGTGTTGCGGCATGAATGGGGACTGCGGAGGAGGGCAGTCCGAGTATTGAGCCAGGGCCTCTTTGCATCGTGTGTGTTGTTTGGAGCGAGTGTGTGGTGTGATGTATTGAGGTTTGCGTATGGTAGCGAGGCTGTGAATAGATGTCGGAGAGTAGGTCTGTATGCATGTTTGAGTGTGTGTAGAACGGTCTCGACGGCGGCCCTGCAGGTGCTCATGGGAGACCTGCCGTGGGATCTGGAGTGCGTCAAGAGGGATGTACGGTTTAGGTATAAACACGACTTGGAGCTGAATGAGAATGGACCGGTGACTGAGGACGAAGTACGTGGGATGAGTGTGACAGAGTGTATGAACCCGGTGGATGATAGAGTACATGAAGCATGGCAGAGGAGATGGGATGAGAGTGAGAAAGGTTGAGTGACGTATGTCTCTCGTAGGTTTTGACGTAGGTTTGCGAGCGAGAGAAAATGGTTTGAATTTGGCACGAGTGCGGGCTTCCTGCTCACTGAATGAGTTCTTGTACAAAAGGGGATTGGCTGAGAGCGAGAGTAGTGTGTGTGGAGAGCAGCGTGAGGACTGGAAGCTTGTGGTGTGTGAATGCCCGTTGTATGAGGATGAGCGAGATTTGGATGCCTGTGGTGTGAATGTGGACGGGGATGGGAGAGTGGATGTGAGTGGTGTGTTGGAATGTAAGGAGAGATTCGAGCGGGTGTGTGCGTTTGCGGAGATGGTGTTTGCAAGGAGAAGGGTGTATGTGTGAGTGAAAGGTGTTGAATGAGTGCAGATTCGAAGGATAATGAGTGTGAATGTGGCAGGAGGGTCCCCATGGGCTGATTCCTCCGGGATGAGGACTGTGGGGGCCTGGGTGAGTCGCGACACCGCCGTTCCAGCTGGCCTACCACGACCGACGGGGCGGGCCCGTCAATGTGTAGCAGCACGATTATGTGCTGCAAAGATCCCACCAGTGATTTAGACTGGTACCATGGGGGCTGGGGGCCACCGGCGTGTAGTCGGTCCCAGCCGTTGAGGTTGGACTCGTGGGGGCAGTGGTTAGGCCGTATGCTGGTCAGGGACCTCTAGGGGTTCCGGCGGGTGAGCTGCATACCACCAGCTCGGGTAGCAGCCTCCTTAGCTGTTAGAGAGTGTTGGAAAGTCACTCGACTCGACCGGTAGTGCGACTGGGTCCCGCATCCCCAGGAGCGAACCGGTAGGCACCGCACGTATGCGGGGCCGCGTTGGTCTCGACCCCGCGTTCATGGGAGCCGTGTAGTTTGGGTCGACGACTAGGTACTGCACGTTAAACCAAAGGACATTATCTGCCCCTATCTACTGCCCCCAGGGGCAGTACCGCCACCGAGTGGCGGATTGCACGGGCACTGGCCAACCCGGGGTACCCGAGCCAACCATACCGTAACCATGGGTAGCGTTGCAACGACCCACCGGCGCCTGGCGAGCGGTGTTTGTATGCTTGCATGCGGCACTGCGAGTCGGACGCTGGTGGTATGTGACGCTCCCAGGAACGGGGGCCTTGGCTTAACCGCCTGGGCTGCGAGGAGCATAACCTCTATGAAAAATCCCCAATCCCAGGCTTTGGCAGGCGGCTGAGGCTGTCCTTGGCTTGGAGGTTGGCCCAGTCTTGAGCTCCGCTAACTCCGGGGCACCTGGGGGGACCCCGGCAGTACAAATCCCCCTTGCGTCGGTAAGGCGGAAGGCCGGCGAGTACTTTTGGACCCGGCCAGACTCGTGGGAATAAAAAGGGAAACAATCGACACCAAAAACAAAACGGATCAGGATATGACAACGACACAAGGCGCGTCTACGGACATGAACATGGATACAGGCACAGAACAGACGAGACAAGGCATGTCGAGAAGTTCAAGCGTGGCGTCGATCGCTTCCGAGGGAGGACGCTCCCAAGGAAGCGTGAAGCGCTCGCGTGAAGAACTCGTTTTCGAAAGTGATTCAACGGCGTCCTCCGTACGCGGGGGTTACTCGAAGAATCCTGTCGCAAAACGCAAGAAGGCAGGACCGAAGTTAAAAAAGAAGGCCGAGGGCTGGGTTGAGGAATCATTCCTCAAGCCGGCACAGAAGGCACCTGAGGTGAAGCAAGTGACGACGGCGCTCGTGGAGGCGGAGAAAGCTCCCACCCCTCGAGAAACAGCACGGCGAAGAGGTAGGAGGGGTAGTGGATATGTCGGAGAAGGCGTTTTCAATGGAGGCGGCGAAAGAAGAGGAGAATGAGCGGTGGTTCGGTGATAAGAGAGAGGAGGTAGAGACAGTCATGTTCAAAGAGGCGAACAAAATGACCAAGTCGATAATATGCGCGATGCTCACCCATATGGATGATTACGAAAGGGAAGTGCGTAGGCAGCGGAATTACACTACCAAGTGGCGCTCAGCCGTGCGCAGGTACGGAAGAGAGACCGACCAGATTGAAGGGGAACGCAATAACCTCAAGTTACTCCTGGGCGATGCGAGGGTGGAGAGGGAGAGGCAGAGTGCGGAGATCGAGAGACTACGGGTAGAGGCTGAGAGGCAGCGGGCAGAGGCTGAGAGGCTGCGGGCGGAGGTAGAGAGACTACGGGTTGAAGCCACCAAGAGGACGGAGGAGGCCGTGAGGCGCCCGGAGGAAGGAAGGAAGGAGACACCCCGGCAGACGTACGCGTCTGCCACCGGGAAAAGTGGACATGCTGGCTCGGCTGGTGGTGCGCAAGCGCCATCGGTCGGGCCAGTCACGTAAGGGAGAAAACCTCCCCAACCAAGGACGGTGGCCGTGATAGGGCGGCCCACCAATGAGTCCGACGATTAAGGCATGGAGGTGGTCCAGAAGGACCTCTTTCGCGGTCTCAAAGAGAACCGAAGCACCCTTAAAGTAGCGTCTGTTAGGCTGACGCGAAATAAGGGTGTAGTGCAGTGCAGCCAGATCGCGCGCAAGTTACCCCCCCTCTAGTCTCTTACGCGCCCATCACACCATCCTAGTAGCGCGTGTTCGTGAGCGAGCGACGCTCGGACGTTTTCGGAAAGAGTCGAGCGCCATCGAAGTTTCCCGACCGCGCCTCCGGCAGCTACACCAATACATGGACGCTGAGTACATTCACGTGCGGCCAAGCCGAAACGAAGGCTTCGAGGGAAAAAGCAATCTGAGCACGACTCGCGCGTGACGTCACCCGACGGCACGAGCGAGGCTTTTAGATGATTTCAATGCTTATTCAGCTCTTGATTGTCTGCGTTATTAATGTATACAAAAAAAAATGCATCGCACAATCTGATCGCTTATTTTTTTTGTTTATACGTTCATTTAAATATAATAATAAATCTAAATTACAACTTATTTATCTTCTAAAATATTGTTTACGCTTTACTCACACCCGTCCTTATGCCAAATAAATTATAATTCATAACAGTAAGCGGAAATATATTTATATTCGTATTATTATATTAATTCTCATAGCTCTCATATGAAAACTCTCATATAAAAAACGCAAAAAAAAATTCAAAACCTTAGATTTCAACTAACCAAGAACATACATCTTCACATTTTCAATCGTGACGAATTTTTAAGAACAGTATCATCACAAACACATCTGAACCGAAGCAATATACATCACCTAAATTATCAAAACATAAATCAAACAACACAAAATCACAACATCTTATACTCAACTCTTACTAATTGTTGGACACCGATTTCTTACGTGGCACGCCGTCGCCACAGCCTCCGACCAGAAGGATGTCCGCATATCCGATTGTAGCAGCAGACATCGAGCCATGTCCAGGAGCGTGCGGTTCATCCGCTCCGCGACTCCGTTCTGCTGAGGAGTATGAGGAATAGTGAGTCGTCGTTCGATGCCATGATTCGCGAGATACATGTCAAACTCCGCGTTACAATATTCTCGACCGTTGTCAGACTGAAACCGCTTTATTTTCTTTCCAGTCTGCGTTTCCATGAGATTTTTGTACAGTTTAAACGCGTCGAGTACTCCCGACTTTTGTGTCAAAAAATACACCTCGCACCATCGCGTACAGTCGTCGATAAACGTGACGAAGTAACGCGCTCGTCCCGTCGACTCTATACGAAAAGGACCGACAACATCCGAGAATACGAGTTGTAATTTTTCGACCGAAAGCGCCCGATGTTTTTCGAACGGTACTGCGGTCATCTTCCCTTTTAAACATATCTCGCATTGCGATAAATTCTCCGAACCTTCCGCAATGTCCACAGGGATAACACCTGCCCGTACGAGCTTCAATAAATCTGTCGCGTTTAAATGTCCGAGCCGCTCGTGCCACTCAAAAAGGTTCACGGGTTTCGTGTGCGCGCTCGCGCACTCAAGTTCTTCGCGCACATAATACAAATCACCTCGGCGATCAGCGACCACGGAAACCCGATCGTGCTCGTCCCTGATATACGCGTCGTTTCGACGAAAGGTGACCTCGTGCCCTCTGTCCGTAATCTTCGCGATCGAAACCAAATTCGTACGTAAATCCGGAACGAACAGAGTATCTTTAAACTGGACTAAGCACGGACCATTGTCGCTCGCGATGGACAACCGAACCACCCCCATACCGCTCACAGGCGTCGACGCATGGCTCGCGAGGTTCAACTCCGCCCGTGTCGTTTCGCACAGTTTCTCAAAACGACCCCGATCGCCACAAAGATGCTTCGTGCATCCACTGTCAAGGATCCATGCCCTGCTTGTTCCCGCGAATGTGCGATTCGCTTCCTTGGCGCTTGGAGTCACCGTGTGACTAACCGCGTGATATGAGTCAACAACCACTGGCTTCGGTTTTTCACAATTTTCGGATTTTTTTTTTGGACAAACATTCGCCTTATGTCCGGGTGTACCGCACTTGTAGCACCTTATTCCTCCTCTCGCAGCGCCCTTCCACTTTCCTTTCTTTTCAAGATGTTGGCGCGCGTTTGTGCGATCACCGGCAGCTAGGGCAACGACTTCGGAGCGCGCGCTTTGCTTACGTGCCTCGCTCTCCTCGATAATTTTCACCTTCAGCACCTCAGCCGAGGGCAACTTGTCTCGCGACTCGATCGCGCAACGAAAATTTTCATACGAGGAAGGAAGGCTGTATAAAAGCATAATCGCGAGCAGATCCCCGTTGATTTGAATGTTCATGTCTTCCAGCTTGCTCACCGCGTCGAAAAACTTTGCCATGTGCTCTTTCACATCACCGCCATCTTCGAGACGTTGTAGCATCAACTGCTTAAGCAGCGTCGCCTTTCTTGCCGGTCCACGAGACGCGTAAATAGACTCGAGTTTGAGCCAAACGTTCCTCGATGTTTCACAGCCACGAATTTGTTTAAGTTCGGACGGCTGTATCGATAAAATAAGGTCAGCTTTCGCTTTCTTATCTTGTTTCACCCACTCGGCCCGCCCGGTTTTTCACAATTTTCGGATTTTTTTTTTTTTTCTTCACACAGTAGAACTACCCTGGGCCCATAACCTGTTGGAGCGGTTATGTAAAACGGAGTACTTTATTTCGGATATAAAATAACGTTACAGAAAAATGATAAGAAATCGCTAGAGCGCTTGCTCGCTTCAACTGCCGGACAACGTCTGATTTGTTTCTTCGATCAAATCAGACGCTTTGCTATTTAGTTTGACTTTGACAGGTCGATTATCTCATCGGCCTGTACAGAAGGAACTGGACCCTAAGTATCAGCCGGGATTTGTAAACAATGCCGGCCGCTCGCTGAAGGCCGCTCGACGCGTGTGTTGCTCAACAGCGCGCCAAATTAACGAAGAAACTTTGTCGTCGCTTTATTCTCAACACTAATACACAACAAGACACATATAATAATCTTTCCACTGATCCTCTGAATAATATAAATTCGACAATCACATTTGATAAATCGAAAGAATGGCTTATAAATGTCTCCAACATTGATATTCCGCTACACATTTCCACATTCTTGTGTCTAGGTGAAAAGTTTCGTTTTCCTTACCTCAAACTCTCAAACATAAAAACTCATATCGACAAATCAATCTCCGAACTTGAGTCCAAATTAGATTTTTTACTCGACAAACCTAGACAAATCGAAATTAGAACGAGATTCACTAAAATCTTAAACAAAACAAATATTCCAACATCATTTTCCAACACTAATCAAATTATAAAACACACGTCCTTATTCTTAAAAAACAACCCTCAACTTTTAGTTACACCAGCTGACAAAGGAAATTCAACAGTCATTCTTGACAAATCAGATTACATTACAAAAACTCATAATTCACCGCAGATTCCTCAACTTAAAAATTAACAAATAGAAATCCCATCAACACTCTACAAAAAGGCATTAATAATATTCTCTCCAGATGGAAAACCCTGAAAATCATTGATGAAACAAAATACAAATACTTAAAAGCAGAAAAGTGCAACCTATCTCGTCTCTATTGTCTGCCAAAAATTCATAAAAATAATTATCCACTTCGTCCCATAGTATCATCAATAAATAGTCCAACACATAAATTAGCTGAATTTATACAATCTAAACTTTCTAAATTAATCAATACGACTAATTCACACGTCAAAGATAGTTACCACCTAAAACATTCACTTTCTAACATCTCAATTCCACTCAACTACAAATTCGTCTCGTTTCATGTTGTTTCTCTCTATACCAACATCCCATTACACTTTGTTATTCAAAGCCTTCAAAAAAGATCAAATCTATTTTCAAAAACATTTCCTTTAAACGAAATAATTAAAGCCATAGAATACATCATGTTCTCAACTTTCTGTACATTTCAAAATAAAATTTACCACCAAATCTCAGGGTTACCAATGGGCTCACCTCTGGCTCCAATACTATCTAACATCGTCATGACGGATCTTGAAACAAATTGTCTGGAAAAATAAAAATTTTCGTTACCACTATATAAAAGATATGTTGATTATATTATTATTGCTCTACCAACAGACAAAATTGAATCCACCAAAAAATGTTTAACTCATATAACTCAAAATTTCAACTTACATCAGAAAATGAAGTAGATAAAAAAATCCCGTTTCTTGATATACTTTTATCAAGTCTCAGACACGGACTATTCTGATTTGGATCTTTTATTCCTAATTCGACTTGGCGAGGGAGTGCACGTAGTTGTTCGAGGTTTTAGAATGGACTGCTGGCTCACGGTCCAGCAGGAGGAAGCGTGGTTGAGTGGAGGGGCCTTAGGAAGGTGGAGGGGATGCTACGCGCGAGTATGGCGAAGCGCGTGGGCTTGCGAACAGTGGGACTCAGGAGAGCTGAGAGAGAGAGAGAATGAGAGATGCTGGAGAGGACTTCTGGGAAGGGAGATTTAGTTTCTGCTGAGGGTTTCTAGGAAGGAGGATTAGGTTTAGGTGAGAGCTGTGGGAAACGGTTGATATGAGGGCGTGAGAGTGGGTTTGGGAATAGGAGTCGTGTGGGACCGTGACACTGCCCCTCTTACAAGAACGATGCTCCGCATCGTGGGTTACAAAGCTTTTTTTTTCATTGATTCTATATAATAAAATAAAAATGTGTGTAGGTGTGTATGCGTGTATTTATGTAAAAATGTGTGCGTGTGGTGTGTATGTGTGTACTTATGTAGTGTAACGTGAGTGGCCCAAAATATGTGCGTTTGTTAGGGGTCTGGTTCCATTGCGCTGTAAGCGCAATTCGGGCCGCAGTTTAGTCGGACGGAACTGTTCGAATATGCTTAGTCGGGATGAGATGTGTTCCGTGTGATAATTTTGTTCCGTGTAGTAGTTTTTGTTCCGTGTGATAGTTTTTGTTCCGTGCAGTAATTTTTGTTCCGTATAGTAGTTTTTGTTCCCTGTAGTAATTTTTGTTCCGTGTAATGATTTTGTTCCTGCTAAAGTAATGTTTTAATTTGGTATGTTGGAGTTATGGCCGTGGATCTGAAACTGACTATAAGATTAGTTTAGATGAGTTAGTAGGGGCTGTTTTGGTTACAAAAGGATGGGTATGTGTGTGGTTGGTAATTCCATATACATATGTATTGTTATGCCGGGTTGTTTGGGGTGGAATCAAGTTGAAACCTTTTTATTCTCCGTTTTTCTCTTATATCAATCTCACATTTATTTAGAGACTCGCAATGAACAGATTTCTATTTCTACTTTCGTATACGGTAATTCTACTATTCGCTTATTCTCCAGGTCGTTCCGAGTCGAAGGAGTTACGACGACTGACTTCCCTTCCTTCCAAGATTCACCTTAGCCTATCAAAAATATGTATTACTCCGCCCTACTTCATATCACTCCGCGAGCAAAGCGCGGTTTTCGAAAGCAGTGCGGTTAGTCTCCCACGCTTGATTCGTTGAAACAGCAACTGTACCGTGGGACAGTTTCTTAGCGTAAAGTCTTTATCTAAAACTGACGACTCAGGATGCATTCCGAGGCGTTTCTAAGCCTTGGCATAACAGTATATATATATGTAAAAAAAAAAGAGAAGAAGAACCCAAATTTTTGCTCCTTCGTTGACGATAGTCTTTGCATTTGTTCCCTTTATAGTTTGCCGTGATTTACTTTTTGGCGTAAGGTTCCTTTTTTTCTAGATTCGTTGTTTGCCGAAATGTATATATATATATATATATATATATGTTATCATTCTCTTCTTTTGGTTGCATCTGAAACAGTCTGAATTCTGATTAATTTGAGTGTTAGTGGGCATAGGTGTGTTATCCAGGATTCGGTAAGGTTGTTCTTCAGTTGACCAATGTGATGGATGAACGATACCTATTCAATCTTGATTTAAAATTATTATTTAGCTTTATCTCATACATGGGTTAATAGTGTCTGTCTTGATGGTTTGAAAATAAGCATAGGCTGAGCATATAATGAGAAATGGAAGTTATAATAGATTGTATGTAGCTGTCGTGTATACAATGTTGTGCATGTACTTGTTTAATGCTGGTACAATTTACATGGGTGAATGTAAAGCAAGGAAAACGAAAATGATTTACTAAGGGAATATGAAAATAGTAAGGAGGAATGATTCTATATATGATACGTATGTGCAGCGTTACACTAAAATACATATGTCGTTGTTTCGTAGTGCAATCTTGTAACGTCGTAATTTTATAAAAAGGTGTGCGTGACAACATATTCGGGTTCAATTTGATCTTCATAAACCAATTTGGTTCTGTTTGTGTCTACCTAGATTTTGAAAATTATTCTAATCGGTTACTTCTAGACATTCGAATGGACTCGTATAGCTACTATCACGATCGATTTTTTAGTTCTTTAAATTAAATCTTTTTTAACAATACGAGTTGTCGAGTTTGACATTTTGGTACTTTCGTTCGCCTAGCATAATATCGTTTTTCTGTTTATTTTACTTAAAATTGTTTTCAGAGTGCCAGTTGTCGAACGTCGTTACAATTTCGGTTCAATATTTTAATATAGTCGTCAAATGTTAATAGTTTTTTTTTGTGGTATAAATGCTCATGGTAAAGAAGCTTTGTGTTGTGACTATTATTTATTGATAACGAATTCTTTTTATGTGTTGAATTCTAAAGGATCTCTAATTCTTCTAAGGCGGTTTTACGAGGTCTACCGCGCCTGTGTTTAGCAGTTGATGTTGATTGCTGATGTCCAGCGTTGTTTTTCTCGTGGCCTGCCAGGTCCACGTTTGGCAGTTGTTGATGTTCGTGGTTGATTGACTATATTTGTGTTTTTGGGGCCTTTCAGAGGCACTATAGCGGTGAGCATCGACTGTTAGTCAATCGGGTTCTTCCGTGGTCTGCCACGTCCACGTTTAAAACAGTCAATGTTGGATGTTAGTTGGCCTGATCTTTTCGTGGACTACCACGATTGTGTTTAGTACCGCTTGATGGTTATTTTTCCTTTTTTTTTGAGCATCTTGGGGATGGTGATGGTAGGTTAGGCTCGGTATGCGCGTTCGATTGTTGTGCGCTATCTGATTCTTCGTCTTCCGTGTTGATTGTAGTTGAGCTGGGAGTCAGATTCTCTTCCATCTTAGCGCGGATCTTCTTTGTTAATTCTTCATCGCCCATTATCGTTGCCTGTTTGTCGTAAGTTGTATCGTTGCCGGTAGATTTCGGCCCGCCGAAGTGTCTACCCGCGTTGATGGGGATCCCAGGTGGCAGCGCGGAGGTTACATCTTTTCCTTATTTCTACTTTGCCGCGTCCGGCTATTTATCGGCCTTTTACTTCTTCATTTGCGCTTATTTATTTCCTTCTTATTTCATTTATTCCTTCGGGCTGCTTGAGCTATTTATTTTTTTTCTTCTCTGTGCTGCTTGAGCTATATATTTTTTTTCTTTGTGCTGCTTGAGCTATTTATTTTTTCTTCTATTTCATTTTCCTTTTTCTTATTTATTCGTCTTCTTCGCTGCTATAGAACGTTGTCGTTTTTGTTCTTCATTGATACCATTGATGTTTCGTACCGTTCTTCATCCTCGAACGTGTCGCTATTACGTTTACGAGGTGTTTTTGTATATTAATTTATCTTGAGGATTGTTCCTTGTCGTAAGCTGTGGTCGTCCTTGTTCCAATCTAGTGAGTTCCATCTCCTCCGTTGATACTTCCGAGTCATAGTTGTTATCGTCGATTGATTTATTAACTTTTGGGTGTGCACTCCCTCCAAGTTGAGTGTTGCTTAATTCTTAGTTTGTTTGTTTTGTCGTAATGAGTTTCCTTTTATTACTTTGTCCGGTGCTGTATTGCCGGTGTGTTCGTCCGATGTTGATAGGTTACGTTTGTCGCCCTGTTGAGAAATCCTTAATATTTCGTTTGATGATGGTTCCCTTGGCCTGACCGAGAGAATGTCGATCAGGCTTCTTGATGACGCGTCTACGGCGGCATTGAGTTTTCCGGGCTTGTGCTGAATTTCATAACCATAATCATTAAGAGTCGCTTGCCATTGTATAACTTGTCGCGGTGGGTTAGCTTTTCTTCTTTTTACCATATACGTGAGTGCTCGATTATCTGTTACAACTATAAAGTGGTGCCCGTAACCACAGGGCCTAAAGTGTTTCATTGCGTTTATGATCGCCAATATTTGTGCATTGCGTCTGATACGAGTTCCGATTTCGTGAGAGTCCGAGAGTAGAAGGCAACAGAATGATCAAATTTTTCGTGTTGTTGGCTGAGGACGGCGCCGATAGCGTAATTCAATGCGTCAATTATTAATCGGGACTCCTTATAGTCCGGATAACGCACGATTGGTTTACTTGTCATTTCCCTTTCAAGTAATTGAACGCTTGTTGACATTCCTCAGGTCATTCGAATTTTTGTGAAGCCTTCAATTGTCTCGTTAGCGGGAGACGGATTGTTGCGAAGTTCTTCACGATGCGTCTATAGGAATTCACTAATGCGTAGAATTCTATGATCATGTTCTTTTTTGTATTGGAAACTTGTACTGCTCGTGTTAGCTTGGGTCTCGATTCCGAGTCGTTTTCGTTGATGACGTGACCCTGGTATTTGACATTGTTCTGGATAAACAAGCATTTAGCTGTTTGCAGCGTAAGTCCAGCATATTATAGTTTTTTTTGTCGGTGGAATTCATGCTCGTGTTCCTTCAGGTTGGTGGTGTACATGACGATGTCAACCAAATATACGAAAAAGGTCGGTACCCGGTGATCCCGATAGCGCGACATCCATCAACCTTTGAAAGGTTGCTGGTGCATTCTTTTAAACTCCGAATGGCATTCGATTAAATTCATAATCAACGTTCAATATTGGAAATGCTGTTTTCGGTATGTCGCGTGGGATACATCTCGGTATGGTCGAAATCGGATGCTAAGTCCAGTATTGAGACCTACCTAGCTGATCTAGGCTGTTCGTAATATTTGGTAGTTAGTATGCATCGAGAGTGGTTTATTTTCCTAAAATCGATTAACATACGCAATCGTTCTTTCCTTTGTCGGAACTATCCGAACGGGAGACTTGTATGGCAATAACGATGGTTATATTATTCCTTTTCCTGGTGGATGGTTGTAGATTTCCTGTTTGTGCACTTGTGGAACGAAATATTGGTTTGAATTTGTTGGTTTTTCGTCGGTTGTAAAAATGTCATGTTTAACAAACAAAATTGAATTCATTTGGGCTCCGGTCTCGACGAAACATTTCGTGTTTTTTTTCTAAGATCAACAGAATTTATTATTACTCTTGAAGGTTTTCGTTTCTGTAGTTCCCGGCGAAATGGTGGCTTTTCTTATTATTTCTGTTTTATTATCACTCAATGGCTTGATTCGAGCGCTCCTGCGATTTATTTCGTGTCGCGCTGTCCCGTGAAGACATGCTCAAATTTTTCTTTACTAATTCTGTTACTATCTTCGTGAGTTCGCGGAGGTTTTCGTCAGCTATGTTACTCGTGTCTCGCGATCCCTGTGTGTTGGTTTCATATTTTCGGTCGCGAGAGTTGTCGCGGGATCTGTTTCGCGAATTGCTGCGGCAGCCATCGTGTGAACTGTCTGGATGTGTGTAACAACGATTGTTGTCTCGAGAGTGACTCGAGGAGTGTCGTCTCCGTTGGTAATCGTTTTGTGAGTTTTGTTGTTCACTTCGTTGTTTGTAATGATTAAAATCTTGATAATCGTTTCGTGGGTCTTGTTGCCCGTTTTGATAACTGTTTTGTGTATTTTGTTGTCTGTATCTATATTTATTTTTGTAATCGTTTTGGAAATGTCGTTGTCCGTTTTGGTACCTGTCGCGTGAATTATTTCTGTAGCTACTGTATCCGTCTTGTGACGTATTCCAAGATTTCTGATTATCAAATTTTTTATTTTGTTCTTCTCTTAAGTATTTTAGTGTGAAGCAATTCGCCGTGGAGTGAGTATTCGTTTCATAGTACTCGCAATATGTTTGTGGAGTTGAATTTTGGGTTTCTGCAAATTGGATTTTCGCTGTCTCTGTTTGTTTTACTTCCGTATTTTCGTGACTTGTTCTGTTTCAGTTAATCGTTTGGCGCGCTGTTAGTTCCTGTTCTATATTACCTGCCTCTCGTATCGCTTCGTCGAGAGTTTGAACTCCTTGTTGCATTAGGATAGTACCGATTTTATCAAAGAGACCGCGAATGAAGGCTCTAGTGACCGATCTTTTTACTTCCAATTTCCTGTTTTCGAGGTATTATTGGTCTTCATTACGCGTGTAGCATTCGTCGAGCCTATCCATTATTCGTTTCATAATTGTACGCGTTCGGGTTGCGTACTCTGCTGTCGGTTCATTATACTTTTGCGCTATTTCTTTAAGTTCTAATTCGAGATCTAACAATTCGATTGGAGTACTAAAATTGTGTCGCAAATCCGTAAGGAGTTCTTCGAGGGTTGTATAATTTTTCGTTTCCGCCAAATCGTGTGCGGTTCCTGTTAATTTATACTGTATCATTACAAGAAGTCGAGCATGTTCGCTCGGTGGAATTATTTTTGCTGCCTTTTTGGATGCGCTTATGAAGTTTTCGACGGGAATATTCTTGCCGTCAAACGCGGGGATTGGTTAGTATATATCGCGGAATGTTAAACCTTCGTACGCCATATCATTAACGCCTTTGATTTCGCTTTCGAAATATTGAAAGTTTGTAAAATTTTATTTTTCGAATATTGGAAGTTTGGAAAGTTTTCGATTTTTCTTCTGTTTTGGATATTTATAGTGTGTAAAAAAATGTCACTTTCGAAATATCTAAAGCTTATAAAAGATTTTTCGAATATTGCGAGTTCGAAAGGTTTTCAATATCCATTTTTTCTCCTTTTTTCAAATATTTATTACGTATAGACCGTGTTGTTTTCTTCGAAGAATTTCTTTTCTCGTTTTTGTTTTAGGGTTTGTAACATTTCATTTTTCGGGTTGTACGGTTCGAGACATTTTCAATTTTCTTTTTTTTTATATATTTATAATATATAAAAATGTTGTTTCCTCCAAGGTATTAAAATTTATAAAATGTTGTTTTTCAGTTGTTAATAGTTTGAAAGGTTTTCAATTTCCTTTTTTCCAAATATTTATAATGTGTGAAGATTTTATTTTTCTTGAAATATTAAAAGTTTGAAAAAAAAATTGCATTTTTCCGGGTATCACAAGTTTGAAAAGTTCTAAATTTTCTTTTTTTTTCCAAATGTTTATAATGTGTAAATAAATATTGTTTTTCGGATTTTATAGATTTGAGATGTTTTCAGTTTTCGTGCTTCTCTTTTTTCACAAATTTATAATATGTCAACATTTTGTTCTCCTTAAAATATTTCGAGTTTGAAAAACTTTATTTTTCGGATGTTGAGCGTTTGAAGTTTCTAATTTTCTTGTTTTTTTTTTCTCTAATTTTATAATGTATGAAAAGTTTTCTTTCTTCGAAATATTTAAAGTTTATAACATTTTATTTTTCGAATTTTACAAATTGTTTCCTATGCAAATTAAAAGGCTTAGCGGACGCAGAGACGACGAAGTTTCGCTACGCGTGTGTTTGTGCGCTTATTGTGTGTAAGAGCGAGTAGGAGTAGGAGTAGGAGCAATAGCGGTAGGAAGCGAAAAAGGAAATAATGAATAGCGTATTGCGTTTTCAATACGCACATATTGAGTTACATCGATGTGACAATCTAGCGATATACGTTCATGTATCACATGGGTTCTGGCGATGTCAGATACTTACACACACTTTAATGTGTGGAGAAAAACGTATGTCGTTGCCACTCTTAAGGGAGGGCTTGAGAATAATAGAGAAAAAAGTGAGTTTCAAAATGACTTACAGTGCCGTGATGAGAAGGAATAATTTCATAAAAACTCCTTGAGTCCAGTTATTCCCTTCCTTCCTTCTATATTGTCCGTGTGGTTGAGTATTGTTTTATATTCCGTGAGTTAGTTAGTGAGTTCCTTTTGTTTTCCGTGAGTGAGTGCCTTTTGTTTTTCGTCTCGTCCGTGTGTATGTCGCTTGAACGTTGTGCGCTTGGATTTTGTGTGCGAGTGTCTGAGGTGTGTTTTTTTAAATTTTTTTTTTATAAAACTTTGAGCGGGGTTTACGGGCCCGCTAAATTTTATTAGTTCACTTTTTGCGAACTTTTGAGACGCAAGGGGGGGCGTTTCGCGAATCCCACTTCTGACACCAATTTGTGATGGTCGAGCGGATGTTTGAGGATTTCGCGGGAGACGATTGACTCAGACACGGACTATTCTGATTTGGATATTTTATTCCTAATTCGACTTGGCGAGGGAGTGCACGTAGTTGTTCGAGGTTTTAGGATGGACTGCTGGCTCACGGTCCAGCAGGAGGAAGCGTGGTTGAGTGGAGGGGCCTTAGGAAGGTGGAGGGGATGTCACGCGCGAGTATGGCGAAGCGCGTGGGCTTGCGAACAATGGGACTCAGGAGAGCTGAGAGAGAGAGAATGAGAGATGCTGGAGAGGACTTCTGGGAAGGGAGATTTAGTTTCTGCTGAGGGTTTCTAGGAAGGAGGATTAGGTTTAGGTGGGAGCTGTGGGAAACGGTTGATATGAGGGCGTGAGACTGGGTTTGGGAATAGGAGTCGTGTGGGACCGTGACACCATAAACAAAATTCAATTATCACAAATTGTCAGGCAGATTCATAAATTTCTTTTTGCACCACCCACTTTCTCAAAAAAAAACCATAATTTACATGCCAGTTGACAGAGCAATACAATTATCTCATCATTCATTTCACAAAGAAAACCTCAAACTTATTACGATGACACAAAATTGCTATCCGATCTCTTTCACAGAAAAATAATCAAACATCGGCTTTCCACAATCAACAATAAAAAAAACAATAACAACAATTTTGATTCTTCGAGGCTAATAAATGTTCCTTACACAAAAAACATCCATCATCAACTAATTCGTCTTGTTCAACAATACAACATAACATTGGTCACAAACAATAAGCACAACATTCCATCGATTACTGGCTCCACCAAAGACGAAATAAATAACAACCAAAAATCCAACATAGTTTACAAAATCGATTGTAAGTATTGCAATGCCACATACATCGGCCAAACCAAAAGATACCTTGAAACCAGAATAAAAGAATATAAAAATAGCCTAAAACATACTACCACAATACACACAGCCTTAGCACAACATGCAATAGAACAAAAACATGACTTTCAATTCGACAATGTAAAAATTATAAACAATGAAAATTGGCTAAAAAATACTAATCCTAAAAATGATCCAAATTAAGGCACACACCAACGCCATAAATTTCAGAACTGACATACAAAAACTAAGCTCGATCTATAACTATTAAAATATTTTACAATACTTTACTTGACATAAAATTTTTTAAATTATTGACACTATAATTTTATTTTAAATACTCTTAACATGACGCACCAATGTTATTTCTCTTGACACGTCACTGCCTAATGGATCTTTCTCCCCCGATTCGCAAAATAAAGACTCTAATAAGCTTCACGAAATTCAGACATCACTCAGTTTCTCTCGAACTCTCCGTGATCACGCGACTCAATATATAACTGAGAAATGGAAATTACGAGTTTTTTTTTATTTTGGAAGAAAATTTTAAAAATCGCAAACTCAATAGGTAATCATAACAGTCATTTGATACTTTATTAAAATTTCTTTTAAATCAATCACGTACATTAAATTGTCACAAATAAAACACAAAACTTTCTTATAATTATTAATCCCTTACAGATGATAAGAATCGCTAAAAAACGATAAATTCTTCCATCTGCTGAGTATACGCCAGCAAAACAGTATTGACTCCAATAAATACTGTCTTTTGAAATAACCTTCCAAATATAAGCAAAAACTAAAAACATCAACAACATCGAGGTTAGTCGTTTCTCATATTTCATTTCTTTATAACTCTATAGTATAATAAACCACACTCTCACGCATCACTCATTTCAAACATCGATGAATAAGATGAATCAACGCAAGACAAGAACTTATGCATATCGATTCAATATAGTTATAACCAAAACAGAATTAACATAACAGTTATACAAAACGACACAACAATTTTATAACACAATCAAAACATAAAACATTCGTGTATTTAATTCCTTCAAACTTGATTTGTATAATTTGTGTATCAAAATTTATAGAGAAAAATATAATTTCTGAAGAGGATCCGAACCAAAGGGCCGAAACGTAAGAAAGCATCATTTATTTCCATCGCTGACCTTGGAAAACCTCTATTGGCCGGACTGAAGCCGTATCTTCAACTAGCAACTTGTCATCAACACGGCCGCACACATCTTTGACTCATTAATTCTCATACTTTTATCAAGCGATAAAGCATTATGCACAAAAACAAGCCAATCATCCATCCGGCCGCGAATCGTCAGTATCAGGAAGTGCACATATTCTACAAGCGATGAGATGGTCTCGTTGGTAGCGTTCGTGGCTTCGGTCCGCAGGGGCGCGGGATCGTTCCCCGTGCTCAGTGCTTTTTTTAAAATTATTATTACTATTAATTCTTATTCGATTATTTTAATTAGTTATTATTATTTTAATTAGTTGTCTTTAAGTGTCGAAAAATTAGTCGCGCACTCCGACCTCTTATTTTATTAGCTTGTACGTTACTTTAAATGCAATCATAAATCTAAATTACAACTTATTTATGTTCTAAAAAATTGTTTGCGCTTTACTCACACCCGTCCCTATGCCAAATAAATTGTAATTCATAAAAGTAAGGGGAAGTATATTTATATTCGTATTATTATATTCATTCTCATATACTTTCATCAAGCGATAAAGCATTATCCCCAAAAACAAGACATTCATCCATCCGGCCGCGAATCGTCAGTACCAGAAAGTGCACATATTCGACAAGCGATGAGAAGGTCCCGTTGGTAGCGTTCCTGACTTCGGTCTGCAGGGGCGCGGGAACGTCCCCGCGCCCAGTATTTTTTTTTTTTAATTTATTATTACTACTAATTCGTATCTGATTAGTTATCACTATTAGTTTAATGAGCTATCTTATAGTGCCGAAAAATTTATCGCGCACTCCGACCGCTTATTTTATTAGATTGTACGTTAATTTAAATGTAATAATAAATCTAAATTACAACTTATTTATCTTCTAAAAAATTGTTTACGCTTTACTCATATCCGTCCCTATGCCAAATAAATTGAAATTCATAAAAGTAAGCGGAAATATATTTATATTCGTATTATTATATTCATTCTTAAACTTTCATCAAGCGATAAAGCATTATCCCCAAAAACAAGTCAATCATCTATCCGGCCGCGAATCATAAGTGCCAGAAAGTGGCATGGAAATGAATAATGCTTTCTTACGTTTCGACCCTTTGGTTCGGGTCCTCTTCAGAAATTAAATTTTTCTCTATAAATTTTGATACACAAATTTTACAAATCAAGTTTGAAGGAACTAAATATACGAATGTTTTATGTAATGATTGTGTTATAAAATTGGTGTGTCGTTTTGTATAACTGTTATGTTAATTCTGTTTTGGTTATAACTATATTGAATCGATATGCATAAGTTCTTGTAATGCGTTAATTCATCTTATTCATCGGTGTTTGAAATGAGTGATGCGTGAGAGTGTGGTTTATTATACTATGGAGTTATAAAGAAATGAAATATGAGAAACGACTAACCACGATGTTGTTGATGTTTCTAGATTTTGCTTATATTTGGAAGGTTATTTCAAAAGACAGTATTAATGGAAGTAAATACTGTTTTGCCGGCGTATACTCAATAGATGGAAGAATTTATCGTTTTTTAGCGATTTTTATCATCTGTAAGGGATTAATAATTATAAGAAAGTTTTGTGTTTTATTTGTGAAAATTTAATGTACGTGATTGATTTAAAATTTTAATAAAGGATCAAATGCCTGTGATGATTACCTATTGAGTTTAAGATTTTTTAAATTTTCTTCCAAAATAAACAAAAACTCGAAATTTCCATTTCTCAGTTACATATTGAGTTGTGTGATCACGGAGAGTTCGAGAGAAACTGAGTGATGTCTTAATTTCGTGAAGCTTATTAGAGTCTTTATTTTGCGAATCGGGGGAGAGAGATCCTTTAGGCAGTGACGTGTCAAGAGAAATAAAATTGGTGCGTCATGTTAAGAGTATTTAAAATTAAATTATAGTGTCAATAATTTTAAAATGTTTATGTCAAGTAAACTAATGTAAAATATTTTAGTAGTTATATAATAGAGTTATAGATCGAGCTTAGTTTTTGTATGTCAGTTCTAAAATTTATGGGGTTGGAGTGTGCCTTAATTTGGATCATTTCTAGGATTAGTCTTTTTTGAGCCAATTTTCATTATTTAAAATGTTTACATTGTCGAATTGGAAGGCATGTTTTTGTTCTATTGCATTTTGTGCTAACGCTGTGTGTATTATGGTAGTATGTTTTAGGCTATTTTTATGTTCTTTTATTCTGGGTTCAAGGTATCTTTTGGTTTGGCCGATGTATGTGGCATTGCAATACTTACAATCGAATTTGTAAACTATGTTGGATTTTTGGTTGTTATTTATTTTGTCTTTGGTGGAGCCAGTAATCGATGACATGTTGTGTTTATTATTTGTGACTAATGTTATTTTGTATTGTTGAACAAGACGAATTGGTTGATGATGGATGTCTTTTGTGTAAGGAACATTTATTAGTCTGGAAGAATCAAAATTGTTGTTATTCTTTTTTTGATTGTTGATTGTGGAAAGCCGATGTTTTATTAGTTTTTCTGTGAAAGAGATTGGATAGCAATTTTGTGTCATCGTGTTACTAATAAGTTTGAGGTTTTGTAAATTATGGCTTTTTTTGGGAAAGTGGGTGGTGTGAAAAAAAATTTATGAATCTGCCTGACAATTTGTGATAATTGAATTTTGTTTATGGATTAAAAGTATATCAAGAAACGGGATTTTTTTATCTACTTCATTTTCTGATGTAAATTGTAATTTTGAGTTATATGAGTTAAAAATCTTTTTAGTGGATTCAATTTTGTCTGTTGGTAGAGCAATAATAATATCATCAAAATATCGTTTTTATAGTGGTGACGAAAATTTTTATTTTTACAGACAATTTGTTTCAAGATTCGTCATGACGATGTTAGATAGATTTGGAGCCAGAGGTGAGCCCATTGGTAACCCTGAGGCTTGTTGGTAAATTTTATTTAGAAATGTAAAGAAAGTTGAGAACATGATGTATTCTATGGCTTTAATTATTTCGTTTAAACGAAATGTTTTTGAAAATAGATTTGTTTTTTTTAAGGCTTTGAATAACACGTTGTAATGGGATGTTGGTATAGAGAGAAACAACATGAAACGAGACGAATTTGTAGTGGAGTGGAATTGAGATGTTAGAAAGTGAATGTTTTAGGTGGAAACTATCTTTGACGTGTGAATTAGTCGTATACATTAATTTAGAAAGTTTAGATTGTATAAATTCAGCTAATTTATGTGTTGGACTATTTATTGATGATACTATTGGACGAAGTGGATAATTATTTTTATGCCTTTTTGGCAGACAATAGAGACGAGATAGGTTGCAATTTTCAGCTTTTAAGTATTTGTATTTTGTTTCATCCATGATTTTTAGGGTTTTCCATCTGGAAAGAATATTATTAATGCCTTTTTGTAGAATGTTGATGGGATTTATATTTGTTAATTTGTAAGTTGAGGAATCTGCGAGTAAATTATGAGTTTTTATAATGTAATCTGATTTCTTAAGAATGACTGTTGAATTTCCTTTGTCAGCTCGTGTAACTAAAAGTTGAGGGTTTTTTTTTAAGAATAAGGACGTGTGCTTTATAATTTGATTAGTGTTGGAAAATGATGTTGGAATATTTATTTTCTTTAAGATTTCAGTGAATCTGGTTCTAATTTCGATTTGTCTAGGTTTGTCGAGTAAAAAATCTAATTTGGACTCCAGTTCGGAGATTGATTTGTGGATATGAGTTTTTATGTTTGAGAGTTTGAGGTAAGGAAAACAAAACTTTTCACCTAGAGACAAGAATGTGGAAATGTGTAGCGGAATATCAATGTTGGAGACATTTATAAGCCATTCTTTCGATTTATCTAATGTGATTGTCGAATTTATATTATTCAGAGGATCAGTGGAAAGATTATTATATGTGTCTTGTTGTGTATTAGTAAGAGTTGAGTATAAGATGTTGTGATTTTGTGTTGTTTGATTTATGTTTTGATAATTTAGGTGATTTATATTGCTTTGGTTCAGATGTGTTTGTGATTATATTGTTCTTAAAAATTCGTCACGATTGAAAATGTGAATATGTATGTTCTTGGTTCGTTGAAATCTAAGGTTTCGAATTTTTTTTTGCGTTTTTCATATGAGAGTTTTCATATGAGAGCTATGAGAATTAATATAATAATACGAATATAAATATATTTCCGCTTACTTTTATGAATTACAATTTGTTTGGCATAAGGACGGGTGTGAGTAAAGCGTAAACAATATTTTAGAAGATAAATAAGTTGTAATTTAGATTTATTATTATATTTAAATGAACGTATAAACTAAAAAAATAAGCGATCAGATTGTGCGATGCATTTTTTTGTATACATTAATAACGTAGAGAATCAAGAGCTGAATAAGCATTGAAATAATCTAAAAGCCTCGCTCGTGCCGTTGGGTGAAGTCACGCGCGAGTCGTGCTCAGATTGCTTTTTCCCTCGAAGCCTTCGTTTCGGCTTGGCCGCACATGAATGTGCTCAGCGTCCATGTATTGGTGTAGCTGCCGAAGGCGCGGTCGGGAAACTTCGATGGCGCTCGACTCTTTCCGAAGACGTCCGAGCGTCGCTCGCTCACGGACACGCGCTACTATGATTGTGTGATCGGCAAGCAAGAGACTAGAGAGGGAGTAACTTTTGCGCGCGATCTGGCTGCACTGGTGTAGTGATCAACGTCGCCTCGAAAGAGGCCGCCGAGGTAATCACGAGTGCAGACCTTAGCGGCATGAGCCTCACGGTAGTGATTGCCGCTAAGAGAAGACCGTCGCTAATTATTTACGACGTGGAACTGGACGTGACCAAGGAAGACCTGAAGGAGGACTTCATTCCGAAGAACCTCCTCAGGCATTTAAACGAGGAGGAGGCTGTCCTCTCTGAGGCAGTCTCCTTCGAACACTATTTTAAGAACAAACAGGGGTTGAACAACTGGATTGTTCAGCTACCCATGAGGCACATGGAAGGAGTCCTCAAGCGGGGGCGTGTGTACCTCGCTCGGGGCTCACATAGGAGCGCCGAGTATCCTAATGTTACTCGGTGCTCCAAGAGTTGTGGCTACGGCCACATCGCGAAAAACTGCAGTGCTCCGGACCAGGTCTGTGAGCACTGCGGATCGAAAGAGCACCTGCGGAGCGCCTGCCCTGCCAGCATGACACCAAAGTGCGTGAACTGCACGCGGAGTCGACGCAAGGATGTGGCGCATACCGCTAGGAGCAAGCTGTGTCCGGAATATATCCGGAACGTCGGGTTGTACTGGGCGTAACTTGACCCCGGCTGAGTTGAACGTAAGGACTCGGACATGTGCAGCGAAGTGCTGCGATAGGTGCTCGTGTTTGTGACCGTTCCTAGCCTCGGCCAGTGAACGAGACGGTTTTCCGCCTCAACGCGTGACATAGACTATGGACATGGAGACATTTTTGGCGCGTGTAATCGCAAAGTGTTTTCCTTTTTGTGTTTTCGGGTGTTCCGCCACGAGATGATAGACTGTACGAGAGGTGTGGGGTCACAACCTCACGTTGTGACTCGTCCGGCAGGAGGGTCTTCGCAGTTCGAATCCTACAGGATGAGGACTGTGGAAACCTCGGTGAGCGGCGACACCGCCGTTCCCGCTGGCCGACCACGGCCGTCGGGGCGGGACTCGCAAAGTGTAGTGGCACGAATATGTGCCACGATGACCCCACCAGTGATCTGAATTGGTACCATGGGGGCTGGGCAGCCACCGACGTGTAGTCGGTCCAGCCAGTGAGGTTAGACTCGTGGGGGCAGTGGTTAGGCCGCATCCTGGTCAGGAACCGTTAGCGGTTCCGACGTGTGAGTGGCGTACCACCAACTCGGGCAACATCCTACAAAGCTGTTAGAGCGTTGGAAAGTCACTTGACCCGACCGGTAGTGCACTGAGCCCGCATTTTCAGAAGCGAACCGGTAGGTACCGATTTTCAGGGCTGCGTTGGTCGATCGTTTTTTCGACCCCGCGCTCATGGGAGCCGTGTAGTTAGGGTCGACGACTAGATACTGCACGTAAAACTAAAGGACATCATCTGTCCCTATCTACTACAGTCGAGCGCTGACCACTGAGGAGAACGGACGTGCCTCACGGGAGCTCCCGAGCTACCAGAGGTCCGACCAATCCCCGTGAACCGCGCTAGAGCCGAGTTACAGCAGTAAAGAGGTGTATCTAAACCGGCGCACCAATAGGAAACAAGCAGAGACAACATGTATATATTGTGACGTGATTTCTTTGGAACCGCGTCACATGAGCAGCTACCGATCACGTGGTTTACGTGCATATGCCCGAGTCCCTACCGTGACGCGTATTAAAGGCCCTTCTTCCCTTGTGCTCCGTTTTTTGTTTGTTATTGTTGTCGATCCCGTTTCCGTTAGTTGGCGGGCGGAACTCGCTCGAGTGGCGTGGCGTGCTACGTATCGAGCAATCCCGACCGAGGTAAGCCGCCATCGAGACCACTCTGGGGAATCGGCGCCGGGCGTGCGCCGATTCCCAGAGAGCGACGGGGATTGTGACGGGGATATTTTTCTCTACTCCAAACGAGAACTCAAATCGGGATCTGGTGATGGAAACCGTCACCTTCGGCCGTTCCTCCCGTGCGCGTGCATCCGCAGTACCCGGGGCGCCAGAAACTTTGTTTCTCCGGTCGTCTCAACCGGAATAAACTGGGGTCGGGGTGATCAAACCCAACACGCCAGGCGGAGGCTGTAGCCCTCCTGGATTTTTAGTTTCCCCCGGAATCTCAACCGGGTTCGGAGACTGGAGCTCTCCTCGATTTTTTGGTCGCCGGAACCGTCTAACCGGACCAAACTGGATGCACTTACGCGGGGAAGACGGTTGCGGTACTGCACGGCCGCTCAGGCTGTGGGTTGTGGTAGAGGGGTCGGGATTCACCGGGGGGTAGTTTTAATCTTGACGGGATCTGTCACTTGCGCGATGACGGTAACGTCACTATAAAATAAAATTTGATTCTATTGTATAGTACGGGAACCGGTGGGTTTACCACCCGAGAACCTTTAACGTAAACTTGACCACTTGACCGCGAACGCGAAAACGCGGACGAAAACGTCGTACGCACGGGAGCGAGAGAGCACGACGACGTGCCTCTACGGCGGGAACGACAGCGCGACGTCACGGGCGCGAGAGAGACACGACACGTCTCTCGATCGCGAAGCTCGTGACTCGACGTACCATCGACAACTACGAGAACGTCAAAAATCGGAATCCGACGCACTTCGGGAGACTCTACTGTGTCACCTGAAAATTCGTCATTTTCTCTACCTCGCACGACCAAGACCGGCGCGCGAGGGATTATTCGAGAGCGAGACAGAGCGCGTTACAGAAAAAACTGTCAACACGCTCGCGGGATCCAACCGTGCGAAATCGCCGGTTCGAGCGAGAACTTATCTCTTGCGACAGAATCGGGAGCTGAAATATTATTGAAATAATATTTTAATTCGGTAGCCGTCATCTCTGCCCGAGTTACCTCGAGATCGGATCGGTAACATACCGGGTAACTCTCTCCAACGGTAGCGTGAGACCTTCTGGGATCGCATGACCCGCCTGTCGTATGAAAGCGGACAATGCTTCTTTTCAGAAGCGCGGCGCGAAAAGCGCGAGCTTCCGCCCGTAACGCAAACGGCCCGCTCTCCAACACGATGCACCACACCGTGGGGCGCCGACATCTCATGGATTCATATGGCGAGAAATTGATACGGCATTCGAGGGTCGTATCTTGACTGGTGTAGTCATAAATCACAACCACATCGAACCTCAACAATTTCTCAAAGACGCTAGTGATGTCGTGCTTTCACGCGTTCAAATCCTTATCAACAATCATGGTAGTGTGAAAATCAATACCGTTTTTAACGGTGAATTTGTGGCGGGTGACAAGCGTGCAAATAAAAGCATTAATACTAAAAACTATGAACTTTTCAATACGTCTGATTTACGCGAGTGGTACGATCAAAGAATTATTGAGCCCATTTCGACATCACTCGAAGAGTTTCAGGAACGCGAAAGCGGGTGGGCATTGTCACGAATATATAACTTGACTATGAATATAAATAAATATAATCCAATGCGTGCGGGATGCCACTTAATGTTATCGCGGTCGATAATGCTGAAAAGAGCAACTGTTAATGTGAATTCGAGTTATCAAGCATGTTCCGCATGGTCCGTAGTCGCTGCTCTTTATCCAGCCCAACGTCATAGTGCGCGTGAATCTTCATACCCGCACTACTCGACAGTGCTAAATGTTCAAGGTATTGAGTTTCCAGTGACTATGAAACAAATTAAAAAATTAGAAGAAACAAAAAACCAAATTAAATTACGCTTCATCGATTCATATAAATTTCTAACCACAAGTCTTGAGAAATTGGCATCATTTTTAACGACGGACAAACTGCAAATTTTACGCTCACAATTTCATGGCCTACCGATGCATGATTTTACATTATTAACACGAAAAGGTGTCTTCCCGTACGAATACATTGGCATGTCAGCAGATTGGAATACACGTGTTTGCCGCCGCGCGACTCATTTTACAGTTCCTTGACTGGGGAAACGATCAGCGCGAGCGAGTACATTCACGCTGAGAATGTCTGGGAGCGGTTTTCCATTCAAAGGCTTGGTGAATATAGCGATTTGTATTTGAAGACGAATGTAGTGTTATTAGCAGATATTTTCGAAAATTTCCGTGATACGTGTATTGAAAGTTATGGGCTTGATCCGGCGTATTATTACACTCTTCCCGGATATACTTGGGACGCCATGTTGAAATATACACACATTACGTTGGAATTATTGACCGACATCGACATGATTTTATTCATCGAGTGAGGTATACGCGGAGGTATAAGCCAATGTCCAAACATATATGCACATGCTAATAAGAAGTACATGCAATCGTACGATCCATTGAAATCATCCTCATACCTGATGTACTTCGATGTGAACAACTTGTATGGATGGGCAATGTGTGAACCTTTGCATTATGCTGATTTTCAATGGATCGACGACAGATCGAATTTTGACGTATTATCCATAGCGCTAGATTCGCCTGTAGGCTACGTTCTCGAAATCGATCTCGAATATTCGCAACGTTTGCATGATTCGCTCAGTGACCTTCCGTTTTGTCCGACACGCGACAAACCACCCGGCAAGCGCCAAGAGAAATTGCTCGCAACCGTATGCGATAAGAAGCGTTACGTGATACACTGTCGTAATTTGCAACAGTGTATGCGTCATGGACTTAAAGTAGCAAAAATACACAGAATTTTGAAACTCACTCAATCCTCCTGGTTATGTTCATACATCGAATTGTGATCGCACACGTCCTTCGATAAACGTGGGATTGTATATTTAATATTATTTTCGCGCCGGTTCAAACACGGGAATAATTCTGGAGGATAAGGGAAACTTGGGTCGCGCCGACAACGAAGAAACACTGGAATAATCGTTACGTTTTACTAACATGTTTATTAAGTGTCTACGCGTGGATCACACGACGGACGAAGACGCGGGTTACGCGAGGTTTGATATCAAGCGCTACTTGGCGGTAGCGCAAGTTGCCGGAATTATTGAAATTTCGTATAGAGGACGAAAAACGAGATAGAGTAGCGCGAGATTATCTTTGCTATTCGACGCTCGGAGGATTACCGAATTTTCGGTAAGAACGCGCGTATTATCTAGTCCGAGGGTCGCGAGGGCCGAAGGGAGTCCGAAATCGCTCTTGTTTTTGCGTACGTACGTCATAATCCGGCGCGAAGAGCCGGGACTACAATCGCGTATAGCAACAGGAATTTGTAAACACTTTAAATTTAATATTTGAGAATACGCTAAATTGATAGAAATTCGAACATACCGCTCGCCTCCACGGTGGGGCTCAAAATTGAGCCGCTCACCCACAAGAATGCCCAGGTAACGGACCACCCCCCTGTACGGCACCGCGCCGCCGTCCAGGAGGACCCTGGGGTTCCTCGTGGCCGCGAACCTTCCCCGGAGAATCATGCACGCAGTCTTCTCCGGGGAAATCGCCACCCCCGAATCGACACCCCACTCCCTCACCATCTCGAGGGACCCCGACGCCTGAGTTTCAAGACTCAGGCGGGAATCCCCCGAGGAGATCAGGAGCGTGTCGTCGGCGTAGGCGGCAGCCTCGATGTTCGCGTCGCGGAGCCGCCTCAGCAAGGAGTCCAGGACCAGATTCCAAAGAATCGGCCCTGACATCGACCCCTGCGGGCAGCCCCGCTCCACGCTCAGCTCAACTCGGTCGTACCGGGAAGCCATGTACGCCCGGCGGGCGCTGAAGAAACTCCGCCAGACGCCCAATTCAGGGCATCCGGCGGCCTCCAGAATCCCGAGGATCGTGGCCCAGCTCAGGTGGTCGAAGGCCCCCTTGAAATCCACGAACGTGCCAAGCACGTATCGGTGGGGGGACTCCTCGACCACCCTCATCGCCGTGTGCCACGCGTCCTCGGTCCCTCTGCCGGCCCTAAGGCTGAACTGGCGGTCGGCGAGGCCGTGGACATCCCTGCCCTCCAGCCTCGCCACCAGCACCTTCTCAAACAGCTTCCCAAGGGCCGACAGGAGGCTGATCGGTCTATAAGACCCAGCCTCGTCGGGCGGCATCCCAGGACCCTTCAGGATGGCCACGATACGGGCGATTTTCCACTGGGGCGGGAACACCCCAGCTTCCAAGCACCCGTTGTACATGGCCAGAGCCAGGTCCGGCGCGACCGTCACGAGCGCCCGCACCATGGGGACGGTAATCCAGTCTGGCCCAGGCGCGCTGCCAGTCTTCATACGCCTCAAGGCGCGTCCCAACTCGGCGATCGACACTGGGGCGGGGGGCTCGAGCGCCACAGGGGCGACGTCCCCCGCGGCATCCCCGTCGGCGAGCTGCGGGAAAAAGCGCCCCAGAAGCGCCCGCGCGCTCGCCTCCCAGGAGGTGGCAAGCACACCCGCCACCCTAACGCCGCCGATATCAACGGGGCCCCGCCGGCCCCTGAGGATCCGATAAACGTCCCCCCAGGGGTCGGCGTTGCCCACCTCGCCAACGAAGGACCGCCAGTCCTCCTCCTTCTTACCGGGGAGCAGACGGTGATAGCCCCGGTATTGCTCGCGATAAGCAACCCGGAGCGCCGTCCGCTCCTCCTGAGGAGCCTCCCGCCGCCTCGCCCGCTGTAGGGCCGCCCTGGCCCGCCTCGCGAGTCGCCTCGCCGAGTCGAGCCCCCGGCACCACCAGCGGGATCTCCTTCGCGGCGGCGCACCCGCCGCCCCCCGCCGAGCCTCGTTAACGCCCTGAATCAGGGACGTCACGGCCTCGGCGAGGGCAACGGGTCCACTTCCGGCCAACGCCTCGCGGTCCAAGGCGTCCGCCGCCCCCGCCAGGGCCGCGCCGTACTCGGCCCAGTCCACGTCGACGGCCCGCCACCTGCGAACAGGCAGCGGGCGGTCGGCAACTCCGTCCATCCGGGCGAGGGTTACGCCGATGGCGTTGTGGTCCGAGTGTACCAGGTCGGGCAGGACCTCCCACCCGACTCGGTACACTCCCTCCACGCCCCTGCCCAGAGTGACGTCGATGTCCGACCGGCCCAAAGGCCCGTCGAACGTGAACTCACGAGACGGCTCGTTCAAGACCTCCAAGTCGCAAGCGACTATGAAGGTCTCGAACTCACGGCCCCTGACCTCATTTTCATGGCCCCGGAGGCGGTTCTTGGAGTGCCACAGGCGGGACACGGCGTTCGCGTCCATGCCTGCCAGCACGGGCGCCCCACGCAGCTGGGTAAAAACCCACTCCAGGTACTGGAGGTAGCCGCGTAGGGGCTCACCGTGCCGGCAGTACACGGAGCGTAGGTACAAAGTACCAAAAACGCCGCGCACCCACACCGTGGCACCCCCCTCCCCACCAGGGACGACGACAACCGCGGCATCCAGCGAGGCGTCAGCCAGCACGACGGCAGATTTGCCGTCGACGCTCTGGAAGACCCGCATCCACGCCGGGATCCCCGCCACAACGCCACCCGCCCGCAGGAGGGCGGCACCGTAGCGGCCCTCGACGAGCGCCCGGCCGAGGTCCGCCATCACGGCCCTCGAACGCCGGCAGTTGAGCTGGAGGACGCGGAGCCCAACGGGCTCCGCACCCCCCAGCCCACCGGCGACCCCCCGCGCGGGGGACCGGCCAGCCATCGTCGGCTCTAACGGCCGGGCGGGCCCGCCCCTCCGCGGCGTCGGCCCTGGCACGCACGATCTCCGCCCGGTAGAGCGGGCACGCGCCGTCCATCGCACGGTGGCTGGCCGCCAGTCCGGCCTCCCCGCAGTTTACACAGCGGGGAGGCTTCTCCCGCTCCGGGCAACTCGCGGCCGGGTGGCCGCCACCGGCGCACCAGCCGCACACCACCTCCTTCTTCCGGCAGAAAGCGGCGGTGTGGCCAAAGCCGAGGCACCGGTAGCACCGGTCCGCCTCCACGTAGTCCCGGACCACGCACGACTCCCAGCCGAGATACACGCGGCCCTTGGCCACAAGGGCGGCCGCCATCTCGCGCGTGGCCTCCAGGATCCAATGGGACCCCTGGCCACCCGGCCGCCTACCGTTGCCCTTGAACTTGCGCGCGACCCTGACGGCCGCGCGGAAGTCCTCCTCCCCAGTGCTGGGGAGGCACTGGCCGCGCAAGGCGGTGAGGACCGCCTCCTCCGCCTGATCCTCGGGCACCGCGAGGACGGCCACCTTCATCCGGGGGGGCTCCGGCGCTGTCACGGAGAGCCCGCCCTCGCGAATCGCCTCGCTCTCCCGGAAGAAATTGAGGTCCTTTGCGGACCTCGTCTCAACCAGGACGCCGCCCTGGACCGTCCTCACCGCCGTGACGCATACGGCCGCCTCCCCAGGGTTCACCAGCCCCTTTAGTTTCTCCTTCACGGCGGCCGGGGACATTGCACCCTCCGCCGCCTTCACCAGGACCGCGTGTTGAGCAACACGCGGTCTCCTAGGGCGCCGTGGTGGCGCCACCGCCGCCTGGGCCGGGCGAGGCCCCGCACCGCCTGGAGGGGACAGCGGGCTCACTGGGAGCCCTGACGCCACCGCCCCGGCGAACGTCGCCGGCCGTTTCGGCTCGGCCGGGGCGGCTGTCGGGGGGCGCAAAGCGCCACACCCCGGAGGCACCCCCTCCCTCTGGAGCACCCGAATGAGGGCCTCATTCGCGTCGCGGAGGCCCCCACACTCGCCCTGTAGGGCTGACGCGCGCTGCGTGGCCGCCACCAAGAGGGACATCAGTCCCCCGACCCTCTCCTCGATGGAAGAGGCGACGCCCTTCTGGACCTTGCAGTTCGGGTCCGCTATGATGGCTCGGACCTCCCCGGCCAGGCACTCGGCCCGAGCCATTATATCCACCAGGCTCACCTGCCTCGGTGGGCCCTCCCCGCCGAATGCCGTGGCCGGGGCTATAAGGCCGACCGCCGGCGAGGGCAAGGCCGCGACGCCGGGCCCGCCCCCCACCCCGGGCGGCAAGCGCCCCCGGGACTCTCCGCGAGCAGCGGTCGCCTTCTTCTTGTTCTTCGACTTCCTCTTCCACAGGACCTGCTTCTTCCCCCGCGCCACGGAGGCCGCGTCAGTGTCCTCGCTGGCATCTCCCCTCGCCGCCACCAGCGCGCCCGGGCCGATCGGGGCCGCGTGGGCGGCCGGGGGGCCCGACCCCCCTCCCTCAGACAGGGTTCCTTCCGCCACGGTGTCGTCCGACACGACTTCCTCCTCCCCGCCCTTCCGCCTCTTGGCGGGCTCCGCGCCGCTCGGGCTCGAGCTCCCCGAGGTCTTCTTGCTTTTCGGGCACCGCTTGCCAGCACCGAGGCGGACGAGTCCGTCCCCGGGCACGGCTTGCTCGCCGAGGCGGACGGCCCCGTCCTCGGGAGCGGGTTGCTCGCCGAGGCGGACGAGTCCGTCGCCATCGCCGATCCGCCGGCCGAACCAGCAGCCGAGCCGCTCTTCTTGCGCTTCTTTCCACCCCGCGTTACACGGGTGAACGAGTCACCCGGTGTGACGGGCTGTCGCGGGGGCATCATGCCCACCGCCGCCTCATCCTCCACGCGGCCGTCGCCGGAAGCGGCAGAGCCGCCGCCGGCGTCGGTCGCCGCCACCACTCCAGGAGGAGTGGTTTGGGCTGCGGGAAGCCCAGTGTCCGTTGGCACCTTTATCGATTTTCTGATCCCGGACATAGTCATAAATCTGGGACTTTTGACCGAGAGTCCCCAACTCGAACACCTAAAAACAACCCAATCCCCCCCACCCTCGGCGAGGGCCGCAGCTGGCAAACTCGCCGGCCCTACCCTAAGAAGGGCCGGGCCTACGGGGCCGAGCCGGGCTTCTCGCTCCAAAAATCCCCCCCAGGGACCAACCCCCCGCCCCCAACCCCCCCACACCGATAGTTCCTCCCCCCGGAAACCGGCTTGCTGCGATTGGCCTCGGCGGGTGCAGCACCTGGCGTCCAGCAGGTCCGCATCCTGGTGCTACCAGGCCCTGCCGGACAGTACACAGGCATTTTACAAGCGTTGCTACGGGGCAGCCTACTCGGGGGAGCTACGCCCGAGCCGGGCCCCGGTACTACCGCGCGGCCCCCGGGCGTGCCTGACCCCCCATCCGAAGGGGCCTCCCGGGTTTTCCGCTGTACCGTTGAACGCATTCGCCAGAGACACAGGGGGTGGACGGCACGGGGAAGCCGGGGGCGGCGCGAGGGCCCCCGGGGTTGTGCGAACTTAGTCTGGCCGCTCACCGCAGGCCTGCCCGACATGGTTGGACCTGCCAGGGGCCGAAGCCCCGGTCGGTATAGCCCCGCGGATCACCGCGGCATGCAAGCCCCCCCGCCCCGACAAGGCGTCGCACACTGGGGGGGGGGATCTAGGTCAGTGGAACTTTTGGGACTAGGAATTTGGGGGCATCCATTAATTACGTGAGGCGTTTAGGGGGGGGAGGGGGTCGAGCGAAATCTCACCCAATCTCACGCGGGGCAGAGGGGGGGCTTCGGCAAATATCACGTCATTTTAGTAATTTTAGTAATTTTAGTAATTTTAGTAATTTTCGTAATTTTAGTAATTTTAGTAATTTTAGTAATTTTAGTAATTTTAGTAATTTTAGTAATCACGTAATTTTTATCACGTAGGGAGAGTCTCCCTACTACTTTACATGGTGGAGTAAATGGTACTACAACCGCAGTTACTTCTACTACAATTTATTTTCCGTGAACGTATGCATTTTGAAAAATCTCACGTGAGATTAGGGGAGGGGGGAGGGGGTCGAGCAAAATCTCACGATATCTCACCAGGGGGAGAGGGGGGGTCGAAAAATCGCCAAAATCACCTCACGTAATTAATGGATGCCCCCTTTGAGGTGCCTTGCGCAGGTTAGACTGCTCAGCTGATTCGGGGTCAGTGCCCTTTTGGGGTCGCCTAACACGCGCGGGCCTTGTTATCTCGGCTTCTGTTTCCTCGCTGCTACTTTCCTCGTAGTTTATGGCCCTACGGTTTCGGAGCGCAAGGCGCCGGGACTTGGAGCGCACGTCTTTCCCCTTAGAGGCAGGTACGTCATCCTTTCCCGATGCGTCGTTAACGAGGTTTTCCTTGACCTGTTGTTTCGTTTTCTTTAACACCTGAGCTGCATCGTTTTTCGCTTGCATGCGGGTGACGACATGTATTTCTTTTATTTTTGGAATTTCGTGGATTTCTGCCTGGGTTGTAAAGCTTATGGGTCCTTCGTTTTCGCTAACACTATTCTCTCCTAATTCGCGGAGTACACCTTGTACTATTTTATCTAGATTTTCATCGTTCTTTTGTTCGCAATGAAGGATGGCTTTGACATCCTCGAATTTTTCAATTGGGTTACGCGATAAGGCGTCGGGATTTGAATTTAATTTCCCTGGCTTGTACACGACGTCGTAGTCGTATTCCGAAAGTTTAAGTTGCCATTTCAGGACGCGTGCGTTCGCGTCTTTGGCTGTTTTAAACCAGACCAGGGGTTTATGATCGGTCACGAGCGTGAATTTTCTACCGTCAATATAAGGCCTAAACGCTTTAACGCTGTGAATAATTGCTATTGCCTCTTTTTCATATGTGTCGTACCGAAGGGCTGCCCCGTGTAGTACGCACGATGTACAAGCGATCGGTTTATCTTTCCAGATGTCACCTTGTGATGAAACTCCGCCTAAGGCGTAGCCGGAAGCATCTGTTGTTATTATGAACGGTTTTTCAAAGTCTGGATACTGCAAGATGAGAGCTTCACAGAGCTTATCCTCGAGTATTTCGAAAGCTTTTTGTGTTTCTTCGGTCTATTCGAAATCGACCGTATCTTCTGAAAATCGCGTCAATGGTTTCGCGATCTTCGAAAAATCTTTAACAAACCTACGGTAGTAACTTGTTGGGCCTAAAAATTGCCGAATATTTTTAACAGTTTTGGGAACTGGGAATTCCCTTACCGCTGACAATTTATTGGGATCCGGTCTTAAACCGTCCTTCCCGATTATATGCCCTAGGTAATTAACTTCTGGCCTGAGAAATTCACATTTGTCCGGTTGCAACTGTAGATTGGCTTTACGCAACCTTTCCATCAGTTCCTCGATTTTCTTGCCCTGCTCCTCTAAATCCTTGGCGTAAACGACGACGTCGTCGAGATAAACGAAGGGGAACACTCCTTGGAGTCTACTCAACACGACGTCCATCAAGCGCTGGAAGGTCGCCGGGGCATTTTTCATCCCAAAAGGCATTCTCGAAAATTCATATTGCCCATACGGAGTAGAGAAAGCAGTTTTCGGCTTATCTTCGGGATTCATTTCTATCTGATGGAATCCGGACGCTAGATCGAATACGGAGAAATAATTTGCGTTGCCTAATTGATCCAGAATATCTGTGATGTTAGGCAACGGATAAGAATCACCGATTGTCTTTTCGTTAACGGCCCGAAAATCAATTACCATTCTCCAACGCTTATTGCCATTGGAGTCGGGTTTCTTTGGTACGATCCAAACAGGACTGTTGTTTGGGGATTGAGAATGGTTGATAGTCCTCGAGTCCAGTAGCTCGTCTACCTGACGCTGGACTTCGCCCTTAAGAGCCTGAGGAAACCTGTATTGTTTTGTATTGGTCGGAAGGTCATCGACCGTGGGGATCTTATGTCGCAACACAGATGTAGACTCCAGAGGTTCGCCTTTTATGTGAAACCTTTCTTGGTATTTTTCGATAATTTTTTCTACATGGTCTAGCTCATCTATGGCTAGATGATCGAGTCGCAGGAAACCTCTTATTGTCTCCGTGCGCTCCGACAGATTTTTTATATTACGCGATCTTGGGTCAGACATGGAAACACAATTTACCGTTTGAATTTCCCTCAGATTTGAATTTTTATTCATTTTCAATTTTGAATTTTCTTCGTTCATTGGCTTTTCTTTTATTTTTACTCTTGATTTTCGAATTTCATTCGATTTTGATTCTTCGCCCGATATTTTATTATTTTTTTTATTTGATTGATTGATCTCAGTTCCAGTTCTTTCCTCGCTACCGGACATTTTTCTAAATTTTCCTTGATCATCGCTCTCTTTGGGGCGATGCCAGGTTATTAATTCGACACTTTTCGTCGATTTTTTAAAATTGGCCTCTTTTGGACCCTGAACATACGCGATTGTCTTGCAGTCGTGGCTTGAAATAGAAGAGTCACGAGGGATCGAACTGGAGTTAAAAATTGTCATGCAATCTTCATTTGTTTTATTTTCAGCTAAGTCTCCGATCGTGTCGAATTCTTGCAGTTTTACGACTGGCACGATCAGTCGTATGGCATCATTCCTGGTATTGTAAACCTTCAAATGAGCCTTACCGCGGATGTTTGATACCAGTCAGTCGCCGGCATATACACCATTGCGGATTTTTAAAGGCGAGAGATAACCCTCCTTTATCGTGCTATTCTCCACTTTTACGTGAAAGGAAGTTTCCGAACGCGCGGGGATTTCTATGACCTCGTCGGGTTCGCCTGTTTTTTCAAATGGCCGAGATCTTGTTCCGAATTCAAAACGTTCTGTTTCATAATTAATTTTTGCTTTAGTTTCAAAAAAGAAATTCGACCCTAATCATCCAGGATAGGGGAGCGGTATCGAATCTGGAATTATATGAAATAGGGCATTAAACCCGAATACTTGAATTATCACGCTCCTTAACGCGTACACTGGTAGCTCTGATATACCTTTTAATGTTATAATGTCCGACTCATCGATACCGACCATATTTCTTGTGTATTCTTTCTTTATGAGATTGGGAATGGCTCTAGTGTCTAATAGCATTATCGTGCGACCCTTTTCTGGAAGTACTCCGATACACACCGAGGGTAGCTTATCGAAGTTTTCTGCGTTTACTGTGTAGGTCGGATATCGTCGGCTTGATCCTCTTGCGTGGCCAAGTTTGCTGGACGCGTGGAGATCGGGCTACCGCTCGGCGCGCCCGTCCGAAGGGTATTCCTCCCGTTTCCCGACAGATTTTGCGATGTATTATATTCAAGTGTGCGGCAATTTTCTAATGTGTGACCTGACGTTTGCAGTATCGGCAGGTAGGTGTAACGTTTTGCCGCGAATTTTTCGGAATTTTAGAACATCTGTCCGCAGTGTGCCTATGATTGTGGCAGTATTGGCACTGAGGAACAGATGAGGGGCGATGAGAGGCGATGACGATCATTTGAGAAATTTTGTGGCTCTTTACGCGATGTACACTCGCTGGCCGTGTGCCCTGGTTTTTTACACAATTGGCACGTAATTGTGTAGGATTTTTGATTGCGAAAACAATTATCCGCGGTATGTCCTATTTTTTTACAAATTTGGCACGTGACAGACCCCTGATCATTAGCAGATTTTCGACATTCATTGACGCTGTGGCCCTGGATTTTACAAATTTGGCAAGTGACCGTCGCGAATCGGGAAGCTTCGGTCGCGTGATTATCTTTTTTGCAAATATTGCATATCCTCACAGGTCTAGTCTGAATGATTCCTTCTGATCTGGTGGGACGCGATTCCAATTACCTTCGAGCCGTGAGATCGCGTTCGATTCTAACTGCGTGATCAATAGCGGTGGGCATGTCTACGCACGGTGGGAGTGGGTGTTCGATCTCCTCTTTTAATCCGCGTTTAAAACTTGTACGGAAATATTCATCCATTTGTCTCCTAAATAATTGGTCCTCTTCCCCATTATTGGCTAATTTTTCTGCTTCTAATATTTCTCTTGCCTTTTTCCTAATTTTCGTCGCGAATTCCATAACGCTATCGCCGCTTGCCTGGTAGATATTGCTGAGTTCTCCCAACGGCTGAATCTCGGATTTGGTTGGCGCGTATATTTTTTTTAGAAAATCTACGAGGTCTTTTACTGTCTCGAATTTAATTCCATGTATACTTACTCTGGCTAGATCTTTCAATTTGTTCCTCAAAAATTTTACTAAATACTTCTCTGATGCGGCTGGAAGCATATCTTTGGCATCTTCACAACCGGTCGTAAATTCTGAGATGGGGATATTTTTCCCGTCAAATTCCGGAACAACGCTAACAGCTTCGTTAAAGGATATTAATTGATTCGTTTCTAGAGCCATATTGTTTGAATTATCTGGATTTCCCTTAGTTGATAATGCTAGTTTTTGAGGAATCTTTTAGGAGCTTCGAGGCCAGATATTAAATTAGCGTTTGATCCTCTCAATGCGTACCCTGTACTACGGGATTCACCTGGTTCGTCTGTTTCTGAATGCGATAAATCCTCAGCAATGTTTAAATCGAGCGGCTCGCATGTGGATTCCTTATCCATTAAGGCAATTTGCAAAAGCACATACCCCTTTTACGATCCGGGACGAGCCCCCAAAAATGATATGTCACGTCCTGAGGGGACGTGGGCATATATTTTATCGCGGTTCCCTCTTTTTAGCCTACGCCTAGCGCTCTAGCTCGGGATGAGGGTGAAAAAGGGAAAGGTGCATGCAAAGATGGGAGGGACGCAGTGACTCGATTAAGAAATGAATTGATCTATACTAATAATTAACAATTAGGGATTTTTTTAAATTAACCAATTTAGTTAATTCCGTCAACGTGAAAATAGATAGAGGTTCGCTTGAAAATACGTGAAAATAGATAGAGGTTCGCTTACATTTAACCGGTTTACAGCGGTTGGGTTCGGGCCTCCGCAGATAGGTCGGACTCCTCGGTTGCACACGCTCGGTGACAATGTTGAAATTACACGTTGATACAAATGTTCACACATGCGAGTTTCACACGTACACATTCAATGTAGACAGTTAAACGATTTCTTGCAGTTCACGTTTTTATGAGGAACAATTTCGAAGTTCAAGTTTCGCGTTTGCTGTCAGGAGACAGATGTTCTACTTATTCCGATGAAAGTTGTTGGGAGACTTTGTCCGATCACGATGGAAACTGTTGGGAGACTAGCTCTGAACGAGTGGTGATGGAACACTGACTTGAAGATTTTTCTATTTTAGCTTGTAGGATATTTTGGATGCTGGGATGGTGGGAGAAGAAGTTTCTCGAAAAGTGCATTTTTGTCATGCGTTAATTTTTTGATTGGTGGAAAGGATGTAGGAAATTTACTAGTGCATATGATTGGTCGAGTAGGAAGGGGAAATATTTTTGGAGACTATGATTGGTTGTAGACTATGATGTGTGTGATCTCCATCTCGATTCTCGGAAACGAGTCCGCGTCTCGTTATCTGGAGCGTTGGAAAAATATAGGGAGGAAAAATGGCCTTGGTCGGGTTGCTGCGCTTGCCTCAAGATAGGCTTTGTTGACCCAGGTGCGAGAGCGCATGGGAAATACTAACGTAGTTTTATTGCCGGGCCACCTTTTCGGCATGAAGGATTTTCTTTTGGAGAATGTATATTTTTGTGGAGTAAGGATTTGGATATTTTCGTGTGTCTTCGTGTGTTGTACGTTCTTATGGCTAAAGATTTTATCATCAACTGCGTTTGACGGTTGCGTGTAGATATGGTCAAGACCGACTGTGCTCTCGCGTGGGATATCTTGCGCGACGCTCGCTTCTTATCGATATATTTCGTTTCGGCTGTGGTACGCCTAATTCTAAAGAAAATATAAGGACCCGTCGAAAAATGAGAATGCCGTTATCGTGTGTATTGGTTTTCGTAGTTTTCCACGATTTCCATGTGGCATCGGGTAAGCCCGAGTTTTCGCCGGAGTTGAACAAAATAGGAGAGGAAAAAGAAATAGATAGCGCTTTTTCTCGCGACGTTACAGGCCCCTGTGGCGCTCGAGCCCCCCACCCCGGTGTCGATCACCGAGCTGTGGCGCGCCTTGCGGCGGATGAAGGCGGGCACTGCGCCTGGGCCAGACGGTATTACCGTCCCCATGGTGCGGGCGCTCGTGACGGTCGCGCCGGACCTGGCTCTGGCCATGTACAACGGGTGCTTGGAAGCTGGGGTGTTCCCGCCCCAGTCGAAAATCGCCCGCGTCGTGGCCATCCTGAAGGGTCCTGGGAAGCCGCCCGACGAGGCTGGGTCTTATAGACCGATCAGCCTGCTGTCGGCTTTTGGGAAGCCGTTGGAGAAGGTGTTGGTGGCGAGGCTGGAGGGCAGGGATGTCCACGGCCTGGGCGACCGGCAATTCGTCTTTAGGGCCGGCAGAGGGACCGAGGCCGCGTGGCACCTATCATACAATCCAAGTATTCACGAGAGCACAGGCTACACGCCATATGAACTAGTTTTCGGTCACCAAGCAACTTTACCATCAGAATTTCCACCACCGGAAAAACTGTTGACGTTCGACGATTACATTCAAACCTTAAACCGGAATCTTAAAGACGTACGGCAATTAGCATTGCGGAAGCAATTACAGACGAAGGAAAAAACGAAACGATATTACGACAGGCGAGCAAAGGCGCCAAAATTTCAAACTGGACAGCTAGTATTTCTGATCAAGGAACCCAAAAAAGGAAAACTCGATAGTAATTACACAGGCCCATTCAAAATTCTGGAAATTACTGACCGAAATAACGTGAAACTTCAGTTAGAAACAAACAAAATCAAAATAGTTCACATAGATAAAATAAAACCTGCGTATGTTGCAGATGCCACACTCACGCTTTAAGCAACAACGATGTTATAATCATCCCATTCGCACGAAATCCCGGACTGTATTCACTGCCACTTGGGACACTTCGTTCTTACCACACGACATGGACGCTCATCACGCACATCAATACAGATGGCCTTTCAGTCAGACGCAAACAAATTGATAAAAACATATTCGCGATCCAGCGGTATTGTAATCGAATTGGCCCTCACTGTCTAGTTTAAAAACAACTTCAAATAATGCAATACCGCTTAAAAACAATCTACGAAACGGAAACAAGCCTTCAGGAATTAGTACCACACACGGAAAATAGGGAAAAACGTGGTCTTTTTAACTTCGTTGGAAAGATACAAAAAGTTCTTTGGGGCACACTCGACTCTAATGATGGCAAACGAATCTACAACCAAATCGAAGCACTCGCGAATAATTCACTGGAACTAACGGAAATTGTGGAAAACCAAACATACATAGTCGAATCCGGTTTCAACCTTATGCAAAAACAGACAAAAGAACTAGGAAACCTCATAGCGGAAAACCTAAGGAAAATTAACGAATATGTATCATCGATAAGAAATCAAACAGACCTGTTGGAGTATAACCAAATCGCGGTCAAGTACGCGTCCCAAACCGAGTTAGACCTTACAGAATTGGAACTAGACACGGATACACTGATGAATGCTATTTTATTCGCGAAGGCAGGACAAATACATCCGAGAATACTCACCGCTAGACAAATATTACTGAGCGCACAAGCCATCCAGAAAACGACATCAAAAACCGAATTTCCGGTACCATTGGACATAGAGTACATGCCAAACCTAATAGCTATAACGGACGTGACAATATTCCACTTGCATGGAAAATTGATATACATAAGCAAAATACCACTAGCAGACCCGGCAATTTATAGACTGTACCAACACACTCCGATTCCGGTGCGGCAGCTAATCTTGACAAACAACACACGCTTCGCATTCATCAAACCCACATCCCGTTACACGGCCATTTCAGAAGATTCCAAAAATTACTTTGACCTACAGACATTAGAAATGTGTAAATTGGTAATGTCACAATACGTGTGCGCGCAGGATACCCCAATTCAGCAAGTAGGCGACAACAGTGGATGCGAAACACAATTAATCATCAACTCCGTCAAACATATTGGTCCAGAATACACAACACGAACTCATAGTTATTCGCATCACCAACAAAAGAGAATTTATACATAAAATGTATGAACCAAGAACCATCAATACAGGTTATCGAAAATAGTGGTATGTTGAAAGTTGACCCATCGTGTCGAGCAAGAACACCCACCGCGGAATTAACCCCATCCATCGATATAACTTCCACACAACAAGTAAATTTTTCGCATCTCATTGTACTCAACATAACTTCTATCATTAGAAATGATATTAAGAAAGAACGATGGGAATTTAATGTGACGGAAATCCTTACTAAGGTCGAAGAACTCACTCACTTATCATTATCTGAATCCTTAATTGAAGACTTATCGAGAAATGAAATGTCACTAAAAAGCGTCGTAAAAAAGGCCAAGGAAATAGTTCAGTTACAATATATGGGCAGGCGATTAGCCTCATTAGAATCAGCAGTCAAAATCACCGGTATATCATTTATCTCAATCCTAGCAGTTTTAGGGATGTGCTGGAAATTCACTGTGTTCGGAAAAATACGCGGAATTTACAAGTCATTACTCTTCCTAATGAGAAAACAAAAAATCGAGTCAATCGAGCAAATGCAAGTCGACCATCATAGCGGAAGCAATGTACAACCCGCCCTGACTCAACAACAGGCGGTGGAACCTCCTGAAATGATCCTAGTTTCGCCAAACCACCATGGAAACGTAACGATCATTAGGGACCAACCACTCGGAACCGAGCGTAGGCCTTACTACTCGACCACATGCCACAGAAATGCGGTACCATAGAGCTTCTCAGCTTCACTTACTGTATGACCGCAAACGTTCTAACCTTTCAATGCATGATACGCTTACGCATGACACAAAAGATACCAGTTATCACAACACAGCCACGCACAACTACCACAGATAAAAACGAACAATGGAAACGAAGAAGGAAATGCCGACTGTAAAATGCCCATTGTGTAAGAAGAACGGCAACCTCGCGCGCCTTCAACGACACATAATCGAATGTTCAGAGAGATTTGCCGAAGAGGTGGCAAATCAGGGGACCCTGCCGATGCCATGCCCACTGTGCGCCGTCGAGTTCCCGGCGGACCGCGTCATGGAGCACCTCGAGCGTTGCTCTTCTTATTGGGTGAAGGTGGGAAGATGGCCCAGGGGCGAAACGGAGCCAGACGATCGGCAGGAGAGACAGCTCATGGAGGCAGGCGGCCCAACGCACAGCAACAACAGGGAGACCCAAAGACCGATACCCGCATCGCGAACCATTTTAAAAGATTTAGCAAGGAGCCGGAAACTAGAGGACGAAACAAATAACGACGAAACAGACAGCGACGAAACAGACAGCGACGAAACAAACAACGACGAAACAGACAGCGACGAAACAGACAGCGACGAAACAAACAACGACGAAACAGACAGCGACGAAACAAACAACGACGAAAGAGACAGCGATGCAACCGGCACTACGGTATACTCAAGGAGCGACACTGACGACGATACAAACAAAGACGACGACAATAACGACAAATGGAAGAGACAAGGAGCAATTCCAAAGACAGTGACCCGTCACGCGAACACCGACGACTCTACGGACTTGTGGGACAAACTGAGAAAGACGCAAAAGCCACTGACAACGACGACACACAAGTCGAAAGAAACACAGACGGACGACATAGGGAAAATTATAATGGAGAAAAGCCTGACAGACTGGTACAGAGGACAGCCCTTTAAACATACTCAGACAACAACGAAACTTGTTAGAGGAATTAATAGCAGACAGACTCGACGCAGGAACCGCACCGACAGGTTAGGCAGCAGCCTATACGCAGGCTCAGGGCCCCGATTAGTTATAAACACATTTACATACCTTAAAAAAACTAACATAACATAACCATACATATACACACATTTAAAATAATTAAATAAAATAAGCCTTCGATATAGGTACAAAAAAAACAGAATATAACAACGAAAGAGATACGTTAGATTATACAAATAGGCATAGGCACAATACATATTTACTCTATTTTCATTTTTGTTTCTCTCTTCTTTCTCCTTCACCCTTTCTTTCTTTTTTTCTTTCTTTCTTTCTTTTCTTTATTTTCTTTTCATGTTCACCTTATAAAAAAAAACCAACGAAGCAAAAAAAAAAAATAATAATAATAATAAAAGAAAGAATTTCTGCAAACAACGGAAAAAGTGTATCTCTCATTCGTCACTGACCAGCGAGGACCAACCGAATCCTAAATAACAAACCTACACCCACTAACACCCAAGCTAATCAGAATCCAGACTGCTTCAGGTGCAACCAAAAGAAGGGAATGATAAATATATATATACATTCTGGCAAACAATGAATCTAGGAGAAAGAGGAACCTTATGTCAAAAAGTAAACCACAGCAAACTATAAAGGAAACAAAGGCAAAGACTATCGTCAACGAAGAAGCAAAAGTTTGGGTTCTTCTTCTTTTTTTTTTACATATATATACATATGTATATGGAATTACCAACCACACACACTGACCAATTTCGACGATAGAGTAATGGAGGGCCAACAAGTACGCAAGCATGGAGACATGCTGCCACTTACGATACGCAGCATTATTTGCGGTCCTTCAAATTGCGGGAAAACCAATGTTCTGTTAAGTTTAATAGAAAGTCCAAATGGCGTACGTTTTGAAAACCTATATGTATACTCGAAATCGCTTCAACAGCCAAAATATCGATATTTGGAAAATCTGCTGACATCGATTAACGAAATGGGCTATTTTAAATTCTCAAATAATAGTGATGTTATCCCACCGCATAAAGCGCTTCCGAACTCCATTTTTATTTTCGATGACGTAGCATGTGACAAGCAAGATACAGTACGAGAGTACTTTGCGATGGGCAGACACTCGAGCGTTGATTGTTTCTACCTTTGCCAAACATATGCCAAGGTTCCCAAGCATCTTATACGCGACAATGTGAATTATATATTTTTCGAAAGACCTTTAGATTTTTGCTGACATCAACTTTTTCGACGAGATCCGCGAAGCGCCTGCAATATCATTCGCATAATGTTATTCTTTTGCGAATGTCCCAGGAATTTTCGCCTTGAGATGCAATAGATGTTCGAAGACGTGCGCGGCGGTTTGTTTGGGATTTCACCCAAACAAACCCAATCGCTTTAACCGTTGAATGTTTAAAGTGTATTTGTCATTATACATGCTGATGAGTCGCTCTATCGCACATGCATGCGATGCGGTCGCTCCATCTCTCATTCTCGCTCTCTCTCAGTGAACTCGAGTTCACTGCGGCTCGAGTGAACACCAGCGGAGCACCTGCCCTGCCACAGAGACTCCAAAGTGCGTGAATTGTACGCGGACTAAGCGGAAGGATGTGGCGCATACCGCTCGGAGCAAACTGTGCCCGGAGTACGTCCGAAACGTCGGGCTGTACCGGGCACGGCTTGACCCCGGCTAGAACGACTTCTGGACTTGGACATGTGTGCAGCAAAGTGCTGCGATGTGTTTTGTGTCATGACTGTTCCTGGCTTCGGCCAGCGAACGAGACGGTTTTTTTTGCCTTTGAGCGTTTTTGACTGTAAACATTTGTGACATTTTTGTGCGTCGAATCGTCAAGTGGCTTAGTGTTTTACGTTCTACGTCGAAGACAATAGACTGTGTGCGAGGGGTGAGTTCACAACCTGACGTTGTGACTCCTTCGGCAGGAGGGTTTCCGCCGTCTGACTCCCGCGGGAGGAGGCCTGTGGGAACTTCGGTGAGTGGCGACACCGCCGTTCCAGCTGGCCTACCACGGCCGTCGGGGCGGGACCTGCAAAGTGTAGTGACACGATTATGTGCCACGGAGACCCCACCAGTGATCTGAACTGGTACCATGGGGGCTGGGGAGCCACCGGCGAGTAGTCGGCCCAGCCATTGAGGTTGGACTCGTGGGGGCAGTGGTTAGGCCGCATGCTGGTCAGGAACCGTTAGTAGTTCCGACGTGTGAGTTGCGCTCCACCAACTCGGGCAACAGCCTGCAGAGCTGTTACAGTGTTGGAAAGTCACTCGGCGCGACCGATCGTGTGCTGAGCCCGCATTCTCAGATGCAAACCGGTAGGCACCGTCTTTCAGTGCTGCGTCGGTCGGGCGTGATCCCGACCCCGCGCACTTGGGTGCCGTGTCGTAGGCCGAGAGGCGGAGACGGCACGTAAAATACAAAAGGTGATTTAGTGTCCCTATCTACTGTAGCGTATGCCCTAGTGGCGAGGAAGCACAGGTTGGACCATTGCGATGGTTCTGCCTTCACAATAAATGTCCCTATCTACTGGGCTCCAAGTTCTTAAGGGGGAAACTTTGACTTTCCCTTCTTGAGAACAAGTGCCTAGCGCAAACCTCCTCGTGGTGGAGCTCGTCAACAGCGCTGTTTCGGCAGCGGCGGCTAATTGCGCAGGCTATTCGGGGCCCCCGTCACTCCCGCCCCGGAGTCGATTCGGGGCGAGGTGTATGGGGGTTTCCATTGTTCCCCTCAAGGGCGTCGGCGTCGTGAAGAGCCTCTCCCGCTCGCCTCGGCGGCGGGTGCCGGGCTGTGTGATGGGGCGTGCATCTGATACATGCTGCGGAATGCCAAATCGGATGCACCCCTTTGAGCAGGCACTGATTGCCTGGGGGGTGCAAATGACGCGAACGGCTCAAACAGGTACTGCTGGCCCCCGTCGCCCGTGCCTGGCGCCGTTCCCCCCGTGTGCATGCGCGGGATGGCCCCGCCCGGACCCCTGGGGAGCGGAGCTTGGCTCCCGACGACCCCTACATCCCGTCCCCAACCCCCTCCCGTATCCCAGCCCACCCATCTTTCTTAATAATCATTTCTTTCTTTCCAGGTATTTGTTGTTTACTTATTTGTTGTTTATTGTTGTTGTTTCTATTTCAGGGTGTTTTTTTTTTCGTTTTTATTTCAGGTTGTTGTCAGTTTCTCCGTTCCCCCCTGGGGAACGGAGCAGCGGCTCCCTACAATCCCCACACCCGACCCCAACTCCCCCTCCCGTGTCCCAGGCCCCTCCCCGAGAACCCCAGGGACCCCCCGGGCCTCCCAGGGACCCCCCGTGCTCCCCAGGGACTCCCCAGGGCCCCTCCATGCCCCTGTTGTTGGTGTTTCTGTTGTTTAAATGGGTGCCCTCGGTGCTCTGGTTTTCCTTTTCTTTTCAGGTTACGTTTGTCTGTTAGGTTTGTCTGTTACGTTTGTCTGTTACGTTTGTCTGTTATGTTTGTTTGTTATGTTGTCTGTTATGTTTGCCTGTAATACTTGTCTGTTAAGTTGTCTTTTAAGTTGTCTGTTACATCTGTTAAGTTGTCTGAAACTTCTGTCAGTTGTTGCCGTTGTTTTTATGCTGCGGTTGGGTTGTTTTTGATGTTGTTATTGTTGTTTGTTACTTCAGGTACCCTCGGTACTCGGGTTTTCCTTCTCTTTTCAGGTTGTTGTGTTGTTGTTGTTGTCACTTCAGGTACCCTCGGTACTCTGCTTTTTCCTTCTCTTTCAGGTTGTCATGTATGTTGTTGTTTTGTTATGCTTACACCAGGTACCCTCGGTGCTCTGGTTTCCCTTCATTCCAGGTTGTTGTGTTTGTTGCATGCTGTTGTACTTGTTGTTGTTGCTCCGGGCGCCCTCGGCCCTCTGGTTTTCTTTCTCTTTCAGGTTGTTGTGTTTGTCTGTTATGGTTGTCTGTTGTTGTTGTCGTGGCTGTTGTTCTGTCTTTCTTTCCTTTCTTTCTCTTCTTTTCTTTCTTTCTTTTCCTTTCTTTTCTCTCTTTTCAGGTGGGGTATCTTGGGCCCGGTCTCGCCATGACCATCGCGGCGATGGCACGGAACCAGGTGCCCCCAACGTATTAATCTGGAACTTTATTTATCTTTATTTTGTTTTATTTTGTATAATTACAGCGGCCCGTCGCTGCCCCAGGGCGCGGGGCCAAAACCTCCGAAACTAGTGGTGGAAGGCATCGTGCCGATAGTCAGCTGGCTGCACGGAGGGTATTTTTGTTTTATTTGTTTTGCTGCAGTCTCTGACGATCCCTTCAGGGTACCTGGGGGAACACTGTCGTATGCACCCTCGCACCGGGCATAGGTGGCCCTGCCCGGGGAGACCTCCTTTTGTAACGTCGCGAGCAAAGCGCATAAAAGTATTGCGTTTTCTCTCTCCGACTTTGTTGAAATCCGGCGAGAACGCTGGCCTGAGCGATTTCCCATGGAAATCGTGAATAATCATTAAACGAATATGGCATTCACATTTTTCGACACATACTTGTATCTTCTTAAGCTTAGTCATACCCCAGCTGCAATGTAACCTATCGATAATAAGCTAGCCGCGGGCGTACTTTCGTACGACCCTCCTCACCCACTCGAATCCAACGAGAACATAGTTTTAGGCACGCTTTCTCGGAAAAGTGGTAAAACAAAAATTATCATACTACAAGCCAGATGACCCAGAATTCGCCCGCCGGCGAAGGCATAGCTGAGCTCCGATTCTTAAATCCGTGTGGGAACCAAGGATAGACCAAGACCGCCGGAAAAGTCCACTCGACTCGGTCATAAAACCGGGCCGCGACGAAAAGCAAAATGCACATGGAAGGGCTATGAGGCGCATAGCAGCTGCACTATCGCGGGGCGACTCGGCGCCGGGCCCTAGACCTTAGATAAACAAACACGATCTCATGCGCTTTTTCCACAAAAACTCGCCCGGAATAGCTTCCTTCCGATCGGTCGCCTTGTAATTAATTTCATGCGCCTAGACTCCCAGATACAAAGAACTGTCTCCCACGTCGACCGCTCCGATTGGTTAGAAGAGTCAAAAACGAAAATCCCTTTTTTCTCCTACTCCACCCAAGAAGCGAAATCTGGGGCAGGAAGGTCCAGAGGATTAAAAGAAAAATCAGTTCAGCATCATCATCCGAACCAGAAAGATCTCTTCTATCGACTCCAACCCTGTATCGCGATTCGTAACTCTATTCCGCGTTTAACAATCCAACTCTGTTTTCGATCATCCATTTGCATATCTATTTACTTCGAAAAGCATTGTGAATCTTCTCCGCGTTCTTCACACCCGCGCAGTGACCCTCTGACCCATCTACGGCACCGTTGTAAACACAGCGTGGGTGCGGCCCATCGACCGACATTGTACAAGCGAGCGTAACAGGCCGAGAGCAAAGGCTCTTTCACCCAAGTCCGAAGGATCGTCATTCAGCAAACGTAAGCTAACTGCATCATTTTTTTTTGTATAATTTTCTTAATCCGCCGAACTGTACTCTTCCCATGTTTCCGACCGGCCCAGTGGACGGCACTTGGTAATAAACGAAAATTTGTAAACGTTAACTACATCTGTCGCAATCACTCACATATCTTTTGAACATCTAGGCACTCGAGACCTAGAACACCCGTTTCACGCATTCTCCTTTTACCCTCATCCCGTGCTATTGCGCTTGGCGTAGGCAAGAAAGAGGAAAACGAAAGTTTTATGCTCTCATCCCTTCCGGATGTGACACTTTCTACCGTACTCGTGGGAACAAAAATGGGATATCTTAAAAACGGTGTGAATGCTGGTGTGACTGGGGACGGACGAGTGGGGGGCCTGGTCGCGCGTCCGAACAGCCGTAGGGTGGCTCGGGAGGCAAGGGCGCGGCTTAGCCCTCCGAGAGAGTCGGCCCCAGGCGGCCCGCGCCGCCCCCGTTTGTGCGATGGTGCAGGCACCCGGCTTCTCTTTCTACGTTGTATCCCACTACTTCCAGTGGAGCGACGTGATTGAGGTGCACCTCAGGCACCTCGAAGTGGTGTTTCGTTCGCTGAGGGGGCAGAGAGTTCTTGTCGGACTAGACGCCAATGCCCGGTCCTCCCTTTGGGGACTTCAGGACACGGACAGGCGCGGTGCTCAACTGGAGCGGCTTATCCGTCAGTATGGATACACCGTCCACAACGATGTCAACCAGCCGCCTACCTTCTGGGCGGTCACACGTTCGTCATACATCGACGTAACCATGGGGTCGCCTTCCATGAGCCGTTTCGTCGGCGAGTGGACAGTGCGGAAGGAATGGACAACAAGCGATCATAACGCTCTGGACGTCGGTTTGAGGGTGCCGCAAGCCGAGGAAAATGACGGGCGCCCCGCTGTCGGTCGGTTCACCACCCATGTGCGGCGCCTTGTCGTGGCGGGGTGGCTTGCGAGTCGCGGTGATCCGCGGACATGCCCGACATGGTCGGACCCGCCATGATTCGGCCATGGTGGGCATGTCGGGCGGTGAGCGGCCAGACTAAGTTCGCACAAACCCCGGGGGCCCTCGCGCCGCCCCCGGCTTCCCCGCGCCGTGCTCCTCCTGTGTCTCTGGCGAATGCGTATAAAGGTACAGCGGAAATCCCGGAAGGCCCCTTCGGATGGGGGGTCAGGCGCGCCCGGGGGCCGCGCGGTAGTACCGGGGCCCGGCTCGGGCCTAGCTCCCCCGAGTAGGCTGCCCCGTAGCAACGCGTGTAAAATGCCTGTGTACTGTCCGGCAGGGCCTGGTAGCACCAGGATGCGGACCTGCCGGACGCCAGGTGCTGCACTCGCCGAGGCCAAACGCAGCAAGCCGGTTTCCGGGGCGGGGGGTTGGTCCCTGGGTGGGATTTTTGGAGCGGGGAGCCCGACTCGGCCCCGCTGGCCCGGCCCTTCTTAGGGTAAGGCCGGCGGGTTTTGCCAGCTGTGGCCCCCGCCGAGGGTGGGGGGTGAGGGTTTTGTTTAGGTGTTCGAGTTGGGGACTCTCGGTCAGAAGTCCCAGATTTATGAAGTATTTCCGGACTCAATAAATCACGAAAGGTGCCAACGGACACTGGGCTTCCCGCAGCCCAACCCACTCACGGAGTGGGGGTGGTGAGCGGAGCAGGTGGCGGCTCTGCCGCTTCCGATGACGGTCGTGTAGAGGAGGAGGTGGCGGGCAAGATGCCCCCGCCCCGGTCCATGACGCCGGTTTCCTCGTCACCCCTTTACACCAGGGGGAAGAGGCGCAAAAATGACTCGGGTGGTGGCTCGGCCGGCGGGTCGTCGGCGGCGGACTCGTCCGCCTCCGCGTGCAGGCCGGGCCGGCCGGGTCCGAGGTTTACGAAGGCCTCGGGGAGCTCGAGCCCAAGTGGAGCGGATCCCGCTAAGAGGTTGCGAGCCTCGGCTCCCGGCGGGGATGAAGCCAGGATGGATGAAGCCAGGTCGCATGACACGGTGGCGGGCTCCGATGGATCGTTGTCCGAGGGTGGTGGGTCGCGCGCGTCAAGCCTCTCGGCCGCCCGCGCGGCCCCGGTCGGTCCGGGTGCGCCGACGGCGGGTTCGGCGCCGGGCGTGGATACGGAAGCGGCGTCCGAGGTGCGGGCCACGAGATACGTCTGACGCAAGAGGAGGAAGAAGGAGACTGCGTGCAGTGAGTCCCGGGGGCGTTTGCCGCCCGGGGCGGGGGGCGGCCCCGGCGTCGCGGCCTCGCCCCTGCCGGCGGTCGGCCTTATGGCCCCGGCCACGGCGCTCGGCGAGGAGGGCCCTGCGAGGCAGGTGAGCCTCGTGAACTTGGTTACCCGAGCCGAGTGCCTGGTCGGGGAGGTCCGGGTCGCCCTGGGCCCGAACAGCAAGGTGGCCAGGAGCGTCGCCTCTTCTATCGAGGAGAGGGTCGGGGGGCTGATGTCCCTCTTGGTGGCGGCCACGCAGCGCGTGTCAGCCCTACAGGGCGAATGTGGGGGCCTGCGCTCCGCGAACGAGGCCCTGATTCGTGTGCTACAGAGGGAGGGGGTGCCTCCGGGTCATGGCGTTTTGCGCCCCCCGACAGCCGCCCCGGCTGAGCCGAAACGGCCGACGACGTTCGCCGGGGCGGTGGCGTCAGGGCTCCGAGCTGCGAGGGCTGCGAGCCCGCTGCCCCCTCCAGTCGGTGCGGGGCCTCGACCTGTCCAGGCGGCGGTGGCGCCACCACGACGCTCTGGGGCTAGGAGACCGCGTGTTGCCCAACACGCGGTCTTTGTGAAAGCGGCGGAGGGGACTATGACTCCGGCCGCCGTGAAGGAGAAATTGAAGGGGCTGGTGAATACTGGAGAGGCGGCCGTTTGCGTCATGGCGGTGCGGACTGTCCAGGGCGGCGTCCTGGTGGAGACGAAGCCCGCAAAGGACCTCGAGTTCTTACGGGAGAGCGAGGCGATACGTGAGGGAGGGCTCTCCGTGACGGCGCCGGAGCCCCCCCCGGATGAGGGTGGCTGTCCTCTCGGTGCCCGAGGTCCAGTCGGAGGATGCGGTCCTCACCGCCCTGCGCGCCCACTGTGTCCCCAGCATTGGGGGAGAGGAGTTTCGCGCGACTGATAAGGTCGCGCGTAGGTTTGGTGGAAGGCAGGCGGGTCGCCGGGCTCCTCACTGGATCCTGGAGGTTACGCCCGAGGCAGCGGCTGCCCTTGTGGCAAGGGGCCGCGTTTTCCTCGGGTGGCATTCGTGCGTGGTCCGGGACTACTTGGAGGCGGACTGGTGCTACCGGTGCCTCGGCTTTGGCCACACCGCCGCCTTCTGCCGGAAGAAGGAGGTGGTGTGCGGCTGGTGCGCCGGTGGCGGCCACCCGGCTGCGAGCTGTCCGGAGCGGGAGCAGCCTCCCCGCTGCGTGAACTGCGGGGAGGCCGGACTGGCGGCCAACCATCGTGCGATGGACGGTGCGTGCCCGCTCTATCAGGCGGTGATCGTGCGTGCCAGGGCCGACGCCGCGGAGAGGCGGGCCCGCCTGGCCGCTAGAGCCGATAATGGCTAGCCGGTCCCCCGCGGGGGGGTCACCGGTGGGCTGTGGGGTGCGGGGCCCGTTGGGCTCCGCGTCCTCCAGCTCAATTGCCAGCGTTCGAGGGCCGTGATGGCGGACCTCGTTCGGGTGCTCGTCGAGGGCCGCTACGGTGCCGCCCTCCTGCAGGAACCTTACCTGAGGGCGGGTGGCGTTGTGGCGGGCATCCGGGCGTGGATGCGGGTTTTTCAGAGCGTCGACGGCAAATCTGCCGTTGTGCTGACTGATGCCTTGTTGGATGCCGCGGTTGTCGTCGTCCCTGGTGGGGAGGGAGGTGCTACGGTGTGGGTAGGCGGCGTTTTTGGTACTTCGTACCTATGCGCCATGTACTGCCGGCACGGTGAGCCCCTACGCGGCTACCTCCAATATTTGGAGTGGGTGTTTACCCAGCTGAGTGGGGCTCCCGTATTGACAGGCATGGACGCGAACGACGTGTCCCGCCTGTGGCACTCCAAAAACCGCCTCCGGAGCCACGAGAATCAGGTCAGGGGCCGTGAGTTCGAGACTTTCATCGTCGCTTGCGACCTGCAGGTCTTGAACGAGCCGTCTCGGGAGTTCACGTTCGACGGGCCTGTGGGCCGGTCGGACATCGACGTCACTCTGGGCATCCCCGTTGTCGATCGCCGAGCTGTGGCGCGCCTTGAGGCGGATGAAGGCTGCCTGAATGTCCTGAATTGGGCGTCTGGCGGAGTTTCTTTAGCGAACGTCGGGCGTTTATGGCTTCCCGGTACGACCGGGTTGAGCTGAGCGTGGAGCGTGGCTGCCCGCAGGGGTTGATGTCGGGTCCGATTCTTTGGAATCTGGCCCTGGACCCCTTGCTGAGGCGGCTCCGGGACGCGAACATCGAGGCCGTCGCCTACGCCGATGACACGCTCCTGATTTCCTCGTGGGATTCCCGCCTGAGTCTTGAAACTCGGGCTGCGGAGTCCCTCGAGATGGTGAGGGAGTTGCGTGTCGCGTCGGGGCGGCGATTTCCCCGGAGAAGACTGTGTGCATGATTCTTCGGGGAAGGTTCGCGGCCACCAGGAACCCCTGGGTCCTCCTGGACGGCGGCGCGGTGCCGTACAGGGGGGTAGTCCGATACCTGGGCATCCTCGTGGGTTAGCGGCTCAATGTTGAGCCCCACTTGCGAGGGGTCCGGGAGAAGACCGCCTCCCTGGTTTGTCAGCTGCAGCGGGTGATGCGGCGGGACTGGGGGCTCCGGCGCCGGAACGTTGGGTCCTGGTACCGGGGCCTCTTTGTCCCGTGCGCGTTGTATGGTCCCTTCCTGTGGGGGGGCTACGTAAGGGCGAGAGCGACGGCAGCGGTGCAGCTCAACAGAGCGCAGCGCTCGGTCCTCCTTGCCTCTCTGCATGTGTGCCGTACCGTCTCTACGAAGGCGATGACGGTGCTCATGGGCGAGCTCCCGTGGGATTTGGAGGCTATGTACCTCGAGGCGGCCTACTTCCTTCGAAGGGGCCTGTCCCGTGGGGGCTTCCCGCAGTAGGGAGCGAGGAGGTGACCGTCGGTAGGGCCCGGGCGCGTGGGGTCGCGTGGGACGAGTGGAGGGCAGGGTGGCGGGTCTGCCCCAAGGGCGCTACCACCCGCCTGTTCGTCCCCGACCCTGCCGTGCCCGCGACGCTCCTGAGGGGGATCTGCTTCGGCCTCTGCACGGGTTACTTGCTGACGGGGCATGGGTCGCTGAATGAGTTCCTCCATCGGAGGACTCTTTCGGTGGCCCCGGGGTGCTTGTGTGGAGGGGCGGAGAAGATTTCTCCTCATGTCCTGCTGGACTGCCCGCGACATGCGGAGCGCCGTGATTTGGCCGGCATGGGCGTCCGGCGGGGCATTGACGGGGCTGGGCCTTCGAGGTGAAGAGCCAGACCGCGGGAGCGGAGTAGGCGTTGGAGGGGTTTTTTTTGCAGGCGAACACGCAGGGGGGGGGCGCAGGAGGTCGTAAGGCCCCGGCCCTTTCGGGGCTGGCGCACCCGCGTACCCGAGCTGGCGGACCGGTGCCATGGCTGGCTAGAGCCTATTCCGGAGTGGGCCAAGTCGGCCCACGAACGTCCGACCAGTGGCGAATACTGGTACCACGGGGGCCGGGGCGCCCGGTGGTGGCTTCGGCTGTCGCCGCCCGGCCATGGAGTCGGATTCGTGGGGGCAGCGGTTATAGCGTGTGAGTTGCGCTCCATCTCAACTCGGGAGCGGCCCTTCTTAGGTCGTAGGGAGGTTGGAAAGTACCCCCCCCCCCTTACCAAGGGGCCCACCCGGGCTAACCGCAGGGCGGGGCTTGGTAGCCGCCCTGTTCCGGGCTCGGCGCTTGGTGCGCGAGCACACAGGACGGGGCGGTGCGTTGGTCGGGCGTGATCCCGACCCCTCGCACGTGGGTGCCGTGTCGTATGCCGAGAGGCGGAGACGGCACGTAAAACACAATAGGCTGATTTAGTGTCCCTATCTACTTCCCCGCGCCGTCCTCCTCCTGTGTCTCTGGCGAATGCGTACAAAGGCACAACGGAAAACCCGGGAGGCCCCTTCGGATGGGGGGTCAGGTACGCCCGGGGGCCGCGCGGTAGTACCGGGGCCCGGCTCGGGCCTAGTTCCCCCGAGTAGGCTGCCCCGTAGCAACGCGTGTAAAATGCCTGTGTACTGTCCGGCAGGGCCTGGTAGCACCAGGATGCGGACCTGCCGGACGCCAGGTGCTGCACCCGCCGAGGCCAAACGCAGCAAGCCGGTTTCTGGGGGGGGGGCGGGGGATTTCGGTGCGAGGGGGCCGGGGGCGGGGGGTTGGTCCCTGGTTGGGATTTTTGGAGCGGGAGCCCGGCCCGGCTCCTCTTAGGGTAAGGCCGGCGGGTTTTGCCAGCAGTGGCCCCTGCCGAGGGTGGGGGGTTAGGGTTTTGTTTAGGTGTTCGAGTTCGGGACTCTCGGTCAAAAGTCCCAGATTTATGAAGTATGTCCGGACTCAATAAATCAGGAAAGGTGCCAACGGACACTGGGCTTCCCGCTGCCCAACCCACTCACGGAGTGGGGGTGGTGACCGGAGCCGGTGGCGGCTCTGCCGCTTCCGGTGACGGTCGTGTAGAGGAGGAGGCGGCGGGCAAAATGCCCCCGCCCCGGTCCGTCACGCCGGTTGCCTCGTCTCCCCATTACACCAGAGGGAAGATGCGCAAGAATGACTCGGGTGGTGGCTCGGTCGGCGGGTCGTCGGCGGCTGACTCGTCCGCCTCGGCGTGCAGGCCGGGCCGGCCGGGTCCGAGGGTCACGAAGGCTTCGGGGAGCTCGAGCCCAAGTGGAGCGGATCCCGCTAAGAAGTTGCGAGCCTCGGCTCCCGGCGGGGATGAAGCCAGGATGGATGAAGCCAGGTCGGATGACACGGTGGGGGGCTCCAATGGAACGTTGTCCGAGGGTGGTGCGTCGCGCGCGTCAAGCCTCTCGGCCGCCCGCGCGGCCCCGGTCGGTCCGGGTGCGCCGACGGCGGGTTCGGCGCCGGGCGTGGATACGGACGCGGGGTCCGAGGTGCGGGCCACGAGACACTGTAACGTCGCGAGGAAAGCGCATAAAAATATTACGTTTTTCTTTTCCTACTTTGTTGAAATCCAGCGAGAACGCTGGCCTGAGCGATTTCCCATGGAAATCGTGAATAACCATTAAACGAATATGGCATTCACATTTTTCGACACATTCTTGTATCTTCTTAAGTTTTGACATACCCCAGCTGCAATGTAACCTATCGATAATAAGCGAGCGTCGGGCGTACTTCCGTACGACCCTCCTTACCCACTCGAATCCAACGAGAACATAGTTTTAGGCACGCTTTCTCGGAAAAGTCGTAAAACAAAAATTATCATACTGCAAGCCAGATGACTCAAAGTTCACCCGCCGGCGTAGGCATAGCTGAGCTCCGATTCTGAAATCCGTGTGGGAAGCAAGGATAGACCAAGACCGTCGGAAAAGTCCACTCGACTCGGTCATAAAACCGGGCCGTGACGAAAAATAAAACGCACATGGAAGGGCTATGAGGCGCATAGCAGCACAGCTAGCACTTATCGCGGGGCGACTCGGCGTCGGGCCCGTTACTTTTATAAAACAAAATCCAAAATAAATTTCGAGACAGAGTGTTTCGAATGTGGAAATAAGACATTGCCTTTCGAAAAAACCAAAACCCCCTTTTTCTCCTACTCCACCCACGAAGGGACGTCTGGAGCAGGAAGGTCCAGAGGATTAAAGAAAAATCAGTGCAGCATCATCATCCGAACCAGAAAGATCTCTTCTATCGACTCCAACCTTGTATCGCGATTCGTAACTCTATTCCGCGTTTAACAATCCAACTCTGTTTTTCGATCATCCATTTGCATATCTATTTACTTCGAAAAGCATTGTGAATCTTCTCCGCGCTCTTCACACCCGCGCAGTGACCCTCTGACCCATCTGCGGCACCATTGTAGACACAGTGTGTGTGCGGCCCATCGACCGACATTGTACAAGCGAGCGTAACAGGCCGAGAGCGAAGTCCCTTTCACCCAAGTCCGAAGGACCGTCATTCAGCAAACGTAAGCTAACTGCATCATTTTTTTTGTATCATTTTCTTAATCCGCCGAACTGTACTCTTCCCATGTTTCCGACCGGCCACGTGGACGGCACTTGGTAATAAACGAAATTTTGCAAACGTTAACTACATCTGTCGCAATCACTCACGTAACTCTTGACCATCTAGGCACTCGAGACCTAGAACACCCGTTTCACACATTCTCCTTTTACCCTCATCCCGTGCTATTGCGCTTGGCGTAGGCAAGAAAGAGGGAAACGAAAGTTTTGTGCTCTCATCCCTTCCGGATTTGACATATTAATATTTAAGGGCTCGTTCGGGATTGTAAAAAGGGAATGTGTTAATTAACCCAATGTCTGACGACGAATCAACTAGCTCATTAAATCTAAATATTACTGAAGACCCAGCTGAGCAATCAGGATATTCACTGACAAGTTCCAACGTAGAATTATTGTCGGGTCTCGAATCTATTCCAAAAAGATCAATAAAAACATTAAACTTACCTCGTAAAACCGAAATAAAAAACACAGTAACAATGACGACGTTAGGAACAATTCAGTTAATCGCCCTTAAAGATGCAATAAGTTGCGTTCCCAAATTCGATGGAAAAAATATCCCTTTGTCAGAATTTATCGCGGGAAGCGAAGATGCAAAAGATATGCTTGCTCCCGAAGCTGAAAAATACTTAGCCAATTCAGCTAGAAACAAATTAGAAGATCAAGCTAGAGAAGCGATACACGGTGACAAAATTCACAAATTAATGGAACGATTGCGTAAGGCTAACCTCAAATTATAACCGGATAAATGCGAATTTCTCACACCAGAAGTAAATTACCCCGGCCATATAATTGGAAAAGATGGACTAAAACCAGACCCATACAAATTGTCAGCAGTAAAGGAATTTCCTATCCCAAAAAACGTTAAAAATGTTCGCCAATTCTTGGGCTTAACAGGATATTATCGCAGGTTCATTAAAGACTTCTCAAAAATTGCAAAACCTCCAACCCATCTCTTAGAAGACAAAACCGACTTTAAATGGACGACCGAAACGGAAACAGCATTCGAAATTCTTTAAAATAAATTATGCGAAGCCCCTATCCGCAAGTACCCCGATTTCGATAAACCATTTATTATTACGACAGACGCTTCCGGGTACGCCCTGGGCGCAGTCCTGTCACAAGGAGAAATAGGAAAAGACAAACCCATAGCGTATTACGCGGTGCAGCCCTTCGGTACGATACGTACGAGAAGGAAGCCATGGCGATCGTTCACGGCGTGAAGGCCTTCCGTCCTTATATATATGGTAGAAGGTTCACGCTCGTTACGGATCATAAGCCCTTGGTTTGGTTCAGAACTGCTAAAGACGCTAACGCGCTGAGACGGAAAAGACCGTCTCATGAACTAACCGATAGACTATCGCCCCGAATATACCAAGGAAGGTTACGCGGGCCACATCCATAGAAAAACATAGTAGAAACACGCTAATTGAATTAATGGCGGACAAGAACAGAGAAAGACTAACGGTCACCCAAGTAAATTCAGACGTTACACTAATCGAATTAAGGGGAAAGAGAAACCGGCAGAAACGGCACTAACCAACTAATTTAATTAAAGACGGAGAAGAAGGGGATTTGAAAAACGGTAAAATCCGGGTATGAAAGGACGAGATTTTTGGAGAAAAGGTACTCTTTGAATCCCTCGTGGATCGACAAGTACTGCTTGGCAAAGTACCTCCCTAGTGGAAGGAAACGCTGGGAACACGGAACGTTGAGAAACAACAGAAACAAGGAGTCGCGCCTAAAAAACAGTTGAAAGAACACTTCTTTCATTCCTCGCGGATCGACCAGTACTGCTTGGCAAAGTACCTCCCTAGTGGAAGGAAACGCTGGGAACACGGAACGTTGAGAAACAAGGAAAAAACGGAGTTGCGCCTAAAAGGCTTTAAAAGGGAAAATATTAAAATTGCAAAATACAAGGAATATTACATTAGGAGATAAGAAAGCGTACGCTACAGTCATACGAGACACATACACACCCACACACACACACACACACACACACACACATACACACTACCACACACACACCATGATCATCGAGTTATATGGATCAGGATCATAGAAAGGACAAGGAGGTATTCCTACATTACGAGAGCGCTGAAACCTATGCAAAAAAGGGTCAGTCGGGTGCTCGCGGCACATTGCTCGAGTAGACTATCTTAGACCAGTCGGTGGCGACATCGCACGCCAAGATCAAGGACCGAGCGATCAATTATCGACGCGCGATAATTGATCGGGAGAGAGCATCGATCACCGCGGCGCGAAGGGCAGAGCTAGAGTAGGGGAATAGATCGTGGCGCGTGACGAGAGAGAGAGCGCGCGCCCACGGCCCGTAGATCGCGAGTCCTAGCGCCACGAGCGAGAGAGCGCCGCGCCTCGACTCGCCCTAAGGGAACGATACAACGGAAAGTACCGCCTTGCTATAGGCTTAGCACCGATACCTATCGCGCCGCTAGCGAAAGCACGTCGCGAACTCAGGCCAACAGAAGCCACAGAAATAGAAGAAAGGGTATTATCAATATCGATCCATGATAACTGACCACGCCGAACCAAATGTACCATGCGAATAACGAGAAATTGACCGACCGAGAAAAACATTGCGGAAAATACAAAAACAACACAAATAACACACTACACTTATACATAGCGTTAATTTTGCCTTATATCGAGCCATAAAAACTTGAATAAATCATACTTTTGGTTGAAAAATACCCAAAACACCTGAGTTTCTATTAATTTCTTCCCTGTTCGAGTCCCCGAACCTATAAATTTAATTGTAACGATTTAAGACCCGTTACATTTTGGCGCCCAACGTGGGGCTCGAACATAAGAAAGAAAAACTCGTGAAAAGGTGTCAAAATAAATCGAACAAAAATAAAATAAATAAATAAAATAAAATAAAAGAAGAAAAAATCGAATGGGATAGAACAAAATAAAAAAGAATAAAATGGCGCAACAAAACAATGAAAACTCCCTTCATTGGGCATCAACCATAGCGGATGGATTGTTAGAGGAGGCCCGTCAAAGGGATCGTCGAAATATTGGGCGATTGTCAGCGATCGGACCCAGACCGATAGAAACACCGAACGAAGAGCCATTTAACATCAGCGGAGAGTCAGGCGAGACTGATAAGAGAGGTGCGGGGGAAAGTGACACAATTAAAGCCCTCATCAAAGCAATGAATAGCATTCGCAATGAGCAACGAAGGGAACGGATAACGACTAAAGCAGAAATCAAGCAACAAAATGATAACTGCATCGTAAGGTCGCGACAACTGCATGAGGAAGTCAACACCAAAATTACAAATGAAGTCCATAAAATCGAGGAGCGCACGGAACGCAAAATTGTGGTTGCTCAGAAATTGATAGAGCAAAGCCACAATCAACTGCGAAAAGAAAATGACGACAAAATCGAGGATTTCGACACTCGAATGGAAGCCATTCGGCGAACCATATCTCAGCTCCTTCATACTTCAAAGGATGTGGGACAAGTGGTCACGGAGCACTCTAAACGTATGACGGAGTGCGAGAAAAATATCCGGGCACAAAACTCAAACACATTGTGTAACACTTCCTGGGGAGCGGGATTAAACGTCAGCCAAGCATATGCGGCAAAACAAAAACCACCGACGTATAACGGCGACGGCAGAGAACGACCAATGCGTTTTTTGCAAGATTTTAAGGAATTTTGGAGAATCACCGGGAACACAGACCTCCATTATTTGATCAGCCAGTCTCTAAAACACACTGCCAAAGATTGGTGGAGAATTGTCGAGGAGAGGGTACAAACGATTAACGAATTTGAGGAAAAATTTCGCGGACGTTACTGGAGCCAAGAAATTCAGGATAAAGTACGCCGAAATCTCGAATTCGGGGCCTACGAATGGGACGGACACCGGATGACTCGAACCGAATATGCGACCCAGATATTCGGAAATGCCAAGGATTTGAGTGAAGGGCCGGCCGAAGAACAAATAATCAGGAAACTCGGTGATCACTTCGACGAATCGATCAGAATGGCAGTACGCGTCAGCGGAATCAAGACGATCGATGCATTCCTCGAATTGTTAGAAAGCATGGATGGGGCGGGACCACTCAACGCAAAAAGATCTTTGCCCCATCGGCAAGAACCCATCGGTGCATCATGGCAACAAAATAACCCATGGAAGAACCAGAGATTTGGAACGTTCGGGGGACCACGGCCCATGGGATTCATCCAGCCATGGCGGCTAGGGAATCCAGGTTATCCAGGAGCACCACCACCATTCGAATGTCAACAACAGGGTAATCGAGGATTTGGGAATAACAACGCGATGCCAGCGCCATTTCCCAGACAACAATCATGGCAGACGGGATACGGAAATAACAGACCTCCTCTTAACCCCGCCGCTGCACCATGGACTCCGCATTCACAGGGCAGTCTAGGTACCAGCAATATCCCAGCACGAAACGAAACACCGAGAACCAGCCAACATAACCAGGGAAACAAGTAAACGTTGCGCCCGTACAGATTCCACAGGAGGAAATATCACGAGGCGCAACGGAAGAAGATGAAGATGTACAAATCGCCATGGAAGAAGCTCTGGAAAGGATGCATCGAAACAAAAAGAAGAAGGAAAGAAGGAAGAAGAAATTGGAATCCGAAGATAATAAAAATCCTGAGCAACCAGTACCTATGGGGATGATCAGAATAGTTTATAATAACCACATCGAAAAAGGAAACTGGAAGACTGGGAACCAAGAGGAAAAACAAACCTAAAAAATAACAAGGCCCTTAAAAAAGCAACGAACGACACATACGAGCACCCAAAAGAATTCCTCATGGAAGAACCCGGACAACGGGGAATAATACGAGTAGTTCACCCACGATGCCCTACCTTACCGATCGACCTAGAAGGAATTCCCGCCGAAATATTGGTCGACAGCGTGAGCGAAATATCTTGTATTTCAGAAGACTTCTACCACCAACACCAGGAAGACTTAAAAAACTGCCCAGAAGTACCGGTAAGAAGCACAGAAGCCATCGAAGCATTTGGTGGAAAATCTGGCCGCATCAGAAAACAAATAATAGCCGAAGCCAAACTCTACGACGCAACAGGAATACTACAACTGTTAGTAATCCCGAAAATGAGCAGACCGGCCATATTAGGCGTCGACGGGATGCTGGAATTACAAGTGGGAATCGACGCACACCAGGGAACCCTTAAAGTAAAAAATAAAATCGTCGCAGAATTTGAGGAAGGAAGATGGGTATGGCAAAAGGACAATAAAGAATTAGTAAAAATCTCGGAAATCGGAAGCATCATAAATTATGAATTGGCCGAAGACGAAGTGGATCAGAAATTAAAAAATTGTCTGAATCTACCTGAGAATACGAAAAACGAATTCAAGGCATTAATCGGCCAGTACAGGCACATCTTCAGTAAAATACCAGGGCGGATGCACGCATATGTCCACAAATTGGTACTGAAGGACCCGGAGCTATACATCCATCGCTCATATCCTATACCAATACAATATCGCGAGAAAGTACAAGAGGAAATCCAGCGAATGTTGGACCATGGCATTATCGAACGGGCAAAGAGCCGTTTCATTAATCTACTGGTAACTGTCATAAAAAAGATGGGTCGGTACGACTATGCCTAGACGCCCGACAACTCAACACGTTTCTCGTAGAATATCACGATGATGCCCCTCCGACCGAGGAAATATTTCAAAGATGTGGAGGAGTAAAAATCATGTCGAGTTTGGACATGACGAGTAGTTTCTGGCAAATTCCACTGGATGAAGAATCTATACCTTATACCGCTTTCCAGCATAATAAGAAATGTTAGCGATTCACGGTAACACCTTTCGGGTTAAAGACGAGCATGGCAAGCCTTATCAGAGGTTTGGATATCGTACTCCAGGATCTTGGAAACTCGGTAATCGATTTCGTAGATGACCTCCTATGTATGTCAAAAGACGAGACGCACCATTTGACACATCTACACCAATTGTTTGAGAGAATCAGCAAAAACAACATGACCTTGAACTTCAAGAACTCAAGAATTTTTCAGCAGGAAATATCGTTCCTGGGACATATTTTAACAACCACGGGGATACGACCACAACCGGAAAAAATCCAAGCAATCAGGGACTACCTCCCACCAAGGAACATAAAACAATTACGCGGATTTCTCGGACTAGTAAACTTTTACAGCAAGTTGACTGATAAATATGCGAAGGAATCAGTGCCTCTTCTAGAACTGCTCAAAAAAGGGCAAAAATGGAGATGGGGGACGGAGGAAAAATGGGCATTTACACGAGTTAAGCAACTTTACGTAGAGACAGTAATGCTCAAACATGCCGATCCAAAACAAAACTACATCCTGACAACCGATGCAAGCGATTACGCGATTGGAGCCGTCCTAAGCCAGGAAGATGCGAAGAGCGACACAGGGGTAATGTCCTTTGCCAGCCGCACATTCAAAGGGGCGGAAATAGGATCCACAACAACCAAGAAAGAATTACTGGCAATTGTATGGGCGTTTCAAAAATTCAGAAACCATTTATTGTGGGCCCGGATCAAAGTAATAACCGATCACAAGGCATTAACATTTCTAAAAACGGGACGATTCATCGGAGATCGCATGCTGAGATGGGCTCTATCAATCCAAGTCTATGATCTGGAGATCGAGCACTGCCCTGGAAAAAACAACGGGGTCGCCGATGCCTTAAGCAGGCCGTACGATTTCCAGGGGGCCGAGCACAAAAATACACCGGGAAAAATCGTACTCACGGCAATCCTTGCCCGACAACCGTCAGGGGACATTAAACAAAAATTCAAGAAAATTGGACAAATACAACAGAGTCAAGAGAATCTCCAAGAGACTTGGAAAAACTGCCAGAATCAGGAAGAAAACAAGAAATATCGGATCAACGAAGGATGCCTACAAAAATATGACCGAACGGGCAAATGGAAAGTCATATTGCCAGAAGAATTAGTATACGATTTCATAAAAGAGTGCCACGAGATATATGGTCATCAAGGAGCACGAAAGATCTTCCACCTGATCAATGAAGACTTTACTTGTAGCCATATGGCTAAAAAAGTACGGCAAACAATAGCTATGTGCGATGTATGCCAAAGAGTAAAGGTTGCAGTCCAAACAAATTATGCCAACATGCAAACTATAATCCCGGAAGGACCAAACGACCTCGTCTCCATAGATTTTTACGGACCCCTGCCAAAATCTGTAGGGGGAGTGCAACACATCCTGGTGACCATTGACACATTTACCAAGTTTGTAAAATTATACCCATTAAAAAAGGTAAATACGGCGGCGACCATTAATAGAATATTCAAGGACTATATCCCAAAATATGGGAAGCCCAAAAGGATTCAATTCGATCATGGCACACAATTCACTTCAAAAATTTGGTTGGAACAACTAAAAAAGGAAGGAATACAAGGGGTATCCTCATCAATACGACATCCACAAGGAAATATGGTCGAGCGGGTAAACAGAGAGCTCGGGCGATTTTTCAGAACATTCCTCACGGAGAAACACTCAGGATGGTATCGATGGGTACCCATAATACAGGACTGCATTAACGACACGCAGCATGAAACCACCGAGTTCACGCCGACCGAACTACAATTAAAAAAAAGCCGTATCTTATTTGGAGAGAATGGGTGCTCGCATTAAAGAAAGGACAAGAACCAACTCTCACCTACGATCAAAAAATCGAATTAGTCCGGGAAAGGATAAAGAAAAAAGGGGCAAAAAGGGCCGAAAGGTTCAATTACACGCACAACACGGTCACGTTCAAAATTGGCGAGCGGGTATTGGTCCGAGCACTCAATGTCTCGGATCCAGCAAAACAAAAAACCGCGAAATTTATGCCCCTATACGAAGGACCATACACAATAAAAAGAAGTGTGGGAATTGCGACATACCTCTTAGAAGATAAAAAAAACAAAAAAGAACGAGGAATATTCCACGCCAGTCTCTTAAAGCGGTATCTAGCGGAAGAAAAGAAAACTGAGACATAAATAACTTCGAAGGAAGCGGAGAGTCTTACGAGAAATTAGTCACGGGGCGAGGAGTATATAAAGAGAAGTCGCGCCAACGAATAATTAGTCGACGAAGAAAATGGAGGAAAATAAAAAAACTACTGAACAGCCCTCAAGCAAAACACCTGAGAAGAGAAAACGGTGGTCGAAGTCACAGCGAACGGCCAAAAGGAGAAAACAAGCAGAAATTCCAGGGGAAAACGCAAGAGAGCAATCAGCAACAGGAGACAAGAGAATTCAAACCAACGAAAATCGAACGGCAAAACAGAATCGATACAGCGCGCCCGACGTCGATGCATTTGAATTATTCGAGGCGACAGACGAAAATATCAAAGGATGGCACCCCGGAAAATTAGCAGGATGGTAATTGGAGGGGAGAATAAATCTATCGGAGATCGACGCTATCACTCGCCAGTCAACCGTCAGGCACGACAATAAAATGTACCGAAATTTCCCTACTGAGACACTGCGAGACACGTATGAAGGCGTAACGGTGGGGGGCGTTACAACCCCAAATGAAATTTTTATTCATTTGAATAATGGCAGAGACAACGCCATCATCCGATCGTGGCAACAGATGTCTATGGAAGAACCGGGTATATACCCGGTTCTAGAAGAAGAAAGATATCCCGGACGAGCCCTGCTATACAGGGAAGGAGGAAGTTTCCATCGCGCCACCCTCGAATATATTATGGACGACGGTGAGTGGCACCTATGGCTGGGTGATTGGGGTATGTGGGTGACCGCCAAACAAGAGGAGTGTTATACGGCACCTCCGGCGGCACTCGCATGCCCCTATCCCGCACCTCGGGCCCCGCGTCCGTATCCACGCCTGACGGCGAACCCGCCGTCGGCGCCCCCGGACCGACCGGGGCCGCGCGGGCGGCCGAGAGGCTGGACGCTCGCGACCCACCACCCTCGGACAACGTTCCATCGGAGCCCGCCACCGTGTCATCCGACCTGGCTTCATCCATCCTGGCTTCATCCCCGCCGGGAGCCGAGGCTCGCAACCTCTTAGCGGGATCCGCTCCATTTGGGCTCGAGCTTCCCGAGGCTTTCGTGAACCTCGGACCCGGCCGGCCCGGCCTGCACACCGAGGCGGACGAGTCCGCCGCCGACGACCCACCGGCCGAGCCACCACCCGAGTCATTCTTGCGCCTCTTCCCCCTGGTGTAATGGGGAGACGAGGCACCGGCGTGATGGACCGGGGCGGGGGCATCTTGCCCGACGCCTCCTCCTCTACACGACCGTCACCGGAAGCGGCAGAGCCGCCACCGGCTCCGGTCACCACCCCCACTCCGTGAGTGGGTTCGGCTGCGGGAGGCCCAGTGTCCGTTGGCACCTTTCCTGATTTATTGAGTCCGGACATACTTCATAAATCTGGGACTTTTGACCGAGAGTCCCCAACTCTAACACCTAAACAAAACCCTAACCCCCCACCCTCGGCGGGGGCCACAGCTGGCTCAACCCGCCGGCCTTACCCTAAGAAGGGTCGGGCCAGCGGGGCCGAGCCGGGCTCTCCGCTCCAAAAATCCCACCGAGGGACCAACCCGCCGCCCCCGGCCTCGCCGCACCGAAATTCTCTCCCCCCACCCCCCGGAAACCGGCTTGCTGCGTTTGGCCATGGCGGGTGCAGCACCTGGCGCCCGGCAGGTCCGCATCCTGGTGCTACCAGGCCCTGCCGGACAGTACACAGGCATTTTACACGCGTTGCTACGGGGCAGCCTACTCGGGAGAGCTAGGCCAGAGCCGGGCCCCGGTACTACCGCGCGGCCCCCGGGCGTGCCTGACCCCCCATCCGAAGGGGCCTCCCGGGTTTTCCGCTGTACCTTTGTACGCATTCGCCAGAGACACAGGAGGAGGACGGCGCGGGGAAGTAGCTAGGGACACTAAATCAACCTATTGTGTTTTACGTGCCGTCTCCGCCTCTCGGCATACGACACGGCACCCAAGTGCGAGGGGTCGGGATCACGCCCGACCAATGCACCGCTCCGTCCCGTGTGCTCGCGCACCAAGCGCCGAGCCCGGAACAGGGCGGCTACCAAGCCCCGCCCGACGGTTAGCCCGGGCGGGCCCCTCGGTAAGGGGGGGAGTACTTTCCAACCTCCCTACGACCTAAGAAGGGCCGCTCCCGAGTTGAAATGGAGCGCACTTCACACACTATAACCACTGCCCCCACGAATCCGACTCCATGGCCGGGCGGCGGCGGCCGAAGCCACCACCGGGCGCCCCGACCCCCGTGGTACCAGTATTCGCCACTGGTCGGACGTTCGTGGGCCGACTTGGCCCACTCCGGAATAGGCTCCAACCAGCCATGGCACTGGTCCATCAGCTCGGGTACGCGGGTGCGCCAGACCCGAAAGGGCCGGGGTCTTACGACCTCCTGCGCCCTTCCCTGCGTGTTCGCCTGCAAGAAAAACCCATCTAACGCCTACTCCGCTCCCGCGGTCTGGCTCCTCACCTCGAAGGCCCAGCCCGCAAAACCCCTGAGAGCCCGGAAGTTCTCGGGGGAGTCGACTACCCCTTGAAGCTCCCAGGCCCCGTCAATGCCCCGCCGGACGCCCATACCGGACAAATCACGGCGCTCCGCATATCGCGGGCAGTCCAGCAGGACACGAGGAGAAGTCTTCTCCGCCCCTCCACACAAGCACCCCAGGGCCGCCGAAAGAGTCCTCCGATGGAGGAACTCGTTCAGCGACTCGCCCTCCACTCGTCCCACACCACCCTACGCGCCCGGGCTCTACCCACGGTCACCTCCTCGCCCCCCACTGCGGGAAGCCCCCAAGGGACAGGCAGCACGTTCCGAAGATAGTAGGCCTCGAGGTACTTAGCCTCCAAATCCCACGGGAGCTCCCCCATGAGCACCGTCATCGCCTCCGTAGAGACAGTACGGCACACATGCAGAGAGGCAAGGAGAACCGAGCGCTGCGCTCTGTTGAGCTGCACCGCTGCCGTCGCCCTCGCCCTCACGTAGCCCCCCCCCCCCCCCAAACGGAGGCGCCGTACAACGCGCACGGGACAAAGAGGCCCCGGTACCAGGACCCAACGTTCCGGCGCCGGAGCCCCCCAGTCCCGCCGCATCACCCGCCGCAGCTGACAAACCAGGGAGGCGGTCTTCTCCCGGACCCCTCGAAAGTGGGGCTCAAAATTGAGCCGCTCACCCACGAGGATGCCCAGGTATCTGACCACCCCCCTGTACGGCACCGCGCCGCCGTCCAGGAGGACCCTGGGGTTCCTGGTGGCCGCGAACCTTCCCCGAAGAATCATGCACGCAGTTTTCTCCGGGGAAATCGCCACCCCCGACTCGACACGCCACTCCCTCACCATCTCGTGGGACTCCGATGCGCCATGTACCGCCGGCACGGTGAGCCCCTACGCGGCTACCTCCAATATTTGGAGTCGGTGTTTACCCAGCTGCGTGGGGCGCCCGTGTTGGCAGGCATGGACGCGAACGCCGTGTCCCGCCTGTGGCACTCCAAGAACCGCCTCCGGGGCCACGAGAATGAGGTCAGGGGCCGTGAGTTCGAGACCTTCATCGTCGCTTGCGACCTGGAGGTCTTGAACGAGCCGCTCGGACATCGACGTCACTCGGGGCAGGGGCGTGGAGGGAGTCTACCGAGTCGCGTGGGAGGTCCTGCCCGTGGGGGTCCTTTGTTGGCGAGGTGGGCAACGCCGACCCTTGGGGGGACGTTGATCGGATCCTCAGCGGCCGGCGTGGCCCCGTCGACATCGGGAGCGTTAGGGTGGGGGGGGGGGTGCTTGTTACCTCTTGGGAGGCGAGCGCGCGGGCGCTCCTGGGGCGCTTTTTCCCGCGGCTTCCCGGGGATGCTGCGGAGGAGGTGGCCTGTCACGTCCTGAGGGGTCGTGGGCATATACTTTATGGCGGTTCCCTCTTTTTAGCCTACGCCTAGCGCAATAGCTCGGGATCAGGGTGAAAAAGGGAAAGGTGCATGCAAAGATAGGAGGGACGCAGTGACTCGATTAAGAAATGAATTGATCCATACTAATAATTAACAATTTGGGATTTATTGAAATTAACCAATTTAGTTAATTCCGTCAACGTAAAAATACATAGAGCTTCGCTGACATTTATGATGCGCCGTGGATACGATAATCGGTTTACAGCGGTTGGGTTCGGGCCTCCGCAGATAGGTCGGACCCCTCGGTTGCGCACGCTCGGTGACAATGTTGAAATTACACGTTGATACAAATTTTCACTCATGCGAGTTTCACATGTACACATTCAACGTAGACGGTTAAACGATTTCTTACAGTTCGCGTTTTTATGAGGAACAATTTCCAAGTTCAAGTTTCGCGTTTGCTGTCAGGAGACAGATGTTCGACTTATTCCGATGAAAGTTGTTGAGAGACTTTGTCCGATCACGATGGAAACTGTTGGGAGACTGTTGGTCGCGTTGCTGCGTTTGCCTCAAGATAGGCTTTGTTGACCCAGGTCTGAGCGGTCATCGCTTTCACATTCCCACGAATGAAATTCGACGCGGGACAAGACTTTTCGAGAGCCCGCTGTGAAGCGCGACTCTCGAGCCGCCAAGTCAGAGGCAATCGCCGTTCGCGTTTTGAGACACGAAGCGGCGTCACGTGACAGCGACAGCAAACCGGACGGAAGTCGGACCACAAATGGTCCGAAATCGAGAGAGATTATTCACACAATGGGCGAAAATTTCATTCAAAAACCGCGGATCGACGGGTCCACCGTGACGCCCAACAGTTGAATCCACAACAGGGAGTCACGGAGCCGATCCTTCAACGAAGGAGATAGAAAGAAGAAGAGCAGCAATAGCCCCTCCTATCCTTGTCACGCCAACAAAGACAGCGCTTCTCGCCGCCCGTTCCAGTTCCCTCTAAACGTTGCCACATATCAATTACCACTATTTCACTCACAAAAATAACTCACTAACAATTTTCATTGTTCATCCAACCCAAAATTAACCCACACGATAATCCGACACATCGAATGCCAATGATGACGGATTAAGACAGGCGTCTCCGAGACCCTCAAAACCACTAAGGCATCTCCACAAAACACCTCAAAATCCATTCCATCATTCCAGGCACATAAATGGTACATCGCCCTTCAGGAGGCTACGGGAACCCCAATATTATCATACGGCAAACTATTCGCCGCGTAACCTCATTTTCTCGGAAATCCGTATGAACGAATCCCCGAAAACGAAAGGAAAGCCTTCGTAAAAATCGCGAAACGTTTCAGTATATATATGTTATGCTTTCGGTACCTTATCCCCCAAAAAAATACAATAAAGAACCAAAAAAATTTAATCAAATTAATCAACCAAAAAAAATGAAATAAAATGAAAAACCAAAAAACAAACAAAAAAATTAAATAAATAACAAATTCTCCGTTTGGATTTGTTTGTTTGTTTGGGTTTGATTGGGTTTCAAAATATTTTTTAAAAATAACTAAAAAACAAAAACACGAACCTAGAAAAAACGAAAAAAAATAAATAAAATAAATAAATCAAAAAATCGCCGGTTGGATTTGTATGGGTTTGAAAATATGAAGAAAAAAAATTAAATACAAAAACAAAAAAACGAAGCAATAAAAAACCAACAAAAATATATAAAACAAATTAAATAAAAAACTACAAAACATTCTCCATGACATGCAATTAGGGGCTGTTGATAAAACATTTTTTTTTAGAGTGATGTTGACTGAAGAAAAGTCGAAAATGTGTCAATTTAAGGACATTTGGAAAATTTGGTATAACTTTGGATATAATGCATGAACGAAGGATATCGTCGATAATGTTTTAACCTCGGAGTGTCCCCAAACAACCCTCAAAGTTGCAAAGCACTGCGATTTATTTTTTATTAGTGCCCCGAAGGTTCAAATTTATCGTTTCTGTAAAAAATCACCGTAACAAGCAATTTTGCGATTTTTATTTACTTTTTCATCTTTAAAATGTTTTTAATTAGCAATAATGCGTAATTTATTCATTCAAAGACATCAATTACCAAGAAAAAATTTCAACAAAATTTAAAAAAGAATCAAATTTTTTGGGTAGTTTTGAAAAAAACTGTTTTTTGTGTTTGTTAAGAGAGTGTATTTCAACGATTGAAGCTGCAAAAAAAATTAAAGTTCGAGATTTGTGTGAAGAGAATCAGTCGACAGTAGGGGGGTATATCAACAATAAACGTGGTTTAGACTGGTAAAAAAAATCGACCAAATTTTTTTTGACAAGAGGAGATGATCATGAACACGTGAAAAAAAAATTGACTTTTTTTATTTGAAATTTTTTTTTTTAATTTTGAAATTTTTTTATTCAATTTTTTTTTGAAATGTAAAAAAATGTTCCTTTCAAAAAAAAAATTTCACGTTTAGCGGTAGTTTGGGTCGCCGAATACTTGTATTCAGGCCACCCATAATAACTGTTCTACTATGTACGTCTGAATTCCTTGCCTATGCACACGTTTTTACGTGAAGACGACGCGATACACTGCTTTCCAATGTGTTTTTGTGACTAAACAACGTGCGTTCGTGAAATGTGCGTCCTCCGCGCGAAGAAAAAACGCCATATGCATAGGCCCTAAGGTAAAATAAAAGGAGGATCGTCTGCGTCTATGAATTCTGCGAACCTATATGCTAAATTTGATAAAGGCGCTTTAGTAGCGTGAGCCTAGAGCCACGTGGAGGCGCCAGGCGAACTTTGACACGGGTCGATCGCGAGACCTGTAGTATTGCTCGAAAGGGTGCGCTAGAGTCGGAGACGCGACGACGCGAACGGGAGGCAAGTCGTGGCAGTAGCGCAGCATATTTGGGTGGCAGCCTACGTACGACAGTATCGCGGCCGCGGTTTAGGGCTAGGGCGAGTACTAGCGAGAGTAAGAGAGGATACGTGACTCCGAATGCGAGAACCCCGTGGCGGTTGGGGGCTTTCTCATAGTCCGAGTTACTCGAGTGCGACGTCTGTGTATGAGTGCATGCGCGAATCATTCTCACAATATAGGATTTAACATTCGTGCTCCTATGTATCTTGGCAACATTTTTGTAATACTAAAACAAAGCAGCATCGATGCTGATGCTGACCGATATCGCCTGTGATATAATAAAAACTTTCTTAAACTGCAACGTGGACAAAAGTGTATTGTTTAACATAATAAGACATTCGATTCATCCAACTAACATTATAAATATAAAAGTTACACGCAGTACTACGTCAGAATTTACAGCCTACAAATAGTGTGATGGCGTAGGTTCTAGAAAGACGGGATGTAGATATGATCGCGGATTCTGTAATTCGATAGCGACAGTCTTCGTTATCGTTAGCTAGCTACAGGCAATCTCTGGCGGATTACAGAAAAAGAGGAACCTCTAATCGGCCGTCGTTAGCTAACGATAACGAAAATTCGTGGTCAAGTTACAAAATCCCCGTACTGTACCCCATGACTTGCGACCGCTTGCGAGAAATGCTAAGGGGGAGTACTGTGGGGTTTCCAAATCTCACCGCGACGCAGCAAACATCGGTCCAGCATTTCTCGTAAGGACACGCAAGCCTCTGGATGTATATCCTTTTATCCGGCCTCGGTTCCTACCTTACTGACTGAATATGGATAACTTCACGTTGTTGAACGGGACACATTATTGGCTGACAATCCCCGCAGTACTCTACACACAACCTGCTCTAGAACCGTGCATGTTTTGTACTGCGGTGTTGTCAGTCGGTAATGTCGTCCGTTGTCTATCATCTGAAGCTGTTCAGGTCCCCAGATAGACAGGTACCGCTCGTGTACTGCTCTGGTGGAGTACGCCGTAGCGTCACCCTGACCTCCACGTACGTGCGTACGGTAACGTTACCGTACCAGTACAGCGTACGGTCCGGCGTACGGTGAATGTACCAGTACAGCGAGCTCACGCCGTATCGTACGCGAGCAATACGGCGTACCGCTCGTGTACGGTACAGGAGTAGTACGGCGTGTGGTACGGCGTACGGTGAATGTACCAGTACCGTGACGTTACCGTGCGGTTAACGTACGCTCCCGGTACCGGTATAGTGAAGCTATTGTATCCGTAGAAAACGAGCTCCGTACGTTCATAGTGCGGTTGAAATAACCTCTTGTTAGGCTCGAAATACTCACACCGTACCACTGTAGTACCATACATGAACGGACGGCTTTTTTTTTCTTTGCATGTATGTATTCTTTGTGTGCATATATATATTAAATAAAACAGGAAACTGTTTTTGGATTATTGATTTATTTCCGTTTCCTTGGCAAACATCGTTCACAATTTACAAAATCTTTTTATAATGTACAATTTTTTTTTACAATTTACAAACATAGCTTAGAATTTACAAATTCTTTTTACAATTTACGAAAGATAATTACAATTGACGGAATTGGCTTACAATTTACAAACACTTCTTAGTTTGCAAAAATTCCTTACCATGTGCGGAAATTTTTTACAATACCCGATTTTTTTTTACAATTTACAAAAATTTCTTAGAATTTACGAAAATTTCTTAGAATTTACAGAAATATTGTACAATTTTTGAATTTTGTTTGCAATTTATAAAAATTTCTTATAATTTGCGGAAATATTTTACATTTTTTTTACAGTTTCCAAAAATTTCTTAGAATTTCCGATTTTTTTTTACAATTTACAAACATTGCTTAGAATTTACAACTTTTTTTACAATTTACCAAGATTTCTTATAGTTTACGAAAATGTTGTACAATTGACGGAATGTTCTTACATTTTACAAGAATTTTTTGCAATTTACAGAAATTTCTTACAATTTACAAAAATTTCCTAGAATGAACAAAAATCTTTTAGCATTTACGAAAATTTCTTACAATTTACAAAAGTTCCTCACAATTGACTCAAATTTTGACAATATTCAAATTTCTCGAAGTTCTCGTCTCCATTATACGAAGATTGTCGGCCTCGAGTTTGAACATGACGGAATTGGTGCGAGCAACGTGATAATTGTCGGGATCTTGTCTTAGCAGTAGTGGCACCCCGTTCGCCACGTTCACGGGACCCAGCACGTCCACATCGTCGTGCGAATCAAAATCGGTAAAATCCAAGTCGCACGACTCCAATTTGTTCACGAACTCCTCTTCTCAGGGCATCTGGTTCTCCGATTTCTCGTTCCTCGTTCTCCATTTCTCGAATATCTCGGCCCAATAGTAGATTGCGGGATCGACTACAAAAAATACACATTATCTACAAAAATATATACATCGGCATATATCGAAGGTCATCGCGCATTTGCGACAAAAAATGGACCTGAAATTGAAGGAAAATTCGTGCCAAACGATTTATTGTTAAGTTTTATTCAAATACTTCGAATAAACATAAACATTTCGACGTACAGTCGAATACTTCCATTAAAACGGAAAATACCGTTCTTTCACAATAAATGCCCAGTTTTCGATTAAAAACGGCGGAGACTTATTTCTTCATGAAATAAATAATTTTCTTCATTTACCTTAAGAAAAAAAAGAGGTAAGGAGAAAAGGGAGAGTCAAAGCGGAAAGATTGCGTAAAAGAAAATCTTACCCTGTCAAAAAAGTTTGTCTTTATCCAAAATGGGGTTCCACTTAGTGCGACGCTTTCCGTCGAATCCCGCAGATTCCTCGGATGTCCTGAAATTTTCCTTTTCACACGTCCGGTAACGCACGATTGAACACTCTCTCACTTTAATTATTGCTCTCGTTAAGCGACGAAAATTAATATTTTTCGCACAATAACTTTTTATTTGTCACTGATGCGGCTTCGGTGCAAGCTGAAGCGAAGTGATGTTCACGACGGCGGGTTTGGCGCGCTGTCTACAGAGCCGTCTTTGTAAATAAACCTGTATGTATATGTAACAAAAAGAAAGAATAAAAAATAAAAGGGGGCCACTATGGCTACACCACCGCTCCTCCCCACTCTTACCCCCGCCACCTCGGCTGCCCCCACCACAGGCCGGGGATTGGGGATAGGAGTGGGGTTAGGAGTGGGGGTCGCCATAGTGGCCCCCTTACTATTGACAGTAATTGAGAAATTTTTGAATATAAAATGAAGGAACAAAATAGATTTAAAAAAGTCGATTCACCAGGGATCGAACCTGGACCGCAAGCATCGTTATTCCGTCACGCTGCCAACTCAGCCACGACGCTGATTGAGGATGGAGAAAAAATTATGATACACGGTTATCCATGTTTAGTGTTGAAAAAAAAAACGCTATAACGAGCGCGGCAAAGGCTCAAGATTTCTTTTTGAACCTTCCACGGTCGTTTGGGCGTTGTATTTTGCAACGCGGTTCGTCGTTAATTTTTTTGAACCCGCATTCTCGGCATAAACGGCCAACCGAGAGAAAACAATGATTTCGATTCATGTTTTTCTCTCGGAAATTCATTTAATGTATATTCCAATCCGCAGTACGGCCACACATATATGTCGAGCTCGATCGGACGGAAAACCTCGCTCCGTTCGCCTGTCGAGTGAGCGAGGGGCAGAGACTTTTCCCCTTTTCCCCCACCGAGCTACCCATTCGTGTGCACGCCTACTGCGATATCGAGTTGAGCGGTGCTCACGACTCGCGCGGCTACAAGGGAATCTGCAACCTCGACAGAGGCGATGCACACAAAATCATATTCCCGATCTCGCCGCCGCGATTTAGCGCCATTTTCGAGGCTCACCGAAAAGGGGAGCGTTGTACATCTCCCTACTAATCTCTGCTCAAATAGGGTGTACATGAACACTTTAGGGGTTTTTCATCGACATCTAGGGGTATTTGAAGTTGGTCCTAGGGGGAACATTCTGTAGGAGTTGGCATCACTGCCAGCGACTACCCTGCTTCTGTGGCGCCAATTCCAGCTCGTAAACCTGGAATCCTGGAACAAAGAAGAGAAACAACGAGCAGAGTAGAACGAGAACAGAAAAATAAAAAACAATGGGTCTCATATTAAGTAAATTGTGGATAGGAACTTTAAAAATCTTCGCGTGGACCATGCGAAAGCTGTGGCCTTTCAGCTGGACGGAACAATTGATTGAGGTTTAGTACCAGATATCAGGTGTACGTGTATGAAATGCGGATTTTTTTGGCTAAAAAACACGTAATCGGAAGTATGATAAAAAGTGCTTCATTCAAAGTATGCTTCATCGCTTGTTATACATTTTTCCCATCTTTCGGGCAATTTGGCAGTACCACACCAGTAAAAATTTTCCCATTTTGCTGTGAACCATTCATCGAACTATTTTTTCACATCTTCGTACGAACGAAAGCGCTGCTCAGCAAGTTCGTGACCTAGACGTTCGATTTTTTTCTTTCCGACAATCCGATGTCACAAAACTTTCGTTTCCCTCTTTCTTGCATACGCCAAGCGCAATAGCACGGGATGAGGGTAAAAGGAGAATGTGTGAAACGGGTGTTCTAGATCTCGAGTACCTAGATGGTCAAGAGTTATGTGAGTGATTGCGACAGATGTAGTTAACGTTTACAAATTTTCGTTTATTACCAAGTGCCGTCCACTTGGCCGGTCGGAAACATGGGAAGAGTACAGTTCGGCGGATTAAGAAAATGATACAAAAAAATAGTGCAGTTAGCTTACGTTCGCTGGATGACGGTCCTTCGGACTTCGGTGAAAGGGCCTTCGCTCTCGGCCTGTTACGCTCGCTTGTACAATGTCGGTCGATGGGCCGCACACACGCTGTGTTTACAATGGTGCCGCAGATGGGTCACAGGGTCACTGCGCGGGTGTGAAGAGCGCGGAGAAGATTCACAATACTTTTCGAAGTATAAAGATATGCAAATGGATGATCGAAAAGCAGAGTTGGATTGTTAAACGCGGAATAGAGTTACGAATCGCGATACAGGGTTGGAGTCGATAGAAGAGATCTTTCTGGTTCGGATGATGATGCTGAACTGATTTTTCTTTTAATCCTCTGGACCTTCCTGCTCCAGATTTCCCTTCTTGGGTGGAGTAGGAGAAAAAAAAGGGGTTTTCGTTTTTGACTCTTCTAACCAATCGGAGCGGTCGACGTGGGAGACAGTTCTTTGTATCTGGGAGTCTAGGCGCATGAAATTAATTACGAGGCGACCAATCGGAATGAAGCTATTCCGAGCGAGTTTTCGTGGAAAAAGCGCATGAGATCGTGTTTGTTTATCTAAAGTATAGGGCCCGGCGCCGAGTCGCTCCGCGATAGTGCAGCTGCTATGCGCCTCATAGCCCTTCCATGTGCATTTTGTTTTCCGTCGCGGCCCGGTTTTATGACCGAGTCGAGTGGACTTTTCCGGCGGTCTTGGTCTATCCTTGATGCCCACACGGATTTAAGAATCGGAGCTCAGCTATGCCTTCGCCGGCGGGTGGACGCTGGGTCATCTGGCTTGCAGTATGATAATTTTTGTTTTACGACTTTTCCGAGAAAGCGTGCCTAAAACTATGTTCTCGTTGGATTCGAGTGGGTAAGGAGGGTCGTACGAAAGTACGCCCGATGCTCGCTTATTATCGATAGGTTACATTGCAGTTGTGGTATGTCTAAGCTTAAGAAGATACAAGAATGTGTCGAAAAATGTTAATGCCATATTCGTTTAATGGTTATTCTCGATTTCCATGGGAAATCGCTCAGGCCAGCGTTCTCGGGGGATTTCAACAAAGTAGGAGAAAGAAAACGCAATATTTTTATGCGCTTTGCTCGCGACGTTACACCTCCCCCCTTTAGGATTGAGCGTCTCGCTCGATCAGTCATTGAGGGTGGTGATCAAAAATATAGTGGCACGATAGTATGCATGGGCATTGTCATTGATCGACTTACAATTTGACTTAAATATATTCGAAGGTTGGTATCTATTATGACGGTGTAACTTATAGTTATCTTGCGCTTAGGAGGTACGCATGAATTTCATTATCGACTTATAAGAAAGCGTATGTGTTTCTTTTAAAAAGATTTTTGTACGAGATTTTTGGTTTCCTTTTTTTTTAATTATGTATATATGTTTTTTTTCCCCTTTTTTTTACATCACTGTAAGATGTATATTTACGCGTTTTTTTCTTTCTTTTCCTTTACGAATAGATACTTATTAACTCATTCCAATTTATCTTACTTGACAAGGTTAAAAGAACAATAGTAATGAGGATAGAGAGAAACGTTATTAGGCATGACTAAAATGATCGTTTTGATACTCGAATGGCTTCTCGTGCGAACTCAAAGGAAAGGGACGTGTTTTAGGACGTTGATCGTACCTTGAACGATCGGAGATGTTAATGTAGAGATCATGTGTTGCAGCGTTGGTCTTGACTTGATCCTTTGGTTCGACAGAAGGAGATGTGACGAGTTTAGAGTTCTTGACCAGTTCCACGGTTGACGTTTTCTTCTTAGGTCACTTAGCCAGGTGCATCAGGAGGTGCGTAACCGAGTCCCTTACTGCACCGATGAGGTAGACCGACCAGCCGTAGACAGTGTATAGGCTGTACGTATAGATCACCGTATCTGTGAGAAGCGTGCTCGATCGAACGATGGGTAACATTCGGGTGACACCAGCGTTTGCTGTACCGAATTCAAAAAACTTTCCCCAGGTGCGATTCCAGATTGAGTCCGCTTGGTTGACAGTGTTTTGACCACTGATGCCCCGTGCCATGTTGTTTATGGCAGTGGGCTGCTCTACAGGAAACATGATGTGTTTTCGTACGTTGTCGATGTTTTCTGCGGAATAGATCCCATATGGTAGTTCTGGGTTGGTGTATCGCCAAGTAGACTTCGTCGACGGCTTCATGTTTGCAGGTAGTATGGCTTTGACAGGAGCAGGTATGAATTTGTACCCGATGTCTCCGTAAAGGTAATATCGAGGAAGGAATTACAGGTTGTTTGAGTTCTTGTTTTGGTAATATATGAGTTCGAGGAGTAAGGCCATATTTTTCGTTCCCACGAGTGACAGGTTGATCATAATATTCATTTAACATTCTTTCAATATTCTTTCAAACTCTTTAAGCCTTCTTTTAACATACTTTTAACATTCTTTTAGCATCATTTTAACCTTCTTTTAACATTCTTTAAACATTATTTTAACCTGATCAGGTTTACTTCTATTGGTATACATTTAATAACATGTAATACTTCGCTACCTAGAGCCGCCATATGGCTTGGAGCTTTCATTAAACTATATGTAAATTCGTCTAGTGCTTGTATCGCAGGAGATAAACTATTTTTAAGAATTTAACATTCTCGGTTACATTATTGAATAAGAATATCGTAGTATAGCGTTTACATTTCTTTCTGGATGTGTCGCTCATCGGATATAACTGTAGTGTTAACATTGGGCGGATATCTTTCGAATTAGTGTTAGATAATTCTTAATAGACAGCGTTGTTGTTTTTGGAAATTTGAATTTGTTTTTGGAATTTCGAAGTTGTTTTTGGGATTTCATAAAAGTTATACCCCTTGATGTTTCTGAATAGTTCGATAACAGCCATCTGAAAAAACACTGTAATTGTTGTGGTTATTTATTTAATTATGATTAAAATCGGATTCGTCGACTCTTGGTGGTTTGTTCTTCTTTTTGGTTTTGGTTTCAGTGTTAATGTGTGAGTATCGCAATCTGTTTTCATGCACTATTCGTGTTTTGTTATTATATTGGATTTTTACGTTACCCTTGTCCAGTTTTTCTAGAACCTTATGTGGTCCAGTATAATGGTCTCCGAGTTTACCAGATCTCGGTCCCTTTTGGAGGTAGACGTAGTCTCCTACCTTAAAACTTTTAGGATTCGCATTTGTATCATAATATTTTTTTGACCGATGTTTGGATGGGATTAAATTTTCGTAAGCAAGGTTTCTGATTCCGTTTATTCGTGTTATCAATTCGATTAAGTGTCCACGATAAGTGGGTAGTTGGTCTGATTCGCGAAGAGGTTCACTCGACGAGACTCTTGCTGGTTTTCCAAAGACTACCTCATAAGGAGTATGTCTTGTGCTTTCGTGAACACTGGTGTTGTATGAAAACATAGCTAGTTCCAACCATTGATCCCATTCGTTATCCTTATCGGTATACTGTTTCAAGAATTCGGCTAGCACGTGGTGAGATCTTTCAAGGGATCCATTGGACTGGGGGTGAAACGCTGTATTTCGGTATCGCTTTATGCGGAAGCGTTTCGCGATTCTTTTCATTAGACCGCTTAGGAAGTTACTCCCCTGATCTGTCAGTAATACCTTGGGTGCGCCGAAAACACATATGAATCTTTTTATGAATGCATCAGCGACTGTTGTCGCAAGTGCATTTGATAGCGGGATAGCAACACAATACTTTGATAAATGGTCTTGAATTGTGAGAATGTACTCATTTTGATTGGAAGTACGTTGCATTGGACCTACTATATCCATCGATATTTTTTCGAAAACTGTACCTCGAGTGTCGGTAATTATCATCGGCTGCTTGGTTTTGACTCTGACTAATTTCTTTAATTGACATTCGAGACATTGTTGCACTCTCCTTTGAATGTCGGTTTTGAGATCTTCCCAGAAATATTCATGTTTAATTCTGTTGTACGTTTTTGAGACACCTTTGTGTCCTCCTATCGGGGACTTGTAAATCTCGTAAAAAATGGAATCGCGTTTTTCGATCGGCACGTACTGTAATGTTCCCAAACAAATCAATATTTTTATTGGACTGGCTTTGAACGTTTCTTTAATTATGTTGAGGACGTCGGCCGATATTAGGTGCTCGACGTGATTACTGTGGCAAATACTCAGCGATTGGAGTTTGAGATCTTCGCAAAGGTCTTTTAATTCTCTTATGCTTTCCTTAACATTTTCTGATACGAAGGATAATGATCCAGAATATTCGTCTTTGATGACTAGGGCATCATGATATTTTTTTCCGACCTTTTTACTGTAGGCTTGGCCTACTGATAAATCTTTTCAGAGCGGAAGCTTGTTTGATTCTGATAATTTTTGTGCTCCAGTGTCACATGGTTTTCCTTGTGAGTCGATAAAATAGACTAAATTGTCATTACGGAAATGGAAGAATTCTTTCGTATCAATGCAATTGGCGAATTTAAATTTGGACATTGTTGGTTCCTCTGCAGGAGGATCCTCGTCTTCGGAAGTTAACGGATCATGAGAACTGGTATCTGAATCTGTCGAATCATCGGAGTTAGGATCGGCGGATTTTTTGGAATAAGGGATAGGACGTGCTTTGTGCTGGCTAGGGCCCTCAGCTGTTTTGGGGTGAACGGCCTCTCTGGGTCGTCGGGCACGCGTAGGCTCGAATATCTCGGCCTCTGTTTCCTCGTCGCTACTCTCCTCGTAGTTTATGGGTTTACAAGTGCGGCGCGCAAGGTGTCGGGGTTCGGAGTGCACGTCTACCCGTTTGGTGGTTGGTGCATCGACCCTGGTCATAGCGTTGTCGCCAGATGCTTCGTTCTCTCGTTGTGACGGTTCTCCTAATTCCGGGGATGCATCGTTTTTTGCTCGTGAGCGAGTGACAACGTTTATATTTTCTTCACAGGGAATGGGATGGACTTCAGCTTGAGTTGTGAAAGTTGTGGGATTTTCGTTTTCCTCATCGCTATCACTAGTCTCTTCTAATTGGCGCGCTAAATCTTGTAACGTCATTTTTGAATTTTCGACTTGTTCCTGTTGACAATTGGGTATGGTTTTGACATCTTCCAATTTTTCTATCGGGTTTCGGTATAAGGCGTCAGCGTTTGAGTTAAGTGGGCCGGGTTTGTACACGACTTCGCAGTCGTATTCGGAAAGTTTGAGTCGCCATTTGAGTACACGCGCGTTAGCGTCTTTAGCGGTTCTGAACCAAACCAAGGGCTTATGATCCGTAACGAGCGTGAACCTTCTACCATAGATATAAGGACGGAAGGCCTTCACGCCGTGAACGATCGCCATGGCTTCCTTCTCGTACGTATCGTACCGAAGGGCTGCGCCGCGTAATACGCACGATGTGTACGCTATGGGTTTGTCTTTTCCTATTTCTCCCTGTGACAGGACTGCGCCCAGGGCGTACCCGGAAGCGTCTGTCGTAATAATAAATGGTTTATCGAAATCGGGGTACTGGAGGATAGGGGCTTCGCATAATTTATTTTTAAGAATTTCGAATGCTGTTTGCGTTTCGTTCGTCCATTCAAATTCGGTTTTGTCTTCTAAGAGATGGGTTAGAGGTTTTGCAATTTTTGAGAAGTCTTTAATGAACCTGCGATAATATCCTGTTAAGCCCAAGAATTGGCGAACATTTTTAACGTTTTTTGGGATAGGAAATTCCTTTACTGCTGACAATTTGTTTGGGTCTGGTTTTAATCCATCTTTTCCAATTATGTGGCCGAGGTAATTTACTTCTGGTCTGAGAAATTCGCATTTATCCGGTTGTAATTTGAGGTTAGCCTTACGCAATCGTTCCATTAATTTGTGAATTTTGTCACCGTGTTCTTCTAAGTCTTTTGCGTAAACTACGATATCGTCAAGATAAACAAAGAGGGATACTCCTTGGAGTCCGCTGAGCACAACACACAGTAGGAGAAAAGCCCAAAAACCTGGCCAAAACCTCAAATGACCTTTGACGGGAATGAAAATTGGCTTACAGGGGTTTTCAAGGTCGCTGATTACGAATCTGAAAGCCAAATTATCGTAAACAAAATGGCCGATCCAATATGGCTGACATGAATGTTAAAAAGTTGCCAGATGTCGACAAAAATTGGTATTTACGGGTTTTCAAGGTCGCTGATTACGAATCCGCAAGCCAAATTATCGTAAAAAAAATGGCCGATCCAATATGGCCGACATGAACGTTAAAAAGTTACCAGATGTTGACAAAAATTGGTATATACGGGTTTTCAAGATCGCTGATTACCAATCCGATATCTATTGTTTATAACTTGCAACAAAGAGCTTACAGCAAATTGTTATAAACAAAATGGCCGAGTATCCTGCTAAATAGATAAATTAATATATTTAAAAAAATCATCATAATAAAATAAACGTGAACAGTGTATTCTACGCAATTATTATTTTTATTTCCAAAATACATACGGAACGTTTCAAAAATAGAAAATTTTATTCTTAATCAAAATCGTAATCGGAGTCGGAGTCGGAGTCAGAATCATTATCCGAGTTTGTATCTATTACAACTCCCGGCACGGCTTCAATCTCGGCGCAAAATTCGTCTGCTGCAGCAGTCACTTTAGGAGCGATCAACATCGCTACAGCTTCCGGCGACAAACTCTTCCGCTTCTTCTGTGGTAGTCTTCTGACACTTGAAATGTACGGATCAGAAGTAACTAAGAGCCGATGAAAAACATCTTCCATAGTTTTAACCCTGGAACTTTTTCGCGCAAAATCTTCTCGATATCGTTTGATGTCTTTGTTTCGAGCTTCCTGAGCATCTTCGGATAATTGGCCGATTGGTAATAGAGCATGAGTTATTATCACTGGACCATGAATTAATAGTTTGTGCACCGAAGTAGGCATGGAGTACCAAGGGTATAATGCAACGGTCTTTCTTGCCGTTTCAATAGCATACTGTTCAAATCTTTCACAGTTTATCTCGTGGCCACACGATATAACTTGTAGGATTACGTACAAGCGTTTAATAACTTCTTCGTTGACCCCCGTTATCGCAGCGGAAACCGTCGAATTTTCAAAGAATCGCCGAGCTGTGTTGCCATCATTGCTGCTGCCGTATCCAGGCTTTGGGCGATCGATATTTAGACCCAATTGCTTCTTGAATCCTTCTTGAATGGCCCTCTTGCGTTCCTGGGTAATTTTTTTTTCTTCGGCACTTCGAGCTTGCCATTTTTTAATGCCGAGTTTGTAAGACACGTGTAAGCAATACTCGAAGCACCGTATCCACGCATGCAGCGTCGACAATCCGAACTTCAAATGTGTTTCATTGATTTCCCTTTGCAATACAGTGTCGATGGCATTAAAATCTTTGCTGGTTGCTCCACACAAATAGCACCGTTGAGCAGATTTCGTCAATGATACAGCGTTGCAAACTTTACCATCTATCATGGTGAACAACAACTTGTACATTACGGAGATTTCTTTTCCATTTATTACACTTTCGAATGGACGAAGTGACTTTATTTGTTCTTCAATAATTTGGACTTCATTAAGTGTTGACTCTGTGTCTTCGCGTAGAAACAGTAGTCTAAGCGGTCTACAAAATCGTGGAGACGAGGGTCTGGGGTTCTTCCAAACAACTATTTCTTCCTTCGATTGTTAATCATAACACACGAGTTGTAATGGCACGACTGAAGTAAAGAATACATGCACATCAGATTTGCTGTCATCACTGAACGTCTGCTTATATTCACTTTGCCCAGAACTTCCATCGCAACCCCACTTGCAAATCAAGTCCATTTTACGAACATTATCTGGAGTCAATCTTTGAATGAGTACATTTTGGACGAGTAAAATACGTTCAACTGTATGATCTAATAGTGCCTGTAGTTGGACTTCTGCACTACTCTCTGTAATTCTGATTGCATCACGTGGTGGATAACAACGCTTTTTTGCTTTCATCACTTTTTCGTAAGACGGATATAGCTTACAGTTATTTTCCTTCCCTAATCTTCTCATTCCCTGGTAAGTACTCTTGGAGAATTTATATTCAATCATAGCGGAAAGTGCAGCCTCTTCGGATAAAGTAATTTCATCCGTTGCTGAGTAAGCTTTACGATACTTGGAAGCTCTTAAAGGACTCGTCATTGTTACGTCCTTAATAACTTTTGCGGCGTCGGATTGTCCTGAAGAGCGAAGGCTCATCTGAGTAGCGTATGCTAACTCGACCGAGTTAAACGATGTACGAATATCTTGGGTCTTCCTTCGTTTAGATCTTTCACTGGACATTGTAAACTCAAGGGACGGGCGGCCGCCCGTATTACCCGGGCTTGTTACTACAGTGTCTGTAGGTGCGGCAAAACATACCTGCTTGTTAAGCCATTCACCGTTATTCTTGAAAAATACACAGGATTTTCTGTGAGCTTGTTGCCACCTCGTTCTCATTTGATTGAAGAGTATCGAAAAAGTCTGTTTCGAGTCCTCAGGCACTACAACTGTACGTCCGGTGTCCTTGGAAATTTTTTCTACCATAAATTCGATCAAGGAAGCGAATTTATCGGATAAATGCTCGCTGATTATCAGAAATACTTCTTTCCTTGTCAGCACCAATTCTTTGTAACCGGATCCTGTAATAAAGACATAAAATTGTAGAAAATTGGTGTTAAAGGAAAAGATAAAATTTTCAATTAATACAAAAACTTGAACAATGTACATTATTTTACCAAATAAATAACCGCAATAATTGAAATAATTTTAAGAAAATTAGACAGAAAATATTGACATGGATTTGGTTAAAAGAAAGCTTTGCTTACTATATAATATATATATATATTCAAATATTTTATTCGAATGTTATAACATTTCATTCATATTTAAGAAATTTTTATGTGGTTGATTTTAATATGTATATATATATATGCATACGTATATATCATAATTAAATCACAGAAAATTTATATATATATATATACATATACATATATATTAAAATAATTTATTTCAAGCGTATAACAGCCGTCTTGTCCGTTATGATGCTACTTCACCCATTCTCAGGTAGAGGCGCAGCGGCTGCTCAATAGTGCCGCGTGCACGCTCGGCTACCGCACGATGCGAAAAAAATCATAACGGACAAGACGCACGTTTTCCGCAGGTAACTCTTGTGAATTTCGAAAGCTTATACATTAAACTAAAGGCCGAGACTAGGAGCTTTGCAAAATGTTACAAAATATATAACTTTTCGGACCGATGAAAATATAAGTATTCAAAATTATTCAATTTTATTTATGCCGAAGGCTATACTACATTTCAATCATTTATACATAAACTTTCGATTCAACCGATGTAAAAACATGTTCTACATACCTCCAGAAGTCGTATCCATGTTGCAGAATTGAAATTAAACCCGTCACTTTAAAGTTATGGGTTTTTGAAGTCAGCGTTATTTTCGTCTGTTCAGCGCGTGACACGTACACTCTTCACGAACACTCACTGCCAACTGACGCTGCGGCGCAGGTATACACTTAAAGGGCTTTCCCTTCCACAATAGAATGCAGGTACTAGTCCTCTACCTGAATGACTACTCAACTGACCCTATTTCGAACATTTATTTTTTGGGGTTTTGGCCAGGTTTTTGGGCTTTTCTCCTACTGTGCAGAGGTCTCTCACACAAGCTCCGAACGCGATCTAGTCTTTCATGGATCCTTAATAATTATGAACCATTGATATGAAAAAAATATCCGTATAGGAGTGAGTTGCTATGGTATAACTGCGAGTTTTGGGTCGTATGAAGTTTTTAAACGATAACTAGAGGTCGCTTACACAAGACCCAAAAAAGTTCTGGTCTTTCAAACATCCTGCGTTTGAAAGTTATTTTCTATAGGTTTGTATAACATACCCATAACATACCTATATAATTTACCTATAACATACCTGTAACATACGCCCCATTATTCCAGTTTCCTGGAACGAGAGATCGAACACTATCGTCAGTACGAACGGGTACAGACGATTAAACGCCGGTACAAACGGTTTAACCATTGGTACGAACGGGTACAAACGAATGCTTGGTGGTTCAAACTATATACTTGTCGACGAGAACGGGTACGAACGATATACTCTTCGGTACGGAAGGGTACAAAGCATTGCTCGATGGTAAAACGATATACTTGTCAGTAAGAACGGGTACAAACGTTTGCTCGGTGGTACAAACGATATTCTTGTTGAGACGAACGGGTACAAACGATTGTTCGGTGGTACAAACTATATAATCGTCATTACGAATTAAACGGTGGTACAAACGATATCGCCAATACGAATGGGTACAAAAGATTACCTGCCGGTACAAACAATTCGTCGCCGGTACAAACGATTTACGCGGTAGTAGGAATGGGTACAAACTCGGTGGTACAGACGATATACTTGTCAATACGAAAGAGTGCAAACGATTCACTCGTCAGTAAAAACAGGTTCAAACGATTATTCGGCGGTACAAAGGAGTACAAACGCTTTCTCGGTGGTAAAACGATATGCCTGTCGATACGAACGGGTACAAACGATTGCTCAGTTGTACACACGATATAGTCGCAAGTACGAAGGGGTACAAATGATTAAACGACGGTACAAACGATTTAATCAGTGGTACGAATGGATACAAACGATATACGCATTCGTACGGACGGGTACAAACGATTGCTCGATGGTGAAATGATATACTCGGCAGTAACAACGGGTACAAACGGTTGCTCGGTGGTACGAACGAGTAAAAACGCTTTCTCGGTTGTAACACGATATACTCGTCAGTATGAACGGTACAAGCGATTGATCCGTGGTACAAAGGATATACTTGCCGATCCGAACGGGTACAAACGATTGCTCGGCGGTACAAATAATATACTCGCCAGTGCAATTTGGTACAAACGATTAATCGCCGGTGCAAACGATATACTCGTCAATGTAGGAGATGTTCGAAGTGACCTCTATCCATCTCAATGCAGCAGCGGGCCCGGCGAAGGAAACTGCCGACACATCGCTGTAGCATCTCTTGCGATACAGATTGCATTGCCATTTCGATGCGTTGTTGCAATTCTGCACGACTATCGACCGGTGTCCGATACACTCGCGATTTTATATAGCCCCACAGGAAGAAATCAAGGGGATTTAAGTCGGGTGAACGCGGGGGCCAGTCGCGCATTCCCCCTTTGCCGATAAAGCGACCGCCAAACATGGTGCGAAGCTTGTGTCGGGCAAGATGGCTCGTGTGAGCTGGCGCACCGTCATGCTGGTACGTCGCTCGGCTAAATTCATCTCGCGGCATTCCCGATCGCAAGCAAAGTTGCCGGAGTCGTTGCAGCAATTCAACGTATTTTTGCGTCGTTAATGTCCCTACAATTTCATACGGCCCAATCTGCAAGCGATTCAAAGATGTATTAATTTATAATGCATCAATACAATATACACTACGCACAATAACTAAAAGATTTTTAAAAAGTCTAAATTGTTAAGTGATATTTAACCGGCTACACCTCAGCGACAAATGGCCGTAGATCAGCAAAATAAATAAACATTTTAAAGCTTGAAGTTTCATGCAGCGAAATAAATAATGTATACATTTTTCCTTTATTTTCAGAAGGGTCACGAATATAGATATTTCTTAGAAGGATGTTCTGGAGAAACCTCGAGACAGATTTTTTTCAATTTGAAAATTTGATGAGCCTTTAGCGATTATTTGTCGCTGAGTTATCAGCTGTCGAATCCAAAATGACACTTTTGGCTTTGATCATTAAATACTCGTGATCTAATCGTACAGAAACCGAAAGGATGGTTCTAAAAAGTTCAAAGTATCCTTTAAAAGATATTTTTATTTTTTTTCGCGGTGGAGAAGGAACGGCCGCCGCAACAACACTTTCTGGAAAAAAGTAAACAGTTCTTACCAGACGTCCTCCCGAGATTCCGGCCCAAAGGTTGACGGATTGAAATCTGTGCTGGAAGGACCCCGCAATCGTCTGATGGGGATTATCATCCTTGTCAGACCACCAATGAAAATTGTGGCTGTTCCACGTTCTATTCCGGCCAAAATTGCATTCGTCCGAAAAAATTATTTTTTCGGTGATCCTCGGTCGGCTTCTTGTTGCTCGACTACCCAGCGACAAAACTCAAGGCGTTTGGGATAATCTTGAGCCGTGAGTTCCTGGACTCGGGTATAATGGAAAGCATGTTTCCTTTCTGCTTTCATCGTTCGTTGGACGGCGCTGTAAGACAGTCCAAGCATCCGTGCAACGCCACGAATACCGTACGTAGGATTTTGCGCGAATGCTTCTAAAATCCGATCCTCATTTTGCACAGTGCGTGCCGTCCGCGGTCCACCCCGGTTTCTATGATCCGGTAAAACGCTTCCCGTTTCTGTGAAGCGTTGATACGTTTGGGAGATCACAGGACCTCTCGGGTGTCGGCGGTCCGGCCACCATAGCCGATATCGTTCACTTGCGGCACGAGCACTGTAATTGCACTCGACATAAGTGCTCACCATATCCGCATACTCGCGAGCAGTATACTCTGCCATCGCGGAAGTGATTTTACAAAATCCAGCACGCGGAAAAGCTCGCTCACACGGTCCTACATGCACACCTGAACGTAAACGAAAATTCAACAACACACAATAACACAAAAAAATTCAACAACACACAATAACACAGAAACAACAACACACAGAACACAGAAAATTAAAATAGGTTAGCGGAAGCAAATATGAGAACTCGGAGTAGTACGGAGACGAAGAACGCCGACAGCGGATAAAAGTAACGTCCAGGATGCAACGGTTGACACAGATTATTGACTCGGCATTCAATTATTTTCCATGGATATGTTTTGTTTTGTCAAGGGAGAATCAAGGAAAAGAAAGATACGCGTAGAAGACAATTGAATATCGATGCCATGCTACTTCACGCAATCAATGTTTATCATATTTACCATACTAACTCGCAGCATTTATCATTGAGAAATTTGTCGCAATGATTAATCCGAAGTGCGTTAATTTGAAACTAAATGATTTTCGTAATAGAAACTGTACGATTGAACAATCGAAACAATCAAGCAATCGAGTAGAACCGGTGTACAATCGTTTGTACGGGTTCATACCAATGAGTAAATCGTCTCTACCGGTGAGCAATCGTTTGGACCCGTTAGTATCGACAAGTAAATCGTTTTTCCCACCGAGCAATCGTTTGGACCTGTTCGTACCGATGAGTAAATCGTTTGCTCCGGCAATTAATCGTTTGTACCCGTTCGTACAGACCAGTATATCGGGTGAACCACCGAGCAGTCGTTTGTACCCGTGCGTACCAATGAGTAAATCGCTTGTACCGGCGAACAATCGAGCAGTTTCATCTCCTATTCCATTCTGACGTATTGCGGTCTAATATTCTTTGAAGTACTAGACATTTCTAGTACCATAATAGCATGTCTAAGGAGTAGCCGGAAGCTTCAGACTCAGGAAATTATGATTATTTTTGTCAAAGGTGTACCTAACAACAATCGTGCAATCTCATCTCTCACCCCTTGCCGATTTATTGCTGTATAATATTTGTTTTTATCTACTGAAGAGTTCTAGTACATATAAAAAGTGATGTGAGAAGTAACCACAAGCTTCAGACCCGCGAAATAATTTTTTTTTATGGAAGCTGTACCATACAACAATCGAGCAGTCTCACGTCTTATCCCTTGCCGCTTCATTGCCGTCCAACCCTTTTTTTGAAGTACCGGAAAGTTCCACTACACATGAAAACACATGTGAGAAGTACACAGAAGCTTCAGACACACAAAAAATATTTTTTTTAATTGCAGCTCCAACGAACAACAACCCAGCAGTGCCACCTCTCCTTGCTTAATGACTTATTGTTGTCTACTTTTTATTTCACAGTGCTAGAATAAGCACAAAACTGTGTCTGAAAAGTAGCGAGAAGCTTCAGGGGCGCGAAGTAATTTTTTTAATCGAAATTGTACCGTAGAGCAATCGAACAATCTCACCTCTCATCCCTCGCCCATTAATTGTTGTCCAATTTTTTTTTCAACTACTAGTGACCTGTAATAAAGATAAAAAATACATGGAAAAAGGAGCCGAAAGTTTCAGACGCGAGAAATCATTTTTTTAATAAGCTGTACCATAAAACAATCGAGCAGTGTTGCCGCTCATCGCTTGCCGATTAATTGTTGTCCAATTTTTTTTTTTTAAGTACTGAACAGTTCTAGTACACATGAGAATATATGTGAAAAGTAACCAAAGGCTTCACATGCAGGAAATCATATTTTTTAATGCAAGCTGTACCGTAGAACAATCAAGCAGTCTCACCTCTCACTCTTTGCCGATTTATTGTTACCTAATATGTTTGTTTGTTGAAGTACTGGACATTTCTCGTTAACATAAAATAATGCGTGAACAGTAGCTAAAACCTTTAGACACAGGAAATTTTTATTCATTCATGCCCCATCATACGACAATTCAGCAGCGTAACCTCTCATCCCGTGTTGACTTATTGTTGTCTAATATTTGTTTGCAGTACTAGAGAGTTGTACAACAAATAAAAACATATGTGAGAAGTAACAAGACGCTTCAGACGCACGAAATGATTTTTCTCATGAAAGCTGTACCACACAAAAATCGAGATCCCTCCTCTCTCATCCCTCGCCGATTTAATGCTGTTCCATTTTGTTCAAGTCCTGGAGAGTTTTAGTATACGTAAAAACACATGTGAAAAGTAGCCAGAAGATTCACACGCACGCCATTTTTGTTTTAGAAGGTGTACAATATAACAATCGAGTACAGTTCATACTCGTTCGTACTGATAAGTATAACGTTTGTACCAGACAGCAATCGTTTGTACCCGTTCGTACCACCAAGCAATCGCTTGTACCCGTTCATATCGACAGGTATATTGTTTGTACCAACGAGCAGTCGATTATACCCGTTCGTACCAACGAGGAAACTGTTTGTACCGGCGTCCAATCGTTTGTACCCGTTCATACTAATTCGTAAATCGATTGTACAGGCGATTAATCCTTTGTACCACAGAGGGCTCGTTTCTACCCGTTTGAATCGACAGCAATATTGTCTACACCACCGAGCAATCGTTTGGCCCGATTCGAACTAACGGGTAAATCGTTTGTACCGGCGTATAATCGTTTGTACCGGTTCATACCAATGAGTAAATCGTTTCTGCCGTTAATATAGACAAGCAAATCGTTTTTCCCAGCGAGCAATCGTTTATACGCGTTCGTACCAATGAGTAAATCGTTTGCTCTAGCGATTAATCGTTTGTACCCGTTCGGACCACCGAGCAATCATCTGTACCCGTTCGTACTGGCGAGTATGTCCGCTGCATCGGCGTGTAATAATTTGCACCCGTTCGTATCGACAAATGTTTCGTTTTTACGACCGAGCAATCAATTGTACCCGTTCGTACCAATCAGTAAATCGTATGCACCGTTAACTAATCGTTGGTACCCGGTAGTACTGATCAGTATATCGATTGAACCACCGACCAGTCATTTGTACCCGTTCGTATCGACTAGTCTATCGGTTGTACCACCGGACAATCGTTTGTACGCATTTGTAGTGACGAGTACATCGTGTTTCCACCTCGCAATCGTTTATACCCGTTTGTACCAACGGGTAAGTCGTTTGTACCGGCGTTGAATCAATTGTATCCGATCGTACTGACGATTTTATCGTTGGTACCACCGTGCAGCCGTTTGTACCCGGTCGTATCGACAAGTATATCCAATTCGGGTGAAAATCTGGACTCGAGGATATTCAATGTCGCCGATTACGAATTCGAAGTCAAATTGAAAAAAAAAAACGAAATGGCGGATGAAATACTGCGGAAAATTTCTTCAAAAACGTATTAAATTCGGGTTAAAGTCTGAACTAGGGTGTTTTCGGGGTTGCTGATTACGAATTGGAAGTCAAAATTTGGAAAAACAAAACCGTGAATACAATACGATCGAACATCTCTTCGAAAACGCATTCGATTCGGGTGAAAGTCTGGAATCGGGGCTTCTCGGGGTCGCTGATAACGAATGCAATGTCGAAATTTAGAAAAACAAAATGGCGGATAAAATACGGCGGAAAACTTGTTCGGAAACATGTTCAAGTCTGACCTCTTATCCCTTGTTGACTGGTTGTTGTCTAATTATTTATTTAGCTTACTAGAGAGTTTCAGTACACATGGAGACGCATGGAAGAAGTAGTCAGATGCTTCAGAATTAGAGAATGATTTTTTTCTGGAAAGTCTTCCATAGAACAGTCGAACAGTGTGATATCTCATCCCTTGCCGACTTATTGTCGTCCAATATTCTTTGAAACGTTCTCTTAAAATATTGAAAAGAAGGTCGGTGCAAAATTTCAGCTTCATCAGTGGGATATGCTTTTCGAAACATTATCCCTTGTTTTTACATGCTACAGTTTAACGACCTGCATTTGCTAAACGCCCAAAAACAAACCATCAATGGCTGGAATAGATCTGGCAAGTCGTTCATCCGCCTGGTTGTATCCGATTGCTCGGTCGTAAAAATGAAACATTTGTCGATACGAACGGCTGCAAATTATTACACGCCGATACAGCCGACATACTCGCCAGTACGAACGGGTACAGACGATTGCTCGGTGGTCCGAACGGGTACAAACGACTGCTTGGTGGTTCAACCGACATACTGGTCAGTACAAACGTGTACAAACGATTAATCGCTAGAGCAAACGATTTACTCATTGGTACGAACGCGTATAAACGATTGCTCGCTGGGAAAAACGATTTGCTTGTCTATATTAACGGCAGAAACGATTTACTCATTGGTATGAACCGGTACAAACGATTATACGCCGGTACAAACGATTTACCCGTTAGTTCGAATCGGGCCAAACGATTGCTCGGTGGTGTAGACAATATTGCTGTCGATTCAAACGGGTAGAAACGAGCCCTCTGTGGTACAAAGGATTAATCGCCTGTACAATCGATTTACGAATTAGTATGAACGGGTACAAACGATTGGACGCCGGTACAAACAGTTTCCTCGTTGGTACGAACGGGTATAATCGACTGCTCGTTGGTACAAACAATACACCTGTCGATATGAACGGGTACAAGCGATTGCTTGGTGGTACGAACGGGTACAAACGATTGCTGTCTGGTACAAACGTTATACTTATCAGTACGAACGAGTATGAACTGTACTCGATTGTTATATTGTACACCTTCTAAAACAAAAATGGCGTGCGTGTGAATCTTCTGGCTACTTTTCACATGTGTTTTTACGTATACTAAAACTCTCCAGGACTTGAACAAAATGGAACAGCATTAAATCGGCGAGGGATGAGAGAGGAGGGATCTCGATTTTTGTGTGGTACAGCTTTCATGAGAAAAATCATTTCGTGCGTCTGAAGCGTCTTGTTACTTCTCACATATGTTTTTATTTGTTGTACAACTCTCTAGTACTGCAAACAAATATTAGACAACAATAAGTCAACACGGGATGAGAGGTTACGCTGCTGAATTGTCGTATGATGGAGCATGAATGAATAAAAATTTCCTGTGTCTAAAGGTTTTAGCTACTGTTCACGCATTATTTTATGTTAACGAGAAATGTCCAGTACTCCAACAAACAAACATATTAGGTAACAATAAATCGGCAAAGAGTGAGAGGTGAGACTGCTTGATTGTTCTACGGTACAGCTTGCATTAAAAAATATGATTTCCTGCATGTGAAGCCTTTGGTTACTTTTCACATATATTCTCATGTGTACTAGAACTGTTCAGTACTTAAAAAAAAAAAATTGGACAACAATTAATCGGCAAGCGATGAGCGGCAACACTGCTCGATTGTTTTATGGTACAGCTTATTAAAAAAATGATTTCTCGCGTCTGAAACTTTCGGCTCCTTTTTCCATGTATTTTTTATCTTTATTACAGGTCACTAGTAGTTGAAAAAAAAATTGGACAACAATTAATGGGCGAGGGATGAGAGGTGAGATTGTTCGATTGCTCTACGGTACAATTTCGATTAAAAAAATTACTTCGCGCCCCTGAAGCTTCTCGCTACTTTTCAGACACAATTTTGTGCTTATTCTAGCACTGTGAAATAAAAAGTAGACAACAATAAGTCATTAAGCAAGGAGAGGTGGCACTGCTGGGTTGTTGTTCGTTGGAGCTGCAATTAAAAAAAATATTTTTTGTGTGTCTGAAGCTTCTGAGTACTTCTCACATGTGTTTTCATGTGTAGTGGAACTTTCCGGTACTTCAAAAAAAGAGTTGGACGGCAATGAAGCGGCAAGGGATAAGACGTGAGTCTGCTCGATTGTTGTATGGTACAGCTTCCATAAAAAAAATTATTTCGCGGGTCTGAAGCTTGTGGTTACTTCTCACATCACTTTTTATATGTACTAGAACTCTTCAGTAGATAAAAACAAATATTATACAGCAATAAATCGGCAAGGGGTGAGAGATGAGATTGCACGATTGTTGTTAGGTACACCTTTGACAAAAATAATCATAATTTCCTGAGTCTGAAGCTTCCGGCTACTCCTTAGACATGCTATTATGGTACTAGAAATGTCTAGTACTTCAAAGAATATTAGACCGCAATACGTCAGAATGGAATAGGAGATGAAACTGCTCGATTGTTCGCCGGTACAAGCGATTTACTCATTGGTACGCACGGGTACAAACGACTGCTCGGTGGTTCACCCGATATACTGGTCTGTACGAACGGGTACAAACGATTAATTGCCGGAGCAAACGATTTACTCATCGGTACGAACAGGTCCAAACGATTGCTCGGTGGGAAAAACGATTTACTTGTCGATACTAACGGGTCCAAACGATTGCTCACCGGTAGAGACGATTTACTCATTGGTATGAACCCGTACAAACGATTGTACACCGGTTCTACTCGATTGCTTGATTGTTTCGATTGTTCAATCGTACAGTTTCTATTACGAAAATCATTTAGTTTCAAATTAACGCACTTCGGATTAATCATTGCGACAAATTTCTCAATGATAAATGCTGCGAGTTAGTATGGTAAATATGATAAACATTGATTGCGTGAAGTAGCATGGCATCGATATTCAATTGTCTTCTACGCGTATATTTCTTTTCCTTGATTCTCCCTTGACAAAACAAAACATATCCATGGAAAATAATTGAATGCCGAGTCAATAATCTGTGTCAACCGTTGCATCCTGGACGTTACTTTTATCCGCTGTCGGCGTTCTTCGTCTCCGTACTACTCCGAGTTCTCATATTTGCTTCCGCTAACCTATTTTAATTTTCTGTGTTCTGTGTGTTGTTGTTTCTGTGTTATTGTGTGTTGTTGAATTTTTTTGTGTTATTGTGTGTTGTTGAATTTTCGTTTACGTTCAGGTGTGCATGTAGGACCGTGTGAGCGAGCTTTTCCGCGTGCTGGATTTTGTAAAATCACTTCCGCGATGGCAGAGTATACTGCTCGCGAGTATGCGGATATGGTGAGCACTTATGTCGAGTGCAATTACAGTGCTCGTGCCGCAAGTGAACAATATCGGCTATCGTGGACGGACCGCCGACACCCGAGAGGTCCTGTGATCTCCCAAACGTATCAACGCTTCACAGAAACCGGAAGCGTTTTACCGGATCATAGAAACCGGGGTGGACCGCGGACGGCACGCACTGTGCAAAATGAGGATCGGATTTTAGAAACATTCGCGCAAAATCCCACGTACGGTATTCGTGGCGTTGCACGGATGCTTGGACTGTCTTACAGCGCCGTCCAACGAACGATGAAAGCAGAAAGGAAACATGCTTTCCATTATACCCGAGTCCAGGAACTCACGGCTCAAGATTATCCCAAACGCCTTGAGTTTTGTCGCTGGGTAGTCGAGCAACAAGAAGCTGACCGAGGATTCACCGAAAAAACAATTTTTTCGGACGAATGCAATTTTGGCCGGAATAGAACGTGGAACAGCCACGATTTTCATTGGTGGTCTGACAGGGATGATAATCCCCATCAGACGATTGAGGGGTCCTTCCAGCACAGATTTCAATCCGTCAACCTTTGGGCCGGAATCACGGGAGGACGTCTGGTAAGAACTGTTTACTTTTTTCCAGAAAGTGTTGTTGCGGCGGCCGTTCCTTCTCCACCGCGAAAAAAAATAAAAATATCTTATAAAGGATACTTTGGACTTTTTAGAACCATCCTTTCGGTTTCTGTACGACTAGATCACGAGTATTTAATGATCAAAGCCAAAAGTGTCATTTTGGATTCGACAGCTGATAACTCAGCGACAAATAATCGCTAAAGGCTCATCAAATTTTCAAATTGAAAAGAATCTGTCTCGAGGTTTCTCCAGAACATCCTTCTAAGAAATATCTATGTTCGTGACCCTTCTGAAAATAAAGGAAAAATTTATACATTATTTATTTCGCTCCATGAAACTTCAAGCTTTAAAATGTTTATTTCTTTTGCTGATCTACGGCCATTTGTCGCTGAGGTGTAGCCGGTTAAATATCACTTAACAATTTATACTTTTTTAAAATCTTTTAGTTATTGTGCGTAGTGTATATTGTATTGATGCATTATAAATTAATACATCTTTGAATCGCTTGCAGATTGGGCCGTATGAAATTGTAGGGACGTTAACGACGCAAAAATACGTTGAATTGCTGCAACGACTCCGGCAACTTTGCTTGCGATCGGGAATGCCGCGAGATGAATTTAGCCGAGCGACGTACCAGCATGACGGTGCGCCAGCTCACACGAGCCATCTTGCCCGACACAAGCTTCGCACCATGTTTGGCGGTCGCTTTATCGGCAAAGGGGGAATGCGCGACTGGCCCCCGCGTTCACCCGACTTAAATCCCCTTGATTTCTTCCTGTGGGGCTATATAAAATCGCGAGTGTATTGGACACCGGTCGATAGTCGTGCAGAATTGCAACAACGCATCGAAATGGCAATGCAATCTGTATCGCAAGAGACGCTACAGCGATGTGTCGGCAGTTTCCTTCGCCGGGCCCGCTGCTGCATTGAGATGGATGGAGGACACTTCGAACATCTCCTACATTGACGAGTATATCGTTTGCACCGGCGATTAATCGTTTGTACCAAATTGCACTGGCGAGTATATTATTTGTACCGCCGAGCAATCGTTTGTACCCGTTCGGATCGGCAAATATATCCTTTGTACCACGGATCAATCGCTTGTACCGTTCATACTGACGAGTATATCGTGTTACAACCGAGAAAGCGTTTTTACTCGTTCGTACCACCGAGCAACCGTTTGTACCCGTTGTTACTGACGAGTATATCATTTCACCATCGAGCAATCGTTTGCACCCGTCCGTACGAATGCGTATATCGTTTGTATCCATTCGTACCACTGATTAAATCGTTTGTACCGGCGTTTAATCGTTTGTACCCCTTCGTACTTGCGACTATATCGTGTGTACAACTGAGCAATCGTTTGTACCCGTTCGTATCGACAGGCATATCGTTTTACCACCGAGCAAGCGTTTATACTCCTTTGTACCGCCGAATAATCGTTTGAACCTGTTTTTACTGACGAGTGAATCGTTTGCACCATTTCGTATTGACAAGTATATCGTCTGTACCACCGAGTTTGTACCCATTCGTACTACCGCGTAAATCGTTTGTACCGGCGATGAATTGTTTGTACCGGCAGGTAATCTTTTGTACCCATTCGTATTGGCGATATCGTTTGTACCACCGTTTAATTCGTAATGACGATTATATAGTTTGTACCACCGAACAATCGTTTGTACCCGTTCGTCTCGACAAGAATATCGTTTGTACCACCGAGCAAACGTTTGTACCCGTTCTTACTGACAAGTATATCGTTTTACCATCGAGCAATGCTTTGTACCCTTCCGTACCGAAGAGTATATCGTTCGTACCCGTTCTCGTCGACAAGTATTTAGTTTGAACCACCAAGCAATCGTTTGTACCCGTTCGTACCGATGGTTAAATCGTTTGTACCGGCGTTTAATCGTCTGTACCCGTTCGAACTGACGATAGTGTTCGATCTCTCGTTCCAAGAAACTGGAATAATGGGGCGTATGTTACAGGTATGTTATAGGTAAATTATATAGGTATGTTATGGGTATGTTATACAAACCTATAGAAAATAACTTTCAAACGCAGGATGTTTGAAAGACCAGAACTTTTTTGGGTCTTGTGTAAGGGACCTCTAGTTATCGTTTAAATACTTCATACGACCCAAAACTCGCAGTTATACCATAGCAACTCACTCATATACGGATATTTTTTTCATATCAATGGTTCATAATTATTAAGGATGTATGAAAGACTAGATCACTTTCGGAGCTTGTGTGAGGGACCTCTGGTCAGCGTTTAATAACTTCATACGAGCCAGAACTCGCAGTTATACCACAGCATCTAACTCCTGTATGGGTATTTTGTTTATGACAATGATTTATAATTAGTGAGGATGTTTTAGAGACTAGAACTCCTTCGGACATTGTGTGAGGGATCGCTGATTATCGTTTGAAATATTCGTACGACCCGGAACTCGCAGTAATGTTACAGCATGTCACTCATCTACGGATATTTTGGTTATACCCATTGCTAGCGATTCGAATTAGATTTAACCGATAGAACTATTTACAGACTAGCGTTAGGGTGTAGAACTCTCTTAATTTCAACTCTGGCATGGTTAAATTTGCGACATTCGATGAGATGCTATGATTCATTCGATTTCGATAGTAAAATCGACAGAACTATTATTGAAACTGATCAAGAACTGTAAAACTGTACGGGAGATGCCACATTCTATGAAGTTTATTTGTGAGATGCTAACAATCGAGCTGCTAACTTCACACACGTACGCAGTCTCCCTCTCATCCCTTGATGGCTCATTGTTGTCTAGTTTTTTTTGCAATACTGGAGAGTTCTAGTACATATCTACACATATGCAAGAAGTAACAAGATGCTTCGGACAAACGCCATTTTTATTTGGTGTACATTATTTAGAACTTAGACGGTGTACAATACAACAATCTAGTCTTGTTTTATCTCACTGTCCGGTGATTTATCGAGCCTAATATTTTTTGTCAACCACTAAATATAAAAATATGTGTGAGAAGAAGCCAGGAGCTTCGGAAGCACGAAAAAATGTTTTCCATCGAAGGTGTACTATTCAACGGTCTAGCAGTATTGCCTCTCATCTTTTGATGACTTATCGTCTAGTACTTTACCAGTACTAGAGATTTATAATCCGGGAAGAGATTATAGGTCCGGGAAGTTGCCATGAGCTTGAGTGGCGCGAAATAATTTTTTTCGTGAAAGTTGTACGGTAGAACAATCGAGCAGTGTCTCCTTTCATCCCGTGATGACTTATCTTTATGTAATATTATTTTGTACAGTACATACTACAGAGTTCTGGTGCATATAAAAACAGATGTGAGAGACAAGAAGTTTGAGACACACGAAATCATTTTTCTTACGGAAGTTCCACCATTCATTCGAGATATCCAGCGTTATCACGTCTCATCCCTTGACGACTTATTGTTCTGGAATATTTTTGACACTACTACTAAAGAGTTCTACTACCCATACAAAAAAAATGTAACAAGTAGCCGTAAGCTTCAGAGGAGCGAAATATTGTTTTTTTTATGAAAGCTGTACCGTGGAGCAATCGAGCAATGTCACCTCTCATCCCTTCATGACTTAAAGTCGTCTAACATTTTTTGTACAGCACTGGAGAATTCTAGTGCATATAAAAACAGATTTACGAAGTAAAAAGAAGTTTGAGACACACGTACCAATTTCTTTTTTAAGCTTCAGCATACAACATGCTAGTAGTGTCGTCTCTCATCTCTAGCTGACTTACTGTTTCATAGTACTAGAGACTTCTAGTACACATAAAAACATCTGGACAAAGTAGCCAGAAGCTACAGACACACAAAATATTTTTTTATTGACGCTTCACCGCATAACAATCGAGCAGTGTCGCGCCTCATTCCTGGATGATATATTATTGTCTAGTATTTTTTTTCACAGTACGAGGGAGTTCTAGTACACATAAAACTATGTCTGAAAAGTACCCAGAACCGTCAGAGGCGCGAAATTTTGTTTTTCATAGAATATGTACCGTAGAACAATCGAACAGTGTCCCGTTCATTGCTTGCCGCTGTTTTTTCCAATATTTCTCTTGAAGTACTGAAAGGTTCTCGTTGAAATATTAGCAAATGAGAGAAGTAACCAGAGACTTTATATGCACGAGACCTTTCTCGTACTGTACACAAAATATAAGACAACCATAAGTCATCAAGGGATGACAAGTGACACTGCTCGGTTGTTCTACCGTACAACTTCCATGAGAAATTTTTTTTCGCGCCTCTCAAGTTTACGGCTATTTCGAACCATCTTTCTGTGTGTACTGTAACTCTCCAGTACTGTAAAGAAGTGCCAGACAACGAGAAGTGATCAAGGGAGGAAAGGTACCACGGCTCGATTGTTGTGTGGCGGAGCTTGAATACAACAAAATGTTTCCTGTGTCTGATGCTTTTGGCTACTTCTCATAAACGTCTTTATGTGTAGGAGAACTCGCCAGTATTTCCAAAACAAATATTGGGCAACTATGAATCGGCGAGGGATGAGAGGTAAGACTTATTGATTGTTGTATAGTACAGCTTTCATAGAAAAAAAAACATGCTGTATTGCCGAAGCTTCTGGCCACGTCTTTGTATGTAATACAGCTCTCTAGGACTTAAAATGAACCATTAAAAAACAATCAGTCAACATGGGATGTGAGGTCAGATTGCTGTACCGTCCTATGATGCTCTATCGGTCAAAAAAATTATTTCGTGCGTCCGACGCTTCTGGCTAGTTCTCACACAGGTTGTCATATTTACTGGGAATCGCTAATGGTTTTAAAAAATAGTAGATTTAATCAACCAGCACATTGTGGGATAGAACATGACAGGGTTGTTGTATTCTACACCGTCCTTAAAAAAAAATCTCTTGTTTCTGAATCGTCTGGCTACTTTTTAAACATGTTCTTATGTGCAGTAGAACTCTTCAGTACTTAAAAAACAAATATATTTATATCGGACAACAATAAATCGGCACAGGGTAATCGACGACACTGCTCAACTGTTGTATGCTACACGTTCCTGAAAAAAAATAACTTTGCATTTCCGAAGGATCTGGCTACTTCTTTCATATGTTTTACGAGTATCAAAACGCTCAGTACTATAGCAAAAAGTCAGTCACCAAGGAACGAGGTGCTATATTGCTGAAACGTTGAATGGTAAACTTTTGACAAAAATAATCATTTCCTCCGTCCGAAGTTTCTGGCTTCGTCTGACGTGTGTTTTCTCGTGGACTAGAAGACTCTAGTAGTTAAAAAAAAATATTCTCAAATCGTCTCAATGAATGAGCAGAGTGTGAGATACGACAAGAATCGAATCTTGTATTGGACACCTTCTACCGAAAAAAAACGCATATGCCTGAATATTCTGGCCACTTTTTACATCTGTTGGTTTATGTACTTTAACTCTTCAAGTCAAGTTTAAAAAAATATTGGACAACAATAAATGGACGGCAAGTAAAATGAATAAATAAGTGAGGTTCTTGTATAAAGTCGCACAGATTTCTACGTTTTAGGCGACGCTGGTATTCACATATTCTTAAGAGGAACCACAAACAAAGTCGCAACGCGTTGGGTTTTTCTGGATCCATAAGTATCGAAAAGTGAAAAATTTATCTCACGCTCTCAAGATCTCATTTTTTTAAATGCGGACACGGGAAATCGACTTTTTAAAATTTAACCTGTACCATACAACATTGGAAGTTCTTGTTCTATCTTCCTCTCTGCCGATTTACTGAGACTAATATTTTTTTCAACTACTAGAGAATTTTAGAACAGGAAAGAACAAATGTCAGAAGGAGCCAAAAACTTCGGACGCACGAAACAATTTTTTTGATCGGACCTCTCATTCCTGGTTGACTGATTGTTGTCTAATGATTTATTAAGCGTACTACAGAGTTTCGGAACATATGGAGACACATAGATGAAATAGCCAGAAGCTTCAGAAGTAGAGAATGATTTTTTTCTGGTTAGTATTTCATACAACAGTCGAGCAGTGTGATTTCTCGTCCCCTGCCGATTCGTTGTTGTCCAATATTTGTTTTTGAAATACTTGCGAGTTCTCCTACACATAAAAATGTTTTTGAGAAGTGGCGAAAAGCTTTAGAAACAAGTTTAAAAAATTTTAATTCAAGCCCGCCCACTCTATAATCGAGCAGGGCTTCCGGTTCTCCTTTGACGACTTCTCGTTGTTTAGCTCTTCTCTACAGTACTAGAGAGTTACACGAAGTACACACCAAAAGAGGACAGAGAAGCAGCCGTGAGCTTAAGGGGCGCGAAATAATTTGTTTCATTAAAGTTGCACGGTAGAACAATCGAGCAGTGTCAGGGGACATCCCTTGATAACCTACTGTTGTCTAATATTTTTTTTACGGTACCACAAAGTTCTTGAACATATAAGAACATATGTGAGAAGTAACTAGAAGCTTCAGACGCGGGAAATCGTTTTTTTTTTAAATTCAACCTGTTCCATGCGACGATCGAGAAGTCTCACCTCTCATTCCACGACAATGTATTGTTGCCTAGATTTTTTTCTGAATTCATAGAGAATTCTACTATGCATACAAATAGATGTAAAAAGTCGGCAGAATATTCTGGCACACGCATTTTTTTTGCTACGGGGGGTACAATACAACATTTGATTTTTGACATATCTCCTTCTCTGCCGATTTATTGTGACTAAGATTTTTTTGAACTACTAGCGACTTTTAGTCCACGAGAGAACTAATGTCAGACGGAGCCACAAACTTCCAAAGCACGAAATAATATTTTTGATCGAAAGTGTACCATACGACCTTACAGCAGCGCCACTTCTCATCCATTAATGACTGGTTTTGTTCGAATGATGTATTTAGCGTACTAGACAGTTTCAGTACACACATAGGCACATGGAAGAAGTAGCCAGAAGATTCAGTAACTGTTCTCCCTTGATGACTTCTCGTTGTCTATCACATTTCTACAGTACTAGAGAGTTGAAGTTCGAACAAAAAGATGACAGAGAAGTAGCCAGAAGCTTGAGAGTCCCGAAATAATTTTTTTCATTAAAGTTGTACGGTAGATAAACATATTCTTACATATGTAAGAAGTAATTAGAAGCTTCAGAACCGGAAAATCCTTTTTTTTTTATTAAACCTGGACCATGCAACAATCGATAAATCTTACCTCTGATGCCTGGACAATTTATTGTTGTCCAGTCTTTCTTCTGAATTCCTGGGGAGTTCTAGTACGCATACGAATAGGTATCAGAAGTCGGCGGAATATTCAAGCACACGCGATTTTGTTTGCTAGGAGGTGTACTATACAACATTTGATTTTTGATCTGTCTCCTTCTGTGCCGATTTATTGAGACGAATATTTTTTTTTCAACTACTAGCGACTTATAGTACCCGAAAGAACCAATGTCAGAAGGAGCCAGAAACTGCGGACGCACAAAATATTTCTGATAATACATGTTGATTTTTTTCTGGAAAGTGTTTAATAGAACAGTCGAGCAGTCTGACTTCTCATCCCTCACCGATTCACTGTTGCCCAATATTTCTTTTTCAACTACTGGCTAGTTCTCCTATGCATAAAGACGTATATGAAATGTAGCCAAAAGTTTCAGACACAGGAAACATTTTTTTGTATTCAAGCTCCACCACACAACAATCGAGCAGTGGTACCTTTCCACCCTTAATCACTTCTCGTTGTCTAGCACTCCTCTACAGTACCAAAGAGTTACAGTGCATACAGAAAGATGACAGAGAAATAGCCATAAGGTGGAGAGGCGCGAAATAATTTTATTCATTAAAGTTGTACGGTAGAGCAATCGGGCAGTGTCACCTGTCATCCCTTGATGACCTATTGTTGATTAATATTTTTGTACGGTGCCACAAAGTTTTCGTACATATAAAAATATATGTGAGAAGTAACTAGAAAGTTCAGACACCAGTGTACCATACGACGTTACAGCAGCCTGACCTCTCATCCGTTGATGACTGGTTTTCTTCTAATGATTTATTTAGCATACTAGAGAGTTTCAGTATACATGAAGACACATGGAAAAAGTAGCCAGAAGCTTCAGAAATCGAGAATGATTTTTTTCTGGAAAGTCTTCCATAGAACATTGCTCGATTGTTCAACCGTGCAACTTCCATGAAGAAAAAAAAAAAATCGCGCCTCTCAAGCTTATGTCTACTTCTCAGCCATCTTTCTGTATGTACTGTAAATCTGTAGTACTGTGAAGACGTGCTAGACAACGGGAATTATTCAAGGGAGAAAAGGTACCACTGCTCAATTGTTGTGAGGTGGGGCTTGAATAAAGTAATGGTGTCATGCGTCTGAACCTTCTGGCTACTTCTCACATACGTCTTTATGTATAGGAGAACTCTTCGGTACTTCAAAAATAAATATTGGACAACAATGAATCGGCAAGGGATGAGAAATCGCACTGCTCGACTGGTGTATGGAATACTTTCCAGAAAAAATTTCATTCTCGATTTCTGAAGCTTCTGGGTACTTCTTCCATGTGTCTTTATGTGTACTAAAATTCTCTAGTATGTTGAATGAATCATTAGAACAAAACCAGTCATCAATGAATGAGAGGTCGGGCTGCTGTAACGTGGAATGGTGCACTTTCGAAAAAAATACTGTTTCGTGCGTCCGAAGTTTCTGGCTCCGCCTGACATTATTTCTTTCGAGTACTGAAAGTCGCTAGTAGTTGACAAAAAATGTAAGTCTCAATGAATCGGCAGAGAGGGAAATAGAAGGAGAATTGAATGTTGTATGGTACAGGTTTAATTTAAAAAATCGATTACCCGTGTCTGAAGCGTCTAGGTACTTCTCACTTATGTTTTTATATGTACGAGACCTATCTCGCACTGTAAAAAAAATATTAGGCAACAATGAGTCATCAAGGGATGACACGTGACGCTGCTTGAATGTTGTACCGTACAACTTCAATGAAAAAAAATATTTCGCGCCTCTCAAGCTTATGGCTACTTCGCAGTCATCTTTCTGTGTATACTGTGACTCTTCAGTGCTGTAAGAAGTGCTAGACAACGAGAACTGATCATGGGAGGGAAGGTACCACTGCTCGATTGTAGTGCGGTGGAGCTGGAATTTAAAAGATTGTTTCATGTGTCTGAGGCTTTTGGCTACATCTCATATACGTCTTTATGTGTAGGAGAACTCGCCCGTATTTCAAAAACAAATATTAGACAACAATGAATCGGCGACAACACTACTCGACTGTTCTATGGAACACTTTCCAGATAAAAACAATTCTCGATTTCTGAAGCTTCTGGCTACCTCTTCCATGTGTCGTTATGTGTACTGAAACACTCTCCTATGCAAAATAAATCATTCGAACAGAACCAGCCATCAATGGATGAGAGGTCGGGCTGCTGTAACGTCGTATGGTACACTTTCGATCAAACAGATGATTTCGTGCGTCCGAAGTTTCTGGCTCCGCCTGACATTAGTTGTTTGAGTACTAAAGGTCGCTAGTAGTTGAAAAAAAATATCAGTTTCAATAAATCCGCAGAGAAGGAGATAGATTTGAAAAATGTTTCATTGTACCCGTCGTAGCAAAAAAAGAATGCGTGTGCCTGAATATTCTGCCGACTTTTTTTGATCTATTTGTATGCGTACTAGAACTCTCCAGGAATTCAGAAAAAAATCGGGTCAACAATAAATTGTCGAGGCATGAGAGGTGAGACTTCTCGATTGTCGCGGGGTACAGGTTTAATTTTAAAAAAAATGGATTTCCCGTGTCTGAATTTTCTAGTTACTTCTCACATATGTTTTTTCACGTACGAGAGCATTGCGGTACCGCAAGAAAAATATTAGACGACAATAGGTTTTCAAGGGGTGAAAGGTAACACTGCTCGATTGTGCTGCCGTACACCTTCTGTGGAACAAATTATTTCGCGTCGCTCAAGCTTTTGCCACTACTCAGCCATCTTTCTGGGTGCACTGTTATTCCCCAGTACTATATAGGAGGGCTAGACAACGAGAAATGATCAACGGAGACAAGGTACCACTGCTCGATTGTTGTGTGGTGGAGCTTGAATTAAAAGAAATTCTACCTTGTGTCTGAAGCGTTTGGCTACTTCTCATATACGCCTTTATGTGTAGGAGAACTCGCCAGTATTTCAAAACCAAATATTGGACAACAATGAATCGGCCAGGGATGAGAAATCACACTGCTAGACTGTTCTATGGAACACTTTGCAGAAAAAAAAATATCCTCGATTTTTGAAGCTTCTGGCTACTTCGTCGATGTGTCTTTATGAGTACTGAAACTCTCTAATACGCCAAATAAATCATCAGATAGCATCCAGTCATCAAGGGGTGAGAAGTCAGGCTATAAACAGATATTAATCCGTGCGATCGAAGTTTCGGGCTCTTTTTCACATTAGTTTTTTTCATGTACTAAAAGTTGCTAGTACTTGAAAAAAAATATTAGCTTTGAAAAGTTGGCAGCGAAGGAGATAGATAGAAAACCATATGTTGTAGTGTACACTCCGTAGCAAAAAAAAACTGCGTGTGCCCAAATATTCTGGCCACTTTTTACATCGGTTTGTATGCGTACTAGTAATCTCAGGGAATTCAGAACAAATACTGGACAGCAACAAATGGTCTAGACATGAGAGACGGGACTTCTCGATTGTTGCATGGGACAGAATTAATTCAAAAAAATCGATCACCCGTGTCTGAAGCTTCTAGTCACTTCTCACATATGTACCCATATGTACGAGACCTTCCGCGTACTGTAAAAAAAATATAAGACAACAATAAGTAATCACGAGATGTCAGTTCACAGCTCAATTGTTTTACCGTACAACTTCCATGAAAAAAAATTATTTCGCCCCTCTCAAGCTTATGGCTAATTCTCCGCCATTTTTCTGTGTATACTGCAACTTTCCAGTACTCTAAAGAAGTGCTAGACAACAAGAAGTGATCAAGGGAAGAAAGGTACCACGGCTCGATTGGTGTTTGGTGGAGCTTGAATGACAAAAATCGTTTCGTGCGACTGAATCTTTTGGCTACTTCTCATATCCGTCTTTGGGTGTAGGAGAACTCGCGAGTATTACAAAAACAAACATTGGACAACAATGGATCGGCGAGGGATGAGAAGTCACACTGCTCGACTGTTCTGTGGATCACTTCCCAGACAAAAGTAATTCTCGATTTCTGAATCTTCTGGCTACTTCTTCCATGTGCCTATGTGTGTACTGAAACTGTCTAGTACGCTAAATAAATCATTCGAACAAAACCAGCCATTAATGAATGAGAGGTCGGGCTGCTGTAACGTCGTATGGTACACCTTCGATAAAAAATATTATTTCGTGCGTCCGATGTTTCTGGCTCCGTCTGACATTAGTTCTTTCGTATACTAAAAGTCGCTAGTAGTTGAACAAAAATATTAGTCTCAATAAATCGGCAGAGAAGGATATAGATAGAAAATCATATGTTGTATTGTGCACCTCGTAGCCAAAGGAATTGTCTATGCTTGAATATTCTGCCGACTTCTTATATGAATATGTATGCGTACTAGAACTCTCCAGGAATTCCGAATGAACACTGGATAACAATAAATTGTCCATGCATTAGAGGTGAGATTTCTCGATTGCTGCATGGTACAGGTTTAAAAAAAATGATTTTCCGTATCTGAAACTTCAAGTTACTTCTCACATATGTTTTTATATGAACGAGAACTTTGTGATACCGTAAAAAGAATATTAGACAACAATAGATCTTCAAGGAATGACAGGTGACACTGCTCGATTGTTCTACCGTACAACTTTAACGAAAAAAATTATTTCGCGCCTCTCAAGCTTATGGCTACTTCTCCGTCATTTTCTGTGTGTACTTTAACTCTCTAGTACTGTAGAGAAGTGCTAGACTACCAGAAGTCATCAAGGGAGAAAAGGTACCCTTGTTCGATTGTTGTGTGATGGGGCTTGAATACATTCTTTTTCTTGTGTCTAAACCTTTTGGCTACTTCCCACATACGTCATTATGGGTAGGAGAACTCGTCAGTATTTCAAAAATAAATATTGGACAACCATGAATCAGCAAGGGATTAGAAATTAGACTGTTGTATGGAGTACTTTCCAGAAAAAAAACATTCTGTCTTTCTGTAGCTCCCGGTTAATTCTTCCATGTGTCGACATGTGTGCTGAAACTCTTGAGTACGCTAAATCTATCATTAGACAACATTCAGTCAACAAGGAATGATCGGTCAGACTACTGTACCGTCGTGTAATATACTTCCGATCAAAAAAATTATATCGTGCGTCCGAAGTTTTTGGCTCTAGCTGACATCTTTTATTTCGCGTACTAAAAGTCTCTAGTAGTTGAAAAAAATATCAGCCTCAGTGAATCGGCAGAGAGGGATATAGAACAAGAATCGAATGTTGTATGGTACAGGTTTACGTTGAAAAATCGATGTCCCTCGTCTGAGGCTTCTAGGTACTTCTCGAATGTGTTTTTATGTGTACGAGACCTCCCTCGTACTGTAAAAAAAAACTATTTGGCAACAATGAGCCATCGAGGGACGGCAGGTGACACTGCTCGAATGTTCTTCCGTACAACTTCCATGAAAAAAAAAATTATTTCGCGCCCTCACGCTTATGGCTATTTATTAGCCATCTTTCTGTGTGTACTGTAACTCTCTAGTACGGTAGAGAAGTACTAGACAACGAGAAGTCGTCAAGGGACGAGAGGTACCGCTGCTCGATTGGTGAGTGGTGGGATTTGAATAAATGTTTTTTTACTTGTGTCTGATGCTTCTGGCTACTTATCAAATACGTTTTTATGTATAGGAGAACTTGCCAGTATTTCAAAAACAAATATTGGACAATAATGAAGCGGCAGGCGATGAGAAATCACACTGCTCGATTGTTGTATGGAATACTTCCCACAAAAATGGCTATTTCTTCCATGTGTCTCCATATGTACCGAAACTCTCTCGTACGCCAAAGAAATCATTAGACAACAATCGGTCAACAAGGGATGAGAGGTCAGACTGCTGTACCGTCGTGTGATACACTACCGATGAAAAAAATTATTTCGTGCGTCCGAAGTTTTTGGCTCTCTCTGACATCTGTACTTTCCTGCTCTAAAATTCTCTAGTAGTTGAAAAAAATATCAGTCTCAATAAATCGGCAAAGAGGGAGATAGAACAAGAATCCAATGTTGTATGGTACAGGTGAAATTAAAAAAAAAACGATTTCCCGTTACCGGATTTAAAAATCGAGATCTTGAGAGCGTGAGATAAATGTTTCACTTTTCGATATGAATGGATTCAGCAAATCAAAACGCGATGCGACTATGTTTGTGGTTCCTCTCAAGAACATTTGAATACCAGCGTCGCCTAATACGTAAAAATTTGCGCGACTTTATAAAAAAACCTTCCATATTTATTCATTTTACTTGTCGTCAATTTATTGTTGTTCAATATTTTTTTAAGTCTTGGAGAGTTAAAGTACATAAACCAACAGACGTAAAAAGTGGCCAGAACATTCAGGCACATGCGTTTTTTTTTGTTGGTGGAAGGTGTACGATACAAGATTCGATTCTTGTTGCATCTTACTCTCTGCTGATTTATTGAGACTATTTGAGAATATTTTTTCAACTACTAGATTCTTCTAGTCCACGAAAAAATACACGTCAGACGAAGCCAGAAACTTCGGACGCAGGAAATGATATTTTTAAATCGAAAGTGTACCATTCAACGTTTCAGCAATATAGCATCACATTCCTTGATTACTGACTTTTTCTATAGTACTGAGCGTTTTGATACTCGTAAAACATGTGAAAGAGGTAGCCAGGTGCTTCGGAAATGCAAAGTGAATTTTTTTCAGGACCGTGTAGCATACAACAGTCGAGCAATGTCATCGTTCATCCTGTGCCAATTCATTGTTGTCTGATATCAATATATTTGTTTTTCAAGTACTGGAGAGTTCTACTACACATAAGAACATATTTGAAAAGTAGCCAGAGGATTCAGAAACAAGAGACTTTTGTTTTCATGGAAGGTGTGGAATACAACAATCCAGTGATGTTATCTTTCCCACAGTGTGCAGATTGATTAAATCTAATATTTTTTTTAACTATTAGAGACTCCCAGTAAACAGTAAACCTGTGTTAGAAGTAGCCAGAAGCGTCGGACGCACGAAATAACTTTTTTGATCGATAGTGCATCATGCGACGGTAGAGCAATCTGACTTCTCATCCCGTATTGACTGATTGTTGTTTAATGGTTTATTTTAAGTACTAGATAGCTATAGCACACACAAAGACACGTGAAAGAAGTAGCCAGTTGCTTCGGCATTACAGCATGATTTTTTTTCTATGAAAGCCGTACAATCAAGAAGTTATACATCTCATCCCTCGCCGATTCATTGTTGTCCAATATTTGTGTTTGAAATACTGGCGAGTTCTCTTATACATGAGGACGTATATGAGGAGTAGACAAAAGCATCAGACACACGAAACAATTGTTTTCATTCAAGCTCCACCGCACAACAATCGAGCAGTGGTACCTTCCTTCCCTTCCTCACTTCTCGTTGTATAACACTTCTTCACGCTACTGGACAGATACAGCACACACAGAAATATGGCTGAGAAGTAGCCATAAGCTTGAGAGGCGCGAAATAATTTTTTTCATTGATGTTGTACGGTAGAACAATCGAGCAGATTCACCTGTCATCCCTTAATGACTTATTGTCATCTAATATTTTTTTTACAGTACGAGGGAGGTCTCGCCCATATAAAAACATATGTGAGAAGTAACTAGAAGCTTCAGACACGGGATATCGATTTTTTTTTACTAAACCTGTACCATACAACATCCGATTCTTGTTCCATCTCCCTCTCTGCCGATTTATCGAGACTAATATATTTTTTTCAACAACTAGAGACTTTGAGAACACGAAAGAAAAGATGTCAGACGGAGCCAAAAACTTCGGACGCACGAGATAATTTTTTTGATCGAAAGTGTATCACACGACCGTACAGCAGTCTGACCACTCATCCCTTGCTGACTGAATGTTGTCCAATGATTTATTTAGCGTACTCGAGACTTTTAGTACACATGGAGATACTTGGAAGAAGTAGCCAGAAGATTTAGAAATACAAAATTATTTTTTTCTGGAAATTATTCTATTCAACAGTCGAGCAGAGTGATTTCTCATCCCTTGCCGATTCATTGTTGTCAAATATTTGTTTTTGAAATACTGCCGAGTTCTCCGACACAAAAAGACGTATTTGAGAAGTAGTCAAATGCTTCAGGACCACGACAATTTTTTTTTTTTCATTCAAGCCCCACTACACAACAATAGAGCAGGGGTACCTTTCCTCCCTTGACGACTTCACCGTGTCTAGCACTTCTCTACAGTACTAGAGAGTCACAGTACACACAGAAAGATGACAGTGAAGTATCCATAAGAGGCGCGAAATAATTTTTTCCATTAAAGTTGCACGGTAGATCTATCGAGCAGTATCACCTGACGTCGCGTGATGACATATTGTTGTCTAATATTTTTTTTACGGCACAACAAAGTTCTCGTACATATACAAACATATGTGAGAAGTAACTAGAAGCTTCAGACAATGGAAGTCATTTTTTTATTAAACCTGGACCATGCAACAATCGAGAAATCTCACCTCTCATGCCTGGGCAATTTATTGTCGCCCAGTATTTTTTCTGCATTCCTGGAGAAGTTCTTGTTCGCATACAAACAGATGTAAGAAGTCGGCAGTATATTCAGGCACACGCAATTTTTGTTTGCTACGAGGTGTACAATACAACACTAGATTTTTTATCTATCTCCTTCTCGGCCGATTTATTGAGAATAATATTTTTTTCCTAACTACTAGCGACTTTTAGTACTCGGAAGAACTGATGTCAGACGGAGCCCGAAACTTCGGACGCACGAAATAATATTTTTGATCGAAAGTGCACCATACGACGTTGCAGCAGCCTGACCTCTCATCCATAGATGACTGGTTTTGTTCTAATGCTTTATTCGGCATACTAGAGAGTTTCAGTACACATAAAGACACATGGAAGATGTAGCCAGAAGCTTCAGAAATCGAGAATTATTTTTTTCTGGAAAGTATTCCATACAAAAGTCGAGCAGTGCGATTTCTCATCCATTGCCGATTCATTGTTGTCCATTATTTGTTTTTGAAATACTGGAGAGTTCTCCTGCCCATAAAGACGTATGTGAGAAGTAGCCGAAAGCTTCAGACACACGACACAATTTTTTTCATTCGAGCCCTACCTCGCAACAATCTAGCAGTGGTACCTTTCCGCCCTTGATTACTTGTCATTGTTTAGCACGTCTGTACATTACAAGAGAGTTACAGTTCATACAGAAAGGTGGCTGAGAAGTAGCCATGGAACACTTTCCAGAAAGAAATCATTCTCGATTTCTGAAGCTTCTGGCTACTTCTTCCATGTGTCTTAATGTGTACTGAAACCCTCTAGTGTGCTAAATAAATCATTAGAACAAATCCAGTCATCAATGGATGAGAGGACAGGCTGCTGTAACGTCGCATGGTGCACTTCCGATCGAAAATCTTGCTTCGTGCGTCCGATGTACGTCTGCCATTAGTTCTTTCGTGTACTACAAGTCGCCGGTAGTTGAAAAAAAATATTAGTTTCAATAAATCGGCATAGAAGGAGATAGATTAAAAATCAAATGTACTGTACACCTCGTAGCAAAAAAAAATTGCGTGTGTCTGAAAATTCTGCCGACGTTTTAGATCAATTTGGATGCGTACTCGAACTCTCCAAAATTTCAGAACAAATACTGGACAACAATAAACTGTCCAGGCATGAGAGGTGAGACTTATCGATCGTTGCCTCTAGTCCAGGTTTAACAACAACAAAAAAATATGTTTCTGGTGTCTGAAGCTTCTAGTTACTTCTCACATATGTTTTTATACGTACGAGAACTTTGTGGTACCGTGAAAAAATATTAGACAACAATATGTCATCACGTGACGTCAGGTGACACTGCTCGATTGTTCTACCGTAGAACTTTAATGAAAAAAATTATTTCGCACCTCTCAAGCTTATGGCTACTTCTCTGTTATCGTTTTGTTTGTACTGTAACCCTCTAGTACTGTAGAGAACTGCTAGACCACAAGACGACGTCAAGGGAGGAGAGGTACTCCTGCTCGATTGTTTTGAGGTGGGGCTTGAATTAAACAAAAACATTTTCGTTTGTCTGAAGCTTTTGGCTACGTCTCACATACGCCTTTATTTGTAGGAGAACTCGCCAGTATTTCGAAAACAAATGTTGGACAACAGTGAATCGGCAAGGGATGATAAATCACTCTGCTCGTCTGTTGTATGGAATGCTTTCCAGAAATAAATAATTCTGTATTTCTAAAGCTTGTGGCTACTTCTTCCATGTGTCTTCATGTGTACTTAAACGCTGTAGTCCGCTAAATAAATCATTAGACAACAAGCAGTCAACAAGGAATAAGAGGTCAGCCTACCGTACCGTCGTGTGATGCACTTCCGATCAAAAAAAATATTTCGTGCGCGCGAAGTGTTTGGCTCCTTCTGAAATCTGTTCTTTCGTGTTCTCGAAGTTGAAGTAGTTAAAAAAAGAAAGTTCTAGTAGTTTAAAAAAATATTAGGTTCTACAAATCGGCAGAGAGGGAGATAGAACAAGAATCGAATGTTGTATGGTACAGGTTTAATGAAAAAAATCGATTTCCCATGTCGGAAGCTTCTAGTTTCTTCTCGCGTATGTTGTTATATGTACAACACCTTCCTCGTACGGTAAAACAAATATTAGCCATCAATAAGTCATCAAGGGTTGACAGGTGACACTGCTCGATTGTTCTACCGTACAACTTGCATGAGGAAAATTATTTCGCGCCTCTCAAGTTCATGGCTACTTCTCAGCCATCTTTCTGTGTGTACTGTAACTCCCCTGTACTGTTAATTAGTGCCAGACAATGTGAAGTGATGAAGGGAGGAAAGGTACCACTGCTCGATTGTTGTGTGCTGGAGATTGAATACAAAAAATGTTTCCTGTGTGTGAATCTTTTCGCAACTTCTCATGTACGTCTTTATGGGTAGGAGAACTCGCCAGTATTTCAAAAACAAATATTGAACAACAACGAATCGGCGAGGCATGAGAAATCACATTGCTCGACTGTTCTATGGATCACTGTCCAGAAAAATATCATTCTCGATTTCTGAATCTTCTGGCTACTTCTTCCACGTGCTTTTATATGTACTGAAACTCTCTAGTACGCCAAAGAAATCATTATACTACAACCAGTCATCAAGGGATGAGAGGTCCGGCTGCTGCGACGTCGTATCGTACACTTTCCATCAAAGATATTATTGCGTTCGTCCGAAGTTTCTGGCTCTTTCTGACATTAGTTTTTTCATGTACCAAAAGTAGCTAGTAGTTGAAAAAAAATTATTAGTCTCTATAAATCGGCAGAGAATGAGATAGATAAAAATCAACTGTTGTATTGTACCCTCGTAGCACAAAAAAAATTGCGTGTGCTCGAATATTCTGGCCACTTTTTACATATGTTTGTAGGAGTACTAGAACTCTCGAGGAATTCAGAAAAAAACTGGACAACAATAAATGGCCCAGGCATGAGAGGAGGGAATTCTCGATTGTTGCATGGTACAGATTTAATTTCAACCCTTAACGCGTGAAAGTATTTGGGGCACCTTAATCCCGTTCACCTGGGTCGTTTTCGTAAGTACTAAAAATAGGGTATTTTTTCTTGTTTTTAATATATTTTTTGTTGTTGTTAAATATTAAGCAACCTGCGCAGAAAATTATTTTGGGCAGGACGAAAACGACCCAGGTTCACGGAATGAAGGTTTCAAAAATGATATCTCGTGTCTGAAGCTTCTACTTACTTCTCACATATGTTATCATATGTACGAGAACTTTGTGGTACCGTACAAAAAATATTAGACATCAATCGATCGTCAGAGATGACATGTGGCACTGCTCGATTGTTCTACCGTACAGCTTTGATTAAAATATTATTTCGCGCCTTGAATAAGAACAAATTCCGTGTGTTTGAAGCTTTCGGCTAATTTTTTATTACGCCTTTATCTGTCGGAGATCTCGCCAGTATTTCAAATCCAAATATTGAACGACAGTGAATCGGCAAGGGATGAGAAATCACACTGCTCGACTGTTGTATGGAATACTTTCCAGAAAAAAATTATTCACTATTTCTGAAGCTTCTGGCAACTTCTTCCATGTGTCTTCATGTGTACTGAAACTCTCTAGTACGCTAAATAAATCATTAGACAATAATCAGTCAACGAGTCATGAGAGGTCAGGATTGAATACGTTTCCGAATAAATTTTCCGCTGCATTTTATCTGCCGTTTTGTTTTTCTGAAGTCAGACCCCGAATTCGTATTCAGCGACCCCGAAAACCCCCGGGTCCAGACTGTCACCCGAATTGAATACGTTTTCAAAGAGATTTTCCGCTGTATTTTATCCGCCATTTGGTTGTTCCAAATTTTGACTTCGAATTCGTAATCAGCGACCCCGAAAACCCCGGAGTCCAGTCTTTAACCCGAAATGTATGCGTTTTTGAAGATTCTTTCCGCCGCATTTTATCGGCCTTTTTTTTTGTTTTATTTCACTTTGAATTCGTAATCAGCGACGCCACAAACGCCCCGAGTCCAGACTTTTACCCGGATTGAACATGTTTCCGAAGAAATTTTGTTTTTCGAAATTTTGACTTCGAATTCGTACTCAGCGACCCCGAAAACCCCCGAGTCCAGACTTTCACCCAAATTGAGTACGTCTTTGAAGCGTCTTCGAAGCGTCAGAGGCGCGAAATATTTTTTTTTCATGGTATCTGTACCGTAGAACAATCGAGCAGTCGAATATTTCTTCTGAAGTACTGAAGGGTTCCCGTTAGCATGAAAACAAATGCGATACGTAACCAAAGACTTTATATGCGCGAAATAGTTTATTTTCTATGGAAGGTGCACCGTAGAACCATCGAGCCGTCTCACCTCTCATTCCTTGTCGACTTGTTGATGTTTAATCTTTCGTTTTGACGGACTAAAGAGTTCTAGTTCACATAAAAGGATATGTGAGAATTAGCCATGAACTTCAGACACACGAACCAAACTCTTTCATTGCAGCTCCACCACACAACAATCGAGCAGTGTCGCCTCTCATCCCTCGATGACTTATTGTAGTCTAGTATTTTTTACAGTACTGGAGAGTTCTAGTACATACAAAGACATGTATGAGAAGTAGCCAGAGGCTTCAGAGGAGCGAGATATTGTTTTATAATAAAAGCTGTACCGCGCAACATTTGAGCAGTCCACCTCTAATACCTTGATGACTCATTGCTGTCTAATATTTGTTTACATTGCTAGAAAGTTATAGTACCTATGGAAACAGATGTGAGCAGTGAGCAGAACCGTGACACATACGAAACAATTTTTTTTATGGAGGCTTCACCGTACAACATTTGAACCGTGTCATTATTCATCTTTAGCTAACTTATTTTTTACAGTATTTCTTCCACAATACTAGAGACTCCCAATGTACATGGAAACATGTCTGAGAATTAGCCAGACGCGTCGGAGGCACGAATTAGTTTTTTTTTATGGAAGCTCTAGCTTATAACAGTCGACTAGTCTCATTTCATAATCCTTTCACTCATTGTTGTCTAATGCAAGCAATATTTTTGACGTGCTAGAGAGTTCTAGCGCACATTAAAACATGTCTGAGAAGTAGCCAGAAGCTTCATACTCACGAACTATTTTTTTTGTTGAAGGGTACCACGCAACAATCGTGCAGTCTCATTTCTCATCTCTTCATGAGTTATCGTTGTCTAATTTTTTTCTACAGTCCTAGAGAGTCACACATAAAAACATACGTGAGATGTAGTCAGAAGCTTCAGCGCCCAAAATTATTGTCCTTTATGAGCCTGTAGTATACAACAATCGAGCAGTCGCATCTCTCATGTTTTCATGAGTTGTAATTGTCTATTTTTTTTTTTACTGTACAAGAGACTCTTTCTATACATCAAAACATGTCTGAGAAGTAGCACGGTGCTTCGAAGGCGCGAAATAATTTTCTTTTTGTAGAAGCTGCGCTACAACTATCGATCAGTCTCATCGCTTCTATCGTGCTGACCTGTTGTTGCCCAACCTTTCTTCGGTGTATTACAGAGTACACATGAAAACATATGGGAGACGAAGCCAGAAGCTTTAGACGCAGACAATTATTTTTTCGGTCAAAGGTGTACGATGCAGCAATCAGGCAGTATCATCTCTCATTCTTCGCTAACTGTGAAGGCGATACCTGAAATCACGAAGAAAAACACACAAAAGAACTCGAACTAGCACCTCGTGTATTCTGGTGAGGAAAAACGTATTAAGACAGAATTAAGAAGCGTTCTCCGCCGTGCGCGTGGCAAGAGAAAAGAACGCGGGAAGAATCTCTTCATGGCGCGTATCGCGGCGTGAACGCGCGTAAGCCGGCGTATGGCGCGACGTGCGAATCGCACGACCGTGCTTCCACACTAACGTATTGTCGCTTAATTTTTTTGCCCAAGAATTCTAGCGCACATGAAAGCACATATGAGAAGTATCCAGCAGCTTTAGACTTGAGAATTGTTTTTTTTCAATGCAAACCGTACCATAAAGCAATCGAACAGTTTCATCTCTTATCCTTTACCGATTTATTGCTGTACAATATTATTTTTTTAAGTACTGGAGAATTCTAGTACATATAAAAACAGATTTGAGACGTAACCAGAATCTTCAGACGTGCGAAATTATTTTTTTTACGGAAGCTGTACCATGCAACAATCGAGCAGTTTCAACTCCCATCCCTTTCCTTTTTATCGTTGTACATTTTTTTTAAGCACTGGCAAGTTTAGAAGCATCAGACACACCTAATTTTTTTTACATTGAAGCACCACCGCACATCAATCGAGCAGTGTCACTGCTCATTCCTTTATGACGCATTGTTGTCTAGTATTTTTTTACAGTACTAGAGAGTTCTAGTACACACAAAACCGTGTCTGAGAAATAGCCATATGCTTTAGAGGTGGGAAACAATTATTTTAAAACAAAACTTGTACCTTAGCACAATCGAGCCGTGTCACCCCTTATCCCTTACTGGCTTATTGTGTCTAATAGTTTTGTCACAGTACTAGAAAGTTGCAATACACACAACATGGTTTTGTGTACTGAAGACGTACTCTGAGAAGTAGCCAGATGCTCCAGCGACACGAAATAATTTTTTAAATCGGAGCCTATACGTTTCAGCCATTGAGCAGTGTCACCTTTCATCTCTCCCTGACTTATTGTTGTATAGTATTTTTACAAAGTACAAGAGATTTGAAGTATACACGAAAACATGCCTGAGAAGTAGCCAGATGTTTCTGAGGCGCAAAATATTTTTTTTTCATGGAAGTTGAGCGGTACAACAATTGAGCAGTCTTGATTCTCATCACTTGCTGACCTATCGAACTGCGAATCGTCTTATCGAATGCTGACTAGCCGTATATTTTTTTCGAAGTAATACAGGAAATCAGATGGGAGAAGGAGCCAAAAGCTTTAGACGCACGGTACAATTTTTTTGCTCGTAGGTATACGATACAGCAATCGAGCAGTATTATCTATCCTTCTTCGCCGACTTTTTGTTGTTTAATTTTTCGTTGAGTACCGCAGACCTTAGGCCACAGTAACGGGTACAAATTCATGTGCGAATTTAACTTTTTTTTCGCATGAAAAGGTGATTTACTCATAAAATTGATTACACATCTATTTAGTATGATTCTCAAGCTGTCAGAATTTTTTTTTTTTTCGATGTACAAAATGGCCAAATACTCGAAACGTCTCGAAACAGCTTTTTCCAATTGGCGTGACAAATAACTTCAACAATTTTCACTCGATTTACTTCAAATTTGATAGTTATGTACCTAATTGCATTTCGCAGAGAAGTACATACGGAGTTTCTGATTAATCGAAAACTTTTCATTTTATGAGCAGTTTATGAGGAGTTATAACGAAATTTTTCACTGAAAATTCATTTCTTAAGTTCAAATACCTACAACTTTTGAATAAAACAATATTTTTTAATTCCGTATGTACTTCTCTGGGTATTCTAATGCAGATTGACGAGAATTTTTGTTTTTCGTTGTAGGTAAAAAATTGTGGATGCTAAATGTCACGCCGCGGAGTGCCTGAAAAAAGATAACAAAAGAAAATATTAGTAGTCGGCCATGTTGTACATCGAAAAAAAAAAAATTAGAACAGCTTGATATTCATACTAAATAGATGTGTAATTATTTTCATGAGTGAATCACTTTTTTTTATGCGAAAAAAATGTTAAATTCACACGTGATTTTATACCCGTTACTGTGGCCTAAGGCCTTAAGATGTCTAGTTCCCATGAAAACACACATGAGAAGTAGCCAGGAGCTTTAGACGTGCGGAATGATTTTTTTAAATGGACACTGTACCATGGAACAGTCGAGCAGTCTCATCCCATTCCTTTCTAACTCATTGTTGCCAAGTATTTTTTTAAAGTACTAGGGAGTTTTTGTGCACATGAAAACATACCTGAGATGCAGCCGGAAGCTTCAGACTCACGACATAATTTTTCAATGTCGAAGGTGCACCGTACAACAATCGTGCAGTCTCATTTCTTATTCCTTCGTGACTTATTGTTATCTTATTATTTCTTTACAATACTAGAGAATTCGAGTGCACATAAAAACATATATTAGAATTAGCCAGAAGATTCAGACAATTGAAATGATTTTTTCACGGAGCTATACTATAGACCAATCGGCAGTTTCAAGTCGCATATCTTGCTGAGTCATTGTTGTCTAATGTTTTTTTGATTACTAAAGTATTCTAGTACATATTAAAGATGTACCATCCTACGTTTCAGCAGTATCACCTCCCTCCCTTCATGATTGACTGTCGTCTAATATATTTTCTTTCCTTTTGTACGAGAGAGTTCTAGTGCACATAAAAACATCGGTGAGAAGTAACCAGAACTGTCAGTTGCGCGAAATATTGTTTGTATGGAAGCTGCACCCGATAGCAATCGAGTGTTTTTCTACTTCACTCTCTGCTGATTTATTCCGGTCTAATATTTTTTTATAGTACTAGACCGTTATAGTACACATAAAAACATATGGAATAAGTAGCCGGAAACTCCAGAACAACAAAATAGTCTTCCTTTATGAAAATTGTACCATACAACAATCTGTTATTGTCATCTCTCAGTCCTTGCTGACTCATTGTTGACTGATTTCTTTTCTTTTCTTTTTCAAGTTCTAGGGAGGTCCAGTACACACAAAAACATGTCTGAGAAGTAGCCACAAGCTTCAACGCACGAAATAATTGTTTTTTTTAAAGACCGTTTTTAAAGATCTCGTCCCGTCATGGCCTAACTTCATTTCATTTCTGTTTGCAGTACTAGATACCTCTAGTACACATGAAATCATATGGGGGAAGCAGCCAAAAGCCAAAGAGTTTTGGTAGTCCTGATAACAAATCTCAATAGTTTCCAGAGTCCTCAGACGCCCAAAATTATATTATTTATTTCCAAATTTGCAACATTCAATGTAAACATTTTTCTATGTATTTTTCGTGCATTTTCAATTTGCGTTGCGATCAGCAAAACCTTTCTCTCCTATCTTGTCATGTGATTATTTTCAACTCTCTGAAACATTTAAATCTGAGCAATGCGCATTCTACATTTCTAGATGCATTTTGTTTTGTTTTATCATCCAAGAAGCTCCAATCAACGGTGACAGTTCGTTAAATAAATCGCTGGGACCGTGCGTTACATCGAATGTCTTATTTATCCCATTTGAATTATTAAAAAACTTGGAATCTTCGTATGTTTGGATAACAAATATTTTTTTAAAGAAAGAACTGGATTTCGCGGCATTATTCATTGCACAAGTGACAAACGCCGATCATTCGCTGCTCCATCATTTCGTACGGACGGACAGCAAACTTCGGTTCGAACAAAAGAACTGTCGCGTTCACGAAACGAAATTCCGTCTGAACTCTGCCACTTTTTCAAATGTTTAGAATCGGAGCCCTGATAACCCGGCACTGAGGCGTCTCCCGACGTGTACGAAACGGCGATTCTGATTGGCCTAGAATTCCAGAGTTCTATTGCTTCCCATTTAAATGCTATTGAGAATTTAAAAATTCGGCTAAGTAGCTTTGTTCCGAATATCGTCTAGAATCTGTAGTTGCCGGATGCACGACCTATACTGAATCACCCTGTATATTTTTTTTTGTGTGAGAAAAACGGCAAGGCGTTGCCAAAGGATGTTTTTTTTTGTATGCGAGTGAAATTTTATGTACAGTATGTTTTTTTTTTAATAAAAAGAGGCGATTTTGTTTGAGTATGCCATGAGAATTTGATATAGTTTTCCTGTTGAGTAAGGAAAAAGGCAAGGCGTCGTCGAAAATTTGTTTTGAACATGCGGCGTGAGGCGATAGAAAATTTTAATTTCTACTGGCTCGAGAGCGGCAGTGCCGAGGGAAGGCCATGCTTCGTCGTGCGGCGAAAAGAAAGGACGACGTGTATATACCTGCAAAAAAAAAAAAAAGGAAGGGAGAGATATTTATAAATGATCACATTCAGAATAGGAAAATCATCGAGACTTACACGAGTCTAATAAGAACCTCGAGAAAGACTCGAAGATTTTGGGGGACAATGAGACGTATATTGGGAATTGAAAAGGTTCAAGTGGGGGGAAAAGGATTCTAGAAGATTCGACAAACAAGACACTTGGGAAGGGGAACAAAAACGCGGCAAAAGATCAGTATAAAAGAGCCGTGCTGGGGCCAAGAAAAGGTCTTCTGTTTTCGACCTCCAACCCTGACGCAAGTAGCGAAAGAAGGTATCGGTACGAGCTGAAAAGCAAGGAAGATATCGGAGTAAGGAAAGCGTCAGGGGAAAAAAAGGAGCGAAATAAAAGAGACATATTGGTTGACATTTCACTGCTCATTGCGGCATAAATAGTGAAAAGGCAGCGTTCAATAATCCCGATTAAGGAACGTGTGATTCGGCGCAAGTAGCGAAAGGGAGTCCTAACGGATACCCGATTAAGGAACGTGCCAACTAACGCAAGTAGCGAAAGGGAGATGTGAATGCACTGTAATAACGAAAATGCTGCAATAAAGAGAAAAATGAAAACGAAAGTCTCAGAAAATAATTAAAAGAAAATAGATAAAGAGGAATAGAGAAATTTAAAGCCACCAAGATTCAAAATAAATCCAGCTGACGATAGTCAGAGAACGTCAGAGCTAGGAAATAAATAGAAGAAGAGAAAAGCCTTCGCGCACCGAGAGATAGAGAGAGAGAAACGAACAACACATGGGCAGTGGACGCGAAAGGCCGAGCTGTCGAGATTGACGGATCCGCGAGCGCAACACGTATACAAGCCCACACAAATACAAATGCACATTTAAACACCGCGGCTCACGACACGAAAACACAAATAAACACACACATACAATATCTACCGCGAGTGAACACAATACACACACACATCAACATACAATATCTACTGCGAGCGACACCAAACACACACAAACACACACACACACATACAATATCTACTGCGAGCGACACCAACACACACACAAACACACACACACACACATACACAATATCTGCTGCGAGCGAACACCAATACACACACACGCACACATACAATAATCACACACTAGATACAATATCTACTGCGAGCGACACCAACACACATACATACACACCCACATATAAGATCTGCGAGCGACACAAGCACACACACATATCCAACACACGAAGCAAAGATACACAAACACACACACGCAGTCACACATATGATGCAGCATGAGTTGAGCGAGACTCCACACATACACACAAACACGAATACGCAAGAATCTCGGGCAAGCGAAGCGACCAGCGGCGAATTTAAAATGTACGGGTCGATTCACACCGAATTGTACGAACGTTAGGAACAAAATCATCAATAAATGTACGATTATTTTATGCAAAAAAGGTCTCTACTAATTTACTCCCTAATCGAGTCCCGAACCCAAACAAATTTAATGTAATTAAGGGGTTACCCGTTACACTATATGTATACTCGAAATCGCTTCAACAGCCAAAATAACAATATTTGGAAAATCTGCTGACATCGATTAACGAAATGGGCTATTTTAAATTCTCAAATAATAGTGATGTTATCCCACCGCATGAAGCGCTTCCGAACGCCGTTTTTATTTTCGATGACGTAGCATGTGACAAGCAAGATACAGTACGAGAGTACTTTGCGATGGGGAGACACTCGAGCGTTGATTGTTTCTACCTTTGCCAAACATATGCCAAGATTCCCAAGCATCTTATACGCGACAATGTGAATCTGCTTATTTTATATAAACAACATCGTACAAACTTGTGATTTCAGTACAAACTGAAGATTTTCTGGTGATATGTCAAAAATGGTGGCAACACGAATATGGCTTCATGGTGATTGACAAAGATAGCTCATTGTCCGGTAGTCGATATAGAAATGGATTTAACGAGTTTGCAATACCGTAATGTAGTCAGTCAGAAGAAGATCTTGCATTGGAGAGACACTTCAAGCCAATCACCGAACCTCTCAAGCAGATTGTTGAGCAATCAGCTGCTGTTGAATCTCTTGGGCCGGAAATTGAATCGTTGAGTATGTCGGAAGCAAAGGACCTAGAGAAGGATGTGAAACAAGGAACAAAGCGCACACGTTCGTTATTTCAAGATTCGTTGGTAACTTCTACACCGAATCAGTTGAAACGCAAGCGACGAAAGGAATCTCTGGATGTCACGTCGATGGCTGCTGTACCCTTGCAACCAGCCACCATTGTTGAAGAAGACGTTTTTGAGACTACGCCCGAATCATTCGTGTCTACAGTTCAACGTCAATTACAAACGGCTGAAGGTCAAAATACATTGCGCGAACATTTCGGTCCACTCAGTCAACAATATATTTCATCTATTCTTTCACAAGACAAAAATTCCAGCATGGATTACGTGTATGGCGTCAAATTTACCAATGAAGGAATGATGTTAGGCGATAAGCGTTTTGGTGTGGATAATGATGATAATATATTCATCGATGGCATAAAATACTTGGGAACCCCTGGGCTCTATGAGCTAATCTTCAAGAGAATTCCCGACGATGCAATATACACCGAGGAAGACAAACACAAATACAAAAGTATATTGTTGGCAACAAATGCACATCGATGTGGTAGCAATTTACTCAATCCTGTATTGGGTGACAAAGGCTTCAAGTATAAATATATAATTGGACCATTAACTTTCGATAGAAAAACTGGAAGAGGTATAGAAATACCGCTCGCCATGACGTTAAACAACAACAAAATCGATTACGTGCATTGGAATGATCCCAATGAGTTGGTCGATCGTTTGCGCTTGATGGAAGCTTCACGACACGCGGGTAACAAGGCTCACGACAATGAGATAATGTCGATTATTGAAGAACTTCGCGAAGCGGGTCTCATTATAAATTAACCTATGCATCGATGATAATGATCATTCCTTCATCGCCATTGATACCGAGATGTCGATCAATAAATTCGGATCATCGCTTGGAGCGCAGGATAATTCATACTATCAGTGGACTGGGCTAATATGAAATTATACACGTGATAATGCTTTCTGTCTAACGTCTAGTGGCTTCGATGCAAGATCACGTAAAATACGAGGCGTAGCCCTACCTGAAGGGGATTACGATGCTGCTAATAAACGTTACGTGAAAATAAATATCAAGCTGATAACAGAACGCCTGGATGAATTTGAGAAGAAATTCATCGCAGTAGAGGATACGCTTCGAATAAATATGAACGTTACGTCTAAAACGATTCAGTATGTAACCGACGCTGGAGCTGACACATCGCAGGAAGATTTGTAAAAATCGTCTGGTCAAACACACGATATGCTCGGAGAAGAAAAAACGTCTGAAGAAAAGCAGCTCGTGGAGGAATGACATGCACCAGCAAGAAAAAACTTTCTTCGAAGACATGTCATCGTACGTGGGTATGATAATTTGTGGCAGGCTGACGTAGTCGAAATGCGGCCGTATTCGCGTTTCAACAAAGGCTACAATTACATCCTCACCGTCATCGATGTGTTGAGCAAGTATGCATGGGCCGTACCCTTGAAAAGTAAAACTGGCAACGAAATGGGTACGACGATCGCGAAGATCTTACACGATCATAGCAGATATCCGAAAAATGTTCAGACCGACAAAGGAAGAGAATTTTAGAATGTAAACGTGCAGCGACTCATTGAGAAATACAACATCAATCATTATTCGACGTACTCTATTATGAAGGCCTCGGTCGTCGAACGATTCAATCGCACTCTCAAAAATTCTATGTGGAAAATGTTTACACTCAATGGTAATTACAAGTGGATCGATGCGTTACCGCAACTCGTTATGAAGTACAATGCTCGAAAGCATCGTACTATTGGCATGAGGCCCATCGACGTTACTCCTGCAATCGCGGAGAAACTCTTACCCACCGTATACATCAATGTAAAAATTGCGGCTCCTGCAAGATTCAAAGTCAATGATTTTGTGCGCGTAAGCAAATTCAAGACAATATTTAAAAAAGGTTTCACACCAAATTGGACCACCGAAGTGTTTAAAATCGTCAAGGTGCAGCAAACTTATCCTGTAACGTACCTATTCGAGGACTCAAGTGGAAATCCAATAGCCGGAGGATTCTACCAATACGAACTGCGACGTGTTGCCAATCCAAACATATACCTCGTGGAGAAGATAATACGCAAAAAGGGCAATGATGTTTATGTTAAATGGTTGGGAATGGATAAATCCCAAAACTCGTGGATACACAAAAATAACATATTGTAATAACTTTCATAACGTATAAGAAAAATTCAATAAAGTTTATTTACAATAGGCATACTATTTTATTTATGTTGTAACGGGTTTTCTGGTCCGCACACTTCCGGGCTAGGGCCGCTCCCGAAGCCTACCGGGTGTCCGAGAACCCGCCGGGTGGACGTGGGCGCCAGGTACCGGAGTACCGCCGACCGACGGTCGACTTGTGAATTTTGCCCACCCGCGCGCGGTCCCTTGTTGTTGGGACACCTGGTGTGGAACGGCACGACCCGGGCGGTCCAACTAGCTCTGCTCGCCGGAGGATATGGTAGAGGGGCAGGGTCGAAGGACGAGTGTCAAGGATGACACCGGAAAGGAGGTATCCGCTAAAGTAATCAACACGTGTTAACAGTATGACTGGTATTTGTTTATTGGGCCCGAGACTTGCCAATACGGTGTACAATTCATAACGGGCGCTCGACAAAAATCTCCAACTTCTATCCACGCTTGGATAAGCTACTGGCGCACCGGCGACAATCTAGCGACAATCCGGACTACTCCTAGTTTCAAGGGGAATACCGCCAGGGGCGCTGCATTGGCAGTAGGGTTCCGTCCGAAAGGCGTATGTACTGGTGTAGGCAACGGTGTATAATCATGTCGGTACGCATGTACTAATTCAAAAGAGTGTAGGCAATTGTGTAGGTAATTCGTGTATTCGTGTAGGGAGTGTAGGCAATCGGGTAGATAATCGTGTAGGTGCTCGTGTACTAACTCAAAAGAGCGTAGGGAATGGTGTAGGTGATTCGGATATTAATGTAAAAGGGTGTAGGTAGGTGTGTAGATAATCCGTGTATTAATGTAAAAGGGTGTAGGCAGGTGTGTAGATAATCCGGGTATTAATGTAAAAGAGTGTAGGCAATTGTGTAGGTAATAGTGTATTACGGCAAAAGAGTGTAGATACTTGTGTAGGTAATTCGTGTACTAACTCAAAAGAGCGTAGGTAATTGCGTAGGTAACCGTGTAGGTAATCGTGTATTAATGAAAGCATGTGTAGATAATTGTGTAGGTAATCGTGTATTAATGTAAGAGAGTGCAGATAATTGTGTAGGTAATTCGTGTATTAATCCGAAAGAGTGTAGGTAATTGTGTAGGTAATCGTGTATTAATGTAAAAGGGTGTAAATAATTGTGTAGGTAATCGTGTATTAAGGCTAGAGAGTGTAGATAATTGTGTAGGTAATTCGTGTACTAACTCAAAAGAGCGTAGGTAATTGTGTAGGTAATCGTGTAGGTAAGCGTGTATTAATGAAAGCATGGGTGGATAATTGTGTAGGTAATCGTGTATTAATGTAAAAGAGTGCAGATAATTGTGTAGGTAATTCGTGTATTAATCCGAAGGAGTGTAGGTAATTGGGTAGGTAATCGTGTATTAATGTAAAAGGGTGTAGATAATCGTGTAGGTAATTCGTGTACTAACTCAAAAGAGCGTAGGTAAGTGTGTAGGGAATCGTGTATAGGCCCCGACGACGAAATTCGATTACGTATGGTCGCCGGCTCGGACACCCGATATATCCGCCTCTATTGGCCAAATAATAACCTAGGTGACCGAAAGTCCGAATAATGTCGACTAACTTTCCGGACACCCCGTATATTCACTTGAGATACAAGGTGTTGTGGTTGGTGACCGGAAGTCCGAATAATGTCGACTGGCTTTCCGGGCACCCGATATATTCGCTCGAAATACAACGCCTTATGGTGGTCGACCGGAAGCCCAAATAACATTGATTGACTTTCCGGACACCCGATATGTTCGCTCGAAATACAATGCATTAGGGTAGTCGACCGGAAGTCCAAATAATATCGACTGACTTTCCGGACACCCGGTATATTCGCTCGAAACACAAAGTACGATGGTGGGGGACCGGTGGTCCGAATAACGTCGACCGACTTCCCGGACACCCGATATATTCGCTCGAAATACAATTGTCGCGAGGTCGATAATAATCGAATGAATATTACCAAGGGTTTCGCGCGAGTATAATTCTCGAGTGAGCTGGATTTCGGCAACTCGTAAACAATGCGCGAGAACAAAGGAAACAAAGACAGAAGCTCAAAGGTAAACAAACGGGAGACCACGCGCTCGATGGCCCTGAGCGCGCGGAGAGACTGGACGAGAGATATACGCACGAACTATGTCGTATTACATTTTCCGACTCGAAATAAAATATTACTGTAATTACATAATCTCGCGGAAATTCGTACTTTTCTTTGGGCCAATTTTCGCGGGACCTCAGCAAACATTTTTAATTTAATGCCCTAGGCTTAACGAACGATCACGTTAATTAATGATCGATAACAAGAAAAAAAACAACTCGCTAATTGACGCGATACGCAATAAAATTGACCGGAACTTGACGGAACGACCGAGGATAAGGTACGAGCTCCCTTACAAAATTTACTGATAGAACCGGAACTTCCCCAGAGGCGGAAATCCGGGAACAAACGCGACTTCATCGCCGAAAAACTCCCGCGAGTTCCGGGCCTCTGGAGGCACGAAATTTTCCTCCATGGGGCAACCCGTCGCCACTTGGCGCAATTAATAAACGTAAAATGAAAAGAGCCCAAATTTAGCGCTCGTACCTTAAGAACGTAGGGAGACGAGAGAGATCGGGCTCACCGCTGAAGAGTCGCAGCACGGAGAATCTCGTTGCCTATATCGGGAGGGTCCCGGCTCGCAGTCGATCGGCGGTAAGGCTCGGCTGCTTCGAGTGACGCGGCTGGGCTCGTGGACTCCGAAATCGTGACTACCGAAATCGCCGCGCTCTCGCGGTGCTCCCGGCTCTCGCGTGCCCCACTCACGCGCCCCTCTCCTCTTTTCACGCGCTCACGTGTGATCGCGTTAATCTCCGTCTAGGAGATTTTCCCCTATTTCCCTCAGATGCCACGGCCACGGCCCGCTCTACCGCGCCTCCCCGCGTGTACGCGACTGTCCTCGCAGCGAATAATTGACTGCCCCTCGAACCTCTTCCCCTAGGAACCGAGGCGGGACCTCGAACGCGGGGGGAGGCCTCCCTCGCATTTCCCCAGCGTCCTGGGAATAGCGGTGGGCCCACGCGATATACCACCACGTGAACTACACCCCCGGTCGCCGATCCACCGCCCCGACCCCCTTCGACGGGGCGCCGGTCTTACGCGGTCCATGAGGCCCGAGGGGACAGTAGGGATGGTTCCACTCCGGGTTGCTGAGTCGAGAGGGACGGGCGACACGGTAAACTTGGCCTTATTCCGGCGTCTCCTCGGGCATCCAATCCGCGAGCACTGTTGTCCGACGCTCGCCTGCCTCTGAGTGGAGGCGCGTGCGTGTCCTCGTGGACGAACCCGCGCGAAGTTTCGCGGACCGCGAAACCGGAAGCCGGGACATCTCGGGTATCGATAATGCGTTACTTCGGGGTAATATGGACGCGCGAGCGATCGTTCCCTGCTACATCCTTCCGTCATCCATACTAACCGTCCTAAAAAAACCGTCCCAAAAATTTTATTTACAGGTTACCAATTTCGTCCATTCCTCCGCGGCTCACGAGCCGGTAGGTAAACACACAGGTAAGACGTGGCGGTTTCCGGAATAAAAGTACAAAAAAAAAGTATAATATTCCGCCACGCCGTGAGTCGACGATTTCGGAGCCACCCAGAAACGAACCAGGACGCCTCAGGGTCGTAAACCCGACCCACTGGTCGACACCGTTTAAAAATGGTCGTGACCCCTTAATTTGTCACGTCACAATGTATACATTCACCATTCCTTATAAAAATAAGTTATTATTTCCTGTAAACATTAACATACTCGCATTATATATAACATGAATATTTTCCAATATATATCAAATTTACATTACTACATTCATTATATCTATCCATTTTTATTTTATAACAATATATACAATGTAGCCTAACAAACGCATTTACAATGCTATTTTATAATGACCCCAGCGTAGAGTGTCCGTACTTTTCGGCACGATATACCGCTTGTCATCGTGTGGACTTAGAGCAATTTTTGACTCTGAAATAGTCTAAACTTCGTGCAGCTTCGATCTTATCCAAGACTAGTGACGAGTCATCTCAATTTCTTCCCGTAAACAGCGAGTGTAGTCATTGAAATTTATTGGTCGCGCGACGACATTACTTTTCACACCTTTCACCTTTTTCGTGTCTTTTTTACCATCGACTCGCAAAGCGTACATTTTTGCTCTTAATCCCACAAATTCCGTCATTACCATACCATTATTTTCATCTTTCATGAGACCGGGCACTTTCTTGTTGACTAACGGTAAACCGTACACGTTTTCCATCGGGTAATCGCTCGTATCAAATTTGTCAATGTTACGCTTTATATCGTCGTAAACGTCGTCAGACTTGATGTGGTATATGAGACCAGCGGTGTCGGTAAACATGACCTTGCAGTTTTGCTGATACAGCGGAATCATGAATTCGTAGTGAATCTCATATAAACATGTTTTCGAAATGTCGAGTATACACATACCCACATAAATCGGCTTGTTAAATTTAACCTCCAGATTTCGCAACTCGACGGCAATAAGATTTTCCGAAAAGATATTTCGACTGTGAAATTTTGGTTTAGCGATCATTGCCTCTGCGCCATACCGTCCCTCCCACTTTGTTACAAGTTTCACGTCTACACGGTTTCGCACGTTCTCCATCGTTTTGCCAAATACTGCATTGTTCATTAATTTGTACAAATTTTTCTCGAAATCATTTGTAGCACGTGTGCGAAAGTGCGTGTTCAATTCGATGTATGGACGCAACCAGGGGGATTGAGTGAATTTCAAAATTCGGTGTATTTTCGCTCCTTTAAGTCCATGGCGCATACACTGCTGCAAATTACGATAGTGTATCACGTAACGCTTCTTATCGCATACGGTTGCGAGCAATTTCTCTTGGCGCTTGCCAGGTGGTTTGTCGCGTGTCGAACATAACGGAAGGTCACTGTGCGAATCAGGCAAACGTTGCGGCTATTCAAGATCGACTTCGAGAACGTAGCCTATAGGCGAATCTAGCACTATGGATAATACGTTAAAATTCGATGTGTCGTCGATCCACTGAAAATCAGCATAAGGCAAAGGTTGACACATTGCCCATCCATACAAGTTGTTCACATCGAAGTACATCAGGTATGATGATGATTTCAATGGATCGTACGATTGCATGTACTTGTTATTAGCATGTGCATATCTGTTTGAACATTGGCTCAAACCTCCGAGTATACCTCGCTCGATGAAAAAAATCATGTCGATGTCGGTCAATAATTCAAACGTAATGTGCGTATATTTCAACATGGCGTCCCAAGTATATCCGGGAAGAGTGTAATAACACGCCGGATGAAGCCCATAACTTTCAATACACGTATCACGGAAATTTTCGAAAATATCTGCTAATAACAAGACATCCGTCTTCAAATACAAATCGCTATATTCACCAAGCATTTAAATGGAAACCGCTCCCAGACATTCTCAGCGTGAACGTACTCGCTCGCGCTGATCGTTTCCCCGGTCAAGGAACTGTAAAATGAGTCGCGCGGCGGCAAACACGTATCTTCCAATCTGCTGACATGGTCAATGTATTCGTACGGGAAGACACCTTTTCGTGTTACTAATGTAAATCATGCATCGGTAGGCCATGAAATTGTGAACGTAAAATTTTCAGTTTGTCCGTCGTTAAAAATGATGCCAATTTCTCAAGACTTGTGGTTAGAAATTTATATGAATCGATGAAGCGTAATTTATTTTGGTTTTTTGGCCCTTCGGTAGTAGTTTGAACAGTTTTCGTGAACGAAATATATTTTTCTTTTGTTATTGGAAGCATGTAAGTTTTTCCTTCGAAGGCGGTGGCCACTTCCCTGATTATACAATGCGCATCATAGCCAGACAAATTGTGAAAAACTACGGGGATGAAAAATGATTGCTTGAAATTTAGATTGCAATTCGAATGGGCGGGGCCTCTGTAACGCCCAGTTAAATGACAATGATCGCGAACTCGTGTATCGGTTTGTGCAAAATCTTCTTCACATATGTGACGCTTTATCGCGCTTCGAAATTCAAGCTCCTCGTCGGTTGTTAACTGTACCATGGGGATATTTGAAGATAAAATATCTTTTACATGCAAAGCTGCACTTTTTAGTTCTTCGACGAACCATGCAATGCAATCGCTACTACGGTGCGATTCATATCTGCATAACGATTGATCGTATGAACAATGTACGTAGTATGCGATACTAGAAACCTCGTGGTGTTGGTACTTGTTTAGTTCATTCGTTTTCGCAAGAACGCACTCAAGATCGGCGTACATTACGAATGGAAGTCGCTCCTTATGATTGAAGTTTTTAAAAGTGAGCTACTTCTTCGCATCGTTCGGTAGACGGACAGCACACTCGTTGATCTGGCCACAGTCCGCAGTGTGCCCTTGCAATTTTTGCTCCGAATGAAAGTAGTGTAGACATCTGCGAAAATGAACAAAAAAATCAGTTTCGAACTAATTGTTTTAATACATTAAATCATATCAAATCTACGTACCTATCACAGATATATTTCTGTCCATCGTGTTTAGTCAACCGTGAGCTGACGAGCCTTCATAAATTCTTGATCCATGCGAAATGTCCAACGATGTTTTGCTGCAGATCTTCCAAGTAGAGCAAATTGACATGCTTTGCTCTCTTTCGCTCACTCACGCGAATTGGAAGAGTGCTGTCGTTCTCAATGGTGTATACATTGATTGAAATGTCATTACGAATTGCAAATTTTTTAAATTGATTCATAGTCATTGGAAACTCAATGTCTTGAACATTTAGTACTGTCGAGTAGTGCGGGTATGAAGATTCACGCGCACTGTTGCGTTGGGCTGGATGAAGAGCAGCAACTACGGACCATGCGAAACATGCATGATCACTTGATTTCCCATTAACGACTGCTCTTTTCAGCATTATCGACCGCGATAACATTATGTTGGATCCCGCACGAATTGAATTATATTTATTTATATTCATAGTCAAGTTATATATTCGTGACAATGCCCACCCGCTGTCGCGTTCCTGAAACTTTTCGAGTGATGTCGAAATGGGCTCAATAACTCATTGATCGTACCACTCGCGTAAATCAGACGTATTGAAAAGTTCATAGTTTTTAGTATTAATGCTTTTATTTGCACGCTTGTCACCCACCACAAATTCGCCGTGAAAGCACGACATCACTAGCGTCTTTGAGAAATTGTTGAGGTTCGATGTGGTTGTGATTTATGACTACACCAGTCAAGATACGACCCTCGAATGCCGTATCAATTTCTCGCCATATGAATCCATGATTGTTATGTCCAGTACCCGTGTGTATAAAACGCTGACGCACCGAATTCTTGAAGCCTTCAAGTCGCGCAATTTGGGCTACCAACGATTGACGATTTCCAATCGATAATCGCGGTCGTTTAATTCGACTTTGTTCTTCTAACGACTCGATATACGCGTCACATCGTTGTTCCCACACAATGGACTCTTCGACCAAACCAATCCCCTTGCTTGAACTTTTGCTTGATTTTTTTCAATATTATCCGTCATGTCTCTGCGTGAGGCACTCCGCGATCTCGGAAATTCAAACATGGACTGAAAGTGTGTACCTCTCAATCACGATTTATATTCCATTTCTATAACAACTGCATCCTTGGTGCCGTGTGCACTTTTTCGTTATATATTTTTCTACAGACTTTATGATTTTGCTAACATGAACTTCTTCGTCGGGATTCACGAACCGCTCGCAGAATCCATCGCATAATTTTATTCTTACGTGAATATCTCAGGCATTTTGACCTTGAGATGGCACGTGATGCTGAATCAACATTTTTAACGGTGCTTTTTTTCCTATGTACGCTAAAAGTGTGTACCTCTCAATCACGATTTATATTCCATTTCTATAGCAGCTGCATCCTTGGTGCCGTGTGCATTTGATCATTATACATTTTTCTACAGACTTTTAGATTTTTGCTGACATCAACTTTTTCGACGAGATCCGCGAAGCGCTTGCAATATCATTCGCATAATGTTATTCTTTTGCGAATGTCCCAGGCATTTTCGCCTTGAGATGCAATAGATGTTCGAAGACGTGCGCGGCGGTTTGTTTGGGATTTCACCCAAACAAACCCAATCGCTTTAACCGTTGAATGTCTAAAGTGTATATGTCTTTATACATGCAGATGAGTCGCTCTATCTCACACGCATGCGATGCGGTCGCTCCATCTCTCTGTTGTATCCCCAGCTCGAGAACCCGGGATGGGTATTTTAGGATCGTTGCGAAATTAAGAGTTGGAACTCAAGTTCGATGAATAGGAATATAAGTTTATTACTGGGCTGGTCTTATAATTGAATTTACAGTGTGTCGGTCGTACCTTAGGACCGAACCGTTCAAAAGCCAACCAAGGACTGTCTGTTCCCTGGTGTCTTCTCTTAATTGTCGACTCTGATTGTCGTAATTTGCCACAGATCAAGCATCATAAGATGCTTGGTCAGGATGTGTCGCAAAGTGTCGTTTTGACGTTTGCATTTTGGCGAAAGTGTAACTCTCGCAAGGAGGGCAATAAAGTGTCACTCTCGCAAGGAGGGCAACAAAGTGGAACTCTCGCAGTTGCGCAAATACTTGTTGTATTGCACAAGTTTGCGGACACAACATCCCTCCCCTTTAAAAGATCAAATCTCTCCTGGGATTTGTTTTGCATTAATGGTTGGTCCTTCGGTTTACAAATCTTTATCCATGTTCCCGTGTGATTATCCCATATATATCGTTATTATTTTTTCTTAAAATAATTCTCGGATAATTATAATACATTTTTTTTTTCAATACATTTTTCGTATGATCATTTTACACGGAACTCGTTGTTGCTGTGTTTCGCTTGATTTTTAGTGTCAATTTGGGCACGGGCAGCTTTCTTTTTGCTGACTGTGCTTCGCTTGGTTGCGCCGGGTCGGCGCTGTTGTGGTCCTCGTTGCGGACTGGTTTCCTTGCGCGCTTTATGCGGTAATAGCATACATAGGCTATTCCGAGTATTATCGGCGCGATTGTGCTTAGCGAATAGTTACCTATTATATGTTTATATGTGTTTGAATCGCTTGACTCTTTGTTTAACTTAATCTTTATGTTTTTTACGCGTTCGCTGATCCTGTTTAATTCTTTTGGATCGTTTATGATTTCGTGCGGTAATACAATTTTTGTCGATGTATGATCGAGTATGTTCATATCTGTAGACAAAAATGATAAATTATATTGCGGTAGGAAATCGGCGTATACGTTCTGTCTTATTTCGCCGACGGTTTCTAGTCTAAAACTAGGGGCGGTGACGGAACATTTTCCGTCCAAAGCCAGAGTCCCTGCACCCGTAAGGGTCGCGTGCGCGGTTGGTTGTTTTCCGCAATGGATGAGAAGCGTTTCGGGCTCCGGTGCGACGTATAGCCACCTACCATGGCGTTCTAACGCAATAATTAGAGTGTTATTTATCTGAGCAATTCTTTGGTCGCAATTCGCATTTTTATCTTTAGGTGCAATGTACAATGCCACCTCGCACGATGCGCAAGTATGAGCGGGACGCGCCGCTTGCTTTGGCGGGCAATAATAATGTGACTCTACGGCCTTACAATTTTCTAAATCATTTTTTGTTATGTGTAAACAAGATTCTCTTGTGGCTTCGACCGCGACAAGGTCATTCTTTATTTCTACAAATTAATAACTATGATTTTTTATTTTGGCAGGCAGAGGATAGGCTTTGCTTATTTTATATTCCTCAGTGCCAATTAACGGTATTTTTATTACAAGTACAATGTACGTTTTCGTACTATACGCGCCTACTTCTGACAACTCCAATAATGTTGGCATTTGCGCGTAGTTTATCGCGGTAGGGAACGTATGCCCTATTGGCAAATTGGGTAAAGCGTCAGTCAAATAATTTGTCAATTGTCTTGGAGATAGTATGCTTGGGATGACCATTCCTCTCGTGAGTCCTATTAAAAAATTAACTATTTGTCGTACGTCATTCAGTAATGATTCTACGATGAGGCTTACAGCCGCTATTCGTTCATCCAATTGCTGTCGGGTGTTTTGGTCGTTGTACTGGTTGACCACCCGTTGTTCGATCTGTTTCACGAGAGCTTGTAGCACCTTCTGATTATCTTCCAAACGGTTTGATGATTGATTAAAAAGGTCTATTGTTGAGTTCAAAATTTGCACATTTCCCTTTAAGGCGTCTTCTACTGTTTTTTGCTTTTTATTTATTTTTTTTATTTCGTTGCTGATTTCGGATGCGTCTTGTGCATCCATATTTCCTGTGATTGCTTTTATTATTCCCCCTAATCCGTCTATCAAGCCTCGTCGATAACGAATTTTTTTAATTCCTGTTATGTCGTATGCGGCTTGTAGTTCGTTGTTGATTTTATCGACCATGCGAGTCGTTGTTTTTGTCGCCATATGACAGAGTAGGTTGGCCCGCAGGTCTTGAGCGCATAGGTCTACTATTTTCTTCATAGCTTTTGTGATCTGCGCTTCCTGTTCCGTTATTCCATTTAGATCCATTTTTACCGCTAGTTTCCACACGTCGCGGGTTATTGACATGGTCCCGATTTCCTCATAAAAAATTCCGGGTGAGACCGTAAACTTTTCTATCCGGTATGATTTTTCCGGCGTATCAGCTTCACCTGAGCTCGACCCTGGGGCCAGAGATAGTAACCTGCGAAAATGATTCGCGTGGTTAGATACTTCGGACCTGTCCCCCCTTTTTTTTTGAATAGGGAATTTCTATAGATGTACATATAAGCCTATTATTTTATCTTTAGAATTCTTTAATTCTTTTCATTGAAGACTTTCGATTCGGGCTCGTTGCTGAGTCCTGAGTTTATTGCTCTTCCTTTTCTGCAATTCTGCGTTTTCGTGCTTTGATCGGGTCGCTCGTTCAGTGCTCGAACGGCGACGTTTCAGTGTTACTTCGACTTTCGACAGGAAACAACTATTTATCGGTAAGTTTTTATACTTCTTTGCTTTCTTTTCATACCTTTTTTGCACGACTATTTTATTGTAATTTTACTTTTCTTCCCCTTTTTTCAGATAATTATTATGGACTACTCCCGGTATGAGGGTGAAACGGTAGTCTTCGGGGCTGAGGAGGATGGCCTGGAATTTGTTGTTGTGAGTAGAGCCCCTCTCCCTTTTTTTGAAAATGTCTTCCTATTGATGTATTTTCTTTTGTTTCTTTTTCCTTTCAGACCGCTCGGACTCCGAAACGGACGCGTCCCTCCTCGAAAGGGTGGTGGCGGCGGCTGTTTATCCAGCACGCTGTCGGAGTTCGCCGCCGTCGCGCCCAGGTCCGGGCCAATTTACAAAAACTCTGGGCCGAGGACCCTGAGAGTGTGGAGGCCATGGAGTGGGGCTGGGAGCCGGCCGACTTATTCGGGTTATGCCGGCTCTTTTATGACAGCCTGGAGGAGGGTTGGTGGCTCAGTCGGCCCACCATGTGGTGGCTGCCAGCCCTCATTCCCACCCCGGGTTGGAACCGGACCCCATTTGGGTGTTCGGTTGATACGACGATGAATGAAAAATACGTATAATATAGACATATGTAACAATATATTTCCTTTCTTTATTTTTAAATATGTGTTCGCATTGTGCATTTTATTTTTCCCTTCCTCTTTTCAGGGCGTCTTGCGGGAGAACCTCTGTGGCCTCCCTCTATTAATCATTATTCTCTTTTTTTTTTTTGATGACGGGGCTTCGTGCGGCCGACCCGCGGCCCCCTCCCTTTCTCCGCCCACCCGCTGGCCGTCGAGATGGCTAGTGGGTGATATATTTTTTTAGGCGGTTCGCGTGTACGCGTGTTTCTTTGCGTCCGCGGCCGATACGGTAGGTTCGCCTGCCTCTCGGCTTCGGACCGTGTAAGGCCCTACCAATTTCGGGGTAAGTTTGGCCGATCTGCCCCTCCTCACGGTCTCGTCGTCGAGGAGGACTTTATCACCCGGGCGGTACTCTACTTTACCGGCCGTGTGATCGTAATGATGCTTCGATTTCTCCTTTCCTTTTTTCAGCTTTTGTTGTGCCTGTTGCCATGACGCCCTCAGGCGTTCACGTAATTCTGCTGCATAGTCGTCGTATGAATATGTTGCTCTCGGTATTTCTCGCAACGCGGTCGGTAATTTAGCCTCTTTACCGAATACCAATTCATACGGCGTAATACCTGTAGCCGTGTGTGGCGTGGTATTTTATGTGAACATGGCGTATGGTATCCATTCGTCCCAGTCCCTTTGATCCTCACGTACAAAATTTTTCAGGTATTCCGCAAGGGTCCTGTGGGATCTTTCCAGGGCTCCATTCGATTGTGGATGGTATGCCGTGGTTTGCAACTTTTTTATTTGTAGGAGATCACACATTTCTTTAAATATGTTGCTTAGAAAATTTGTGCCTTGATCCGAAAGAATTTCGGACGGGGCACCCAATTTACAAATGATTTCCGTTACGAGGGCCTTTGCTACCGTTTTGGCTTCTTGGTTTTCTAACGGAATTGCTGCACTATATTTTGTTAATAAATCCTGGAAAGTCAGGATGTATTTGTTGCCTTTTCCTGTAACAGTCAAGGGACCTACAATATCGACAGCACATTTTTCGAACGCTCGGCCCGGTGTGTCTGTTATGACCATCGGTACCTTCGCATTTTTTCCTGATTTATTTCGCTGACATTTGTCGCACTCCTGAATGTGTGCGGTGACGTCTCGTTTCATTCCTGGCCACACATACTGTTGTCGTATTCGCTGCAGCGTCCGTGTGATGCCTTGGTGCCCACCTAGAGGGGCATCGTGATATTCCTGCATTATCTGCTCTCGGTCTTCCTTGCTGGGAGTGCATACGCCAATGCTGCCGTTTTCTTCGTCGCTCGCGCTCGTGCTCGAGCATCGCGACTCTTTTAACTCACGGGGAGATTCCCCCTGTGCCGCGCTTCCCCAGGCGGCTTCTCCTCCACGTGCTGCCTCGTAGCACGGAGAGTTGTATTCTCGGCCTCTCCGCTTCGTGCGGATATTCGTAGCGCTGTCCTTCTTTTTGCGCTCTCTTTCCCGAGCGCTCTTGCTCGGGTCGCCACTGTCCGAATCCATACTGTCGGACTCGGTCTCTTCCCTCTCACTTGCGTAACTGCTGGCGGCCATACTGTCTTCCTTTATTATTTCTCTCGCGCGGCCGCGCGGAGTCTTCTCTCTTTCTCTATTTAATTTTTCTTGCTCACTTTTGCCTGTTGCTATCACTCTTTCTTTATCTTCTGTCTCTGTCGCGCTACCGCATTTCCTTATATTTTTTCCTTTATTATTTTTCTCTGTTTCACTACCGCGCTTTTGTGTAATTTTTTCTCTCTCTTGTGCTTGAGCTCGTGTCAAGGCATATATGCGGCTTAACGCATCTGCGTTTGTGTTTGATTTTCCCGTTTTATATTGGATCTTATAGTTATATTCCTCCAATTTTATTCGCCATCTCATAAGCCTTGATCCTGGATCCTTTACGCTGAATAACCATGTCAATGGTTTGTGATCCGTAATTATGGTGAATTTTGTGCCATAAATATACGGTCGAAATTGATGTACTGCCCATACGATTGCAAGCAGTTCCTTCTCTGTAGTCGAATAATTAGTTTCGGCTTTGTTGAGAGTTCGGCTTGCATAGCATATAGGTAAATCCTCTCCAATTTTCCCTTGAGACAGGATTGCACCAATTGCCCTATCCGAGGCATCCGTGGTCACGATAAACGGTTTCGTGAAATCGGGATACTGGAGTATGGGCGCCGTGATCAGGGCTTCCCTTAAACGGTCAAATGAGCTTTGGCATAATTCGGACCATTCGAATTTCACACCCTTTTTGATCAAATTCGTCATTGGTTTAGCGATCTTGGAAAAATCTTTAATGAATCGGCGGTAGTACCCGGCTAGTCCCAGGAATGATTGTATTTCTTTTACATTTCTCGGTATTGGGAAATTTTTTACCGCTTTTAGTTTTTCAGGGTCAGGTTTCACACCGACTTCTGTTATAATATGACCGAGATATTGCGTTTCCTTTCGCATAAATTCGCATTTCTTGGGTTGTATTTTTAAATTAGCCTCTCTTAGCCGCGTCAGCACTTCACGTAACCGCTTGTCGTGCTCGGCAAGTGAGGCTCCGTGTATGACAATATCGTCCAAATATACGTAGCATTTTAGGCCCTGCAAACCGGCCAATACTGCGTCCATTAATCTTTGGAACGTAGGAGGTGCATTTTTTAAACCAAATGGCATTCGATTATACTCGTAATGCCCTAGCGTCGTTGAAAAAGCCGTTTTCGGTTTATCTTCCTCTGCCATTGGGATTTGATGAAATCCCGAAACGAGGTCAAGGGTCGTGAAGTATTTTGCCTTTCCCAACTGGTCCAGTATCTCTGCGATATTGGGCAGTGGGTAAGAGTCGCCTTCTGTAGCCTCGTTTAATTTCCGGAAGTCAACGACCACCCTTTTTTGGACTATTCCGTCCGCATCTGGTTTTTTCGGCACGACGAGCAAAGGGGCATTCCATGGGCTCGTGCTGGGGCGGATTATATCCTCATCTAGCATTTTTTGTGCCTGTCGTTGAATTTCTTTTTTGTGCTCCTCCGGCAGTCGATAAGGTCGCACCTTTATCGGCATTACCCCGTCCTTGAGCGGTATCCGATGCTCGACTGCTTTCGTACAACCTAGTAGTTCTCCTTCGAGATGAAATACGTCGGGGAATTCCTCGCAGATTTCTCGCAAAATTTCTTCTTCTTCTGTGTTTAAATGCGAGTTCCCCTTAACCTCGCGTCATAATTTTTCCATCCTTTTCTTTCGTATTTCCGCGTTTTTTCCGGCGTCTTCTTGAGTTTCCTCTTCTTTCTTCTGTTTGTCACAGTTTTCTTTTCCCAGGCTAACCTTGTCGATTTCCATTTTTTCCAGCTCGACCGTAGGTCTTTTAATAATTTGCTCTTTCTCGAGCACATTCATTATTATTACAGGGCAAGTGTTTGCCTCTGCCTTCACGATGGCCTTTCCCATCGTGATTCCCTTTTGGATTTTTTGTTCCCTTGTAAATCCTTGGCCTTTTTCCTTCGTCCTCGCCTGCACAATACATTCTGAGCGGGCGGGTATTTTTAAATATTTTGTGCCGTGTACAAACGGTATTCTGTGCCCTCGAATTTCTATCATTTTTCCTTCTAGTATGTTTATTCCCTTTTCGACTATACAGTCCATTCCAAGGAGTCCGTCTACTGCTAACGGTACTTCCTTGCCGACCACGTGGAACTTGTGCGTTATCGCAGCGGCCGGGGTGTCCAGTTTTAACTCAGCTGTGCAGAGCGTGCGAAACGCCTTGCCCCCGAGGCCGTGAAGTTCTATTATCTCGTCCTCGATGGGTGTTTCCGGATCCAGCTCATTCACCTTTACTATGCTGCACTGGGCCCCTGTGTCACAACGGAGCGTCAGCATTTTGTCGCGAGCCTGCTTTGACGTTATATGTAGGTCACTGGCGTATACTCGCGGCAGCTGAGCGCTGACGTGGTACATTTTTCTCGGCGCCTTGTCATTGTGTACATATGGCTTTCCGAGTAGAATGTCCATTATTCTTCTTTGCGAATATTTTTTCTCGTTCACTTGAACGCATTTTGTTTCTTTCTCTATTGAGAGAACGCCGACTGCTAATGAACTGACTGTTCTTTTGGGCGCATTTTCTTGGTTTTTTTCATTTGGCCTATACTCATTTTGTTTTCTTGGGAACTTATTGTTTGGTGCGTAATTGTAACGCTTCTGCTGGTAACTCGGGCCTTGCCATCCTGGCCGTCGTCTACAGTCGTTGTATCTGTGACCCGGTTTTTTGCAATAATTGCAAATTATTTCTGCTTGATTTATTGTTTTCGTTGGCACTGGCAAGCTATAACGCGCTTGTGTTTGCGCCTGATGCGACGCGGGCCTTTGAAACGGGAACGATTTTCGCCCCTCGTGGGCGTGTGACGGCGCGGACTGTCCACTACTGTGGGAAACGCTCTTCGCGATAGTTTTTGTTCCTTCGACCGATTTTTCCTCTTCGATTGCTCCGCGGATTGCTTCTCCTAGATCGTGGTACCCGCGTGACCTGACCATTATCTGCAGGTCCTTGCGAAGTCCGTGTTCGAAATTGTTTAGGGCAAAATGCCTAATTAGCTGTTCGATTGCTTGTCTACCAATTTCGGAATGGACCATGGGCGTGCAACCCTTGATTAAATCCATCATTATAGATTCGACGCGGTTTGCGTAAGCTTGTACAGTCTCGTCATGTTTTTGTCTACAGGAATTGAATTCGATTTGTAGCGCAGGGACTGTTCGCTTCGCCTCGTACAGTGATTTTAATAACGTCAGCAAATCGTCGAACGTCTCTATGTTTTTGTAACGCAGGTCCGCCGCGGCTTTGCCTTGTAATTTGAGATGCAATATAGCTTGTAATAAATCCGCGACATTTTCGGGACGGACTCGAGTTGACGCGTATTTTATTGCTCGTATAAAATCTGTAACGGCTTCCGGTTTTGATGCGTCGAATACGGGGATGCTCATTCGAGCCTCTTTCATTGACATATAGTCATCGTGTTCGGCCATTGTTACTGTCCGTTGGTTTAATAGCGTAAAATCTTGGTGATTTAATTCGCGATTTCTTTCGGTTTCAACGGGATTAAATGCTTCGTCAGCACTGGACGACGCGTCTGACGAATTGTGTTCCGAAGGCTGATTATGCTGACGCTTCGGATTTAAATATTTCGCGTACGTTACGGGAGTCAAATCTAGTTTTTCGGTGCTTGGATTTTCCCTACGACGCTTTCGGCCTAAATCACTCTCACCGTCGTAACTTACGACAGTGTTAAAAAACGAATCTAACGATCGCGATAGTTCGTCTCTCCCGGGCAATCGATACCGGTCTGCTTTTTCTTCGTCCGACATAGACGAATTCTCTGGCTTTGGAGGAGTTTACTTAATAAATGTTCCGTCACTTACAGGTAGATGATCGCAAGATGCATGCTGATAGATGATCTTCTGATCGTCCTGGTCTTCGTTCCTTCGTTTCGTACTCTGCTTCTGGGTACGATTTTTCTAATTATTGAGTCCTTCTTCCGTTGATCCTCGGGATCCGGGTTTTCTGGGATTGGCTCTGCTTGGCTGTAGCCTTTCCTCTGGATTCCTCTTCCGACTCGGTCGGGATGTCTCACTCCAGCACACGAGTTGACTCGGTCACTCGCTTAAGGTGCTTGGGTGGTTGTTGTGCGTGTCCACACACAAGGAACGAACTTTTCGGCAGATCCCACCGCTGCCACCAATGTTGTATCCCCAGCTCGAGAACCCGGGATGGGTATTTTGGGATCGCTGCGAAATTAAGAGTTGGAACTCAAGTTCGTTGAATAGGAATATAAGTTTATTACTGGGCTGGTCTTATAATTGAATTTACAGTGTGTCGGTCGTACCTTAGGACCGAACCGTTCAAAAGCCAACCAAGGACTGTCTGTTCCCTGGTGTCTTCTCTTAATTGTCGACTCTGATTGTCGTAATTTGCCCCAGATCAAGCATCATAAGATGCTTGGTCAGGATGTGTCGGAAAGTGTCGTTTTGACGTTTGCATTTTGGCGAAAGTGTAACTCTCGCAAGGAGGGCAATAAAGTGTCACTCTCGCAAGGAGGGCGACAAAGTGGAACTCTCGCAGTTGCGCAAATACTTGTTGTATTGCACAAGTTTGCGGACACAACATCTCATTCTCGCTCTCTCTCACTGAACTCGAGTTCACTGCGGCTCGAGTGAACACCAGCGGAGCACCTGCCCTGCCACAGAGACTCCAAAGTGCGTGAATTGTACGCGGAGTAAGCGGAAGGATGTGGCGCATACCGCTCGGAGCAAGCTGTGCCCGGAGTACGTCCGAAACGTCGGGCTGTACCGGGCACGACTTTACCCCGGCTAGAACGACTTCTGGACTTGGACATGTGTGCGGCGAAGTGCTGCGATGTGTTTTGTGTCATGACTGCTCCTGGCTTCGGCCAGCGAACGAGACGGTTTTTTTGCCTTTGAGCGTTTTTGCGACTGTAAACATTTGTGATATTTTTGTGCGTCGAATCGTCAAGTGTCTTAGTGTTTTCCGTTCTACGTCGAAGACAATAGACTGTGTGCGAGGGGTGAGTTCACAACCTCACGTTGTGACTCTTTCGACAGGAGGGTTTCCGCAGTCTGACTCCCGCGGGAGGAGGCCTGTGGGAACTTCGGTGAGTGGCGACACCGCCGTTCCAACTGGCCTACCACGGCCGTCGGGGCGGGACCTGCAAAGTGTAGTGGCACGATTATGTGCCACGAAGACCCCACCAGTGATCTGAACTGGTACCATGGGGGCTGGGGAGCCAGCGGCGAGTAGTCGGCCCAGCCATTGAGGTTGGACTCGTGGGGGCAGTGGTTAGGCCGCATGCTGGTTAGGAACCGTTAGTGGTTCCGACGTGTGAGTTGCGCTCCACCAACTCGGGCAACAGCCTGCAGAGCTGTTAGAGTGTTGGAAAGTCACTCGGCGCGACCGCTCGTGTGCTGAGCCCGCATTCTCAGATGCAAACCGGTAGGCACCGTTTTTCGGTGCTGCGTCGGTCGGGTGTGATCCCGACCCCGCGCACTTGGGTGCCATGTCGTCGGCCGAGAGGCGGAGACGGCACGTAAAATGCAAAAGGTGATTTAGTGTCCCTATCGACTGTAGCGTAAGCCCTAGTGGCGAGGAAGCACAAGTTGGACCATTGCGATGGTTCTGCCTTCACAATAAATGTCCCTATCTACTGGGCTCCAAGTTCTTAAGGGGGGATTGTCTTTTTTTTCGCAAAATTTACCGCTTTCTGGGAATTTTTTTGTGAAGGAAGTATACAACGAAAAACTTGTGAAACTTGGCATATAGTTTTATTGATCTGTTTACTACATACAAAATTTTTTTTAAACAATTTCATCAAAAAATCCCCCCTTAAACGCGTTTTTCTCGAAACAGCTTTTTCACAACTGGTGTGCACGATTTCTCAAAAACTATTCAACCGATTGCCTTCAAATTTGGACAGAATGCTCAGCTGACATCCTTTTATCGTTTGATGAAGCAAAAAAGCAATACGTTTAATAGTTTTTTATTTATAACAAAAAATCGATCAATTTTTTTCGAAAAATCGATACTTCAAGTTCAAAACGTCACCAAATCGTCAATTTTTTTTCCCTTCATCGAACGATAGCTATATGTGTCTAAAGTAAAATGCTTTTTGGGTTTTTGTTGCAGGATGAACGTGAAGGCTGTAATCGTGCACACCATCAAAAAAGGACTATCGCGCGTCGAGGGGGGTGGGAGGCGGATTTTTTGATGAAATTGTTTAAACATTTTTTTGTATGTAGTCAACAGATCTATAAAACTATATGCCAAGTTTCACAAGTTTTCCGTTGTATACTTTCTTCACAAAAAAATTCCCAAAAAGCGGTAAATTTTGCGAAAAAAAAGACAATCCCCCCTTAAGGGGGAAACTTTGACTTTCCCTTCTTGAGAACAAGTGCCTAGCGCAAACCTCCTCGTTGTGGAGCTCGTCAACGGCGCTGTTTCCGCGGCGGCGGCTAATTGCGCAGGCTATTCGGGGCCAACGTCACTCCCGCCCCGGAGTTGATCCGGGGCGAGGTGCATGGGGGTTTCCATTGTTCCCCTCAAGGGGGTGCGGCGTCGTGAATGGCCTCTCCCGCTCGCCTCGGCGGCGGGTGCCGGGCTGGGTGATGGGGCGTGCATCTGATACATGCTGCGGAATGCCAAATCGGATGCACCCCTTTGAGCAGGCACTGATTGCCTGGGGGGTGCAAATGACGCGGACGGCTCAGACAGGTACTGCTGGCCCCCGTCGCCCGTTCCTGGCGCCGCTCCCCCCATGTGCATGAGCGGGATGGCCCCGCCCGGACCTCTGGGGAGCGGAGCTTGGCTCCCGACGACCCCTACACCCAGCCCCCAACCCTCTCCCATATCCTAGCCCACCCATCTTTCTTAATAATCTTTTCTTTCTTTCCAGGTATTTGTTGTTGTTTCTATTTAGGGTTGTTTTTTGTATTTTGTTTTTATTTCAGGTTGTTGTCCGTTTCTTCGTTCCCCCCTGGGGAACGGAGCTCCCTACAATCCCCACACCCGACCCCAACTCCCGCTCCCGTGTCCCGTGTCCCAGGCCCCTCCCAGAGATCCCCAGGGACCCCCAGTGATCCCCAAGGATCCCCAGAGCTCCCAGGGAGACCCCAGGGACCCCCCGTGCTCCCCAGGGACTCCCCAGGGCCCCTCCATGCCCCTGTTGTTGTTGTTTCTGTTGTTGAATTGGGTGCCCACGGTGCTCTAGTTTTCCTTTTCTTTTCAGGTTGTTATGTTTGTCTGTTACGTTTGTCTGTTATGTTTGTTTGTTATGTTGTCTGTTATGTTTGCCTGTAATACTTGGCTGTTAAGTTGTCTGTTACTTCTGTTAAGGTAGTACCTCCACAGAACAGTTGAATTAAGAAATGGTTGAAATGTGACATATACGTTATTTAATACATTATCCAAACATCTGTGCAATTTGAATAAGTTTGACCACCCTAAACCTGAGATATTTACACTTAAAGTTGGCTTGGTTTACACGTAACAAATGCGTTATGATGGGCAAATAGAGCATCATTAATTCTACCGTCAAAACTAAAATTAAGAAATTGATAAAAAACGAGGATAAGCTACAGTAAGATATCACGAATAATGTGAAAAAAAAATGAGAATGATTCACCATCTAGTTTCCAAGATATAACCATGAGAAGCCTTCACAATTTTGGTGCAAAGCCTGGCAAAGCCTGGAAAAAAACAATTGGGGCAAAGCCTGGACAGTCCCGGCAAAAAGTTTACTGGCACTGGTCGATCAAAAACACAATACAAAATATATTTTACGGCAATAAATGATATCCATCGTAATATCTACTAGTACCGAGTCAATATTGCGTAGTTTTTAAATTTATTCATAACTAATTAAACCAATTATCAATCTTTTAAACACGAACATGATATGTAAACTTTTGGTTGAGATTTTCGCAGAGGAACTACCTTAAGTTGTCTGTTACTTCTGTCAGTTGTTGCTGTTGTGTATGTTATTTTTATGCTGCGGTTGGGTTGTTTTTTATGTTCTTATTATTGTTTGTTACTTCAGGTACCCTCGGTACTCTGGTTTTCCTTCTCTTTTCAGGTTGTTGTGTTTCTTGTTGTTGTTGTCGCTTCAGGTACCCTCGGTACTCTGCTTTTTCCTTCTCTTTCACGTTGTCATGTATGTTGTTGTTTTGTTATGCTTACTCCAGCAACCCTCGGTGCTCGGCCCTCTGGTTTTCTTTCTCTTTCAGGTTGTTGTGTTTGTCTGTTATGTTTGTCTGTTATGGTTGTCTGTTGTTGTTGTCGTGGCTGTTTTTCTGTCTCTCTATCCTTTCTTTCTCTTCTTTTCTTTCTTTCTTTTCCTTTCTTTTCTCTCTCTTCAGGTCGGGTATCTTGGGCCCGGTCTCGCCATGACCATGGTCGCGGCGATGGCACGGAACCAGGTGCCCCCAACGTATTAATCTGGAACTTTATTTATCTTTATTTTGTTTTATTTTGTATAATTACAGCGGCCCGTCGCTGCCCCAGGGCGCGGGGCCAAAACCTCCGAAACTAGTGGTGGAAGGCATCGCGCCGATAGTCAGCTGGCTACACGGAGGGTATTTTTGTTTTATTTGTTTTGCTGCAGTCTCTGACGATCCCTTCAGGGGAGACCTCCTTTCTACCGTACTCGTGGGAACAAAAATGGGCTATCTTAAAAACGGTGTGAATGCTGGTGTGACTGGGGACGGACGAGTGGGGGGCCTGGTCGCGCGTCCGAACATCCGTAGGGTGGCTCGGGAGGCAAGGGCGCGGCTTAACCCTCCGAGAGAGTCGGCCCCAGGTGGCCCGCGCCGCCCCCGGAGTGCCGGACATGTAGCCGACCGGGCCCTGATCGAGGAGTTTGGCCTTCGCGCCGTTAGAGTAGTTCTCGTTAGACACGAGGGGAACCAAGCTAGGCAAGTAAACCAGCCAACCGTGGCTGCGCCCCCATGCAGAAACCGCGGTAAATGTGGCCGCACCGGGCGGCCGAGCTTTCGATAAAATCAGGGTGTTGCAGCTGAACGCCAGGCGTTCGGCTGTCGTTTCAGCTGAGGTGCGTTTGCTCGTTGCCGGGAAGCCCCTGGACGTCCTGCTTTTGCAGGAACCATACGTCCGGCGCCAAGGCACGAGCCACACCTTCTATGGATTAGGGATTGGAATGAGGGTCGCTGCTGTCCACTCAGAACGTTCCTGGGCGGCGGTGCCGATGTTCAACCTCTCCTTCCAGATGATCTTTGCCTCGCAGCTGAGCACCACGCACTGCGTTTGTGCGATGGTGCAGGCTCCCGGCTTCTCTTTCTACGTCGTATCCCACTACTTCCAGTGGAGCGACGTGATTGAGGTGCACCTCAGGCACCTCGAAGTGGTGTTTCGTTCGCTGAGGGGGCAGAGAGTTCTTGTCGGACTAGACGCCAATGCCCGCAGGCATTGGCGCAGCACTTAGCTGCAGCAGGGGATGCTGCAGCTAAGATAGCCTTTAAGGATAGGGTTAGATATCTCGGCGTCCACTTTGATAAGGAGATGGGTATCGGCTCTCATTGCTCCTACCTTATGAAGAAGAGTGCATCCCTCTTCGAGCGTCTGGGGAAAATCGCGAGGGCCGGGTGGGGACTTAGATTCGATGTAGTTACGGCTATATACCGGGGGGTCATTGTCCCGACGGTGACATATGCCGCCGCGGGATGGTCTGACCTCTGTAGAGAGGCAGACATTCGAGTCCTTAGAAGCGTCCAGAGACTAGCGTTGATCGCGGTCACTGGGGCATACAGAACCGTATCGTACGATTTTGTGTGCGTCATTGCAGGGGCTGCTCCAGTGGATATTCAGCTGAAGCAGGCGGGTGCTAGATACCGGCTTAGAAAGGGACTTCGCGCCGAGATAAATGGGGTGGAAATTCCAGCGGGGGCGAATAATGCAGTACATAGGGTCAAGGACGAGGCAATTAACATGTGGCAGGCCGCGTGGCAATCTTCCAACAAAGGCCGTATCCCATTTGCCTTCTTCGGGAACATCCGGGAGAGATTGCAGGCGGGCTGGATCCGGCCGAATTACTACACCACGCAGGTTCTCTCCGGCCACGGCAACTTCGGAGCGCGTCTCGCGTCACTCGGGCTTGTCGAGGAGGAGGACTGTGAGTGTGGGGGGGCTGGACACGGCCCGGCACTTTCTTCTCGAGTGCCCAAACTTCGAACCGCAGAGAGTCGCTCTGCGGGACTTCATCGGCGAGAGGATATGGCCAGCGGCGGCACGCCAATTGGTGGCCACTGCGGAGACCTTGTCTGTCTTCGCCGACTTCTGTCGGGAGACCCTTTGGCTAAAGGGGGCGGTAGAACTCCACTAGGAGGCCGAGTACAAGGCGCGCGGGTGCGGTGGGAACTAGGGGGGGAATCGTCGGGGTACAACGGTAGCTAGAGTAGCGGAATAGAGAAACGTCATCCCAAACAGGATAAAGCACACGGGCCTTGTCAGGGTCCGTGGGGGTAGGTAGGAGACCGGATGTCCCGAGGACCTAGCCTAGGGCTAGGTCCGCGGCTATCCCTAGATAGGCTATCCCTAAAGATAGGGAAGTAGGTAGTCGTCGAACACACAACAAACAGAACAAATACACAAGGACACACAGAACAACACGCAAAACAATCTGCGGGCCCACAGCACTCCCAGCTGTGCCCCCGCAGCACTCCCACACTAGGCTCACAATCCACTAACTCTTACCCGTCCTAGATCCTTGTCTCCTGGGCTGTGTCCGGGCGGGACACGGGAGCAGGCCTTCCCGAGGTTGCCCGTGAGCACGTGGGGTCGACACCGGTGCCTTCGCCGGGGCCTAGGCCCTGGTAGAGCTGTCGAAGTTGACGCCACCTGGCCAAACTGCTCTCTTCACTAGTCGATCCAGCGAAAGTCAAAGGATTTTTCCATCGCCCGACCCTTGGACGTGGTTCTCTATCTTCAAAGATCGATCGAAGCCCGTAGCGTATACCCTAGAGGTGATGGAGCACAGGCTGGACCATTGCGATGGTTCTGCCTTTACAATAAATGTCCCTATCCACTCCCCCCCATGTGCGACGCCTTGTCGTGGCGGGGGGGCTTGCGAGTCGCGGTGATCCGTGGGGAAGGTTCACGGTGAACGACCAGACTAAGTCCGCATAGCCCGGGGGCCCTCGCGCTGCCCCCGGCTTCCCCCGCCGTCCTCCTCCTGTGTCTCTGTCGAATGCGTAAAACGTACAGCGGAAAACCCGGGAGGCCCCTTCGGATGGGGGGTCAGGCACGCCCGGGGGCCGCGCGGTGGTACCGGGGCCGGGCTCAGAAGTAGCTCCCTCGAGTGGGCTGCCCCGTAGCAACGCGTGTACAATGCCTGTGTACTGTCCGGCAGGGCCTGGTAGCACCAGGATGCGGACCTGCCGGACGCCAGGTGCTGCACCCGCCGAGGCCAAACGCGGCAAGCCGGTGTCCGGGGGGAAAAATATCCCTGGGTGCGATGTTTGGAGTGGGGAGCCCGGCTGGGCCTCGCTGGCCCGGCCCTTCTTAGGGTAGGGCCGGCGGGTGCCAGCTGTGGCCCCCGCCGAGGGGGGGGGGGGGCTAAGAGTTTGTTTAGGTGGTCGAGTTGGGGACTCTCGGGTAAAAGTCCCAGATTTCATGAATTATGTCCGAGTTCACAAAATCTGCAAAGGTGCCAAAGGAGACTGGCCTTCCCGCAGCCAAACTCACTGGCGGAGTGGGGGTGGCGTCCGACGCCGGTGGCGGCTCTGCCGCTTCCGGTGCGGTCGCGTGGAGACGGGGGGGCTGGGTGCCCAGATGGGTCCACCCAGGTCCCCTGGGATGAAGAGGCGTGCGTCTCGGTCGGGCTGTGACTCGACCGGCGGGTCGTCCGCGGCAGACTTGTCCGCCCCGGTGGTCAAGCCGGGGCCGAAGAGCTCAAAGAGAGCGATGCCTTCCAAGAAGAAGCGACCCCGGTTTCGGGGGGGGGGGGGGGAGCCCTGTTGGACGTCCCGGTGGTGGGCTCTGACGGGGTGATGTCCGAGGGGGGCGAGTCGGTTGCGACGAACCCCCCGGCCGCCGGCGTGGCCCGGTCGATCCGGGCAGGCTGGCGGCGAGCGCGGACACGGACGCGGACTACGAGGTGCAGGCCTCGAGACGAGTCCGGCGCAAGAGGATGACGAAGAAGAAGAGGACGGCAGTCGCTGCTCGCAGTCTGTTCCGGGGGCGTCCGCCGCCCGGGGTGGGGGACGGGCTCGTCGTCGCGGCCTCGTCCCTGCTGGCGGCCGGCCTTCTGGCCCCGGCCACGGCGTTCGGCGGAGAGGGCGCTACGAGGCGTGTGAGCCTCGTAGACCTCGTCGCTCAAGCCAAGTGCCTGGCTGAGGAGGTCCGGGCTACCGTGATGGATCCGTCCAGCAAGGTGGTCAAGGGTGTCGCCTCTTTAATGGAGGAGAGGATCGGGGGCTTATGTCCCTCTTTGTGGCGGCCACGCAGAGCGTGTCAGCCCTTCAGGGAGAGTGTGTGGGCCAGCGCTCCGCGCACGAGGCCTTAGTTCGTGTGCCGCGGAGGGAAGGGGTGCCTCCGGGAGGTGGCGCTTCGCGCCCCCCGATTGCCACCCCGGCCGAGCCTAGACGGCCGACGACGTTCGCCGGGGCAGTGGCGTCAGGGCTTCCTGCGAGCCGGCCCAGGCGGTGGTGGCGCCACCACGGCGCCCTGTTGCCAGGAGACCGGGTGCCCCTCAGCACGCGGTCTTCGTTAAGGCGGCGGAGCGGACTATGACCCCGGCCGCCGTGAAGGAGAAACTGAAGGGGTTGGTAAACCCCGGAGAGGCGGCCATATGCGTCACGGCGGTGGGGACCGTCCAGGGCGGCGTCTTGGTGGAAACGAGGTCCGAGGAGGACCTCGAATTGTTCCGGGGGAGCGAGGCGATCCGCGATGGTGGGCTCACCGTGGCGGCGCCGGAACCCCCCCGGAGTAGGGTGGGCGTTTTCTTGGTGCCCGAGGATTTGTCGGAGGAGGCGGTCCTCGCTGCCCTGCGCATCCAGTGCCTCCCCAGTACTGGGGAGGAGGAGTTTCGCGCGGCCGTTAAGGTCGCGCGCAGGTTCGGGGCAGCGGCAAGCGGGCGGGCGGCCGGGGGTCCCACTGGATCCTGGAAGCCGTGCCCGAGGTGGCAGCCTCCCTAGTGGCAAAGGGCCGGGTGTTCCTCGGGTGGCACTCGTGGGTGGTCCGGGATTATGTGGAGGCGGACCGGTGCTACCGATGCCTCGGCTTCGGACACACCGCCGTCTTCTGCCGGAAGAAGGAGGCGGCTTGTGGTTGGTGCGCTGGTGACTGCCACCTGGCCGCCACGAGCTGCCCGGCGCGGGAGAAGCCTCCCCGCTGCGTGAACTGCTCGGCGGCTGGGCTGGCGGCCGACCATCGGGCGATAGACGGTGCGTGCCCGCTCTTTCGGGCGGTGAATGTGCAGGCCAAGGCCGACGCCGCAGGGGAGCGGGCCCGCCCGGCTGCGAGAGCCAGTAATGGCTAGCCGGTCCCCGTGCGGTGGGTCGCCGGCGGGCTGGGGGGTGCGCGGCCCGTCGGGCTCCGCGTCCTCCAGCTCAATTGCCGGCGTTCGTGGAGTGTGATGGCGGACCTTAGTCAGGTGCTCGTCGAGGGCCGCTACCGTGCCGCCCTCCTGCAGGAGCCTTACCTGCGAGCGGGTGGCGTTGTGTAGAGGATCCCGGCGTTCCTCCGAGGGCGATTGACAGCTCACCTCGCAAGAGCGGGTAGAACCCGATGTTTCCCGGATTTTTTTTTCGAGCTGGCGCGTGGAATGTGGTGTTATATAGATTGTAGTGAAGTTTTGTTAAAATATCTTGATAATTGGTTGGTGAAATTGGAGTTTTAAAAGTTAAAAATAAAGCATCCGAGGCCCCGCTAGCGGGCCCTCGCGCCTAGCGTCGCTTCGCCCCCCCCCCCCGCTCGCTGCGCAGGCGTGAGCCTGCGCGCTGATTGGTGCGCCGGTGAGCACAGGCGACTGATCGACTCGGGCGCTGTTTGGTGCGCTGGTTGTGCGGACGTGGTGGCACTCGCCTCGAGCCCTGATTGGCGCGCTGGTAGGTGCACACTCGGCCGGCTCGGCTGAGGCGCTGATTGGCGCGCTGGTTAGTACTTTCGCAGCGACATCGAACTGAGAAATAAATAAGAGAAAACCCACCGCCGCAACACGTTTCACCCCGGGGAGGACCCCGAGGGTGGCCTAAAAATGGCCGAGAGACCCAAGAACGCTGAGGAGAGTATGGAAGAGGGAAAATTCTCCTCGTGCGTCGCTTCCCCTATGCACACCGCCGAGGATTCTGACTCGAGTGAGCCCGAAATTGGTTTCTAGCTTGTGGAAAAAAAAGAGGCGATCGAGAGCCAGGCGTCCTCTCGCCAAAACTACCGACTCCGACGCCTCGCGCGACAGCCCTAGAGAGGAAGACACGGGAAAGGATTCCAAGCGAGTGAGAGTGCAGAAAGTGCAAACTTCCTCCTCTGATACTCCGATCCCGGCCCCGAGAAAAACGAGCTAGGAAGAAGAAAAAAGTAAGAAGAAAGCGAAAAAGAAGAAGCGAGGCCGTCGAGGAGGACGACCCTGTCAAAGCCCTCGCCAGAAAGGCCCTGAACGCCTTTAAATCGATTCGTGAAACGTGCCGCAAACAAAAAGTGGCGAAGCATGTCACGGCCGCCATCGAACTCCAACTCGAGGAGATACGATCTGCTGTGTGGGATCTAGCCAGCCTCAACACGGAGCTCGTTGGGAGAGTCAAGGAATTGAGAAACTCGGTTAATTTTCTTCGTGAGTTAAAAACAACCGAAAAAGTCAACAGTGTAGTGCCACTGACGCGAAGATCCAAGATGGCGGCGCCGGGGGAAACTCGAGCGCTGATTAGGGCGGCGGTTGGCACGAGCTCGGCGGACCCCTCTCGAGCGCTGATTGGTGCGCCCGTGGGCACATACGCGGCAGCAGTGGCACTCTCCAGGACGAAACCCAGCCCCAGCACGAGGAACATACAGAACTTGGTAAGTCGGAAAAAAGACGTGCACGAGATCAAAATTACGCCAGGTGAAGGGTCTGCCATCTCGACGCATGAGGAGGCTCGGAAGGCGCTCCTCCAATCAATCGACCCGAGCGTAAACACAATTGGCATTTTGTCCGTGAGAAAGACACGCGACAATGGCCTTTTAGTTGAAACAGCGACGGCTCGCGACCTTGAGGTCTTCGCAAAGAGCGAGGACCTCAGGAAAGCTGGACTAAAAGCCTCGCTTGATTGTAGAAACAACCCTCGGGTGATTGTGAGGAGGGTCCCCAAAGAGACCTCACAAGAGGAGGTGCGAGAGTGCCTCCGAGAGCAAAACCTCACCGTTAGTGAAAAAACATCGGTGAGCGTCTGCTATCGAGCTGGCAAGCGAAACGGCGACGGCGTCAACTGGGTGGTTGAGGTCGACGCGGAATCGCGAAGGCAGCTCCTTAGTAGGGGAAGGGTCTTCATCGGCTGGAACTCGTCTCCCGTCGATGATTACCTTGAGTCCTCCCGATGCTACAAATTCCAAAGACATGGACATATTTCGAGGTTTTGCGTCGAAAAAGAGGCATGCTCGCACTGTGCAAAGGAGGGACATGCCTACGAGCAATTCCCCGCGAAAGAGGAACCCCCAAAATGCGTTAACTGCTCGCGCTCGCGCAGGAGCGACGCGGGTCACGGCTCGAATAGTAAGGCATGTCCCTTCTATAAGGCAAGCGTAGAATGGCGAGTAGCTCGGATTGATTATGGATAGGCAAACGCTCAAGCTCCATCAGCTGAACATGCAGCGATCCTCAACCGTAGCAAATGAGGTCGCTGTTATTCTAGCGGACGGGGGTGCGGATGTTGTCCTTGCGCAGGAACCCTACATCACTCGCGGCAAAGTGCGTGGCCTCGGGGCCCGCAGTAGTATAGCTGTGACAGTTCTAACTCAGCGATCTCAGGGAGGAGCGGGGCGGGGGGTTCACGCGGCGAGGGGGACGCGGCCGAGGGGCTGACGTCACGCGGGGTGGGGGAAATCGTTGGAGCGGCGGAGGGGGGTATATATAGATTATCGATTAATTGATCATCGATTATTGATCTTTATATATGTAAAATTTATTATTGATTAATTTTTTCTTATATTGTTTACGTCATAGATTTTAGTATTTAGCGACTGTCGCCAGAGAGCCAAGTTGGTTGACCCGTGTCGCTGAGAGAAGCGATCGGATTACACGTATGCATGAGAGAGAGCGAGAATGAGAGATGGAGTGACCGCATCGCATGCATGTGAGATAGAGCGAGATATACATTTAACTTTAGACATTCAACGACTAAAGCAGTTGGGTTTGTTTGGGTAAAATCAATAACAAACCCGAACAAACCCACGAACGTCTTCGCACATCTGTTGAACGTCTTCGACCATCTATTGAACGCTTTCGAACGTCTCACGAACGTCTCACGAACGTCTCCGAACATCTCATGAACGTCTCTCGAACGTCTCCGAACGTCTCACGAACGTCGCTTGAACGTCTCACGAACGTCTCCGAACGTCTCCGAATTTCTCATGAACGTCTCACGAACGTCTCCGAACGTCTCACGAACGTCTCATGAACGTCTCAAGAACGTCTCACGAACGTCTCCGAACGTCTCCGAACGTCTCCGAACGTTTACGAACGTCTCTCGAACCCTTCACGAACGTCTCCGAACGTCTCCGAACGTCTCATGAACGTCTCACGAACGTCTCAGAACGTCTCATGAACGTCTCACGAACGTCTCCGAACGTCTCACGAACGTCTCATGAACGTCTCACGTACGTCTCTCGAACGTTTGAGAGCAATATTTTATACAACTGTGTAATCTCATAACAGATAATGTAACAAAGAAAGGGGTGAGGAGAATTAAAAAATCACATAAAGTCACATTTCGTTTATTTGCATGAATCTTTATGATTCAACCACCTATTAAACATTGTAAATACATTTTGTAATGCACAATTTTTTTCGTGCATTTCGCATTGCAGAGTGTAGCTTACGCCTAATTTACTTAAGGTATCCATATCGCCAAAGTCCACGTCCAACGTTTCAATAACTAGATCATTTTTCATATTTAATATATCAGCTAACCATTCTCGTTTTTCATGGCCGTCAACATATAAGATAGGATACATAGCGTCTTCCGTTGGGCCCACAACTGCAGCCGTTATTAAACCTTGAGCCATGCTATACAGAACGTTTCCATAGGCCCACTTTAGACCATGATGATTTCGAATCCGCCATGACGCTTCGTATCTCTCAGATTTTGTGAGAAGTCTCCATGGTATGATACTCGCGAAAATGTAATGAGAGAGCACACATTCCGCTCTCAGAATTGCTACTTCCTTCACGACAAAGTTTCTCCCAACAATGAACCCTTGTGGATCTAGAAATGTAGGTACAGACATAACGAAGATGTGTTGGCTCGATCAAGTCGATAGCAAGATCAATAGATGACTGACGTCAATATTTAAGAAACTCGTCTTAAAATTATTTATTTATCGAGCGGGGGTTACGTGCTGATCTATACAATTTTACGAACCATGTTTGTCAATGGACAATATTCAACAACCCGATCGTGTAAGATCAAACAATAGCCAGTAGTATTCGGTGGCAAATCTTCCTTACATTCAAACTCTATTTGCAAGTCCACGGTAGCATTTTTCACAGACTCGTTCTGACGCGAGCAATCGATAACCGAGAGAGGGCCGTTTTATTGAAACTTTGCGATAGTGAGCAAAGAATTATCACTATTACAGCCGTAATAAGATTTACGGAATCGAGAGTACATATTGAACAAAATGGCGAATCTGTTTTTGTCAAAGTCCAAATTCAAATCATCGTAAGGATAGGATTCCGAGTTGAGATAAAGTTTAACATTGGCGAGCTTGCAGTCGCCGAATAGTGTAATGTCCTTTGCCATAGAATTTGTTTTGCCAGTTTGCTGCGCAAATATTACATATCTTGGTTTCTCTAGCTGGGAGGCAGCTTTCACAGTCCATGAGTGTTTCGTTGTGCTTTGAAGCAGTGGATACTCGTATAGATCCCAAGAGCGAAAGCTCATATTCAAGTATCGCCCACTTTCCAATGTTCGAAGTAATGACAATTTAGTTATCTCATTTAATATTACGTGAGGCATACGCCATTGTATTTTGAGCAATTCAACTTCTGCCTCTACTAATGGATGCTGACTGACTACGAAATTGTTATCATTGCGCGAACGTATCAGAATTCGCTCATGACGAGCATTGATAACAACGCGCTTGTATTCTTCACAGAATCCTAGCAATATGTTGAGAGGTACACAAAAATTGAAGTATTTTCCCCCATTATTATGTGTTACATCCCACGCAGCATTTTTCAAAGTATGACTCCTCTCAGGGCTTAGAGACAAGTAGTTTTTAATCGTGGTTGTTATTCCAACGTTTCGATTGCGATCAATCTCCACACCGTCGAGCTCATAACGAACTTCATCAAACATGAATGCAACGCAATTGTTTCCCAATACTACTATCGCTTGATCATCAGGTTTTTTAAGCACCGTGAACTTTCCCTCAACGTAGAGAAAACTTTCAGATGGTAGGGTATAAAAGGCTTGGTGTTGTATAGGAATTCGTATTTCATCACTGTGTCCAAACGTTGAGTTGGCATACGGATTGTACGTATGAGCCTCAATTTTGATGATACGATCGTCAAGGATTGGCTCCCCACTGATATTCAAAACGTCAGTCATTCTTTTGCCTCAAGTATGTCGTACAATAAATCCCAGAGATTCTAAAAATTCACGATTCACGAGTATTATCGTGTGGGATCGTATTATCTCGCGTAGAAATATTGTCTCTGGCGTCGCAAATAGTGTTTTCCGTGTCGTACAGAACGAGCATCACAAGCGTCGCTTTCGTATGTGTAATCTCACTGTAATTTCTTCTCCTCGAAAATCAAGTAGTTTTCCCTTTTGATCCACGATACGTATCGTTAGATCTGTAATGCTCCGCACAACGATCGGAAGATAAATGATTTGCGCAGGCGTTTCCGATATCTTATATCCTGGTGGTACGCTCGGCGAAAATTCATGTATCGTGTGTACACGCTCGCCATTGCAGTACGCACCAGTGGTGACACTACATTCTATGCGAATAATGTTGACATTCATTATGTTTATCGGTACATCAGATTCCTGCCATTTCCAGGGATGCAGTATTTGATTTGATGAAAATCCCAACACGGATCCTACGTTGTCAGGTTTACTGAAATTTATTCTGTACGCACATTAGATTTCGCTCTTTAGTATATTATGATTAGCGCGTAGAACGATTGGGTATTCGCCATTTTCATCGAGGTCATCGTTATCAACCTTTCGAGGAACAATTTCATTTTCAGCATCATCACCGCTATCAACCCCTTTGAGTAAAATTGCACGATTCAGATACGCATTTATGGCTCTCAGTTCATACGATCCTTCAGGGATTATAATTTCCTTGTCATCATTGTCGAAGTAAAATTTGTTGTTTGATGAATTCACATTTGGTATTGTGTGATAAGTTTCGAAATCCGTCAAACCGAGCTCATAACAGCCATCATTGAAATCTATAGCGGGAAAATAATTTGCGGTTAGAAGGCTAGTCTTGCCGGTCAACGTAAGTGTCAGTGACATGTTTCCCTCGAATACCGAGTTGATTGACGCATTGTCACGGCTTAGATACATATTGATCATCGACGTTTTGGAGAAATTGCAAGCACAATTGCCCACAAATACTCTGATTATAATTCTGATGAGATGTTCGATTGTATTGTATTTTTGTGGTATTTGGTCGAAAATATCGCACCAACTCCTTGGGCGGTCGAAGATTTCCAAAACTATCAAAATATATTATATGACTCCCCCTCTTGGCATAGGCTACCCAATGCGGACCGGGACCATCGGCATCATCCAAATTTACTATACCGCTCTCATCTAGTTGCACGCCGCCATAAACTGGTAAATTATTGCGCATGAAAACCCTTCTGATGAGTGGTATGCGCATGCCCCTGGCTAAGCATTCAAATTGTACATTAGTTGTTACACCCATGGGCATTTTCACCGTGTTTTGGCGTTTTTTTTTCTTAGTTGAACATCCTTGTCCACGCTTGTATGGAGCGAGATAGAGCCCACAGCCTTCTATAGCTCGATTATGACGTTGTATTTCTTCAAGTTGACGGTGCGCCGCTTTGCTATCATTTGCCTTTGCTATCCCAGCTGCCCCACCAGCCAGTGAACCAAGAACTCCCAGCAATGGTAACATTGGCAAAATTCCGCCACGCGTTGCTATCGGCAGTATTCTCTTCTTAACGGGTTTCTTTTTCGTTGTCGATGAGTTCTTTGTCTTCATTCCCATGCCGAATTTCTTTTTTGCTTTCATAGCTGCCCAAACAGCGGTCGCTGCTGTTTTCTCGCCAAAAGTCGAATCTCTCGCAGTAATACGTTTTCGTGCCGTTGTTGCAAGTATATTATCCGCAACGTGTCGTTCGCCTAAATGATTGCTTCAAGAATTGGCTATATCGTGGTCGCGACAAGCGGCATCCAAAGGATTTATACCACGATCACCCCGTGCCAATCTCTGCTCTAACTGAGTGCCTGGTCCACAAAATTGGTATCCGGGAATATGTAACTCGATCGGTAGAGCATTTATTGCACGATTTAACAAACCGTTGCCTTTTCTCTTTGACATTCGGCACAATTATTTATAAACGGTGCTGGACCGTCAATGTGTAGTAGCTGTCCCGGTAAATTCCAATGGCGCGTGCATCGGCGATATTGCTGTACTTCCGAATCAGCCTTTATATGTTCGGGAAGCCTCTCCCACAAAATGTCAACGATGTGATGAAAATTTTGTAACAAAACAATTTTGGGAATAAACTGTAATTGATGAGCCGTGAAGCGGAGAATACTGCAGTCGTCCGACAGGTACAAAAACATTCTCAATACTGAGCGGATTTGGCTCGGTGCACTCCTATAAATACTCCTCACACGACGCATTTTGGGCGAATGTGTGTTTAGATTCGGAAGAAAAAACATGCGTTTCGTGCAACAAGCGACGGTGATTCAAGTGACCAATTACGAGGATAGAGTAATGGAGGGCCAACAAGTACGCAAGCATGGAGACATGCTGCCACTTACGATACGCAGCATTATTTGCGGTCCTTCAAATGTGGGAAAACCAATGTTCTGTTAAGTTTAATAGAAAGTTCAAATGGCGTACGTTTTGAAAACCTATATGTATACTCGAAATCGCTTCAACAGCCAAAATATCAATATTTGGAAAATTTGCTGACATCGATTAACGAATTGGGCTATTTTGAATTCTCAATTAATAGTGATGTTATCCCACCGCATGAAGCGCTTCCGAACGCCATTTTTATTTTCGATGACGTAACATGTGACAAGCAAGATACAGTACGAGAGTACTTTGCGATGGGCAGACGCTCGAGCGTTGATTGTTTCTACCTTTGCCAAACATATGCCAAGGTTCCAATACATCTTATACGCGACAATGTGAATCTGCTTATTCTATTTAAACAACATCGTACAAACTTGAAACATGTTTACAATGAAAATGTAAATACGGACATGTCGTATGAAGATTTTCTGGTGTTATGTCAAAAATGTTGGCAACACAAATATGGATTCATGGTGATTGACAAAGATAGCTCATTGTCCGTCGGTCGATATAGAAATGGATTTAACGAGTTTGCAATACCGTAATGTAGTCAGTCGCCATTGAGACATCAGCTGTGCAACGACCTACAAATAATTTCATGTGGGCATCATGACGACAATTGATACTGATGTAAAAGATTGCCAGGGAAATTGCGAAAACAAGCGACTCAATACGCAAAAAATATCAAGCTTTGAGGACTGGAAAATTGGAAGATCTTGCATTGGAGAGACACTTCGAACCAATCACCGAACCTCTCAAGCAGATTGTTGAGCAATCAGCTGCTGTTGAATCTCTTGGGCCGGAAATTGAATCGTTGAGTATGTCGGAAGCAAAGGAACTAGAGAAGGACGTGAAACAAGGAACAAAGCGCACACGTTTTGAAATGAAGGAATGATGTTAGGCGATAAGCGTTTCGATGTGGATAATGATTATAATATATTCATCGATGGCTCAAAATACTTGGGAAGCCCTGGGCTCTATGAGCTAATCTTCAAGAGAATTCCCGACGATGCAATATACACCAAGGAAGACAAAAACAAATATAAAAGTATATTGTTGGCAACAAATGCACATCGACGTGGTAGCAATATACTCAATCCTGTATTGGGTAACAAAGGCTTCAAGTATAAATATATAATTGGACCATTACCTTTCGACCGAAAAACTGGAAGAGGTATAGAAATACCGCTCGCCATGACGTTAAATAACAACAAAATCGATTACGTGCATTGGAATGATCCCAATGAGTTGGTCGATCGTTTGCGCTTGTTGGAAGCTTCACGACACGCGGGTAACAACGCTCACGACAATGAGATAATGTCGATTATTGAGGAACTTCGCGAAGCGGGTCTCATTATAAATTAACCTATGCATCGATGATAATGATCATTCCTTCATCGCTATTGATACCGAGATGTCGATCAATAAATTCGGATCATCGCTTGGAGCGCACGATAATCCATACTATCACTGGACTGGGCTAATAGAAAATTATACACGTGATAATGCTCTCTGTCTAACCTCTAGTGGCTTGGATGCAAGATCACGTAAAATACGAGGCGTAGCCCTACCTGAAGGGGATTACGATGCTGCTAATAAACGTTACGTGGAAATGAAAATCAAGCTGTTAACAGAGCGCCTGGATGAATTTGAGAAGAAATTCATCGCAGTAGAGGATACGCTTCGAATAACTATGAACGATACGTCTAAAACGATTCAGTATGTAACCGACGCTGTAGCTGACACAACGCAGGAAGATTTGTAAAAATCGTCTGGTCAAACACACGATATGCTCGGAGAAGAAAAAATGTCTGAAGAAAAGCAGCTCGTGGAGGAATTACATGCACCAGCAAGATAAAACTTTCTGCGAAGACGTATCATCGTACGTGGGTATGATGATTTGTGGCAGGCTGACGTAGTCGAAATGCGGCCGTATTCGCGTTTCAACAAAGGCTACAATTATATCCTCACCGTCATCGATGTGTTGAGCAAGTATGCATGGGCCGTACCCTTGAAAAGTAAAACTGGCAACGAAATGGGTACATCGATTGCGAAAATCTTACACGATCATAGCAGATATCCGAAAAATCTTCAGACCAACAAAGGAAGAGAATTTTAGAATTTAAACGTGCAACGACTCATGGAGAAATACAACATCAATCATTATTCGACGTACTCTATTATGAAGGCCTCGGTCGTCGAACGATTCAATCGCACTCTCAAAAATACTATGTGGAAAATGTTTACACTCAATGGTAATTACAAGTGGATCGATGCGTTACCGCAACTCGTTATGAAGTACAATGCTCGAAAGCACCTACGATTGGCATGAGGCCCATCGACGTTACTCTGCAATCGCGGAGAAAATTGCGGCTCCTGCAAGATTCAAAGTCAATGATTTTGTGCGCGTAAGCAAATTCAAGACAATATTTGGAAAAGGTTTCACACCAAATTGGACCACCGAAGTGTTTAAAATCGTCAACGTGCAGCAAACTTATCCTGTAACGTACCTAGTTGAGGACTCGAGTGGAAATCCAATAGCTGGAGGATTCTACCAATACGAACTGCAACGTGTTGCCAATCCAAACACATATCTCGTGGAGAAGATAATACGCAAAAAGGGCAATGATGTTTATGTTAAATGGTTGGGAATGGATAAATCCCAAAACTCGTGGATACACAAAAATAACATATTGTAATAACTTTCATAAATTATATGAAAAATTCAATAAAGTTTATTTACAATAGGCATACCATTTTATTTATGTATACATTCACCATTTCTTATAAAAATAAATTATTATATCCTGTAAACATTAACATACTCGCATGATATTGTCACGGTCCCACACGACTCCTATTCCCAAACCCAGTCTCACGCCCTCATATCAATCGTTTCCCACAGCTCTCACCTAAACCTAATCTTTCTTCCTAGAAACCCTCAGCAGAAACTAAATCTCCCTTCCCAGAAGTCCTCTCCAGCATCTCTCATTCTCTCTCTCTCTCATCTCTCCTGAGTCCCATTGTTCGCGAGCCCACGCGCTTCGCCATACTCGCGCGTGGCATCCCCTCCACCTTCCTAAGGCCCCTCCACTCAACCACGCTTCCTCCTGCTGGACCGTGAGCCAGCAGTCCATCCTAAAACCTCGAACAACTACGTGCACTCCCTCGCCAAGTCGAATTAGAAATAAAAGATCCAAATCAGAATAGTCCGTGTCTGAGTCTATCGTCTCCCGCGAAATCCTCAAACATCCGCTCGACCATCACAAATTGGTGTCAGAATTGGGATTCGCGAAACGCCCCCCCTTGCGTCTCAAAAGTTCGCAAAAAGTGAACCAATAAAATTTAGCGGGCCCATAAACCCCGCTCAAAGTCTTATAAAAAAAAAAGGAAAAAAAACACACCCAGACACTCGCACACAAAATCCAAGCGCTCAACGTTCAAGCGACATACACACGGACGAGACGAAAAACAAAAGGCACTCACTCACTGAAAACAAAAGGAAGTCACTAACTCACTCACGGAATATAAAGACGAACTTACTCAACCACACGGACAATATAGAAGGAAGGAGGGGAATAACTGGACTCAAGGCGTTTTTATGAAATTATTCCTTCTCATCACGGCACTGTAAGTAATTTTGAAACTCACTTTTTTCTCTATTATTCTCAAGCCCTCCCCTAAGAGTGCCAACGAAATACGTTTTTCTCTAAACATTAAAGTGTGTGTAAGTATCTGACATCGCCAGAACCCATGTGATACATGAACGTATATCGCTAGATTGTCACATCGATAAAACTCAATATGTGCGTATTGAAAACGCAATACGCTATTCATTATTTCTTTTTTGCTTCGTACCGCTATTGCACTCGCTCATACACACAATAAGCGCACAAACACACGCGTAGCGAAACTTCGTCGTCTCTGCGTCCCCTTCGCCTTTTAATTTGCATAGGAAACAATTTGTAAAATTCGAAAAATAAAATGTTATAAACTTTAAATATTTCGAAGAAAGAAAACTTTTCATACATTATAAAACTAGAGAAAAAAAAAACAAGAAAATTAAAAACTTCAAACGCTCAACATCCGAAAAATAAAGTTTTGCAAACTCGAAATATTTTAAGGAGACCAACACGTCGACATATTATAAATATGAAAAAAAGAGAATCACGAAAAATGAAAACATCTCAAATCTATAAAATCCGAAAAACAAAATTTATTTACACATTATAAACATTTGAAAAAAAAAGAGAAAACGAAAATTGAGAACTTTTCAAACTTGTGATACTCGGAAAAATGCAATTTTTTTTCAAACTTTAAATATTTCAAGAAAAATAAAATCTTCACACATTATAAATATTTGGAAAAAAGGAAATTGAAAACCTTTCAAACTTTTAACAACTGAAAAACAACATTTTATAAATTTTAAATACCTTGAAGAAAACAACATTTTTATATATTATAAGTATATAAAAAAAAAGAAGAAAATTGAAAATGTCTCAAACCGTACAACCCGAAAAATGAAATGTCACAAACTCTAAAACAAAAACGAGAAAAGAAATTCTTCGAAGAAAACAAAACTGTCTATACGTAATAAATATTTGGAAAAAGGAGGAAAAACGGAAATTGAAAACCTTTCGAACTCGCAATATTCGAAAAATCTTTTATAAGCTTTAGATATTTCGAAAGTGACATTTTTTTTACACACTATAAATATCCAAAACAGAAGAAAAATCGAAAACTTTCCAAACTTCCAATATTCGAAAAATAAAATTTTACAAACTTTCAGTATTTCGAAAGCGAAATCAAAGGCGTTAATGATATGGCGTACGAAGGTTTAACATTCCGCGATATATACCAACCAATCCCCGCGTTTGACGGCAAGAATATTCCCGTCGAAAACTTCATAAGCGCATGCAAAAAGGCAGCAAAAATAATTCCACCGAGCGAACATGCTCGACTTCTTGTAATGATACAGTATAAATTAACAGGAACCGCACACGATTTGGCGGAAACGAAAAATTATACAACCCTCGAAGAACTTCTTACGGATTTGTGACATAATTTCAGTACTCCAATAGAATTATTAGATCTCGAATCAGAACGTAAAGAAATAGCGCAAAGCTATAATGAACCGATAGCAGAGTACGTAACTCGCACGCGCACAATCATGAAACGAATTATAGATAGGGTCGATGAATGTTATATGCGTAATTAGGATTAACAATACCTCGAAAATCGGAATTAAGAAGTAAATAAATCGGTAACTAGAGAGTCCACTCGCGATCTTTTCGATAAAGTCAGTGCTATTTTAATGCGACAAGCAGTTCAACATTTCGATGAAGCTATACAAGAAAGCGTTAAGAATTAAAAATGCGTCAAACGATTAAACAAAACCGAATAAGTTACGGAACTAAAACGAACAGAAACAGCGAATGTTCATTTTCCTAAACACAAAATTAATCTCTGTCAACATATTGCGAATATCATCAATCAAGTAGCCGCTCCACCGGCAATTGCCACACATTTAAGCATTTAAGAGAACAATGGAACGGAAAATTTAACAATCGAAGATTTGGGAATACGTCACAATATGGATACCGTAGTTACGGAAATCACTCACACGACAGATAGCGAAGTAAACAACAAAACTTACGAAACGATTACCAACCGAGATGACACTCCCCGAGTCACTCTCGAGATAACAATCGTTATTACACACAATTCGCGAAACAGATCCGGCGACAACTCTCGCGACCGAAAATATGAAAACAATACACAAGGATCACGAGGCACGAGTAACATAACTGACGGAAACCTCCGCAAACTCACGAAGATAGTAAGAGAATTAGTCACGAAAAAATTGAGCATGTCTTCATGGGATAGCGCGACACGAAATAAATCGCAGGAGCGCTCAAATCAAGCCATTGAGTGATAATAAAACAGAAATAATAAGACAAGCCACCATTTCGCCGGGAATTACAGAAACAAAAACCTTCAAGAGTAATAATAAATTCTGTTGATCTTAGAGAAAAGACACGAAATCTTTCGTCGAGACCGGAGCCCAAATGAATTCAATTTTGTTTGTTAAACATGACATTTTTACAACCGACAAAAAACCAACAAATTCAAACCAATATTTCGTTCCACAAGTGCACAAACAGGAAATCTACAACCATCCACCAGGAAAAGGAATAATACAACCATCGTTATTGCCATACAAGTCTCACGTTTGGATAGTTCGGAGAAAGGAAAGAACGATTGCGTATGTTAATCGATTTTAGGAAAATAAATCACTCTCGATGCATACCAACTACCAAATATTACGAACAGCCTAGATCAGCTAGGTAGGTCTCAATACTGGACTTAGCGTCCGATTTCGACCAAACCGAGATGTATCCCACGCGACATACCGAAAACAGCATTTCCAATATCGAACGTTGATTATGAAGTTAATCGAATGCCGTTCGGAGTTTAAAAGAATGCACCAGCAACCTTTCAAAGGTTGATGGATGTCGCGCTATCGGGATCACTGGGTACCGACCTTTTTCGTATATTTGGTTGACATCGTCATGTACACCACCAACCTGAAGGAACACGAGCATGAATTCCACCGACAAAAAAAAACTATAATATGCTGGATTTACGCTGCAAACAGCTAAATGCTTGTTCATCCAGAACAATGTCGAATACCAGGGTCACGTCATCAACGAAAACGACTCGCAATCGAGACCCAAGTTAACACGAGCAGTACAAGTTTCCAATACAAAAAAGAACATCATCATACTATTCTACGCATTAGTGAATTCCTATAGACGCATCGTGAAGAACTTCGCAACAATCCGTCTCCCGCTAACGAGACAATTGAAGGCTTCACAAAAATTCGAATGACCTGAGGAATGTCAACAAGCGTTCGATTACTTGAAAGAAAAATGACAAGTAAACCAATCGTACGTTATCCGGAGTCCCAATTAATAATTGACGCATTGAATTACGCTATCGGCGCCGTCCTCAGCCAACAACACGGAAAATTCGATCATTCTGTTGCCTTCTGCTCTCGGATTCTCACGAAATCGGAACTCGTATCAGACGCAATGCACAAATATTGGCGATCATAAACGCAATGAAACACTTTAGGCCCTGTGGTTACGGGCACCACTTTGTAGTTGTAACAGATAATCGAGCACTCACGTATATGGTAAAAAGAAGAAAAGCTAACCCACCGCGACAAGTAATACAATGGCAAGCGACTCTTAATGATTATGGTTATGAAATTCACCACAAGCCCGGAAAACTCAATGCCGCCGTAGACGCGTCATCACGAAGCCTGATCGACATTCTCTCGGTCAGGCCAAGGGAACCATCATCAAACGAAATATTAAGGATTTCTCAACAGGGCGACAAACGTAACCTATCAACATCGGACGAACACACCGGCAATACAGCACCGGACAAAGTAATAAAAGGAAACTCATTGCGACAAAACAAACAAACTAAGAATTAAGCAACACGCAACTTGGAGGGAGTGCACAACCAAAAGTTAATAAATCAATCGACGATAACAACTATGACTCAGAAGTATCAACGGAGGAGATGGAACTCATTAGATTGGAACAAGGACGACCACAGCTTACGACAAGGAGCAATCCTCAAGATAAATTAATATACAAAAACACCTCGTAAACGTATTAGCGACACGTTCGAGGATGAAGAACGATACGAAACATCAATGGTATCAATGAAGAACAAAAATGACAACGTTCTATAGCAGCGAAGAAGACGAATAAATAAGAAAAAGGAAAATGAAATAGAAGAAAAAATAAATAAATAGCTCAAGCAGCACAAAGAAGAAAAATAAATAGCTCAAGCAGCACAAAGAAGAAAAATAAATAGCTCAAGCAGCACAAAGAAGAAAAATAGATAGCTCAAGCAGCACAACGAAGAAAAAATATATAGCTCAAGCAGCACAAAGAAGAAACATATATAGCTCAAGCAGCACAGAGAAGAAAAAAATAAATAGCTCAAGCAGCACGAAGGAATAAATGAAATAAGAAGAAAATAAATAAGCGCAAATGAAGAAGTAAAAGGCCGAACAATAGCCGGACGCGGCAAAGTAGAAATAAGGAAAAGATGCAACCTCTGCGCTGCCACCTAGGATCCCCATCAACGCGGGTAGACACTTCGGCGGGCCGAAATCTACCGGCAACGATACAACTTACGACAAACAGGCAACGATAATGGACGACGAAGAATTAACAAAGAAGATCCGCGCTAAGATGGAAGAGAATCTGACTCCCAGCTCAACTACAATCAACACGGAAGACGAAGAATCAGATAGCGCACAACAATCGAACGCGCATACCGAGCCTAACCTACCATCACCATCCCCAAGATGCTCAAAAAAAAAAGGAAAAATAACCATCAAGCGGTACTAAACACAATCGTGGTAGTCCACGGAAAGATCAGGCCAACTAACAACCAACATTGACTGTTTTAAACGTGGACGTGGCAGACCACGGAAGAACCCGATTGACTAGCAGTCGATGCTCACCGCTATACTGCCTCTGAAAGGCCCCAAAAACACAAATATAGTCAATCAACCACGAACATCAACAACTGCCAAACGTGGACCTGGCAGGCCACGAGAAAAACAACGCTGGACATCAGCAATCAACATCAACTGCTAAACACAGGCGCGGTAGACCTCGTAAAACCGCATTAGAAGAATTAGAGATACTTTAGAATTCAACACATAAAAAGAAGTGGTTATCAATGAATAATAGTCACAGCACAAAGCTTCTTTACCATGAACATTTATAACACATAAAAAAAACTATTAACATTTGACAACTATATTAAAATATTGAACCGAAATTGTAACGACGTTCGACAACTGGCACTCTGGAAACAATTTTGAGTAAAATAAACAGAAAAACGATATTATGCTAGGCGAACGAAAGTACCAAAATGTCAAACTCGACAACTCGTATTGTTAAAAATTATTTAATTTAAAGAACTGGCCTCTGTCGAGCTCCGCTCAGTCCTAAGATTCGCGAGAGACTGCCTAATTTGGCTGTAACTCGATGGTGGGTTGCTTCTTGATTTTTAAGTAAGTCAGCGATTTTAATTATCGCTGAGCAACAATTTTCGAAATGGGTATAGGACTGAACGACCGAGGCTTCTTCGGTGTCCTCGTTGAGAGTCATTCGCATCGCAAGTTGCAAGACTCAGCATTGTGAAGAAATCGAAGTTGAAATTGCCAGAATGAATGTTGGTGTTGCAATGGAGGTTTCGCATGCTGGAGAGAATGTGTCATTTCGCAACGTAGGGTTCAAACGAGTTCGCGTTGAAGTGAAAAAGGCAATAATTTGGTATAAAATATATATAATTAAGACAAAAGAACTTAGAAAATGAGATACGGATATAACACCCCCCTTGTTAGATTGAAGGGCAGGGATGGAGTTCGCGAGATTCAAGTGGCTCGTCCCCGAGTCACAACCAGGGGTGAGTTGGTTACTATGTTACTAGCGTAACCGCTGCTTTCGGGCTTGTCGGCGAGTTCGTGGAAGTCGGTTGGTACGCCACCATTGGTGGAATGCGCTGCTCCAGATTGTTACCCAGTGGTTGGAGGGGCTCCGTGCGACGAGATTTGAAGAACTTCCGGTAGCATCCCATGCGTATTGTCGGGATGCTGTTACGCAGGGTATAGACGCCTAATCTGCTCTCCTGTTTCTTGGACAGCTCCTTGAGATGTTTTTCCGCAGCATCGAGGTGATATTGAGTGCAGTAGGCGGTCGGTAAACGTTGTCAATCGATGATGAGATTGAGTCTGACGGCGGTAAGGTGACATGTACCGAGAAGCCTCGGACGGCATCGGATTTGTACGGTTTCCGGATTTCTTGCAACCTGTAGCCTCTGTCAGCGATGCTAGTACTAAGCGCGACCAAGATTACCGTAGCGCTAAGGTACTTCTCCATGTTGCCCTCAGGTGAATCTGAAACAGATACTCGCTCGAGCGCTTGTTAGATGGCCAACTTGAACTTATTGGGATGTTTCATTTCGGGCTTGCCACGACTATTAGTGTACACTATGTTTCCTTTTTCTGTGATGTCAGTAATTTTGTAAGGCCCGTGGTAGTGAGGGCTAAGCTTTCCTTTACGAGGTTCTTGGATTACGTACACATCGTCGCCTATATTGAAGGAAACGGCGTGCGCTTCGCGGTCGTAATTGTGTTTGGAATGCCGTTTTGCTGAATAAAGATTTCTTGCCGCGACATGTCGAATTTCGTCGAGTCGAGTGATAAAGTCGGTCATGTATTCCGTGTATGTGTCGATTTTCTCTGCAGACGGGAACGCAGAAATCGGCCGCGAATTCCTCCCGTACATGAGTTCATATGGGGTGAAATTTGTCCCCGTATGCACGGATGTATTATATGCGTGCATGGCGAAAGGTAGGAGTTCGTCCCAGTCGTCAAAACGATCGTGGAAGGCTCTTAGGTATTCCGCTAGAACAGCATGACTGCGTTCAAGCGACCCGTTTGACTGAGGACGGTACGCCGTGGTCGTTATCCTTTTTACCTTGAAGATTTCGGCTAGTTGTTCAAAAAGGTTGCTTGTGAATGCGGTACCACGATCAGTGAGGATGGTCTTCGGAGGGCCGTACAAAGCAATCCACTGTTTTGATAATGCTAAGGCCAATGTTTCTGCCTTGATGTTTGGTACTGGCACAGCTGCGCAGAATTTTGAAAAGTTATCCTGGATGGTGAGGATATGTCGGTTTCCCCTGGGTGTAATATTAAGAGGGCCGACAGTGTCGAGAGCAATTTTTTCGAAGATTTCTGCGGGTGTATCGGCATTGGTTCTCGCGTTTTTTCTCGGGCAAGTTTTTGTTTTTGGCAAGTCTTGCATTATCGGATAAAGGTTTCCGTTTCTTCTTTCATTCCTTTCCACTGATATCGTTCCCGAAGACGTCGGTATGTTTTTACCATGCCCTTGTGTCCTCCAATGAGGCTTTCGTGTGCCTCCCGAATTATTTCATTCCGATGCTGAGGGGGTGGATCGGTTTGGACAAACCCACTGCAAATAGTGATTGTAACAGGCACCCCGTGGAAAGTGCATTCTAACATCTCCTTGAGGGTGTCATAAGGGAGATCCTCGAGGTCGTCTCCACGCTTGGACATTCGTAGAGATCGCAGTCGGTAACGCACTACGGCCGTGCGCAGATTTTGTAGGCATTCGGCAATATCGTGGAACCTGGATTTGTCGAAGTGGTGCTGCTTATTGACAATGCTTAGAGTTTTGAATTTTCCTTTTGTTGTAACATCTATGCGTCCCTTGGAAAGACTGCATTTTTGGAGGTTCTGTACGTCGATCTTTCCAAGATCCGAAAGCAATTGACTAATATTATTCAAAGGCATGCCGTCAGCGTTGAGGAAGTGTGCTATATTGTCTTTGTCGTAGGTCAGCGCCTCTCGACTCAGTTTAATAACACAATTTCCATCGGTGTCCGAATTGACGGGTTGTTGATCAGTGTCAGATTGCACAACGTCGGAATCGCTTGAGTCAGCATCGACGTATGCAGCCGATGTACCGATTACATGTGCGGTATCTTGTGCTACTGTTTCGCACAGTGTCGAAGGCGGTTGCGTTGATTGGGGCAAAATCAAAACTTGCGGGTCTGTCGTGATTTTCCTTGGTATGCAATCTCGCTGGTTCTTGGATGGTAATATCCCGATCGTCGTCGATGTCCCTGGAAACGGGCTAGATTTAGCTACAGGTTTACAGGATGGGATTGGTGTCGGGATGGTTGATTTCCGATTGATAGGAAGAACGTGTGAAGTTTCCAGATGTGGTCACGAGATCTCAGACTCTGATCTATCGGACTCTCGTTCCTTGATGGCGTTGCTGAGGTCATGGATGCATTGATACCCTTTTTCTATTAAGGAACCCAGGTCTTCTGGAGATGATGGGTAATCCTCGACTATTGGTTCTTCGTCAGGTACCTCGCGTAACCGTATGGAATTATCAAAGCGTAAGATTGATTTTTGAAGCTCTTCGAGGAATCCTAAGGATGGTTTGCCATGTTTCGTCACGATGGCCTCCGGTGTCGGTTTCTCTGGAGTTAATGTTCTGTCCGTGATGTTTTCGGCCTCACTTTCGCTGGAAGGTGGGGGAGCGACCTCGATAATGATGTTGGTTGCCTCTGGTATCGGGGGCTCTATGGTCGGCTCGGCCTCGGGCAAGAAAACATCGTCGCAAAAATTCTCAGCGTTCAAGGGGTCGACGGGCTTTTCTTGGTTATTGATGATTCCTTCCTCGCTGGGTAGCATGCTGCGATGAGCAGTGCGAATCGGTGGTACGAGGTCTGTCGAAGATTCGTCACTCATGAGGTCAGAATCTGGCTCTTTGTAAGTCACGCGCTTTGCGAGCGGTCGAATTTCTTCTCGACGTTTCACTCTAGCGCCGATTGAGCCGATTTCTCGTTTGGGTTCTGCTCCGGCTAAAGGTTTGGTTAGACCCTTGCTTGCAGGCAGACGATCACGGGAACGCTGCAGGATAGAGGTTGCCGATGGGGGACCACTTTTCGTGCGCGATTTTACGCCTGATACGCCTGGTTTTTGTATCGGAAAAGCGGTGACGGTGACGACAGGGTTACGCGACAGCGCGTCGGCATTCTGATTGAGTTTTCCTGGCTTATATTTTGCGATGAAGTGATATTCCCCAACCTTTACCCTCCAACGTGCACGTCGGTTGGATTGGTCGGTCATATTGTGTAACCAGGCAACAACTTGGTTGTCGGTAACAAGTGTGAAGGGGCGTCCGTATAGATAGGGCCGGAAGTATCCTATCGCCCAGGTGGCTGCTAAACACTCCTTATCGTTGCTGTGATAATTCTTTTCAGCTTCGTTCAGGGTTCGTGATGCGTATGCGATAGGTCGTTCTTTATCATCAATTATTTGGCTCAGTACTGCACCAAGGCCTGCATCGGAAGCATCGGTGGCGAGAATGAACGGTTGGTTAAAGTCCGGGTATTGTAAGACGGGCTTTCTACAGAGAGCGTCACGAATTTCGTCGAAACTTTTCTGTTCTTTCTCGGTCCATACGAATTTTCTTTCTTTCCGCAATAAGTCGCGTAGTGGTCTGGCCTTGATAGCGCAGTCCTTGATGAAGCGCCGATAATAATTGGCAAATCCATGAAGTTGTCGTCCCTTTTTGGTATTCGTAGGAGCAGGATAATTTTTCACCGCTTCTACCTTCAAAGGGTCAGGTCGAACTTCATCTCGGGAAATAATATGCCCCAAGTAGGTCACGTCCGTTCGAACTGACATTTCTCCGTTTGTAGGGTTAGATTAACCTGTCGAAGACGCGTGAAAAGATTCCGCACTCTTCGGCCGTGCTCTTCCAAAGATGGGGAATAGATGATGATGTCATCGAGATAGACGAACAGCTCGATGCCGTTGAGTCCCGTAAGTGCCACGTTCATATGTCGTTGGAAAACAGGAGGACCGTTACGCAATCCGAAAGGGAGCACGGCAAACTCGTAGTGTCCTTCAGGAGTAGAGAATGCCGTTTTAGGCCGATCCTTCGGGTCTATTTCAATTTGATGGAACCCACTGGCCAGATCGAAAATGCTGAAATATTTGGCGCCACCCAGTTGGTCCAAAATATCAGTGATATTTGGTAGGGGATAAGCATCCGGTGTTACATCCTAGCGAATGTGCCTTCTCTCGGTTATTCCCAATATGCTCATTTGCCGTTATAAGCTTATTATTAAATGTATAAATCTAAGAATAAGATGAATAACCGCGTAAAAGGGAACGTGCGTACGTTTCGCACGCATATTCAACCCACAGCGATATACGCATGATAGCAGCACCGTCAGTTATCGCCTTTTCCTATACCATCGGCTGTCAACAAGAACAAGATCTCAGGCGAATATTCCAAGAAGAGCTGTCCAACGAAAAACCAACCATCACCTCGATCAACAGACTCCAAAAAAATCTACGCCGGCCCAACTGCATGAGAACCAAGAAAGCCTCGACCCTAGATTATTTAAACATAACATAAACTAGACGGCTCCGACGAGCTTATAACTCCGACTAAATAATAAGACATCCGATCTCGCAGCGTAGTCCGATATACAAACCTCTCGATATGAGAAGTCACCATAGCCATAAATCGACATAACACAAACCATGCGAATGCTTAGGTCTCTGATATCGAACTCTATATCCCATGCGCTTTTTCGCCGAAACACGAGACAAAGGTCTCCTTCTCTTCATACGCATATTAGTCAGAACCGATGGCCTGAAATAAGGCCACGCACGTGCCTAACGAATCTGTAAAGTATTCGCATACCATACCGCGACCAATCACGCTAATCAACCGATATCTTCACAACCAATGGTCCAATCCCTAAAGAACTAGATGACCAAGACCACACTCTCCCACGTTCCTTCTCCCACTACTGAACCTCTCCTAATTTTTTATATCAAGAAAGACTTCCTTCCTGAAGTCAGTCGCCCGTCAACTACCATCGACTCAAGTTCTTCTATCAAGTCTAAATCTCAGTCTCCCGATAATCTTCATCAAGTTCAATCTCAGTCTTCCGTCAACCAACATCGAATCAACTTCTTCTATCAAGTCTTAACCCAGAAGCCTAAAGAATATCTCCGATTATCCTTCATACGAACCGTCTTCATTTTTCGAGTCTCAAAAGTTTTATTTACACTTGTATAATTTCTATCATCGGTCCGTGAATATCAATCTCAATTCATCGACCTTGCGCGCCGTTCATATTTCTATCTACGCGTAGTGCCGTCGTAGTAAACACGTCGAGTATACACACGACCAGCCGAAAATCCTGCGAGCGTCTTACCAGCAATTGTACCAGCGAGCGCACCAGGCCAAGAGCGAAGGCCCTTGTAACGCGAGCGACAACAAACATCCACGCGAGCGAGCGAGCGAGCGAACGACCGAGTGTCAAACACAACGAATGTAAGCTAACTTTACCTTTTCTTTTTGTATCATTCATCGTAAACCTGATCGCTTCAAACCGTCTAGTAATCGTACAATAAACAACATAGTGTCAATCGTACACCAAGTCTGTCGAATTATCCCTCAATTTCGAAACATCGTGTCAATTCCTTAATTCTACTCTTTCCCACGCACTACCCCTTTTTACCCTCATCCCGTGCTATTGCGCTAGGCGTAGGCAACAAAGAGGGAAACGAAAATATTATGCTCTCATCCCTTCCGGATGTGACACCGGTAAGGTTTTTTCATTCAATGCGCGATAATCGATGACAACGCGCCATTTTCGATTCCCGTTGGCATCCGGTTTTTTGGGAACAATCCACAACGGAGAATTGTATGGAGAGGCGCTGGGCTGAATTTTCGTCGGTATCGAACATCCGTGGTCGGTACCGTACATTTCATTAGCCTTGATCGGCCCAATTTATCGCCTGGTAAGTGAAAACGGTCAGGGAATGCGGCTACAAGTGAACATACGTGTTCCGCTTCTTCATCGTTGAGATAGTCCACTTTGAGCAAATCCAGGATTCCAGTAACGCGATCTTTGCCGAGGATAGAATTTTCATCGGGTGAGTCCGAATCTGAAATGTCTTCGGGAGGTCCTCGATATTCAAATGGAATTAAGTATTGGGGTGGAATAGTGACCTCCACGTTTTGCTCGGTCGTGTTGATTGCCATTACGTAACAACTACCATTGAGGTTGGTCACGGCGGCTTCGCCCATGAAAACACCTTCATCAGCTGTTAAATGCGGAAGATATCCCTCTTGCAATGTTGTGTTCTTGAGTTTTATTTGTATCGGCTGTCGGGTGCGAGCGCGGATAGTAACGCGAGTAGCAAATTCGCTGAGATTCGCTGAGTCAGCAGAGTCGGGTAACATCGGAGTCACGCGCTGTTCGGTGTTTACCGAAAAACTGCATACATTTGTATTTTTGTATTCGGACACAAACCTAATTGGTTTTGTAGGGCGACTAGCAATTATTAAGGCACGATGATGGTATGATATTTCGGCGAGTTCCTGCTCCAGATATTCCTCGCCTAATATGCCCACGCCTGGCGAGGGGAGGGTTGCTTTGAAAACGTAAAATTTGACTGGTTGATCGAATACGTTTACTATCGCTGTACCGATTGCCGTTAGCATTTCGTTATCGCAAATTCCGAGTACTCCGACTTGATCATCCTCACTGATCATAACGGTTCCGTGGAGGGCGTTAACTTCAATCATATTGATAACCGCACCGCTATCTGCCAAAAATCTCGCCTTATTATACTTTAATTCGGACTTCCACGACAGCTTTTGGTTGTTTGGCGCTGTTTTGTAAGTTAACAGTTACGATTGGAAGTTCACAGCGGGAGTTTGGCGCGATTTTTGTTGAGCAGCCGTCGACGCGTCGTTCGGACGACTGGGAATCTCGTTTAAAGTCGGATCTCGTTTTAAATCAACGGTCCTTGCCGGGGGAGTGTTGTTTCTACGGCTAGAGGAATTTCGGGGAGATTCCGGCGTACGTCTGTCATTCGATGGACTTCTATTGTGCACGCGTTCGCGACTGTAAGTATCTCGGTTCCGCGAGCGGTACTCTCGTTTCAATATCCCTCTAGGAGGACTGTTACTTCTGTCTCGTGACGTGGGGTCATAATTGTGACGTGCGCGGGATCGGCAGGGACAGTTTCTGCAATCCTTGCACATCAATTCTTCAATATAGGTCGCGTACGCACGTCGATACGGTGAGAAATCTCGACTCTCGCGGGACAGCGATCTACCATTCACGTCAGAGGAACTGTCCCGACGGTAGTAACTGCGCCGCGGGTCTATGTGATCTCTACGTGAACTTATTCGTTTTCGGGATCGTCGGATCCTCATTTCGTCTTTGCACGCGAGTTCGTACGCGGATTGGAGGGTCGCGGGGTCACGGCTGTGCACATACGTTCTTATATTGTCAGGCAAGCCGTCAATGTAAACATCGAGAGCGCGAGCCTCGAGTCTACTTTTTGCCGATCATGCAACTTCGTTGCCATCGGTTTCTCCGACTTCGCTCACGGTTTTTCGAACATAGCGTTAAAGGCGTGAGCAGAAATCTGACACGTCTTCATCGCTTCTCATTCGTGCATCAAGAAGACGACTGCGATAATACTCGTAATCCTGATCAGGTGAAAACTTTTCTTTAAGGCTTTTCAAAATTTGATTGGCGGAAGTGAAAGCTTTTCCTTCAACATGTGTGCGGGCTCTACCTCGGAGTTTGGCCAAAATTCCATTTAGAAGTCTGGCTTCCGCTCCTTCAGGTAAGCCCTGTTGAAGTGCTTTTATTTCAGTTTCGTAATCCGAAAATTTCCAATTTCGACCGTCATATTTCGGAAATTTGTCTATAGCATCTTTAACTGTGAGGTAATCTAAGTAGGCAGAATTGTCGAGTATAGTCTGATTTTGCGTGGTAGTATCATTGTTAATTTCAGGCGTGGTTAATGTTCAGGAATTTTTAGTTGGTCTAATTTTGATTTGACTCTTTTTTTTATTTTTTTAAATGAGCATAGAATATTAACCGTAGATAGTGATAGCTATCCCACCGCTGCCACCAATTTGTTAGGCCCGGAATGTTAATGAGCGGGCTGAGATTAATTTTCCTGAACGACTTAAAAATATTCAGTCTTCTAATTTATCTCGAAAGATTTTTGTCGGGTTAGCTATTAAAGCGCTAGGCGCACCTATCCAGTGGGTTAAAATAAAGGAATTGGAAGGATAAAATAAAGGTAAAGAGTATCCTCCTGATGGATATGAGTAGTAGAATACATATATGTATTGCTACAATAAATCTGAGAAATTGACAATGGCGATTACAATTTTGATACAATTTAGTTATTATCGCAGTTTTCTTCCGTAAATTAATTCGATTGATGACTCGATACAATTTAATACGATTACATAAAATGCGGGCAGATCGGTCTAAGGGAGTTCCACAGCTCATTAGTGCTTACATTACAAAAATGTACACGAACTGCGGAACGTCAATCAGAGCAAGCGACGGCAACGTCAGCATAGAGCTCAAGCGAGGAGTAAAGCAGGGCGACCCGCTTTCTCCCCTGCTATTTAATATCGTCATTGACGAGCTTGTCGAGAGGTTGAGCGCGGAGACGACCGGAATACCAATAGGTGACAAAAGAGTGTCTGTCTTAGCTTTCGCGGACGACTTAGTCCTCCTCGGTCGGGATAAGGAGGAGGCGCAAAGGCAGCTGAGCACTGTGGCAGAATTCCTAGAACACCTAGGAATGTCTCTGTCACCCGCCAAGTGCAGCACCTTTAGCATAATCGCCAAATCTAAAACATGGTGTGTCGCAAACCCTCAACTCCAACTGAGTGGTGAGACGATACAAAGCGTCGACGCCGACGAGGCTTTACAGTCCCTGGGAGTTAGTATAGGACCTTGGAAAGGCCTAATAAAAGGCACTGAAGTGCCCACTGTCGTAAAGACAGTGAAAAATGTACGGAGACTAAAACTTAAGCCGGTGCAGATGATTAGTCTCCTTCAAACGTACATTATACCGAGGTTCATATACTCGCTAACGAATAACAAGCCCGCTAAGGGAACACTTAAAATGCTGGATGACAGAATCCGTCAGGAAGTGAAGGAAATTCTGCACCTCACTCCATCAACGGCGATCGGATTATTTTACACGTCAAAGGCCCAAGGGGGCTCAGGCCTTATTAAATTCGAACGAACCGTGCAGCTGGGTACTATACGTACCCATCTAAAAGTCACGGCCAGCGAAGATCCAATTCTCAAAGAGGAGAAAATTAAGAACAGTGTCCGCGAAGCTAGAAGGAAAAGCGCAATCTTCCTGGGCGGAAGATTGCCAGAAACCGAACAGGAGTACAATAGCCTGAAAAAGCAGACTTCGAAAAACATTATTGACCAATGGGCGGGCCTCACCATGCAGGGATATGGAGTAAGAGACTTCGCCAGAGACAAAATTGGCAATAAGTGGTTATCTGACCCGAACCTAATCAGAGGTGGACGATTCACCGACGCGATTAGGCTTAGGACCAACACGTTCGGCACTCGTGTTGTCCTCGGGCAGACCAATAAAAACTTAGATATAAGGTGCAGAAGATGCCGTGCACAGCCCGAAACGCAAGCCCACGGTATCGGAGCGTGCATCCACACGAAAGCGGCACGAATACGGAGACACGACTCGATCAAAGAGTTCATTGCGAACAAAGTCTCCGTGCGGAACACTGTGTTCGTGGAACCAACCATTAACGAGCTCGGAGAAGTAAGAAAGCCGGACATGGTGATCCTGAAAGACCAAGAGGCCATCATAGCCGACGTAACGGTTAGATACGAGAAGGATATGGCCCTGAAAGAGGCTGCAAGGGAGAAGACGGAGAAATACTCCATCACAGCAGAATTCGTTCGGGCAAGAACGAATTCGGCAAGTTGCTCCGTGATGCCAATCGTGGTAGGAAGTAGGGGAGCCCTACCACGAGAAACACAGGAGCATCTGCGCAAACTTGGTCTCACAAGGAGCGACTTGCTCACCGTCTCTCTCCTGGCATTTCGCTCGTTAATCGAGATGGCGAACGCTTTCCTGGACTACGATCATCCGCTGGAATAAACGCTTCTATAAGACGACCATCCTTGGGATGTATGTATCTCACATTATGACCATCTCTGAACGAACATGTTTTACATTACGACCATCATCTCGAGAAAGCGCTTCTTATTTATTGATTGAATTTTATACTATGACTGTCCAGTGGGACAATGTTTTACACAATGACCATCCCTCGAGACGAATGACAAGGCTATGAGCTGTGCATGGACGCTACTAACTAATAAAGCACACAAGCCCGGGGAGGAAAGGCATCAGCGCCCGACACTCACCGGTGCGAGTCGTAGAACAGGCGTTCCACAAAAGATGTGAACTGCCACGGCGGCGGAGCCAGCAAAGACTGGACGGGCACCTTCACGCGGTTTTCCCCGATAACTTTCCCTCTTCAAGGGAAAGGCCAAGACCCGTAAATCCTTTACGACTATCGTAACAGGAACTCCGTTCGGCTAATTTTTCGAAGACCATTGGCACAGACCTTCGGCAGTGGTTTGAGTCCGTAAGGAGAGCGGACGCAAGTTTAACTTTTTTTTCTTTATTTTCTCTCCGTTGTTAAGTTTTTATCCCAACAGGGGGCAATATACCCTGGAAACTTCGCCCTTGCCACTGATACCCTGGAAAACTTCGCCCTTGCCACTATACCCTGGAAACTTCGCCCTTTCTGTGCCACTGACGCCCGAAGGGCACAGTGGCAGACGCACAGAAAAATAGCCAAATGCCTCGTCATCTAATTAGTGACGCGCATGAATGGATTAACGAGATTCCCACTGTCCCTATCTACTGCCCCCAGGGGCGGTCAGCCACTCAGTGGCGGGCAGTACGGGCTTTGGCGATCCCGGGGTACACGAGCCAACCATACCGTAACCCTGGGTAGCGTTGCAACGACCCACCGGCGCCTGGCGAGCGGTGTTGCATGCTTTTCCATGCGGCACTGCGAGGCGGACGCTGGTGGTATGTGGCGCGCCCAGGGCCGGGGGCCTTGGCTTAATCGCCCGAGCTGCGAGGAGCATGACCTCTATAAAAAATCCGCAACCCCAGGTTCCGGTGGGCGGCTGAGGGGCTCCTTGGTTGGGGAGTTGGCCCAACCGTTAGCTCCACCAACTCCGAATCCCTCTTGCGTCGGTAAGGCGGAAGGCCGGCGTGGACTGCAGACCGGCCAGACTCGTGGGAACCAAATGGAAATTGAATCAACCAAAGGCAAGAATGAAATATAAACGGCAACAACTCAGGGCGTGTCTACGGACAAGGAGAAGGCAGGCGAACAACAGACGAGACCAGGTGTCTCGAGGTGCTCAAGCGTGGCGTCGATTGCTTCCCTGGGGAGCATGAAGCGCTCCCGCGAGGAGCTAGTTTTTGGCAGCGACTCTCCGGGGTCCTCCGAACGGGGGGATACCCGGAGAAAACGAAAGAAAAAGAAGGCCGGACCGAAGTCCGAGACTGAGCAGCCCGAAGGCTGGGTTGAGGATGCTTTCCTCAAACCAGCAGCAGAAACTGCCGAGGCGACAGAGGTGGCGGTGGCGTCCGTGCCGGAGGATGGTGCGGACATCCCAGTGACGATGGCCTTTGATGACG